>CM021103.1:223601421-223975427 GCA_007115665.2 Sequoiadendron giganteum
TTTAAAATTTTCAGCAAATAGATTTTTATTTTTTTAAATAAACCTAGTAATTTAGAAACTACATTCAATTTTCTATAGATTCTATTCTTACATATTTTTGAAATAATATAGATAACTTATTCAAATTTTTACGTCAAGTTTCCTAGCTCTGATTTTCTGAATTTTATTGCCACTTAAGGGCCTATTTTTCCATGATGATCCTGCACATACCCATTAAAATACATGATGGTTTTCCTCATGCTACAATAGAATCGATCACACTCCCTCTACAAGTAGGACCAAAAAAATAAAATTTGTCATTCTCTATCATCTCTAATTCAAATAAATTTCATGTGAAGTTAGGCTACAGATGTCTTCACTCCATAAATGTTGTCCCAACTATTGTTCATAAGTTATTAAAGTTTCCAATTGGAAATGAAATATTCACTGTGAACCATAGTGGCTTTAGACCTTCGTCTTCCCATGGAATTTTTTCCTTAGATTATTTTTGGTCTGAGCCCATGGAGCCTATACTACCTCATGAGGACTTCCTTTTCCTATCCTACCAAAATTTCAAATAAAAATGCATATCCAAGTCATCCCTTGAAAATTTTCCTCTACCTATGATTGAACCTTCGCTCATTGAAGAAAACAATATTGATCTTAATTTTTTTTTGTCTAACCAAGACCCATCCATAAAAAATCCCTTTCCTATTTCCTACAAAATACTAAGAGAAAACCAAACAAGTCCTAATCCACCTCCTAATAAAATTTATAAAGCCAAAGAGAAATTGGTTGAACAACCTTCCATGGTTTCTTGTGTTCTTCCCTCATAAGAAGAAAAGGAACCTATGGTTGACAAGACCACTCCTACAAAAATGAAACTTCAAAATAATAATAAAGGAAACCAAAATGATAGAGAGGGTAGGCATAGACATCGTGCTATTGCTCGCAAGATGAATGAAGAAAATAACTTAAAAAATCAAAATCTGCATTTGATAGAAGCAATAAACAATGAGCCTCCTCCATTACCAGAACTAATAAATACTATATCTCCAATAAAATATGGACCAACACCTTCTATGGATATCATCATTCATCCTCCTATTGTGATTAACTTGGATGACATTGAAGAAACCACTAAAACTGATGAGAAAGTGCATAACAAGTTACATTTTCTATTTTCCTCTTCCATAAGCTTAGACTATAACAATAGTGATGATCCTCCTGAATTGAGTGATTCACCACATGTTGAACTTGGTGATTCTCCTAGTACAACACTTGATGTTTTTCCTCACGCTAGTGATTTGCATTCTACATATACTAAACAAGACTAGGATGCAGATGACCTAATCGATGGTTGAATTGCATGTTTTTTACTATTATTTTCCATTATTTCCTTTTCTTTTGTGTGATTGAATGTGTGCAATGTGATCCCTTCTGACATTTTGTTTTCATGTTCTTCCTCTCTTTGTGCATTCCTCTATTTGTACCTTCATTCTTCTATATGTCATAAGTTCTTTTCCTTTTCATTGGCCTTTACCTTTCATTTTCAATTTAATATTTTTTTTTTCCTTTTTGGGATGACACAAGGTGTCAAAACACCCTATTTCTCTTCCATGTTGAACCAAAATATTTTTCATTATCTTTTCTTTCCCTTTCATTTGAATTTTTGTCTTGTGTTTTCCTTTTGGGGATAACGCAAGACATTGAGATGTCCTATATCTCTTCCATGTTGAATCAAAAGTTTTTTCTTTTTTTTCACTCTATTTGTGTCATTCTTCTAGTTCTATGCGTATTTAGGGAATGGTGACAGTTCTGAGCTCTCTAATATCATTGCAGTAAAAACATATACTAACCCTAGATCCATAGATCCCTTATGTGTTTTTGGGGGAAACCCTCTTTTATTTTTTTCCTTTTTTCATGTTTTTCTACTTTAAAGTAATTGCTCATAGCATGGTGTTTAGAAATTTCATTAAAGTGGGGGCATACATTGGCATTATTTTGGCATGATTTCATTAGCAATTTTTCCATGTTCCTTGATGAGATTTTCTTACTTCATATGATGTGGTTTCCTCTTTGTGGTGACATTGGGAGTAATCTCCTTCAAGAGCTTGAACTATCTTAGCATATTGCATTCCTCTTAGTGGAGATGTGACACACTACATTCGTTAAGCGAATATTTTATCCTCTAATTGTTCCTCTCTTGGAGACATTAGGAAAAATGTCCCCTAGGATTAATACCTCATATGAACTAAGAAAAATCCCTTCAAACATCCCTCTCTCTTATTTTGTTGCACCTTCGTACCTTATTAAATTCATGTAGGTATCTTTGATATGGTTCCCTAGGGCTCACCTAGTGAGCAACTAGCTTCACTAGCCCTTGTGAGTGTTAGGGTTAGAAGGGAGATATATAACAAATTAAATGCATATTTGAACAATAAAATAGAATAAAAAAGCAAACATAGAAGACAATACAGAGAATTTAATGTGGTTCACCCAATCTGGGCTACATCCACAAAACCACAACCATCCAATGATTTTATTATCCAATGCAAAACATATAACAATATCATGAATAATACCCTACTACAACTCTCTATCCCAGTCGCTTATAACAAGCTTTTAGAAGCTTCCAAAAATTAGGCTTTACAAAGTTGAATTTTTCCATTTTTGATGACGAAGTGAAAAAGGGTGAAAAAAAAAAACCCTTGGGGGTTCCCGCTCCCAAACACCCACCTAGGGCTCAGCCCGGCCTCGAACCTCGGTGAGGATACATGAAGAGTGTAGAGTACTAAAAAATGTATAGTATCTAGCATGATCAGTCGCAACATAGCAACAATCTCCCACTTCAAGATTGATCTTGGACAACATCCCTGCACTTACAACTCCCACTAGAAATAAGCACCTTGGACCTTGCTTCTCTATCATAATTTTAACCATGAAGACCAACCGAAGTTGAGGAGGAGCTCAACTTATCCCTTGTTATTTGCTTTGTAAACATATCCATTGGATTGTCATATGTATGTATCTTTTCTAGCTCTACCTCTCCATCCTCCAATACTGACCAAATGAAATGATATCTCATTTGTATGTGTTTGGTTTTAGAGTGAAAGGAAGAATTCTTCGCAAGATGTATAACACTCTGGCTATCTATAAACAAGTAATTTTCAGCTTGTTTTTTTCCCCTCTTCCATGAAGACTTGTAGCCATATCATCTCCTTTGCTGCCTCTATTGTAGCCACATACTATGCCTCTATGGTGGATAAAGAAACCACATTTTTCAACTGATAAATCCAAGTCATTGCTATCCCACCAACTGTAAATAAATAACCTATGGTGCTCTTCCTGGTATCTATATCCCTTGCCAATTCTGAGTCAACATAGCCTTTTAAATCTATATTAGAGCCCCTAAAACATAAACATATACTGGATGTACCTCTCAAGTACCTTAGAATCCATTTTATCGCATTCCAATGCTCAACTCCAGGATGACTCATATACTTGCTAAAAACTCCTACGACATGTGCAATATCTAGTCTCATGCATACCATGGCGTACATTAAACTGTCTATAGTTGAAGCAGATGGTACCTTGGACATTTTTTCTTCCTCCTCTTGTGTCTTTGGAAACATATCCTTAGTCAATTTTAAATGACCAAGCAAACGTGTTCTCACATATTTTGCATTCTCCATATGAAATCTCTGCAACAACTTTTCAACATAATCAACTTGAGATAGAAACAATTTTCTATTTTTCCTATCTTTTGTAATCTTCATACCAAGAATTTGTTTTGTTGTCCCCAAATCCTTCATAGAAAATGAATTTGTTAATTGTTGTTTTAACTCCTTTATGTGATCCATGTTAGACCCTACTACAAGCATATCATCAACATATAAACATAAAATAATGTAGCTATATTCACCTAGCATATTAAAATAAACACAATGGTCTGAATTATAGCTGTTGTAGCCTTACTCAGCCATAAAACTATCAAATTTAAGATACCAATGCCGAGGTGCTTGCTTCAAGCCATATAGACTTTTCTTCAAACTACACATAAGTTTTTGCTTTCCTTTTACCTCAAATCCTTGTGGCTGCTCCATATATATTTCCTATTCCAAATAACCATGGAGAAAGGTTGTTTTAACATCAAGTTGTTCTAAATGCAAATATTCAACAACCACATTACTTAAAATAGTATGAATAGAATTCATTTTAACAACTGGAGAAAAGATTTCATCAAAATCAATATCCTTTTTCTATGCAAATCCCTTTACAACTAATCTGGCTTTAAATTTGTGCTTACCACCATCCTCCTCTTTCAATGTATAAATCCATTTGTTTGGTAGAACCTTTTTACCTGAAGGCAACTTGCATAATTCCCAAGTCTGATTTTTCAGTAAGGAGTCCATTTCTTCTTCCATTCCATGCTCCCACTGAACCTTGGTATCCACCTACATAGCATCATGATAAAATTTTGGTTCACTAGCATCAGTTAATAAAATATAATACAAAGAGGGAGAAAATATTTATGGAGGTCTACTTATCCTTGAAGATCCCCTAACATTCACTGGATTTATTGGTATTTCTTGTTTCTATTGTTACAGAGCATGAGGAACCACTAGAACATTTTTTTTGTAATATCATCCAGCACTGCATAATCCTTTTTTGTCTTCTCATGCTGCTGTAGTAGATCTTTGTACAACACTTTCTCATCGAATATGACATCCCTGCTTCTCACAATTTTCTTATTTTCAAAATCCCAAAGCCTATAACCAAATTCATCAATGCCATATCTAGAAAATATACATTTCTTTGATTTTGTATCAATCTTGGTTCCATTTTCAGAATCTACATGTGCAAATTCTTCACAACCAAAGGTTTTGAGAAAAGAATAACTCATGTTCTTACCTATCCATGCTTCCTCTAGAATACCACAACCCAAAGGATTAGATTGGCCTCTATTAATTAAATAAATAGCATTGTTTACAACCTCTACCTACATGTTTAAAGGAAGCTCAACATGCAATCTCATAGTTCATGCACACACCATTATTGTTTTATTCATGTGCTCGACCAATCCATTTTTGTATGAAGTCCTTGAAACTATTTTCTGCCTACGAATACCATAGAGGCACAATAATATTCAAACTCTTTGCTACAATACTCACCACCATTATCATATCTGAGACATTTTAGCTTTTTACCTGTCTCATTCTCAACCATGCTTCTCCATTTTCTAAAAGCTTCAAATACATCAGATTTCTGCCTAGGAAAATAAATCCATACCTTCCTAGTTGCATCATCAATGAATGTAACATAATACTGAAATCCACCAAGAGAAGATACCTGAGTTGGCCCCCATACATCCGTATGCACAAGCTCCAATTCTAATTTTTCTTTTGTTTCCCATCTTTGAGAAAATTAACTCTCTTTTGTTTCCCATAAATATAACTTTCAGAAATATCCATATTAACACATTTTAGACTTGGTAGAACATTCTTTGAATGAAGCACTTTCATAAATATTTCACTCATATGCCAAAGACTATTATGTCATAGTGCTGATTTAGAATCCACAACAACTATCAAATTTTCTGCATGTCGAACTGCAACAACTATTCCTGGACATTGACTTTTATCTACAATAGCTAAAGTAGAAGGAACAATATGACCTGTACAAAGATATAAATTGCCTAATTTCACACCTTTTTCTACAACTAAGGCACCTTTTTTAACCTTCCAATTTTTATCACTAAATGTAACAACACAACCTTCATCATCTAGTTGCCTTGCAGAAATTAAATTTCTTTTTAACTTTGGAATGTGCCTTACCTCATGTAGTAGCCAATGATTCCCATTCTGCAACTTAATCTTGATTCTTCCCTTTCCAACAATCTGACACGGTTCATTATCTCCCAAATAAATCAGCCTATAATCCCCTTGGACATAATCAAGAAAATAATTTCTATGGGGTGTAGCATGAAATAAAGCCCCTAAATCTAACACCCAAGAATCATCAATATTGTCAAGGGAAAGAATCAAATCATCTTCATCAAATTTATTACTTACCACATTTACCTCTTTATTTCCTTCCTTTTTGTCTCCTTTATTTTTTCGAGACCAACAATCTTTCTTTAAATGACCTGGCTTACCACAGTACTAGATATCCCTCTTGTCTCTAGATTGGGACCTTTTGTCCCTTGATTTTCCTCATGACTTCCCATGAATTCCAGAATTGTTTCCTTTCTCCTTTGTTCTGCCCCTACTTTCTACATTCAAAAAACTGTCTGATGTGGATGTTCCACCTGAGCTTTTCCTACAAATTTCCTCTCTCAAAATAACACCAACATCATCATCAAACCTGAATGTATTCAAATAAGAAACATAATTGCTAATAGCCATTACCAAGCTATTCCAACTTTTAGGCAAAGAACACATAATCAAAAGAGCCCTAACTTCTTCATCAAAGTTTACTTTTACAGAAGTTAATTGACTCGTAACCATATTAAACTCATTTAAATGATCAACAACTTCTATCATTTTCATATTAAATAAACGCTTCATAAGAAATACCTTATTCAAAGTGAAACAATTTTTATATAACTTCTCTAGGGTTTCCATCAACTCTTGAGTTGTCTTTGTTAATGTAATATTGAATACCACCGATTGTGCCAAACATAAACAAATACTGCCAAGTGCCTTTCTATCCAAAATATCCTAGTCCTCATCCAACATTGTTGTGGGTTTCTTGGTTTTCCCTTCTAATGGCTACCATAAATCCTTCTGATAGAGGCAGTTCTCCATCTACATCTTCCATAACTAATAGTTCTTCCCATTGAACTTATCAACCTTCAAATTACCCTTTTCTTCCATTTCTCCCACTTAACCGTGAGACTCCCACTCAACTGTGAGAATTTCCTGTAGACGATAATAAAAAACAACCCACTCCGATACCACTTGTTAGGGTTAGAAGGAGAATATATAACAAGTTAAATGAAGATTTGAATAATAAAATAGAGTAATAAAACACACATAGAAGACAACACAGAGAATTTATCATGGTTCACCCAATCTCAGCTACATCCACAAAACCGCAGCCATCCAATGATTTTATTATCTAGTACAAAACATATTACAATATCATAAATAATACCATACTAAAACTCTCCATCCTAGCCGCTATTAACAAGATTTTATAAGCATCCAAAAATTAGGGTTTACAAAGTCGGCCTTTTTCTTTTTCAGTCACAAAGTGAAAAAAGTTGAAAAAAAAATTAAAAAAATCCTCGGGGGATACCGCCCCCGAACCCTCGCCTGTGGCCTGGCTCGGCCCCGAACCCCAACAAGGATACATGAAGAGTTTACAATAATTTTTTTTTTACAATATAGCTTGATCAGTCACCACATACCAGTAGTGAGCATACATTTTCTCTTTATCCTTATCATACTCATGGGGGTATGAATTTAATATGTATTTCTTGGGGCTCACCTAGTAGACAACTAGCTTCACTAGCCCTTGTGAGCATGTTTTTTTTTTTGGCATAGTGGACAGTGCATTCCACTTGTAAACCTATTGGACAAACAACCTAGACCCCATCCACAGTGCGTTGGATGACCAGTCAAAGCTAGATCCATTGCATTTTTCCTTTTCTTTTGTTTTTCCTTTTTTATTTTTCTATCTTTGGTGGTGTATGTTTTTGATTTTTTTATGACTTCATATATCATCCACAAGTGTGTTCCTTTGTGACAATGTTGGTTTTTTATAGGATCTATATCCTAGGGGATTAACCACTCTTTCGGTTATTGTCATCCTATCTTACTATCATTTGTACATTTGAACCCCTCTTGATTGTGTGGTTGGCTACTTTAGTGTGAGTTTGAAGCAAGTTCATCCTCTTAGAAAAGTGGGGGCTAAATTTAGTGTAGGAAAATACACACCCTTGCATTTTCACACTTGTTTGCACTTTCCTTGCTTTTTTTATCTTTATTTATGCCTTAATTGGTCCTATTTTGCATCCACAAGCATAATAAATTATATCTTTTTAAGGCTAATCTTGAAAAACATCAAAGGATAAATGATAATTTAATGATTTTGGCTAGGTTTCCCTAATTTTTGGGTTGGGACTAAGATGCCACCTAGGTCATCTTTGTCCCCCGAAGTTCTTGGGACCCTCTTTTCAAAGTCACCTTAAATGGGACCCTTTTTGGAGTCTATGCCCCAAGTTTCATGTCGTGGGACTAAGATGCCACCTAGGGAATCTTAGTCCCTATTAAGTTATTTTTGGGATTTAATTTCAAATCTTAATGAGATTTAGCCTCCTTTATTTAATGATTTCATATGTCGGCTTGTTGTGGGATAATTTTGGGATATTAAGCATGGATAAGTATAAATACAAGGTTCTCCCACTCATTTTCATCCCAAGCATTCAAGTATCCATCATTATAGCATAATTGAATTCACAAGAGTATTCAAGAGAAATTCATTAAGAATTTGGAGCCATCATCATGATTCAAGCATCATGTCAAATATATTCCTGCATCATGTGTATTTTTGAGCTAACATTCATGATGTAGGGTTTAGATTCAAGTAAGAAATTCAAGTCAAGATCCATATTCAAGCTATCCATTTCACACAAGTTTGCAAATTTTATAACAAGGGTTTGGTGAGTTGCAACATATCACTTTGTTCATTCATCATTTCCCTCCTTTATTTAATTTCATTCCAAGCTTTAATTACCAAAAAGGGGTTTGACCAAGGTAAAACACTATTGACTAACAATCAACAAGTTTTCCCTCATTTATGTGTTTGTGTTTGCAGATCTAGGTTGAAGATCATTTGAAGTGCAAAGTTGCAAGGTTGCATTGTAAAGTTTTTATCCTCACGAAAGCTCACCTATAGGCTAGATCTAGAGGATTTAGGACCTAAGGTTTGAGAAGAAGGAAGTGCAAAATTAAGCCTTAGGATCACATTCAAAGATTTTAGAAATCCAGAACAAGACTAAAACAATAGTAAGGGTGTCTTAGTCCTCCAAGTGGAATTTTGTAGAGATTATTTTAGATTTTGTTCCGACATTCAAAGATTCTACATTTCCCTTAGAAAACAACAGTAAGGGTGTCTTAGTCCCCCCTAACATGTTTTGATTGCATTTTTGCATTTCCAGAATCTTCATCAAATTTCTAGACTTCCCATGTACACATACCCTAGCTTTTTGTTGCTTAATTTCATCACTTTCATTCCTTATTTGACTTGCATTTCTAGGTTAAATTGTGAGTTGAATGCTATGTTGTCTTTTCCAGGCTTTTGATTGGTGGTGAACACTTCAAAGCCCAAACAAACCCCTCCTAGGTCTTCCTTGTTGAGAATTAACTCACCTTTGGGTTGATAGTCAATCCAATGTGGGGCTCCTAGGACATTATTGAATGAAAATTGGAAAATAGTGGTGTTCTATGACCTAGGTCGTCAATCACCCATTCCCCCTATTGTTCAGCTGCCAGAAGGTAAACAAGAAGCTCAAGTAGCCTACACAGAAAAAAAAAACTGTGCAAAGTTTTAAATATTACAACCAAAGAAAATACTATAGAGTGAAGGAAATTTATGTAAGAGGGAAGTTCCATGGAGTATTCTTTCTAGAAATTTCCCTAAGGAATAGTTGAGTTATGTAATAACTAGAGCATTTGGAACTTCACATTGTGTCGGGAAATCAAGTAGATACCGGATCAAATGAAGTGTATGTGTAGATACCGAAAATTGGTCTAGGCCTGCGAGTACATATTCGACATAATTTTCTATAGTCTGTGGTCATTATTAAGTAATGTTTATTATTTAATTAACCTTTCTAACACGTATTTCTTCTATTAATTAAATACCTCTTTTTAATTAATTCATTAATTCATTATTAACCTTTATTCAACTTGATTAATTAAATAGATCATATTTATTTAATTATGTTGCGAACTAATTAATTCTTCCCCCTTTATCTATCAATTAAATAATTTATTATTTAATTACCCCTTTTCTCATACTTTTCCAACTATAATTAAATATCTGTATTTAATTATTCATTTAACCCCCTTTTCAACTATAATTAAATATTTATTATTTAATTATTCAATTCCACCCTTTTCGAAAGTCAAAATTAAATAAATTATCTTTATTTATTTAATTAAATCTTTTATTTTCAAATGTTGAATTAAATTAACATTTAATTCATATTTTATTATTTATGTCACATTCCTCTGTCAATCAGTTATCTAATCATCCACTCACCTTCTGACTTGAGACCTATTTTTAGTTCTCCAGTTATCTCTGAATTCAACTGCTAATCATCTCTGCAGGAAGACTCTCTGTCACAACTAGTCAATTAACTAGTTCTAACTCATATGCATGTATGCATTTATTAATTAAATATCTTTTATTTAATTAATTAATTTAATTATGCATTTGAATTCCTCATCTTCAAGTTTTGACTTTGTCTTTGACATTCAAAGTCTATTTCTTCTATTTTCGAAGATTCTTAACTAAAGATTAAGGTCTTGTTCTATTTTTAGTCTTTCCTGACTCACGTTCTATCTAAGACAGAACTCACATCACATGGCATTCATCAATCTTGTCCATCCATCTCTCTTTCAATATGAGCCGATCGTTTGAAAACACAATCTATAAAATGGCCTATCATTATCATTATTCCTCCTCCCGAAATCATTATACATTTTTGAGAAGAAACAATCTTTGATATTTTGCTTAGACATTCAACACCGTTATGCTTGCATCAAACATAGAAATCTGAGGGCAAGAATAGTAAAAAGACAAAATGGAGAAGAGAAATGGAGATAATTCAAAGGAATGAATGCATATTTGGTGAGATCAATTTAGTTTGTTTAGTTTTTATCATCTTTTCATATTCATTCTTTGTTGTTAGATTTTAGATTAGTTTTTATTTAGATTAGGATTAACAATTGTTCGTTCTAGTTGTAGATCTTATCCATAGATTTATCCTAATGTTACATTTGGTGAACCTGACGTGAACATGCTTCAAAATCCGCACATATTTTCATCTTTCCATTTTTTCGTTTTCTATTTTTTTTTGCAGGTTTTCCATACGGTGCACCACATCTGTTAAGATAAACGACGCATCTGTATCCACGAGCCACATCTGTCAAAAATAGCGACGCGTCAGCTATAGAAAACTGCATCTGAGAAGTCATGAACTACATCCACCTATCAACAAATTCACGAGTCACATCCGCCTGTCAACAGTTGAACCGCATCTGTGGCTCCAAAAGCTGCATCTGGTTGGTAAATTTTTTTTATTTTTTGTTTATCGATTTTTGTGCATCCATATTTTCACTTTTCATTTTGATTAGCTTGTTTGGGTTTTTCAGTAATGTTTGTGTCAGTTGTGTAAGGTGGAATAACATAGTGTTTGTAGGACAAAGCATAGAACACATTTAAAAACCTAAGACAATTTTCTGCAAGACGAAAGCTAAAGAACAATGAACTACTGATGAATTTGCATGCAGGACCTAATTCCTTTGTGTTAAATTCATTTATTTAAGCAAGCTTTTGTTTGGTAGATAGATAATCGTCATGTGGGATTAAAATGAATTTTTTATTTGATAGATAGAAAATTGTCATTTGGATTAAAAAGAACCATTGTCTTCTTTGCTTAGTGCTTTGAACATATCTGTAACCCTTACGATTCAGTACACTGAAGTATCCTCTCCCCTTATGTAGTAATGCGATCCTGGGTGTAAGAGAAATGGTTGTCGACTCTAGAACTTGGGCTTGTCTTGGTGGGAAAAAGTACTCACTCCAAGACGACTTAGACTGGTAGCACGCTAAAGCCAAGTGACTTCTAACCGATATATAAAAGAGGATTCTTGGGGAAACCCCATGAATCACATGCACTATTCCGACGAGATGGACAGAAATGGACTCTTGCCAACATTGGATAATGTCCCATGAATGGAATGCCCTTATTAAACACCTTGTTGTAGAATTACCAATATGCTACCTATTTGTTGGTGCAACAAGGTTGACCCTATGAAGCCATCTTACATATTTACGGTTTATGTGTGGAAATGAAATGTATGCCATGGGAGTTTCATGGATATAGTAGCTTGGCTGCCCTGTATAAGTGAGTGTCGTGGAGGGGAGCCAGTGGGGTCAAGCTACTAGTCATTCACCATAAATATGCATAGCTGGAGAAATCCAAGTAATAATTCAACAAATATTGTCTTAAAAGCCTAGGTTGTACATGTTTTTGAGTCTTAAACAAGTCTTCCCATCACAAAATTGAAAATACATTGATTGCTATGTTTGTTGTTTGTTGTATTCATCAAAATCTTGATCAAACAACCAAAGTCAGTCAATAACTTTTGGGAAAATTTCAATTGTCAGAAAACAGAGTCACAATTGTCAGTTTAATCATTGTATGTGTCATAGAGAGTCGCATTAGTTAGGGGAAATGCCGCATCTATAAGTTTTAAAACTGCATGTGCCCCGATAAACCGCATTTGTTAGTTTTTGAACCGCATGTGTCTTAGTAAACCGCATTTGTCAGAGGAAAAACCACAACTGTCAGGAAAATTACATACAGTGTCAAAAAAACGCATCTGTGAAACCCTGAACCACAACCGTCTAGTGAACTGCATTTTCCTGTCAATATAGAACATCAAAAAACCACGAGCTGAGTCTGAAACATCATTGTCACTTTTTGCTTTAGGTTTTTAGGATCAACCTTGGATTAGAAACTAAAAATTTTGCTCAAAACCTTACATCATTAGGTGTCATATACGTCTTAGTTACCATAATTAGGTGTCATATACATCTTAGTTACCATTATTAGGTGTCATATACATCTTAGTTACCATCGTTAGGTGTAATATCTGTCTTGGCTACAGTAAAGGTCTTAGTTACCATCCTTGTCATACCATCAGGTTCCTTGGTAAACAAAAATGAAACAAGTCTTTGCATGCATTTATTTCATTAGGTGGTAGGTTATACTCATCTTAGACTCATTTATCATCATAGTCTAATCGCATTTTGCATATTGACCATCCTGTCGCATGTCATCTTAGTATACGTCTTTTTGGAACCATTTTAGCAACGTCATTTAGTGTCAAAAAAATCCAAAAACATAGACATAGGTCATATCAATTTTTGACATAGTCTGCATTCCCCATTTTGAGCAACTTCTTTCATGGTCGAAACAAGATCCCAAAAGAAACACAAAGCAATGACAAACCCCAACGAATTCATCAATCGGTTCAGAAACCAACCATTAGGAAGTAAATGACCACACTAGCCTTTGCTAGAAAAACATGTCACTAGAGAT
The DNA here is from genome assembly GCA_007115665.2 of Sequoiadendron giganteum. Lineage (NCBI taxonomy): Eukaryota > Viridiplantae > Streptophyta > Pinopsida > Cupressales > Cupressaceae > Sequoiadendron > Sequoiadendron giganteum. The sequence continues at coordinate 223,614,743 of CM021103.1, forward strand.
ACACATGGTCAGATTTGCATAGAAGACATAGATACAGCAGTTTAGGATCCTGAATTCGCATCCTTTATGGATGAATGTTTGCTAAATGATCCTCAATGCTATCTGGTAAAATTGCTAGTAGACAGTGCTAAACTACCCATAGGATTTGATATTTGTACCTTGCAAACACAGTCAACCCAACCATCCCAAACTACAACGTCAACTATCTCTATTCCCCAAATAACCATAGCAATACCAATAGGTATACCAACCCCAACATTGTCAATTGTAAACACAATCCCTTTTAACATTACACAAGGTTTACAATTCACCGCAGGTGCAACTTATTCCAACCCCTTTGGCACCAACACGACTACTAAGAGATCCAAAGTTGGTGGGAATATACCTATACCAAACCAAATCATTCAGAAAAGAAGCATCCCTATACCAAATCAGACAATTCAGACATGAAGCATTCCGATACCAACTTAGATCATTCAGACAAGAAATATCCCTATCCCGAATCAGAACATTTTGATAAGATATATTCCCTCGCCCAATCATAACCCATCACAAAACATGGCTTATCAAAACACTTATATTGATCCAAATAACATGAACACCATGTCTTTGACACAAGTCGATGTCCTTCAAAAAAAAATGCAAGCTCTTCAACAGCAGATGGACAACATGTCTATGTCTGGAAAATAAACTATGTCAACATAAGACCTATGTCCATGTCCATTTGATAAGGCACTCTATATGACACCTTTTCCCCATGGATACAATATACCAGTTTTGCCTAAGTATAATGGGAGAAAGAATCCTATAGAACATATTAGAGAGTTCTCTACAGCATGCATGGACATATTGTATGACCCCACATACTTGATGAGACTATTTCCATGAACCCTTGTCAGGATAGGACTGGAATGGTTCTCTAAATTACCATATGGTATACGATCTTGGAGCGAATTAGCTAAGAATTTTATTGAACATTTCTCCTTTAACATAGACAATGAGGTAACAATTGCAACCTTGTGCCACACAACATAGGAAGATGGAAAAAATTTCACCACTTTTTTCCAAAGATGGCAAAGTCTAGCTAGTAGGTGTCCAGTTGAAATACCAGAAAAACAAAAGGTCACAATATTCCTAGAGAACATCAACCCCAAATTGCAAAGTGATCTAAGGGTACATTGTTGTACCTCATTCTCAGACTTAGTACAAAAGGGAATCATCCTTGAGAAAGGCCTTATAGACAAAGGAGAAATGAAAGTACCGGGCAAAAATCTAGTTGTCCAGCATCAAAACGCACCAAATGATAGAAATAAATTCTGGTCTAGGAACAAGAATGTTACAAATGATGGCATTGTTGATGCTAAACACATACATACAGGACCAGTTATCACCATTAGGGGTTACCATCCCAATCAAGACACGATGAACAATCTAGATCAACAAGCTAACTATGTCCAAAATTCACAACAACAAAGACCACAACAAAGGAGATTTCCTACACGTGAATTTACACCTTTGGGACAACCAATTGAGACTATTTTCAAAGAGTTGATTAAACATAATCTTATCAAACCTTTGGAACCAAGAGAGTATGATCCTGGACAATTCAAACCTTCATGGTGGGACAATAACTCTTTTTGTGACTATCATCGAACCAAAGGGCGCAACCTCCAACAATGTCGTCAACTCAAGAACATCATACAAGACTTTGTTGAAAATAGAACCATAGAGGTTGGTGGGCAGAAAAACACTAAGAAGAGTGATCATAAGGTCTTCACGGACCCATTACATGACCACACAAAAGGAAAAGCCTCCAGTTCAGGACCCCCGAATAATCCATCTGCCAACTATAACAATACCAAGTATGACTATGGTAAAGGAATGATCATAAACCACCTTCGAGCCGCAAATGAGAATGTCAATACCTTCACCATTAAGAAGCATCCAAAATGTAATGTAAACACATGCAGAACTAAGATTACTATTCCTGGTCCTTCTTCAGAGCCATCTACCCAAGCTTCCAAGTTCAAGTATAACCTTCTCGATCAGTTGAGTAAAACCCCCGCCCAAATATCTATCTTGGAATTTTTGACCTTATCACCTCAGCATCGATCCAACCTTGACAAAGCTCTACAGAATACAACTGTTCCTACAGACTTGGATGTCAATCGTTTTGAGGAAATGGTGGGATATTTGACCAACTCGCATCATGCCACATTTTCTCAACATGACTACTCAACTGAAAAGTCAGATCATAATGACCCCTTACATCTTGAAGTCTTAGTCCATCAAAACAAAGCCCGACGAGTCTTGGTAGATGGAGGAGCAGGTTTGAACTTGTGTACCCTTAAATTGGTTAAGGCATTAGGATTTTCAGAAGACTGTGTAGACACTTCTAAGAGTATAGTCATCAAGGCTTATGATGATGAAGAATGGTCATCCAAAGGAGTTGTAACGCTCCCTATCAAAATTGGCCCAGCAATCTTGAACACCAACCTCCAAGTCTTGGATCTCACCCTTCCATACAACTTATTGTTAGGTAGACCTTGGATACACGCAATGAGAGTCGTCCCTTCAACATACCATCAATGTCTCAAGTTCCCCTATAATGGCACTAAGATCACTATTGATGGTGATCTAGATCCTTTCCAATATTGTACAAGCCTAAGGGACCTTCCACCATGACAAGTACCCATTAATCAAGAGGCCTCATCATCTACTTTATCCCAATACGTTGACCCATCACGTCTTGCTAAAACCATTTCATTCAAACCCCCATCATCCACTCCTAAACTTGAGATCCAAGACAAGGGTTGTGGTGAATATAATATAAAGGCATCATACTGCATCACTCAATTGATTCCACCTAAGGCGTATGGCCTACCCATGGCAGATAGAAGACAATCAATGATCACATTTCATGTTCCCCCTACAATGACATTAACCAAATGGGGAGAGTTAAGTGAAGAAATTGTGGATCAAGGTGATTCCTGGTTGTATCAAGGAGAACATGAATACCCCTCCCCATCTATTCAAATAGCCAAGGACCAGTATGGAAAAGGATCTAAGATAATGCAAAAGGAAGGCTATGATGGGCACAGTGGGTTAGGACTATATCAAAATGGAAGGACAGAACCAATTACTATCTACCCACGACCGAAATATCTAGGGCTAGGGTGTCAACCGCTTAGAATTGGGTGTCTTGGTACTGCATCATCGTTTCAAGAGGAAGTAAGTGAATACGCTAGCATTGAGACATCTCATCAACCACTACCCCCAGTTTTCGACAAACCCCAATCTATGACAAACCTCTAGTTTATGATGAATCCCCTTACTCTAGCGATGGTGAATGGGAATCCCTTTCATCTACTAGTACCATGAATATCAATGCCCTATTTGGAGAATTGGACCTCAACATGAAACCTGTACCAAAGCAATCTAGTTCTCGTCTTAAGAAACACTTATCCAAGGAAAAATGGAAAGAGGACTATTATTGGGAAACCCTCGATCATTCATCTTGGGCACCTAAACAACCCTCTTTTGACGAATCCCCCCTCACTATAGTCCCACATTAGAGCATCCCTACCCCTAGGAGAAAGAACAAGAAGGAGTTGGTCCAAAAATTCTGCGACCATGTCAATCATTCTATACTCACCTTGTCTGCAGCTACCTTTAGGAACTCCGATGATGACATGCCCCTTATCTATCCCGAACTTATCGATTGGGATCAACAAGGTACACCTATCATAGATACATTTGAGAACGACGAAGCAATTGCTGAGTTCATGGGACTAAGAGAAGGTATACCAAGAGGAGATCATAAGGTAGGTTTTACCATAGACTTGGACGATAAGGCATACTTTGGGGAGTCTATTTACACCTCTAGTCACAAAAATGAGAATGAGAAGAAAAAAGACAATGAAAATAAAAATGATGAGTCTCTAGGTCAAAACCGAAAGGCGCCTTTGGACGATGAAAAATTCAAAAGAAAGGACATATCCGAGGGTGAAAACCTCTCCGAGGCACCCAAGGATAGAGGTTTAAATATTCTCCCCTTTGAACAAGAAAAATAACTGATGTTAGTAGAAGAATCTGTTGAAATCAACATAGGTACAGAAGAGAATCCTCATAAGGTATATTTTGCAGCTTCTTTGATAGAGACATAAAAACATGAGTTTAAAGACTTCTTCACAAAGAGACAAATAAACTTTGCATGGCCATATGATGACACACCTGGGCTGGATCTAGACCTGATATTGCATCATTTACCACTACAGCCAGGTATCAAACCAGTCAAACAAAAGTTGAGGAAAATGCATCTGCAAATTGCTCTATTGGTCAAGGTAGAACTCAAGAAACTTTTAGATGTAGGATTCATAAGGACAATAGACTATGCGTATTGGATATCAAATCTTGTACCAGTGACTAAGCCAACTAGGGGCATCCAGATTTGCATTGACTTTAGAGACATCAACAAGGTATGTCCTAAATATGACTTTCCTTTGCCAAATATCGACATGATAGTAGACCTTATAGCAGGATACGAGATGCTATCCCTCATCAATGGTTTCTCTGGATACAACCAGATTAAAATAGCACCTGAAGACCAACACAAAATAGCTTTCATGTGTCCATGGGGCACATATTGTTGGAATGTTATGCCATTTGGCCTTAAGAATGTAGGAGCCACCTATCAATGGGCCATGACTACGATTTTCCATGACTTTGTACGTACTTTTATGGAAGATTATGTCGATGACATTATAGAAAAATCAAAAACAAGAGAAGATCATTTGAAAGTCTTAGACAAGATATTCCAAAGGCTAGAGAATTACAATGTCAGGCTAAATCCGAAGAAATGTGTCTTTGGGGTGAAATTAGGAAAACTATTAGGTTATATCATCTCTTGCAGAGGCATTGAGGTAGATCTAGAGAAGGTAAGAGCTATCATAGAAATGCCTCCTCCAACCAGTATTGGCCAACTCAGAACTCTACAAGGAAAATTATAGTCAATTAGGCATTTCATAGTACAACTGGCGGATAAAATACATCCATTTCAGCATCTACTCAAGAAAGGAGTACCGTTTGTGTGGACACCTAAATGCCAAGAGGTCTTCCAGTAAATCAAGGACTATTTGCTTACTCCACCAGTCTTAATGCCACCTACAGAGGGAAAACCATTGATACTTTATATATCAGCAACTCAGTCGGCATTAGGGTCTCTTCTCACACAACACAATGATCAAGGTCATGAGAGAGCAGTTTATTATATCAGTCGTACCTTAGTGGGTTATGAATTGAATTACAACAACATAGAATGTGCTTGCCTTGTGATAGTTTTTGCTACCCAAAAACTTCAACACTATAAGCTCAATTGACAAACAATGCTAGTTGAGAAGATTGATCCACTTAAATACCTCCTAAGTAAGGCAGCTTTAATAGGCCGATTGGCTAAATGGGTTATGATACTTAGCGAGTATGACATTCAATATGTCAAAAGGAAGGCTATAAAAGGACAGGTGATTGCAGATCAACTAGCTAATGCACCTATAAAAGCAAACCATCCATTAGTGGCAGACTTTCCAGATGAATTTCTCTTCAACATTGACATTAAAATTGAATGGAAACTGTACTTTGATGGGTCACATACAAATCATGGTTCAGGAACTGGTATCTTATTTGTCACACCTCAAGGTGATACCATTCCCAAATCATTCAGGATTGCTTTCCCTTGTACCAACAATATAGCAGAATACGAAGCCTTAGTGATAGGGTTAAAAATGGCAGCTCAATGGAAAATTAAGAGCCTACATGTCTTTGGCGACTCTCAACTTGTAATCCGATAGGTAAATGATGACTACGAGACTAAGGATGAAAAGCTAGCACCTTACAAGCAAACGGCTGATAGTTTCAAATAGTATTTCAATGACATAAATTTTCAACATATACCATGTATCCAGAATAGAGCTGTAGATGCTAAGGCAACCATGGGTTCCTTATTGGATATTCCGAGTAATGTGCCTAAGTTCGATTTTCTAGTTGAAAAGCTATTGGTCCCCGCTTATGATGTCCCTGATACTGTGCTAGTTTGTACCATTTTTGGTCGTACGTCTCCTGGGTATAAAGACATATTCGATTACCTCACTGACGAAACCCTACCTAAAGACTTGTCCAATAACCAACGTCGAACCTTCATCTAAAAGTCGAGCAAGTACACCATCATCGGAGAAACCCTGTATAGACGCACCTTAGATAACACCCTTATGAGATGTCTCGATGCTGAAGAAGCACAAACAACTTTGCGAGGGGTGCACGAGGGTATATGTGAATCTCATTCGAGTGGTCCTACTCTAGCCAACAAGATTATGAGACTAGGTTACTATTGGCCTATAATGGAGAAAGACTCATACATCTTTGTAAAGAAATGTAGACAAATAAAATACATGGAGACTTGATAAGAGCGCCACCGCAGGAACTTCATCCAATTATTTCACCATGGCCCTTTTCCCAAAGGGGACTTGACCTCATAGGTAAGATACACCCTTCATCATCCAATGGCCACAAATTCATCATCACCGCCATCGAAAACTTCACCAAGTGGATTGAAGCTATTCCCATGACATACATAACCGACACACAAATATCTAAGTTTATCCTAAACTACATCATTTGTTGCTATGGTGTACCCCAGTCCATAATCACAGAAAATGGCCGCCCATTCAAGAACCAAGAAGTACGCCATTTATGTGAAGAATTCCACATCAAATACCATTTCTCCACCCCATATTACCCACAAGGTAATGGCCAAGCTGAGGCATCTAATAAGACAATTGTTAGAATCCTTAAGAAGACTGTCAATGATGTTGGTCATGACTAGCATCTACAGCTTAATCTTTCCTTATGGGCTTATCACACAAGCATCAGCACTCCCACTGGCACCACTCCATATTCCCTCGTATTTGGGTCCGAAGCTATCTTACCTATTGAGGTTGAAATACCTTCTCTACAGGTATCCTTGAAGGGTCATATCGACGATGAAGAATATCGTGTCTCTAGGTTACAAGAGCTAGAAATACTGGATTAGCGAAGATAGAAAGCATTAGATCATTTACAAGCATATCAAAATTGTCTTCGTCATAGTTACAATAGGAAGGTTCTCAATAGACACTTTGACATTGGTGACCTGGTATTAATGGAGAATCCTAAGAACCAAGCGGACAGAGAGAAACCAGGTAAGTTTGAGCCTAATTGGTTGGGGTTGTACATTGTCATAGAAGCATTTGGATCAAGAGTGTACCAACTCTCTACTTTTGAAGGAGAGCCACTTTTGTTCCCTAACAACAGTCTGCATCTAAAGAGGTTCTATGCTTAGTCTCTGAGAATCCGTGTCTTAATATGGAAAAATACAAAAAAATGGTTACCTAGATGAAAACCTGGCAAACAGGCATCTTTGTAACACTAAAAAAAATTGAGAAAATAAAAAAAGTAAAGAGAAATAAATCCGTCCAATAGTGAAAACTGCTTCGGTGGCGCTATGGATAAGTACCATGGTGAAAACCTGGCAAACAAGCGCCATGTGTAGTCAAGCTTGCTCTTCCATCTACCATTCTAATCAGACTTTTTCACCATCACTCATAATAACTGGTTGTCTTGTCCATTCCTTGGAATGATTGACATCTAGCGTCCATTCCATCACATTATCCACTCCATTTTCCAACTATCTTCCTGACTAGGGGAAAATCCTTGTTCTATGCTCTAACACCTTGTACATAACGTCACACCATCAAAAATGTCCTGCAAAATCCCAAAAACATTAGAAAACATCAAAAATCCAAAAAAATCAAAATAGTCAAAAAATCCCAAAATTAATGTCAAGTCAATCATGTCAAGTCCATGATGTCAAGTCAGGTCATGTTAAGTCGATCGTGGACATAGTCAAACTATGTTGCCTCTACGACTGGGATGTAGGCAAGGCCATCAATTGATGTGCCCCCGAGGCATTAGGTCTGTCTATCTAGGTTTGTCATGTATCACACATTAAAATCATGACGCTTTGTATATTCAAAGTCATTGGTTGTGTCGAACTATGAGGTCTCTGTGTGTACAATGTAGGCAAGGCTAATCAATTGATGAGCTCCCGAGACCACACTAGGTCAGTCCAATAGGGTTCATTCACAATCACTATCACACAAATTGCATATCATAGTTTAAGGTATCACCTCATGTCATACACTATCTACACACACACAGTTTATCAGTCAAGGAATCAAAACAAGTCAAGCGACAACAAGGCAAAATGTCTCAACAGTCATCAAGTCAATATCCAACACATTGTCAAAGCGATCAACCTATGTCTTATGCAAGATATGTCTTTCTTGTCAACAAACGGCATCAAATTGTCATAGTCTCATGTGGCTTGTCACATCAACGTCATCAGACTCCAACATCTTATACGACACATGTCTTTTTGAAACCAGGCTCTGTCATGCCTTATACAAAAGTCACCAAGTCGAAACCAAACTCAACGTCTTATGCTGTATGTGTCATTCTCTCACATTACGCTATGTCAAACATCATACATCACATTGTCATAGTCTCATGTAGTTTGTCACTTCAACGTCATCAGACTACAACGTCTTATACGACATGTGTCTTTTTGAAACTAGGCTTTGTCATGCCTTATACAAAAGTCACCAAGTCAAAACCAGACTCAACATCTTATGCGGTATGTGTCATTCTCTCACATTACGCTATGTCAAACATCAAAATCAAACAATCCCACAAGATCAAGTTTTGGTGAATAATTTTACTTGGCTTTATGACTTTATATCTTATTTTGTCTTATCCTTTTATCGATTTGTGCAAAATCCTATTACTCGCTTTCTCAAGGATGTCCCTTGAATGATTTAGAGAAGCAACGATGTCTCAGGACTCTTTTTCTTTGGCTACTGTCTGTCAACTATCTTTTTAACATTGGTTTTTGATTCATGTTACTAGTATCCTCAAGGATGTCCTATCAAGGATTTAGAGGAGAAATGATGTCTCATGACCCATCTTTTATTTGTCTGTTGTCTGTGGTTTGTCTTGACAAAATGACTGGGGCATCTTGTCCTTTGTCTGTGTTACGACACTCCTTGTCTATGACTGTCTTTTTTTCACAGGTGGATAACTTTGTACACTATGGTCTATCTCATATCATAGTGTGTACTATCCATCTATGTCATGTCCTTCCCAATGATGATAATAAGCAAGTATAGCGTATTTGGCAATATATCGAAGAATATATCTTTTTCTCAATCAATCAACTTTCATTATATCTTTTTCTCCGTCAATCACACTTTAATTATTTCTTATTAACATTCTGAATTGATTTCATCCTAACATTTCTCTTCTTTGGCATAAAGATAAGGTCTATGACACAATAATAACACTAGATCAATGGCATTAGCATACATTTCACATAGTTGCATTGCATTTCAACATAGAGATAGTCACGTTCATATCATTTCACATCATTACATAATAGGCATTGCATCATCATAACATACATGAGGTAAACATTGCATGTACATATTGCCATCACATATACATAAGCATCATATAAACATTTTCATTCATTGTCATAAGTAAATAGAATCATCCATAAACATCATTATAAAATGCATAACTCATAAACATGTAGAAACATTTCATTCATAACACATGTATATACATCATCTAGGAAACATAATCATGTAGAAATAAAGCATCATCCATCACATAGAATTGCATATCATATAGAAGCCGCCAAAATCATATATATATATCACTCAAATAGTGTGTCATAGTACAATGTCTGAATGTATCAATAAATAAAAAATGAGCTTGCAAGCTCTCTGATCAAAATACAAATGCCTACATAAGTCCCTGTCATCGTGTCTCGCTACCCCTGCTATCACATGGTGATGGTGGTGGGAAAAGACTTGAAGGTGGCCTCTATGAGGTGGAATGCCTATCATATGGACCTATCATTGGTGGTCCTACCACCCCCTCGGTACTTTGTGTCCTCTGACTCCGAGTATGACTCCTGCCCTGACTACGCACCTCTAAAAATGTAGGAGCCCATCTCTCTACCGGCACTGCTGCCTCATAAAGATCTATGTAGTACGTAGCTCTCTCCACCGATTTGACCAACTCCCGTACCATGCCATCATATGAGGACCCACTGCAAAGGCGTCTAACCTCTGTGAACTGCTGCTCTATCTCATGTCTTCGTGCTATAGCTTGGTCTCTCTCCATGAGAGCACTATCCCTCTTTGTACGAGCACTGTCCCTCCCTACATATGCACTATCCCTCTACGTGTAGGCACTGTCTAACTCTAGTCTCATTGCCTCAAACTCTGCAGTCATAAGTCTGAGTCTCTCCTCCAAAGCCTCCTTGTCACCATCTCTAGGAGCATCCTCATCCCATCTCCCCTCTACACTCTAATCTCTGAGTTGTCTCTCCTGCTTCTCCATCGGTGCCTCCTCCTCAACATCATCCTCAACATCATCCTCAATATCCTCCTCTCCATATCCTGCCAGAATACCTAGAGGGTCTATAGCCACATCCATGTCGGCATCAGAATCCTCTACAACATCTGCTACTCTGACATCTACCTCTACACACTCCTCAACCACTACCTCCACTACAGCGTACTCACCCCCAGCCGGTACATCCACTCTCCCTCTGATATCTACCATCGGTACATCACCTGCTACTGCCTCCTAAATAGGTGCATGTCCACTTGCTTGACCCCCTCTCCATCCTCTCCGTCCTCGTCTCCCACCTCTACCTCCACATTTGCTGTCATCTCCATGACCTCTACCACCAACTTTACCCACTCTGGCACCTCCACCTCTATGACGTCCTCTAGGCCTTGTGCCTTGTCTCTCGATTGGTGCTGGCTGGTCAGGGTCTATATAAGGAATCGGGTGATGAACCACCCACCATGCATCATATGCAGTTGTTGTCCCTGGATCTGCCAATCCACCTCTCCATCCCCACTGTACTGGCTGAAGTGCCTGTATGTCTGCCTCTATAGTAGCCACTGGAATCATGGGTCCCCACCATGGAACCTCTCTCGACGACCAAGCAAACTCTGCTCTACTCCGAGGCTCATCCTGAACCTCCCCGAATTGTCTCAGAACTCTGTCTGGCAGATGTCGCTCAATAATATGAACACTCGAAATAGTTCTCCCAATGAGATATTATTTCTGTCTACAAAATGGCAAATGTATATCCTCATCCACCCACTCCTCACAATCCATGTAAGGTCTCCATGTGAACTAATCAAGAATATCCAGGGCGTGTCACCAGTATCCTATGTAATCTGCCCTGTATATCGAAATACATACAAGTATCTCTCCTCTCTCTCTACTATAACTAGAGGACGGAAGATGACTATCCTCTCCCAACCCCATACCATCAAAAGTGTCATCCCACAACTCAACGACTGTGCATCTCTATAGGCAATGTCATGTAAATGGAAGTACACCATCCCAAGTAGACATGGACCCCAGGCATATCTCGTCTCACTCTCCAACATACCGACCAGCATAGCTCCCCATCCTACTGGAAATCCGTGCCCTCGTCTATTTGGAAGCACTATCCCACCGATCAAGGTACAAAGGATACAGTCGATCCGATCGTATCTATCTACTAGGACTGGCCATCTAATCTCATAATGCTCGATCTTGAGCCTACTAATGTCATCCACTTGATAGAACCGAGCTAACTCTTTCAATCCTCGTTGGGTATCATACATAACCCGTTCACCTCTAATAGGCAATCTCAGAATCCTGTACACATCCTCCAATGTGACAGTGGCCTCCCTAGTCAGTAAATGAAATGACAATGTCTCCAAATGCCATCACTCGCAAAGTGTCGTCAACATCCCCCTGTTTGCCTGAAAGGTAGGCATTGACAAACAGTGACGTAGGCCTAGCTTCCATAGAAGCCAAATCTCTGCAGAGCTCAACCTGTCTCTCATGTCAAATGTGTCTAGTCATGACTCCCGCATGTAAATAGGATCTATCACCACTTGCAATTTAACCATGGTGTCAGCATTTTTCAAATTTTCCTTGGAAATTTTTCTCAAAAATTTTACCAGTCAAATGTGGCTCACATTTACAAATGAGGTGCATTTTTGCAAATGCATTGCATAGAGCCTCATATGCAATGAAAATTACATATGCATCACATATTTTCCTCACAAACTTTCTGACTACTGCACATGCGATTCATTAAACCACATGCAATGCATTTTTTTCAAATGCGGTGCATCTTTCCTCAGTCTACCAAACCACCTACATATGTGTTTCATTAATACATATGCGGTGCATCAACTACACATGCGTAAATCCCTAATGCATATGTGTTGCATAACTACACATGCGGTGCATAATGCTCCACATGCGGTCATTCCCTAATTAGCCCAAACAAGCCCTAACGAGTTTTTTCAAATGTGTCGTTTCACAGTCAAATGCGGCGAATATGATGGCATATGCGTCGTTTACGATGCACCGCATTTGCTTATTAATTTTCAAATTCCTAAAAATGCGTGCAAAAATAAATTTGACAAGTTCATTTTCGAATACATACCGGTGGTCCTACATCAGCTGGCCTCTTGAAGGTCCGGATCCGATATCCTCGATGCCTGGTGTATGGAATAGGTGCCATTTTGTCAACTAGTCAGAGCAAAAACTCCACTTTTTCTATCTCCTCCAGGTGCAAATGAATTGATTTTAGCCCTAATTCCTATTTATAGGTGGGTTAGAAATTGGAATTTCTTTAGCCCTACTCTATTGGCCACTTAGCCTTTCAACATCCAATGACCCGTATTTGTCTGAAACATCTTCGATTTCAATTTCGTCAACTCCATAGCCTTTCTAATTGTCATCTTGACTTATCGAGAATTTTTCCTAATTTTCAAAACTTTTCAAAAATTGTCAATTTTCTCGAGGGGGCATACCCTAACTTGTTTCATGCTGGGGCAGGATCAAGACATATTTTCTTTGACACAATGCCGTACCAACATTGTATCAAAGAGGGGCAAACTGTAGATACCAAAAATTGGTCTAGGCCTACGAGTACATATTCGACATAATTTTCTATAGTCCGTGGTCATTATTAAATAATGTTTATTATTTAATTAACCTTTCTAACATGTATTTCTTCTATTAATTAAATACCTCTTTTTAATTAATTCATTAATTCATTATTAACCTTTATTCGACTTGATTAATTAAATAGATCATATTTATTTAATTATGTTACGAACTAATTAATTCTTCCCCCTTTATCTATCAATTAAATAATTTATTATTTAATTACCCCTTTTATCATACTTTTCCAACTATAATTAAATATCTGTATTTAATTATTCATTTAACCCCCTTTTCAACTATAATTAAATATTTATTATTTAATTATTCAATTCCACCCTTTTCGAAAGTCAAAATTAAATAAATTATCTTTATTTATTTAATTAAATCTTTTATTTCCGAATGTTGAATTAAATTAACATTTAATTCATATTTTATTATTTATGTCACATTCCTCTGTCAATCGGTTATCTAATCGTCCACTCACTTTCTGACTTGAGACCTATTTTTAGTTCTCTAGTTATCTTTGAATTCAACTGCTAATCATCTCTGCAGGAAGACTCTTCATCACAGTCACAACTAGTTGATTAACTAGTTCTAACTCATATGCATGTATGCATTTATTAATTAAATATCTTTTATTTAATTAATTAATTTATTATGCATTCAAATTCCTCATCTTCAAGTTTTGACTTTGCTTTTAACATTCAAAGTCTATTTCTTCTATTTTCGAAGATTCTTAACTAAAGATTAAGATCTTGTTCTATTTTTAGTCTTTCCTGACTCACATTCTAACTCACATTCTATCTGAGATAGAACTCACATCGCATGGCATTCATCAATCTTGTCTGTCGATCTCTCTTTCAATATGAGCCGATCATTCGAAAACACACAATCTATAAAATGGCTTGTCATTATCATTATTCCTCCTTCTGAAATCATTATACATTTTTTAGAAGAAACAATCTTCGATATTTTGCTTAGACATTCAACATGGTTATGCTTGCATCAAACACAAAAATCTGAGGGCAAGAATACTAAAAAGACAAAATGGAGAAGACCAATGGAGATAATTCAAAGGAATGAATGCATATTCGGTGAGATGAATTCAGTTTGTTTAGTTTTTATCATGTTTTCATATTTGTTCTTTGTTGTTAGATTTTAGAATATTTTGATTTAGATTAGGATTAACAATTGTTCGTTCTAGTTGCAGATCTTATCCACAGATTTATTCTAATGTTATAGTATGTACACATGTAAGTCTCAATTTTGAATTTTTTTTAAAAAATACCAAGAATAATCTCACTTACAATCACACTGATTCAATCAAAGAAATGTTCCATCAAGCTTAGTTAGTACACATGTCATGTTGGTTCACATGATATGAAAGGACAAGGTTTGATAGAATAGTGTTTTATCAAATCTTATTCGATCAAAATAGTTTGTGGCTATTTGATAAAAGAAATGCGTCATCTCATTAATTTCACTTTTTTCCTAATAAATGAAACAAGATACCTTCTATATTGAGATATTTTCATGCACAAGACATAAGGTTGTGTGCTTAGAGGTAGAAGTGGAATAAATCAAAATTTCTTGCCTACTTGTCTAGCGCTATATAATCATACAAGTAGGAAATCTTGATCTATTATGTTATAATTTAATAAGAATGTTGTCGACATTAGAGGTTTAATCTAACCTTCTTTCAGTCTAATAGGGATTATATAAGACTGTTAAATTAAACATGTTTTTTTTATCAAAGGTGCTATGATCAAACCTGCTTATGTGGCTTCATTTTCTTCTCATATACATAGATTATATATTTTTAGTTCCAACTTCACATCATGCATCTAGGAGAAAGTGAATTGATCGAGAGATAATAGAGTCGTCCAACAAATACAATGAAAGCGGCAAAGAGATTATTCTCATTTTTATTCAAGCGTAAATAGAAACCTTACGCGGGAACGACAGACGTTGCTGCCATACGGGTATACTTGTTATTCGTACCATGTGGTTTGGTACGTTTAACAGTACAAATTGGGATTAGCGAGGAGATATGCCTCGATCTTCTTGAACAGAGCAGTGCCCATTTCTTTAATTTCCTTCACTTTCTCTTCGTCGTGAGGAACGCCCGGAAGGCTATCGAAATGGACTACAGAGCTGCAAATGCATCCTCCCTCTGCTTTGGGGGTGTATTTGAATTCGTATTTGGCAGAGGCCACTTTCTTTCCCAGCAGTCCTCCTTCCACATGGCTGTAGCGGTACACTAACTTCTCCTCGTCCACCTCTTCGACTTGCTCCTTCACGTAGCTGAAATCCTTGTTTGCTGCATCACCAAAGTCCATCAGTACAACGACAGTCCTAATTGTAAGAAAGAAGATATTTGGATGAGATCATACATACCGGGAGTGAAATTGATTTGCTTGATGCTGCCAACACCTCCTTCCCCTTGCACGAATGTGATGCTTGAAAAAAGCTCCGGTACTTGCTTTGGCAGGAGATTGTGCCCATCCTTCACTAAGGCATTCCACAGTCTCTTCGCCTCCACTGGAGACTCGATTTCATGACTGACGCTTCCCACCGCCATCTTCTCTAATTATCTCTTCTTTTCCTCTTCAACTTCCTCTTGTGGCGTTGAGCTGTGCATTTGGGAGAGGAAAATGAATGGGATTTATAGAGTTCATTGTCGGTGCACCCGTCGATTCATCACATGTGAAAGTAAGTGCGGCTTTCTTCAGTCAAGTCAACAAAACCGACGATCCGATTCTTTGTTTTTAATGTTTTAAAGTCTGATTCAATTGCAAATGGTGATGCAAACATTTTATAATCGTCGCATATCAAGGAATTTTGGTCCACCAAAGAAATCGGAGCCTGAAATGGCGTATGATTTCATTTAAGATGTTGAAAATAGGGGTTCTTCGTAGTTTCGTTACATAATTAAAGTGTCGAAGCGTTCAAAGTCAACAAAACTTCTAGAGAATGAGATATATCCAATTGTATTCAAATCAGCGCAGTCATTTAAAAATTATGTTCAGATGAGATTTTCAGCCCACCGAACAAAAATAATGTTTTCATTTTCAAACAGATTGATTTGAAACGTTTTCTATACGGTCGAGTAATGCCAAACTTTGTGCCAAATTGCATTCCAAAATATATTAAGAAACTAGAAAAAAAAATAAAAAAAGTAAAATAGTAATAGTGGTCAACAAAGTCTTTTAAGTATACAAATTTAAGAAGGTTTTTATAAACATGCCATTTTTGGAAAACAAAATAATTTGTGAATTTAACAAAATATAATATCTTTAAGAAAAATCAATTAGAACAATTATATCAAATAACTGTAATTAAGCTGAAAAAATTATGAAGATTGAGCAAAATACAAGGACTCCTAATCTATGACATCTCAAATACGATTAATATCAACGACCCATTTGGCTAGACAATTTGAATGATATCCCATTATTAGAAATACAAATAAAGTAGATAAATTCAAAGTTTCATGAAAGGTGAAGAATTTTCTCTGCAAAAGATGTCAATCTCTAAGAAGATTCATGACACCTCTCATTATTCAAAAGGGACATGAAATCAATCCCAAATATAATCTTCTGCCTACCTAGCTCAGATGCTTTATATGAACCCACAAAGATGGATCATGCCTCCATCTCATTATTAGTGTCAAACCCCATAATAGAGGGAAAAAAAGTGACTAATCCAATATTATATTTCTCAACTCTACCAATCAACACCACATCGAAATTGCCTTGAGAAGGGCCATCACTATTTTATTTCTTTTAAACTGAGGGGACCCTTTTCTTGCTTTATTCACTTTACATAAGGTTTGATCCTAAAGCCTAAAATAGTATATCCAACCAAATGAACCAAATCTAATTTCTTCAAATTTAGATATGCGAAGAAGCTAGGACTTCAAAATAAAACAACTATCCTCCGAATTTTCTTTCTATTCAATCTAAAATCCTTTGCCAAACATTCCCAATAAGAATCTTATAACGTTGGAAAAATTGTTGATTTATTTCCAACCAAAATTGTTAAAGAATAAAGGCATGACTGATATCTCAAGCCACAAAGAGTAGGACATCCCAAAATAGTCCAAAATTTACACCCAAAAAATAACATAAAGTAGAAGCTAGTTCCAAATTTGTCACCTTAGCCTCCAAAGACTCTAATAGAAATATCATTGAAAGGAGAGATGAGTTGTACACTATTTATTAACCTCACAAAAAACAGATCTGAAAGGACCTTGAACTTATCTCTTTCTTATCTTGTTTCATGTATGGCATTTATTTTGATAAAGAAACTAGAGGAAGAAATTATGTTTGGGCCAATAGTAATAATTCTAGATATTTTTCAACCATAAGAAATTTGTGTACCCAACCTTTTTATATTCTAAAATCTAATACCAACGATAAATTAAATAAACTCCCTGAGGATCATAGCATTGAGAAAGAGCATCATTTTTTTCTAAATAACATGGGTGATCTATTAGAATAGAAGATATGACCACTTAAACATCAACCACAAATTATTCTATTGATAATCTTGAGAATCTCTAACTAAGTGAGAAGCTTTGAAGCTAAAACTTAACATCAACCAACATCTAAAAATATTTTGAGAGTATCGCATGCCAATTTACAGTAAAGCTTGATCATGGGTAATGGAAGATTCATATAAATAAGTATACAATAACATAAAATAAATAAAGTATAATTATAATTAATACAAATAATTTTTAAAAATTAAACATAGAAATGTAGATAGAAATAATGTATAATATAATTGTGTACTTAATTTTTATGTAACTAAATTTTATATGCCTCAAGAAGTGGAATTATGATGTCTAAAATCTATTTAAGAATTACATGCATAAATGAGTTAGAATTAGGAAAAAACATATACTAGACCCTTGCTGAAAGGGTGAATCGAGTCAATTTTGTTCTTCTAGGAAAACCTAGCATAGTAGGGGTGAATTTTATCTATTACTCTCTTTAGATGGAAGAAGAGCATTAAAAATAGCATTAAAGTTGTTGTGTTGAACAAGGGTTGCACTATCATCTTATCTCACTTCAGTATGTAGGAACACCTAATGGGGGACTATTTTGTTGAATTGAAAAGTTGTGATTTCTATTATGGGTGATGTTTTGAAGTGGATGCTTTGTGGTTATTTTTGTGTAGATAGGTGGTAACTAGCTTCAATCATATCTAACTCATTTTCTAAAAAGGGGTCAATTTTTATCCTTCTATCTTCTAATAATATTAAATCCTCCAAGAGTATAAGTTTCCCTTATAAAACACTCTTTTATCTAACAACCTTATTCATTTTCTTTCTCTTACGCTTGTTTTTTAGTGGGTTATTATTGAATTGGAAAGTTGTCGTGTATACCAGTTAACAACACTCTAACACAACACTCAATTATTCTTGGATACATCAAGAATAACATGTTGTAGAAGGTGTAGTGTCAAAAAATGTCTCCAGTTCAACATTTTCACTCTTATTTGGGCCCTCCTCATAAAATTAAGCTTAATGGTGCCTTGATTTAGTGTTGCAATGTGTTTGACACATTCAAATTAGGTCTTGGGCCCTTCTGAACTAATGAACATAAATGGTACCTTGCTAGAGTGTTGTTAAGTGTTGTAACACACTTTCACACTTTTCTAAGGTTTTGTTAATTAATTGAACCTAATAAACATCTTTTTAACCATAATCTAACCATATTCAAAGTGTTGTAAAGTGTTATAACACACTTTCACACGTTTCTAGGGTTGTCATTAATAATTGGGATTTCTTATTCTTTAATTGGCCTTATTTTGCATCCACAAGCCTCATTAATGTATCTTTTTGAGGATGATCCTCACACAAATCAATATCCAATCATAATTTAGGTGTTTCATGTCAAATGTCCCAGATTTAGTGATTTGGGACTCATTCCCCACCTTAAGCAAATGAGTCCCACCTATAGTTTTGGGTCCCGAACTTGGTTTCACACATTTCTAAGTATTTTTTAAAATGGTACCATAAATTATGCCTAATGGGAATCATTCGCCACCTTGGGAAAATGAGTCCCATGTGACCCAAATTTAAAATTAATTCAATTTTTTGGTGATATTTTATTCTACTATATTTGATGTTAGCTTGTAGTGTTGTAATTTCAAGAATTCTTGCATAATTAAGTATAAATAAAAGTTTCTTTCACTCATTTCCATCCTAAGCATTCAAGTGTTCATCCTTATAGAAAAGTTAAGATCACAAGAGTATTCAATCATTTCAAAAGCATTCAAGGGTATATTATCAAGCCTCTTAGAGGAATATTCAAGCATCAAGAATCATGTCAAATATTTCATGCATCATGTTTGTTTCTAAGCTAACAATTGTGATGAAGGGTTTTATGATTCAAGCTAGAATTTCATTCAAGATCTATCCTATTCACACAAGATTCAAGATCTACATCCATTAAAGCTAGCTCACACATTTTTGTAGGACATGATTGCTAAATTTTAGTGAGTTGCAACATCATGTTTTTTTTATTCATCATTCTTCATTCCTATTTCATTTTATTTCAATGTTTGATTACCAAAACGGGGTTTGACCAAGCAAAACCCCTATCAACTAATAAAACAACATTGTTTCATCTCTTTAGTGTGTAATTTGTAGGTTTAGATTGAAGACACATTGGGAGCAAGCTTGGATAAATTTGTCAAAGTTCCTTAAAATTGTCAAGCATTGGAGAAAATTGGAGAATACCTATAGGTTTATTTACAAAGGTTCAAATACACAAACTTGAAGAAGCAGATTAAGCAGACTAAGAAGGGAAAATTCAAATCTTGAAATTATAGAAAACCCCAACTAAACTAATTCAAAAATTCTAGTGAATGAGTCCCAATTTAGGTCAAAATTTAGATTTTTACAGATTTGGATACCCATTTGCTAGATTCATGTTCCCACACAAAAGCCTAGATTTTGGAATGATTCACCTAGTCTAGTGAATGAGTCTCCCAATCATCATTAAAGTCAAAATTTCTAGCATCTTAGAGCTCCTTCAAGTTATCTCCAAATTCCTAGGAACACACATTCCATCCTAAAACTTTATGTTTTGTTTCATTTGCATTTTTAGGTCATTTAGTGAATCATTGCATCATATTAGGGTTTAGTATCATATCTTAAATTACATCTTGCATTTCATTTGTCTTTATAGTCTTAATTTGGTGGTGAACCCCTCATTATTTTACATTCGACCCCTAGGACAACTCTATTGCAAGATCTCTTTAGATCCTTTTCATTGAGATATCTAGGGTTTGTTCTTGAATGAGAGAGAGTGGAGATTGTCACTATAGGTCCTAAACTCTAGAACCACACAATTTTCTTCCTATTTTAGTGAACCTACACTTAGACCATCATAATTATGATTTAGAGTGCACTATCATCCTAGAATTAGCTTGCATTAACATTGCATTGTAGTTTGCATTAGTTAATTGGCATTCTAGGGTTTCTAATTTTGCATTAGTGAAAGTGCATATAGATTGAATTTTTGTATCTCATATATCATTGAAAATCATCCAAACTCTACATTTTCACTTAGGATTCAGATCATACAACATAAAAAGTGTAAAAATCAATTGAAATTTTTGAAAAAAATCCATATTAGGACTCATTCGCCACCTTGGGTGAATTAGTCCCTATGTAGATTTTGCATTGCACTTTTTGCATTTAAAACATTGTTTCAAAGATTTTTTTTTGTTGATGTTAACTTTTTGTTCTAGTTTACAGACTTTCTATTTCATTTAATTCATTGCATCTAGTTTAAATTAGTTCATCTTGTGCATTGCTTAAAATTCAAAATTGCATCTAGAACATTTTATTTTCATTGTTAATTTAAATATGAAATTTTCATCATGTGGATATGTTCTTTTTAAGATTTGGATGTCCTTTAGGTCCTTAGTGTATGTGTCATTTTTTTCTTTTACAAATGATCCTAATTAAATTGTCTGACTCATACTCCATCAACTCCTAATGCATGTCCTCCTTGTGATGTTGACATCATTGGAGAAGATGATGACAACATAAATAAGTTTATAAATGATTTTATTCACAACCTTGAAACTAGTGCATCATTTTAATCATCAATTACAACCAACACCTCCTATAATACCACCACATGAAATGTTTGGTTACTTACATCCTGAAGTTGAGACAAAATTTGAACCTAAGTTCCGTACAATAGGTGAACCTAGTTCCTCTAAGAAAGAAAACAAAACCATTTTATGTTAACAAAGTGACAAACATTCCCATCAACCTTGAAGAGACATATGGAAAAGGATTCACGATCTTGAGTAAGAAATGATGTGATACAACAAGTGAACATGAAATTCATCAACTCTTATAACAAATACCAATTAAAAGTACAAAAGGGCTACGATATCAAGATCCTCCTCCTGACATGATTATCCTACTTCATAAAGAAGAAATGGTGCTCCTCCAGGAAGAAGAGATCATATTTGGTCTTCCTCCTCAATGTTCAACATGAGAAATTGGTGAATCTAGAAAGCAAAAAAGACCTTATAAACTAAAGAAACTTCAATTCCCTTATCCACCAACTAACATTGAAAGGAGTTTGTAGATACTCTTACATAGATAAAATTGATTACATTACCTCCCATAAGAGAAGACCAAAAACCAAATCCTAGGAACACAAAAACATTGAATTTTTGATACTATAGAATGCTTGGACATAGTATTGATGAGTTTCATTCTTTACAACAAATTTTCAAAAGGCTTGATATCATAGAAATAGTCCCTTAAAGTAGGACTATTTTTCCCCTTGTCATGAAATATTTGTAGAATCTTGTATTATCACCATTACATGATCCTTCCCATCACCTACCTTGGCTCATTCTTGTCTACATATAGTGGGGGAAAGAATTAGATAGCCTTGTCCTAGTAATTCATTTTTCATTGTCTCTTTATCTAGGTTGACTCACATGTGCCTTAATTGTCTTTTACATTAGTTCTTTTTATTTTTTCATTGTTTTTGATTGCATGTGCATAATTTGATCCCCCATGATGTTATATTTGATCTCTCTCTCTTTCTAGCATTCCTCTATTTGTACATTAATTCTTCTTTATTTTGTACATCTTTTTCACCTTTCCTTCTGTTTGACTTGTGTTTTCCTTTTGTGGATGATACAAGGCATAGAGACATTCATGTATCTTCCATTTTGACTGAATTTTTTTTCCTCTACTTTTATTTTCTTTTATCTTTTTTCATTTTGTCTTGTGTTTTCTTTTTGAGGATGACACAAACTATCGAGACATTCATGTTTCTTTGATAAAGTCCCGAAAGGTTTTCTTTGTTTTCACTCTCTTTGTGTCATTCTTCTAGTTCTATGTGCATTTGGGGAGTGATGACAGTTTTGATCTCTCTAAAATAATTGTAGCAAAAACATACTAACCCCAAATCCATAGATCCCTTATATATTTGGTGTTTTCATTTTGGGGAAACCCCTCTCTTTTCTTTTCCTTTGCATGATGTAGCTTTACTTGGAAACGTATGACTTGGCATATGGCTTTCCAAGTTAGCTTTCATGTCTTCTTTTGTTTGCATTTACCATTTTCTACTTTAGATTAATTGCTCATGGTCTGGTGTTTCACAATTTCTTTAAATTGGGGGCATACATTAGCATTCTTCTTTTGCAATTTTTTTCTTTTTCATGGTTCATGGTGTAGCCTTCTTGTTTTATGTGATGTATTTTTCACTTTGTGGTTGACATTGGGAGTGATTTCCCTCAAGATTTTGATCTATCTTAGCATATTGCATTCCTCTTAGTGGCTTGATGTGACACACTACATCCCCTAAGTTGTGAGTCTTATATTCTCTAATTGGTCATCTCTTACAGACATTAGGCACAATGTTCCCTAAGTTAAAAACCTTGCATAAACTAAGAAAGACTCCTTTGAACATTCATTATTGTTGATTTTTTTTGTTATATGGCGACCTTGCATAATAAATCTTGCATGCCTATGGAGCCATCTTTTTAATTGATGAGTTTCCAACATGCGAAGTTTTTCTTGCCTCATGAAGCTCGAAGTTCATTGTTTATTCATGAGCTCCAAGAATATATATTTTTTCTTGCCTCATGAAGCTCAAAATTCACTTTTTTGTGGTGCTTTATTAAATTTATTAGGAGGTATAACTTTGGTATGGTTTTTAAGGGGAAGCCTAACCAAGGCATGCCTTTCTCTTATCAACTCGCATGTGAGTGTGAGCGCATATCGGTCATGTGTGTATGTGTCTCACCTCTTTCGAAACCTCACCCAATGGACATCCTAAAGTTCTGTTGCATCAAAGTGAGATTGAATTTTTTAGACAAAAAATATAGATCTGATCCACATTGTGATGGAAAAACGATTGAAGCTTGATGCACATCTTTTATTTTTTCTTTTTCTTTTCATCTTTGGCAGTGTATACTTGTGCCTTTATGATGCTCTCTATCATTTTCATGTGTTTTCTTTTGTGCCTATGTTGGTTTTTCATGACATCTTGATCCTTAGGGCTTGATCACCCTTCTTGATCATTGTCGTATCATCTTACTAACATTAGTGCACCTAGACCCCTCTTGAAGCATATTTGCCTACTTTAGTAAGAGTTTGAAGTAAGTTCATCCTCTCACTAAAGTGGGGGCTAAATTTAGTGTCCAAAAATGTCGTTAATGACATTTTCACACTTGATTGGGCCCTCCTTGTAAAATTAAGCTTAATGGTGCCTTGATTTAGTGTTGTAATGTGTTTGGAAAATTCACATTAGGTCTTGGGCCCTTGTGAACTAATGAACATAAAGGGTACCTTGCTAAAATATTGTGAAGTGTTGTAACACACTTTCACACTCTTCTAAGGTTTTATTAATTAATTGAACCTAATAAACCTATTTTTAACCTTAATCCAACCTTATTCAAAGTGTTGTAAAGTGTTGTAGTTCACACTTTCACACTTTTATAGGGTTTTCATTAATAATTGGGATTTTTTTTTAATTAACCTTATTTTGCATCCACAAGCCTCATTAATGTATCCTTTTGAGGATGATACCAACACAAATCGGTATCTAATCATAATTCAGGTGTATCATGTTGAATGGCCCAAATTTTGTGATCTACCTAGAGTCATTTGTCACTTTGAGTGAATGAGTCCCACCTAGATTTTTGGGTCCCAAACCTAGTTTCACATCTTTCTAAGCATTTTTCAAAATGGTCTCATAAATTACGCCTAATAGGACTCTTTCAACACCTTGGGTGAATAAGCCCCATGTGGTCCAAAATTAAAATTAATTCAAAATTTTGGTATGATTTTATCCTCCTAGATCTGATGTTAGCTTGTTGTGTTCTAATTTCGAGAATACTTGCAAAATTAAGTATAAAAACAAGTTATTTTCAATTATTTTCATCCCAAGCATTCAAGTATTCATCCTTATATAAAATTTGATTTCACAAGAGTATTCAAGCATTTACAAGAGAATTCAAGAGCATTCAATGGTAGATTATCAAGCATTTTAGAGTACCATTCAAGCATCAAGCATCATGTCAAATATTCCATGCATCATTTTTGGTTTTGAGCTAAAAATTGTGATGTAGGGTTTTATGATTCAATCTAGAATTTCATTCAAGATCTATCATATTCAAGCAAGATTCAAGATCTACATCCATTGGAGCCATCTCACACATGTTTGCATCACTTCATTTCTAGATTTTGGTTGGTTGCAACAACTTGTTTTTTTCATTCATCATTCACCATTCCTATTTCATTCTAGTTCAATGTTTGATTCCCAAAATAGGGTTTGACTAAGGGAAAGCCCTATCCACTAACAAAACAAAAAAAATCACTCTCTTTAGTGTGTGATTTGTAGGTTTATATTGAAGACATGTTGAGGAGCAAGCTTGGAGAAAATTTTCAAAGTGCATAAAAGTTTTCAAGCATTGGAGAATATTGAAGAACACCTACAAGTTGATTTACAAAGATTCAGATCTAGAAACTTGAAGAACCAAATTGAACAGACTAAGAAGAAAAAATTCAGATCTTAAAGTTCTAGAAAATCCTAACTAGATTGATTCGCCACTTTTGGTCAATGAGTCCCAATTTAGGTCAGAATTTATATTTTTGCATATTCACATACCCATTTGCCAGATTCCTATTCCGACAAAAAACCTAGATTTTGGATAGATTCACCCTGCTTGGTGAATGAGTCCTAGTCAACAATAAATTGAAAATTTATAGAATAATAGAGCTCCCTCTAGTTATCTCCATATTTCTAGGTGCACACATTCCATCCTTCAACTTTCTATTTTGTTTCATTTGTATTTTTAGGTCGTTTAGTGAATCATTTCATCATATTAGGGTTTAGTATCATATCTTACATTACATCTTGTATTTCATTTGTCTTTCCAAGTCTGAAATCGGTGGTGAACCCTATTGCAAGATCTCTTTCTCCTTTGCATTAAGATCTCTAGGGTATGTTCTTGAATGAGTGAGAGTGAAGATTGACATACTAGGTCCTAAACCTTAGAAAACCTCACAAATTTCTTCCTTTCAAGAGGAGAAATTGAAATAAAAAAAGATACCTTAGTGATTGTTATGATCCTATTGATATTTTTTTGTTGAGTTTCTTTGAATTATTTTATAATAGTGTGAATTTTCTTGCATTGATTTTATAGATACCCAAAATAATAATCAATTGAATAAATACTTGTTATTTATTTAATTTAACCTAGAATTATCTTATCCTAATAATTAATTAAATAGATATTTATTATTTATTCAATTAATATCCCCATTATCCTTTATCCACCACCTTTAATCAAATAAATCTACATTTAATTAATTCAAGAACCCTTTTTCCCACTTTCCTCTAAAATTCCCTAACCTTGCTTAGGTTAATTAATCCTTGATTAATTAACCTTATCCCCATTCTAATCATTATTATCACATTCCTCAAATTTTAACTCCACCCAAGTTAATAAACCCTTGGTTTATTAACTCAACCCATCTTCATTAAGTGAATTAATCCTGGATTGATATAACCCTCATCCCTAATACTTACTACCATTATTTCCTAATTTTGAATTCCTACATATCACCTACCCCCACTAACCTCTCACACAAGCTACCCTATGAGCCATCCTATCTCTTACACAAATTTAACACCTATCTTCCCAATGTGTGCTCACACATGTGTGAGCACACCTGCCCATTTCACCCCTTTCCATGTTGTAACAATTTTCACAAAGTTAATCAATCTTCATTTCTTAATCCAAACCCTATCTTTTGTTCAATCTCAACCCTCCATTAACGAATCAATC
This sequence comes from Sequoiadendron giganteum, assembly GCA_007115665.2. Taxonomy (NCBI): domain Eukaryota; kingdom Viridiplantae; phylum Streptophyta; class Pinopsida; order Cupressales; family Cupressaceae; genus Sequoiadendron; species Sequoiadendron giganteum. Next base: position 223,641,221 of record CM021103.1, read on the forward strand.
CTAGCCCTTGATTCCTCTCATCAAAATTCTATATAATGAGGCCATGGTTCTATTTTTTGGACACAAATTCTCCAATTCCTTATGTTTTCCAAATCTCACATCAAATCTATCGCTATTTTACCATCATCATGCTAAAATCTTGAGCTACCACATCAATTTCCATCATTTGGAGAAAATCTGCAAGATATGGATGCAATATTGTGAGCTCAATCCATGAAGAGGAGAAGACTATGAAGGTATAAATCTTATTTATGCATTTCTTCTATTTAGTATCCTATTCATCTTTTCCATATTCAAATTTTATTTAAATTATATGGTGTGATTGGTTTTGTTCTCAAGGGCTTATGATTTATTTGAAATTGGTTCTTTTTTTTATATGACTCTTAATTCAATTTAATATAGCTATGTACAAATATAATCTATTCTATATTTTTATGTTTTCCTAAATATAAATATTTTCTAGTTAATATACTTGTAGAAAATAAAATTTCTTCTATGAATGCAACTATATGGATGTTCTTATGTGTATTATAATTATTTAAACTCTAGTGTTCCTTTTTCATTGCGAGACCTTAGCCTAAAAAATAAATTCCAACAAACTAATTTAAATTTAAATATACTAAAATATAAAAATTATTAAATGAAAATGGTCAATAAAATATAAGCAATCATTAATTTTATTTAGAATTTTTTTCTCCTAATTACTAAATAATAATAATCCTCTTAAAAAGGAATCTAGTTGATTAAAACATTCTTCTAAACATATGAAACTCCTAATATTTAAAAAATATATATATATGGACCTTTTCCCTAAAATGGTACTACCTATACATCTTCGCCTATAGTAGTGTGTTATTCATTCTTGATGATAATGGAAACATAGTGGGATATAAGGCTAGATAAAAATAGAACGATTAAACTTCCACAAAATGCATGCACACAATAAGCCATCCTTGTAAGGTATTATATTGGCATTAGTTTTATTGGTATTGAGTTGTGAGTTTGAGTTGTGAGTTAGTATATGGATTGCATTTCAAAGTTAAGATTAATATTATTCTGGATTGCACATTGAAAAAATTCACACCTATAAAAATGAATGTTATAAAAAAATTTATAGGTGTCATGGTTGGAATGAAACATAGAAATAAAATTGGTTTTCGGATTTAAAATTATAAATATTAATATTTTTTGGTTATAATATTCATTTTTTGTATTTCACTTTTAGTTGATCTTACAAAGATATTAGAAAACATAAAATATATCAGAAGGGGAAAGAAGGTTATTAACATGGTCATATCATAAAGAAAAAATTTACTGATGAAATTGTGAAGCTAGAAGGGGGTATTTTCTCATAAAAGAACCAACAAAGGATTGTAGTCCACCACATGTCCAACATTGACCATTCATGCTACATATCAAAAATATAGAAATGAACAACTAAAAAGGGGGGAATGAAAAAAAGATCACTCGACTATTGACGTGGCTAACCAACACAAATATGTTGTAAATAATGATTTACTTTTCTTCACAATAACCTATAATGAAGCTCAACAAGTAAGTGGTCAAGCATGTTGTTTTCTAGGCTAAAATTCATCTCTAATACTTGATACTAGTAATGAGTTGGAAGAAATTTATATTATTTGACAAGTGATGTGGGAAGGAAATATTATGCCAAGGATCTCAAAGAGATACCAAATATCAGCATTGCATGAATGGTGTCATGTGATGCTACCTAATAGTAATTTATGAAAAAAATATTTTGAGTTTCCTATTGTTAGCATGCCAATCCCAATTTAGGTCCAATTTTTATTCTCACCCATCTAGCCACATGTAGATCTATGATTTATTCAATTTTTTTCTTCTACCAAATTATATGTACCACATAAGGTTGGATCCGTAAAAAATCAAAAGTTATGCCCTATACCAATAGATTGGCACAAACTCACTACCTCTTAAAACTCCTTTCACAAGTTTTATCATGCATAAATACAATAGAGGTATTTTCCCAGATAGGATTGAGATCAAATACTCTTCTTATCATGGGTATTCTAATTTCTCCATCTCACACTCATCAATACATGACACGCATATACTCTACAATGCACGTCATAATTTTTATAATTATCCAAGACTACAAAATATAAGTGATGGTTTGGCATTCACAATGTGGTGCCTAAAATTACCTCTACAATACAATAAAATCAAGGAGATACAATAAAAAACCACAACTATGAATTGTATAAAATCACTCACAAACAAAAAAAATTGAACTCTTGACTAGCCTGGATGTAAGTTTTTAGGAAGGGTTTTCCTAGCATGGCTATGATACCATGTTATGATTTTTAATATCATAAAGAAAAAATCACTAAATCGTAAAAAAAAATATGCACACAATGAACCTAATCTATATTATTAAATATTTTATAAAGAAATAATTAGTATTTACAAAGTAACATTTCTTATATACATAAGGTGGTGAAGGTAGGAAAGTCAAACACAATAATTGAATACCCCTCCAATGATAAAATAATTGATAAATGACATGCCAAGTGTCCATGCAAAAGGTGTCTCACAATGTGAGGACACATGTCTTGACCACATGAGGCGAGAAAAAACTCTACAATTCCCTAAGTGGAGACTTCAGCAATGTGAATTGAACTCTCTCTAGGTAGGCTAATAGTAGAACTAGCTTGATACATTCTATATTTACACCAACAATTTTAACATGGATTATATAATGGAGAGGGATTTATTTAAAAGTGGTAGAAATAATTGATAAGAAACATCTATAGTGGAGAAAACATTGACAAGTGACTAAAGACTACTGACATAGGGTAATAGCTATTTTATAAGTGGTTACACATACTAATTTCAAGCATTACAAATATTAATATTATTTGAAAATACAATACTTTCTTAAAATGAAACAACATATATATATACTATCAAGGTACATATTGCAATTTAATGTATTACAAATGATATACATGAATGGCTAAGCTTGGTTTAATTGTAAGGATAGATTCCAATGGGGCAAATGAAATGTTAATTTATGGCATGTCAATATGGAAGCCCACATGTCATATTGGATACTTAAGCAACAAAGGAAAAAGGTATAACTAAGAAATTAATAATACATTAGTATGAAGATATAATAATAATTTTATTTCCATACAAATTACTCTCATGCTAGGATAAAATTAATATAATATATAAAATATAGAAATATGTAAAGGAAGAACATTATTTATAAATTATTTATATATAAAAGATAAACTAATACTATTGTGTTAAGGTTTGAAAGATGACCGTAGGCTATATTTTTTTACTATTACTCTCCATGAGCTTCATTAAAAGACATGTTGTTGCATATTTTCTAAAGGAAAACATTACCTTGATTAAATAATTCACTATGTTGTGGTTGATATGTGAGAATATTGCACTTATTAGTTAGCCTAAAAAACATTCTTTATGATTTATGAGGTAGAATAAGAAATGTAATACCCTCCAATTCACCCTTTGATATGTTTCACAATTGTGTCTGAGTATATGAAAAAGCTAAATGGGCCATCCTTGTAAAGGATTACTAATGGCATTAATTTTTTTTATATTGAGTTGTGAGTTAGGATATGGATTCCATTTCAAAGTTAAGATTAATATTATTTTGGGAACTATGCATTGAAATTTTTTATACCTATAAAAATGGGTGTTATAAATGTTTTAATGGGCGTCATGGTTGGAATGAAACATGGAAATATAATTGGTTTTCAAGTTTAAAATTGTAAATATTAATCTAAATGTTGGTTGACATTTTCAATTTTTGTACTTCATGCTTATTCAATCTCACAATGATATTAGAACAAATAAAGTATATCAAAAGTGGAAAGACTTGATTATTGACATGGTCATATCATAAAGGAAATTCGTACTTATGAGATTATGAAGATATAAGGGGGTATTTTCTCATAAAATATAACCAACAAAGAATTGTAAGCCACCATAATTCACACATTGACCATTCATACTGCATATCCAAAATATAGAATTGAACAACTAAAAAAATGGGGACTCAAAAAAATCATTAAGGGGAGAAGAGATGTGAGTGTTGTGTATTGGGTGTGAATTTTTTTATAAGTGGATCTCCCATATAAATAAATATATCAAAAAATCTATGTAATGAACAAATAAAAAATGAGTATTTATAAAATTTACTACCACAAGAGAGGCAATCATTGGTTGTAGAGAAGACTAAGCACGTAAGAGTATTTTATGTAGGTGCATTTTTATGTGCAATATTCAAGTATACTTTCTAGAAGAATAGATATACAAAGTTCCACCAAATAAACAAATTCACAAATTTCTATATTTAACTCCATCAAACTAAGTTGAAGGATTTTGTTGTTTTTTCACCTGAATTTTTATTTTCTTTCTTTCTTTGAAGAATGAAGTGAAAAGAGGTTTATATTTAAAAAAATTGCCTATTTTTCAATAAAAATTAAATAACTCAATTTATATAATATAAATTGTGTAGTATTCACAATCTAAGATAAAATTAATTATGACAATGGTGGCAAATTTGGTAGAAATTTTTAGAATATTTTTGTAATATATGTGATGAAGACAACCAACCTAGAATTTACCAATAGATGTTAAGAAAAGGGAAGTGTGAAAGCATAATAAGTCCTAGTTTTGATAAACCCTTTCATCAATAAAGATGTGTCTTGAAACATACAAAGATGTGAATTGGCTTGGAATGCCCTTTAAAAAATGAATATATTTAACATTCTTACGTTTTTTAATTATATGAGTTATTTTTAAGAAAGAACTTGTTTTCTTGTAGAATCTAATTTTGAGATTGAATGTGTTGGAAAATTGAATCAGTCATAGAGTTAAGCTTGATTGTATCTTAAATTTAGGATACTTAGAGTTTTGTGATGTTATAGATCTACTTATTATGATTTTTTATCTATCCTTTAGTTAATTTCAAATAGGAATTTGTTAATGGTTTGAGGTGATTTCCATAAAATAAACTTAGCTATAGATAGTGACAAAACTCTTTTTCTCCTATGATTTTAAAACCATCTAAAAATTCAAAAATTTAGGTCACATAGTACAAGTATTCAAATTTATTCTTAAACTTCTAAATGGATTTTCCATTTTGATTTACAAGTTAATTTTAAATTTTGTCTTCTTTGAATATAAATTGATATATATTTTTAAGTGAAAGCATTGAAATTTTTGAATTATATCTTCATCTATAAAATATGCTTATATCAATAATATCATCATTTTACAAAAAAAAAAAAAACTACAATTATACTATTCTAAAAAAATATACACAAATATTTTAAATATTATTTTACTTAACAAATAAAATTGTATTCTCTAATATATTAACTTACCTAGGTACAGACCCTTTTTGATACAAGTGCTAGTAGCTATATATCCATGTTAAAATATTTAAACGATTTCCCTATAATATGACACCTATTGGTGGAATTATAACTAGATTTTATATATCTTATTACATAATCTATATAGGAAACATTGAGATATATCAACTTGTTTGAATCCATTTTAGAAATTTGATTATTGTGTGTTTATTGTAATGGAATTTTTAGTTTCAAAATAATATAATATCATTGGCTTATCTTCTATGAATTCAAAACACTTTGACATGTGTATGATATTGAATATAAATGAAGGGAATGAATATTGTCTAAACATCAAGACATTATATTAAATGGATAAGTATATAATTTACATTAGTTGTATTATAAGGCTTGTAGCGTATGATTTATCTTAGAACCCTAACCCTAACCCTAACCCTGTTGAAGTTCAATCCTAATTGAATTATATCCCTAACAATAATCCTAAATTATTGAATTTCAACCCTAATTGAACCTAAACCATAACCATAACATTAATTCTAATTTTAACCCTAATTAAACTCTTAACATTAATCATAATTGAGCCCTAACCCTAAACTAACTTTAACCATAACTATAGTTTAATCTTGACCCTAATTGAATATGGACCCTAGTCATAACTCTAATTGTATATGTTTACCCTAACTAAGTATGAACCCTAACCATAACCCTAATTAATTCATAAATGAATCTTAAATCTTATAGTAATTGTAAGCTTGACCCTAATCCTAATTGAATTCTAACCACAATCCTAACCCTAACCCCCAAATTTATCCTAAAAACCTTACCCTAATTGAACATCAATTGAACCCTAACCATAACTCTAATTGAATCTTAACCCAAATTAGACCCTATCCCTAACACTAGTTAATCCCCAACCCTAACCCTGACCCTTACTCTAGCCCTGACCTTAATCTTATCTTGGAAATCATAACCCTAACCCTAATAGATACACAACCTTAATTGAAATAAAACCCTAACCTTATGATCTCTCTTAGAATCCTAACCCATTGAATTTTTACCCTAACCTTAATCCTAAAGGTAACGCTAATTAAACCCTAAACTTAATCCTAAATCAACCCTAAACCTAATATTACTTTAACCCTAACTATAATTAAATATAAAACCTAAACTTAATTGAATATAAAGAATAATGATAACCTTGATTAATTCCTAATTGCATCTTAACTATTACCATAATTGTAACCATAGCTATAATCCTAATTGAATTTTAACCCCAACCCTAAGTCTAACCCCAAACTTTATCTTAAAACCCTTACACTAATTGCACCCTATTATAACCCTAACCTTAAATAAACAATATCCTAATGCTAACCCTAACCCTAGCCTAACCTCAGCCCTAATTGATCTTTAATTAAAGCTTAATCCTAATTCATCCCTAACCCTAACCCTATCTATAATTCAGCTTTAATCCTAATTAATCATTAATCCTAACCTTAATTTTCACACTAATCTAGTCTCAATCACCAAAAATTTAACTACAGGCTTTATCTTAGAATTCTTATTGAACCCTAACTCTAATTTGATCCTAATAATAATCATAACCAAATTTTAAATAATAAAAATTAAATAATAATGTTATATGATTTTTAAAAAAATTATATGATAAAGTTAAGTGAAGATGTGATTCTTAATTACATTAATTTTTATAAGTTTTTTAAGATATTATTTTAAAAATTTATTTTTATATGTAATAATAAATTTGTTATATTTTCTTTATACGTAATTCTGTAATTTTAAATTGATTTTAGATGGGTAAAAATTTTATATTAGATGTAGATTTAAGTTGTTATATTTTTTTTACTATTAAATCTTTAGTAAAAACTTAAGTTTATAATATTTCTATACCTATATATATTAATTTTGAATAAAATCGAATATTAATGATTTTTCCTTTGAAATATTTTCATTTTTTTTTTTTAATACTTTTTTATAAATGTTTTAAATATATTAATTTAGAAACATATTTTTATGTGTAATAGGTAATAAATTTAGAAAATTTCTTTTTTCTTTAATTTTTAGTTTTTTAATGTTAAATACATTAATTTATTTAGAATTTTTTAAAAGAACAATTATTTTTCATTCTTTATAATTTTATTTCTTTTCTAATATTAAAGGAAATTTTACAATGAATAAATTTCTTTTAAATATTTTAAATAGTTTTTAAAATTTTAAGTATATTAATATAGAAACTTAGTTATATATGCAATAGTAAATTTATTTATTTTTTTCATAATTTATCTTATTAATTTTAGAAACCTCTTTTTATGTGTAGTTCTTTATAAATAATAATTATTTTTATTAGAAAAGATTAGATAAATAAATCTCAAGAGATATGTTGTTTTATAAAGATTTTGATTTTTTTTAATTTTATGTATATTCATTTAGAATATTTTTTTAATAGTTAAGTTTTTAAATTTTAGAAACTTTTTTTTATGTCTAATAATTTAACATATGTTTTTTATACTTTATCTTTTTGAACATATTTGTTTCATACTTTTTATTTATAAATAATTATTATTTTTGATTGAGAAATATTACTTAAATAAATATACTTTAAAAATATCAATCTATAGCTTGTGTGATGCCTATTATAATTTTATGTAGAAATTTTTCTTATAAATTTATTTTACTTTAGTTTTGTAGTGTAAACTTATTTGTAAGAAAAATTCATAAAAACATTGAAAAATCTTCAATGATGATAAAAAAATACTTACACATTTTTAGAGTAGGTGCGATAAAAATGCTCTATAAAAAAATGGTTAAGAGCATTACTACAAATTAATCATCAAATTATATAAATTTATAAGCATATAAGAAGAGACCTTAATGGATCCAATTTATAAATTTATAAGTTGAGTGTAGAAATCCCTGGTGTTGCTAACATCAAGCATAGATATAGAAAAAGCGTGATAATACAAAATTTTGAGAAGATTTTGCTTCACTTTGAGAGTTGTACTCATAAAAGATACTATGAATTTTGGGATAAAGACAATGAAGTATTGCTCTTTCTTGACAAGGACAAGGTGACAAACCTAATATATTACAATAAGTGTTTTTAAATATTTGTAAATACAAAGAAAGAGATTGAATGAAGACATTGAAGAAACAAAGAAGTCCAAAGGCAATTTAAAAGAGTGTGAATACCAATCTATAACTATTAATTACTAAATTAAATGATGCAACAAATTTTATTGCCTACAGATCACTTTTAGTTGTACATTACTTGCCTTACAATAGTAACCAAAATTGATGGTTCAAGGGAAAATCAAGTGCTAAAAATATTTCAAATTCAAAGACAAAAAAAGTATCAAAATGGAAATTAAAAGCGTTTAGTTGTGATTAGAACTCTAGGAACAAAAGAACCCTCAAAGAAAATCACTACAAGTTAATTATTAGCATGCAAAGTTGTTAACAACAATCAAAAAAAAAAAATCGCATTATTAGCTATTGAAGGAAGGGTAGCCAAAAGGCAAAGAAAAGATGTGCTAATTGTGGTTATGAAAAGTGTTTTTCTATAATTCACCAAATTTCTGATCACACGTTTCTCAAAATGACATTCAAATGTACATAAACATAATTAAGACCTAAACTTCCTTAAAGGCAATCATACAAAACCCATTTAAGCCCCTCACACAACAAAGAGCACATATAAACTTAATAAAAATGCCAAATTTGGCGTATCTTTCAACTTAAATTATTGTTAGGAAGGAGCTAAGAGTGTAAAGGTTGTGCCAGAGGAGTTGTAGGAGCATTGCTAAGCATAAAAGAAAATGAAATGCAAATTCATATCCAAAATTAATTCGAAAAACAAATCTAACTCCTTCAAAACATAAATGGGAGTATTGAACGAGGTACGAACATTCATCTAAACACAAAGGATAGAAAGATTTGCTCAAGCATACACATACAAAAGAAATGCATGCAATACATGTTGGGAAGCACATTAGTAGTCATGGATGGAAAATATCCAAACATAGACAAGGTATGATGCAATGTTATTTAACCTAATAACCAAAAACAAAAATAAAATTGCACATTACCTTTTCTCTTCAATAACCAATATTCTCATGCAACTACTAGAAAAGGAGTAACGAATAACTAAAATAGAGACTATGCAACAATAAATTGCACATTACCTTTTCTCTTCAACAATCAATGTTTTCACAAAAGACAACTACTAAAAAAGAAGTAAATAAAATAGAGACTATTCATTTGTTGCATTTACACTCTGGTGAACATCATTAAAGAAATTTCTAAAAACAAAAATTAACTATTTTTTTTAATGTACACGGGTTCTGAAAGAATTGACTTTCATTATAAAAACCTATCTTATTAATTTTGTATATTGTAAGTTTAATAATTTTAAAATAAAAACATTTTGAAATGTATTTTAAATGTGGGATCATTTATATTTTTCACACAATGGCAGTTAAAGAACAACAAATACAATGAAAGCGGCGAATAGATTGAAGGGAAGTTGGTAGCTTCTCATTTTATTCAAGCGTAAATAGAAACCTTACGCGGGAACGACAGACGTTTCTGCCATATGGGTATACTTGTTATTCATACTATGTGACATGGTACGTTTAACAGTACAAATTGGGATTAGCGAGGAGATATGCCTCGATCTTCTTGAACAGAGCAGTGCCCATTTCTTTAATCTCCCTCACTTTCTCTTCGTCGTGAGGAACGCCGGGAAGGCTATCAAAATGGACTACAGAGCTGCAAACGCATCCCCCCTCTACTTTTGGGGTGTATTTGAATTCGTATTTGGCAGAGGCCACTTTCTTTCCCAGCAGTCCTCCTTCCACATGGCTGTAGCGGTACACTAACTTCTCCTCGTCCACCTCCTCCACTTGCTCCTTCACATAGCTGAAATCCTTGTTGGCTGCATCACCAAAGCACATCAGTACAAAGACAGTTCTAATTGAAAGAAGTAGATATTTAGATGAGATGGTACATACCGGGAGTGAAGTTGATTTGCTTGATGCTGCCTACACCTCCATCGCCTTGCACGAATGTGATGCTTGAAAAAAGCTCTGGTACTTGCTTGGGCAGGAGATTATAGCCGTCCTTCACCAAGGCATTCCACAGTCTCTTCGCCTCCACTGGAGACTCGATTTCATGACTGACGCTTCCCACTACCATCTTCTCTAATTAACTCTTCTTTTCCTTTCTTCTACTTCCTCTTCTGGCTTTGAGCTGTGATTTCGTGAGAGGAAGATTGATGGTATTTATAGAGCTTGTTGTCGATGAACCAATCGATTCATCACAAATGAAAGTAAACATAACCTCAGTTTCTTCAGGGAAGTCAGCAAAAGCTGCCGATCTGATCTCTTCCCCCGTTCTATTCTTTCTTATTTGTCTTGAAGTCTGACACAATTTTAAATGTTGACAACAGAAACTTCAGAATGGCCCAACCAGAAAGACTTATGGTTTCACCTACGAAGATATGGCCTCAACTTGCCTGTCATTTCATTTAAGTTACTAAAGCAGGAGTTTGTTGGTAGTTTCGTGACTTGATCAAAGTGGTCGAAGTCATGAAGAAGGCTTCTAGAGAATGACATTATTAAACTAATTCTGTACTTTGAGACTCATTCGATTGCATTCCAATCAACGCCGTCATTTGAAGAGTATGTTCAGATCAGATATTATGCCAGCTATTGACTTTTAATCATTTTCAAACCAGAATGAATGAAAACGTTCGATTCTATATAGTATCAAGTGAGGCCAAGCTTCTGGCATATTTGTAAAACGAACTGTATTTAAGATCTCACGTCAGGTCAGACTATCTTCGACCTTCCGTTCTAAGTGAGCAGTATGAGTACTAATATTCACATATTATCATAGAGGAAAATAAACGATCGTTAAAGATTAATCGAGGCTAATCCAATAAGATGCATATTTAGAAGTATGATTTCAGTTTAATTAAATAAGTAATAATCGGGAATAAAAATAAATTAAATGTGAGAATCTACATAGAAATAATGACATTTAGTTTTATAATTGAAAGTGTATTATATTTGATGTGGTTTAGAATCTAATATGTATTAAATTTCAAAATAGAAAATTTTTGGTATGTTTTTAGGGATTAATATTTTTGTTTACTTTTGTAAGGATAAATCATTCGTTGACACATTTGTAATTGTAGATCTATCTTTAATCTACAAGCATGTCCTCTACAATCTAACAATTATCTTCTTTAGTTTTCCTAATCTACCTTAGCTTCTTCTATCTTCTAATGATATATAAGGCTTAGTGGTTTTTATAAATATCTTGTTAGGTTATGGTTATGTCACAAAGGTATATGTTGTCCTAGGTCAGCCTACAAAAGTCAAAGGTCAATGACTTCACTCATGCTTATGCTCCTAGGAATGGTTGTGCAAATCTAGTTACCTTTTATTACATCGATTGAGGTTTTTACTTCATTAAATGTTCGAATGGTATTCAAATATATGCTTAAATGACAAAATGAATGTAACTTAATCCCTTATGTAACAATAAATCATAGTGGCACATGTTTGGTTAGCTATAGGTGGGAAAGGAATGGGCAAGAGTTGCAAAAATAAAAAATAATTTTTAAACTATTAAAGGACATATCTATGTACTCAAAGTCAATTTTGCAAGTAGAGGCTTGACTTATCAAATTTTAAGAGAAATCTACTTTAGATGTCATCATTTTATGTCCAATATGTAGATGAAGCTATAATATTAATTTAAAATTAAGAATATTAGCAAAATAGTGAGTATATATCTTTTGGTAATTAGGATAAAAAGTGGAATAACTAGAATGGGGATAAAATGTGTAGGCATAAATGTATGGATAGCCATAATAAATGATGAAAGCTTGGGGAGGTAAGATTTTTTTAATAAGAAGGTAATAAATGGGAAATGCCTTAGGTATGTAAATTATACCATAAAATTTTCCCCCACTTTGAGGCATATATGAATCATAAAATGATCTTGCATTTGAAATTATATAGTGTTCACAACCTGTAATGGTGGGAATTTGCACCCTGGGAAAATTCCCTATTTATTTACCCCTACCTTAGAAAGTTATATAAACCCATTGATGCAAAGTTTGTCACCGCCACGTTGTCCCTTCCACTTGGCCGTGTCTTTTTGTGTTGGTGGAGGATTTTTTGTCAGGGATGCGCACATGCCATGTGGATGTCTATGAGACACGCGATCATCCTGTTAAGATTCTTACCATTGGGATATGTAGAACTACTACTTTTTCCATGGTGGTGAAAGGTAACGTACTCTACCTCCCTTGACCAATGAGAATCGACCTCTTACCTCCATTTTTCCAATTGAAACTCAATTCAATCTATTTGATTCATTCTTTCATAATCTCTCGCATTCTAACACTTCACTCTCTCATTCTCACTTCACTCTTGCTTATACACCATTGTTCTTCTTGCTACAAGTTCTTCACTTGGCTCCAAAAGCGTACTCTTGTTGCAACACCATTTCTATTGTAATATTGTCAAGCTTCATCTTCTCTATGTGGTGGTATCACTCTACTCCTTCCACTATTGGCCTTTAGATCTCATAGTTGGGAAGGCACGTTCGAGTGGAGCTAATCGAAGAATCAAGCCATGGGAAGCATGGTACCCATTCCTATCCTCTCTTCATCATTTCTAGAATAGTTCATTTTATGCGTTCCTTTTGTTGTGCTTGTTGTTTTTTATAATTCTTTGCTTTCTATCAAATTCTAAAACATAAATAGTTAGATAGTTAGTAGGCTCATAGAATTTTTTATTTGTTGTTGAAACCTCTATCCGTACAAGATGCCAATGCATCCCTGAGATGCTAGCATGTCACACTAGAGTGTAAGACAGATGATGTCATCCTTAGACAATGAGTTTGGGTAGAAGACCAAAATCTCTACTTGACTTGGAGTCCTAGGGGTGATGGATCCCCCTTCTCAAAAAATTTGGTGAACCCGACATGAAAGTCTTGTTTCCATTTCTTAGTGTAATATATTCTCCTCTCACATCATTGGTGCATTATGAGCTCATGTGTTGTAAATATTTATGAGTTTTACAACTCATTCGACAACCTTTGGGCACATTGTTAGAAGAAATTTATGATATATAGAAATGAATCCTAACAAGGTCACTACTGATCCTACCTTTGAAGAAGTGATTTCAAGAATAAATACAAGTTTATCTAGTCCTTTTGGAGAAGACCCTTGAATTCCTACGCCTCTTGCTTCCCCTTTTGCTTCTTCTATGGATGAAAAATATGATATTGAGATCCCTAGGACTTAGCTTCTTTCCCTAGATATGAGACTTGAGGAGTTCAAGAAGTACAGTTTGGAGAAATAAAAAACTTTAACCAAAGCATCTAAGGTTGTTAGTACATTGAGAGTTATGTTTGATAAGGATTGGAGAGGTGTAGAATTTATCTGAGGCCTTTCTAACATTATGGATACTCATGTCTCAACATATAAGTCTAGATCAGCCACTTTCTGAGATTTTTTCTCAAAGACCGATGAAAGAAAGATAAAAGAATTAATGCTTAAGGTATCAATGTAGATGGTTGAGGATGGTCCTTCCGTTGACACCACCTCAGGTCCGTAGCTAACCCCCAAATTTATAGAAAACTAGGTACCCTTGGGCTTCAACTCTCCCACCTAGAATGCTCCTAGTGCCAACTTTGGAGTTCATGTTGGTTAATGTTGAAAGGTATCTGCTAGAATAGGGGTTGTTGGCTCTAGTGGTTCTTGTAGAACTTCCTCTAGTCATGTTTCATCTTTTGACCCTATCCTAAATGCCTTATTATAGAACATGGGTTAGATACAAAACTAGGTAGCAAGCCTCTCTAGTTCTACTTCTCAACCTATCTTTCAACCTTTCTTTTGATATACTCATTTATCTAATTCTATTTTAATCAATCCTATCCCCTAGGGAATGGAGCTTCCTAAATTTAAAAAATATAGTGGTCATGGAGACCCTCAAACACACATTTTGACATTTAATGCTATTTGTATTGATTTCTTCTACCATGATGCTCTAATGGATATATGGCTAAACTCTTTCCATGATCCCTTAAGGACACCACACTTTAAGGACACCACACTTGATTGGTATTGTACCTTACCAGATAATTCTATTTTCTCATTCAATTAGCTCATAAATCAGTTCCTTTGATAGCTCTAGGCTAATATTAGGCCAAAGATGACCTTTTTAGACCTTTTCTAATGTAAGAAAGGGGACTAGGAAAAGGTAACTTATTTTATCACTCGACATCAAGTGTTGCTCTCTCAAATATTCTAGCCTTTTCCTAACATAGATGTGAAAAAGGTTTTCATTAGAAACTTACAAGAATCATGTCAAGTGAATTTTTCCTTAATGAAGTATCCTTATTTTGCACACTTGTGTGATGCATTATGTGAGTACCAATAGATAGTGGCATAGTTTGTGGGTTTATCCTCACAGTCTCATTTTGGTAGGTGATATGTAGTGTCGATTTCTAGCTAAAACAAATTGTCATGAAAATTGTCTCTACACATAAAGATAAAGGTTTGGGGTGCAATAGATAATTCACAAAGCTATCAAAGTCATATATTGTTGTTTTAAAGAAGTTGTTAAAAGATAAAGTTTTAATGTTGCCAGAACCCCGAGCTCTAATAGAGCCCTATCTTGATTAGTATGAAAAAGACTAATTGTGCTAGTTCCATTGAGTACATGGACATGATACCGAGTGGTGAATGAAAATACAACAAGAGATCTAGGACTGCATCAATGATGGGACTATCCATCTTGATGGAAAGAAGAAAAATTATAATAAATGTGTTGCAAAGGATAACAATGAAATACAAATATACACTGATCCATTTCCATCTCATTCAGTGAACTTAATTATTTAGTCTTTTGCATCATCTAAAGTAGTCCCATATGAGTATACGAATATGATTTCATTCAAACAATACTCATCCTCAAAAAATGTGAGTGCTACACTTGGTATAAAATTTACCTCATATGATGAGCCTATAAACAAATAATTGAAATATCTTGACTAGCATTTTAGTTGATCTAACAAGTCAAGTTAATGTTGTAATAGAGGAGACACTCATAAATGGTTGGCATAGAGAGAAGTAAAAATATTTGGAGACCATCCTTTGTATACATGATGGACTCTTAGTTGCTCCTTTAGGTTCTATTTATTTTACCACCTTGGTTGGACCCATGGCTATTGATGCTTCATTTGTTATCATTTTGAAGATTGATCTATTCTAAGTTAGACTCCACATCCCCTAGATTTCCTTTGTGAATGGTGTCACCTTCATGGTTCATAAGTGTTTGAAATTCATTCATGAAGGTTATGTGCATGTAGTGCATGACACAAGTTATAAGCTACTTGTGTCATGTGGGGGTTTTGCAGTAGAAAATTTCTAGCCTACATAGGTCAATCATGTCCCTCCTAGAGGAAATTTTCTATATAAGGGTTATGGGTAGGTGCAAAAATATGGGTAGCCAATTTGTGGCCAATTTTTTTTTTTTAATTTAAAGCTCATAATTCGAGCACGTTATGGATTGGTGTGATGAGCCTAAGGCTTAGCCACAAATAGCCCTTAATACGAGCACATTATAATGATCATGTCATAATGCGAGCACGTTATAATGTGAGTGTGTTATAACATAAGCATGGGGTATGTGCAAGATCATCATGGAAAAGATAGGCCCTTAAGTAGCAATAAAAAGATAGAAAATCAGAGTTAGACAAGTTGACGTAAAACTTTGAATAAGTTATCTATATTATTTCAAAAAAATGTAAAAATATAATCTGTAGAAAATTGAATGTAGTTTCTAACCTACTAGACATTTTTTTTTTTAAAAATCTATTTGGTGAAAATTTGAAATTTCAATGTAGTAGTATTTAAATTTCAAGGTAAAAATAAGAAGTAGGTGTCCGTCTAATCACCCTAACCACAATAAAATGATAATATTTTAGATATAAGTAGAGGACTCATTTCCCAATGTGATGCATATTTTTTTATAATTTGTTTCCAACGAAATAATTAATTATGGATTTTTTATTACAACTTTCAAAAAATATAAAAGCTTGTCTATCTAACCACCTTAACTTGGTAAAAAATTCATGAAATTCAATTTTTTTTAATCCTATATTATGCAAAGCATATAATGTGATGAGTGTTTCAGATTTAAAAACTGTGATACCGTTTCAAAGTTATAGTTGTTTTTCAATCAACCTATCAATTAGGACTTTATTCGTAATTCTAATAGAAAATGAATAATAATTACTTATTGAATTCAAAGTAAATCATAATTTATATTGGTGGAAAGCTGAGAATCTCCTCTAAAAACCCTTTTCGTTTCATCAATTTTGGGTAAAAAAGAAACATGGGCCATCATATGGCTTACATATCACCACTTTTTGGCCCATCATGATCCTGCACATACCCCATGTTATAACAAGAGCACGTTATAATATACTCACATTATGAGCTACTAAAACAAAAAAAAAAGAAATCAATATCATTCTTACTTGTGACTGTGCTTTTTTGTGCCCATGGCCAAAAGCCCTCATTTTCGTGCTTGCATTATGGGATGAGCTATTTTGCAGAATTCTTCATCAAACTACTTTTAATTATTTTTGAAAGCTCATAACACAAGCATGTTATGGCTTGGTGTGACGAGCCTGAGGCTTGGCCACAACAAGCCCATAACATGAGCACATTATAATGTGAGTGTGAATTATAATGTGCTTGCAATATGAGCTATTAAAAGAAAAAGAAAAAGATATTCAAATCATTCTTACTTGTGACTGTGTTTTTTTGTGCCCATGGCCAAAAGCCCTCATTTTCGCGCTCAAATTCTGGGAGGAGTTTTTTTGCAAAAATATTCATCAAACTATTATTCTTTTATCACCGGGATTCCACCACATTGACGAGGAGGTCTCAAAGGTAAGGATTGTTTGTTTTTTGTTTTGAATTTGTTAGTTTTAGGTTCATTTTGATATTTATTTTTTGAATTTGTAGGCGATGTTAATCAACCTGCAAAACCTCCTCAAAATCCTCAACAAGCACAACAAAAACAAGAGGAACACAATCCTCAACAAGAACAACAATAAGAACAACAAAAAAATCCTCATGTTAATCAACCACAACAACAATGTCCTCAACAAATCCTCAACATCCTTCTAGCACTCAACAGAACTTAATGAGTGAAATTGAGAACAATAAAAAAAATTGAGGATTTATTTAGGAGATTGAATGATCCAAATGGTTCAACCGTGGAAAGAATGACTCTGGAAACTTCATTGAAAGAAATTTTAAAACATGTAGATTCAATCAATAAACAATTAATTGGTTGGTAAGATAGGAGGCAGATAGCTAGGGCTTATTACCAAGATAAATTATCATATAAAAATTTAAAAGATATTAAAAGTACCAATTTTTTTATATGCTCATTATTCACTGACCCACACACAAATGAAAATATTAGCCCCAATGAGAAGAGGTTTCCTATTGATTGGTGCAAATATCTAAGGTTTCCACCTTTTAGGAGATGGAGCACTAGGGTTTAGGACCTAGAACTATTTCCTTTAAATGTTTCATTCAAGGATACCTTAGAGATCTCAATTCGAATATAGAAAGGGGAAGAGAGATCTTGAAATATGTTTGTCCTAAGGTATGTTTAGAGACTAAAAAGGTCTTCACCACCAAGCTAGGGCTTGGAAAGACAAGAAACATGCAAGATTTAATGAAAAAAACTAATGCTATGAAAACCTTAAATGAATGCAATCTAGAATAATAAAATGGAAAAGTATAGAGGTGCACCTAGAAAAAAGTGGAAGCTTGAATGGAGGTCTGAAATGCTAAAAATGTTGATCTTAATACACATTGGGACACATATGCTTAGTTTCATATTTCTCTTTATGTCTTGGAAATTCAAGAGCGGTCCAAGTGTACCAATGTGGATGGTATAGGATAACAAAGATCAAAGGAGGTGGTCGAGCCCTCGATATCCAAGATCCTACATCAAATCAACATAAGAACAAAGGGACACACACAAGGTGTATCATATGAAACATCAAGATACACAACATATGATGTCAAAGACATAAAGATGGAAGAGAAAGAAAGAAAATGAGTATCAAGCTTTGACCATTTGTCTTGCATGTTGTGGATCAGATCTAAGTTTTTTGTCTAAGAAAGTTGACAAATGGAACACAATGTCCACTATGTAAACCAATGCACACTCACAAGGGCTAGTGGAACCTCAGACTATCTTCTAGGTGATCTGCCAATGAGACACATACACATACAAATTTTAGCCCCATCTTTAGTGAGAGCAGGAACTGGCCTCAAACTTATGCACTAAAGTAGATGAGACTCACATCAAGAGGTTTCAATGTACCGATGCTAGTAGGATAGGGAAACAACAATCAAGAGGGTTGCACAAGCCCCTAGGATCAAGATCCTATGGAAAACCAAAATAGTTACAAAAGAACACACATGAAAATGATGTAATGAGTGGCAACAAAGCACAAGCATTCAATGCCAAAGACAAAGAGAAAGAAAAAGAAACAAAATCAAAATGGTTGGATCAAGCTTTGACTGTTTGTCTTGCAAACTATGCATCAGATCTAAGAATTTTGTTCACTAGTAGCTTGAATACATATACACCTCCACCATATTCACCTCCATCTCAAAACATAACCAATGACACCCTCATAAATCAACTTGTGCAAACCATTTCACCCCTTCAAAAGAAAATTTCCACCATCAAACAAAGTCAAAATGGTCAACATCATCTCTAGGATAATAAAGTATCGCCAAGAATTTGATTCAAAATAGGTCCTAGTTAAAGCAAGACTCATATGCCAATTGTGATGCATGAGTCCCAATGGATTAAACACGAGACACAAACTCCAAGAAGTGTTTTTTTTTAATGTGAAATTCAAAATAAGGTCCCAAGACCTAGGAAGGACTCATATGCAATCAAGAAAAACACCTTCAACATCACTCCCATTTCCTAACCCTATCTTGCTAGGTCCTCTTCATTTTCCTTTACGTAATGAAAAGGAGTATGATCTTGTTGAACAACTAAAGAATACTCTTGCTAAGATATAATTATGGGAAATTATTCAAACCTACCCTCATTATTATAACATGGTTAAAAGTTCTTTGCAATAAGTTCTTGGGTGATCCCACAGTAGTGGTTTACAATTTTTTGGCCAAACTAGACACTGCAATTACTATTTTTAACTAAATCTTCATATTCGGGAACCTATAGCGGCTAAACCGTGAGGAATTTGAAGATGATGCAAACTAGAGTCTCATCACATTTTGTCTAAAGATTCTAAAAATATTTTTTTCAAAATATTTGGAATCAGATTGCACATTTTTCTCCATCTCCCATGAAAACTAGTTTTTTTCAGAAAACAACATTTTTAAAAAGTGACGCTCACTATATACAACATAAAAAAAATTGTATCAAGGATAAAATTATAATTTTTTCAAATTTAGATTTGTAACTACAATATATAGTACTTTCATTTGGTCTCATAGTTTTTTATTGAATATTTTCTCCTTAATCAAGTTTCAAAGTCAAACCAATTGCAATCTAGACATAGGCAGACTGTATACAACATAAATTTTTTTGTATGAATCAAAATTCAATTGTTTTTTTTTAATGGATCAAGGAAATCAATACCCAGCCTCAACATATTTTTAAAAAAATTATTTTGATAATCTACTATTTTTCCACATGTGCAAAATAAAGAGCTTGATTTTCAGTGAAAAACCTATGTTTAATAAAACTAAAAAAACACATACATAATTAAACCAAAACATATTGAAATTTAATTCGTTGGATAGCTCGTTCTGAGGACTACCATCTTCCAGTTGGGTTTGTGAAGTCTCCTCCATTTTCATCCTCAACCCAAGCTTCGAAGGGCAGAAATCTGCTAAAATTTGGTGGAAAAGGGGGAGAAGGGCAAAAAAGGGGGGTTCAAGTGAACCCTCCTTCGCTTGAAAGGGTGAAGGGGGGTTCATTCGAAGGGGGGTTTGCTCGAACCCCCCTTTTTTTTTCATTCTCCATTCGTTTCTATGAAGAAACATGGCATCATAGGGATCGAGTGAACCCACCATGCAAAAGGGGGTTTGCTCGAACTAGGGGTTCAACCAAACCCCTCTTTTGGATTCATGTGAACCCCCTAGTTTGAACAAACCCTTAAAAACATGAAATTTTGAATGTGTGAGAATTTTTACAAATTTCCTTCCTCATCAAAATTGTACACCACTATTATGAGTTTACCCTCCTATACCTTCTAATGCACAACCAAATGATATAGCAACCATGATTAAAATAATAATTGATGACATTATTTTCCACCGAAGTGAGATCCCTCCTTTGGAAGTGCAAAAACAAAATGACCCTTTCATGATAATAGTTTGGGAATAAAAATAAACCTTCTTGATAATGTCTCCACCCTTAATGTGGGTATGTGCAGGATCATCATGGAAAAAATGGGCCGTTAAGTGGTCATGAAAATTCAAAAAATCAGAGTTAGACAGCTTGATGTAAAAATTTGAATAAGTTATCTATATTATTTCAAAAATGTGTAAAAAAGGAATTTGTAGAAAATTGAATGTAGTTTCTAAACTACTAAGTTTATTTTTTAAAAATATATATTTTTGATGAAAATTTGAAATTTCAATGCACTAGTACTTAAATTTCAGGAGAAAAATAAGAAGTAGGTGTCTATCTGGCCACCCTAACCACATTAAAATGATAATAATTTTTTATAAGATTTTATATATAAGTAGATGACTCATGTCCCGATGTGATGCATAGTTTTTTGTAAAAAAAATCCAAGTAAATAATTAATTATGAGTTTTTATTACAACTTTTAAAAATATAAAAACTCGTATGACTGACCACCTTAACTTGGTCAAAAATTCATGAAACTCATTTTTTTTTAATCTTATAGTATGAAAAGCATAGAATGTGATGCATTTTTCATATTTGTTAATCATAAAATCTTGCACTTCTTCGACAGCCTTATGGGAAATTTAGTGAGTGGGGGGACAATATGCACCTTATTGATCTTCTCTTTTGCTATTTTTCCTTGATGAAAGTATTGTGTTTCAGTTTGGCATCTTGGTGGTTGATTATTTAGTTGCATTGTTTCTATTTTTCCATTGGCATACTTACTTCGACATTATGGTGTTATCTTTGATGGAACTGATGTCTTGACTTCATGTGCAGATCATAAGGAATCTTGTTTTCAAGATAGTGTTCCCATGTTAAGGTGATATGATTTTGGTTTGACATTTTGTGCTATAGTGATCTACAGGGTTATATGTTATTGGCTTGTTCATATTTCTAACATCATGCCATTGATACAATTTTTTGATCAACATCGGAGGTGTGCTTCTCTATTAAAAATATTTTAGGTAATGCTTTTAGTTATCTTGGTTCTTGGGATTATCAAATGTAGTTGGTTCTTAGTCTTAAGAAAACCCTATCAGGTTTCCTTAAATAATTGAGTTTGGCATGGGTATATGAATCACTTGATAATGGCTTGGGCAAATGGTATATTGAATCTGGCATGAAATTAGCCTTTACTACATTTCATAAGGAATTACATTTGTTGTGCACTATGTCATGGAAATTGGCTTTGAATAAAGGTAATCATATTGATCATTACATTTCCATATGTTATCTAGTCTTATGGTTGACAAATCTCTAGGCTTCAATGCCGATAGCAGGTATGAGATTATGTTTATTTAAAATCCACTATGAAAGTGACATGGCTTTGATGGCTAAGGTAATCGTCATTATTTTTTTTAAAGTGGTCATGAAAAATTATTTAAATAATTATTGTGTCGGTGTTTCACTTGATTAATAATTGAAAATTGATAATGATGATCTACGGTGTGCATGAATTTAGAGGTAATGAGACGGTCGGCATGCATTGCATTGGTTTGTCCATGGAATTCAAAATGCATTATGGGTTTCTAATTATTACTTCAGTCCTTTCAGACTTCAAAATTTATCAATATTTGTAAATTTCATCAGTTGAATTGCCTTGGAAAGTTTAGGGCAATCATTTTTTTGTTTCACATGCTCGAGGGTTTAGAACCCTAACTCGGCCGCCACCTTAGAAATATTCTCAGTCGTTTCATTGTATTTTTTGGCCTTTTGAAACACTTGGACAATGAATGGGGGTATCTGAAAGATCCTTACCTTGGTCATTGGTTGTGTCAACTTCTTTTCTTTTGGTGAAGGCTTGAAATTTGAAGGAGTCTTGGTCGTTTTTCTCTCTATCATTCTAGTAAATATATTCATGACGGTCTCTCCATCATTCTTCTTAGGTATTCATCTATTCAATTGTTTTGAAGAAATGTTACTTCCATTGGCTCTTATAATATAAGGCATGTGTTTACTTCTATCTGTAAAATGGTAAAATGGGTTTATTATGTTCATGGTCAGAAATAATGCATGTCAATTTCACATTATCTGAAATGCATATCAAAATATTTTACCATATTTATTCCGCTCCTACTTTAAGGGATGGTGTTTTTGATTTATGGGTAATCATGAGTTCTGCAAATCCTTTTAGTATTTCACCTGGATTCAGTGATAATTTTTTTGGGGTGTATTATTATGAGGTTTCAGTTACACTACCTTGAGGTTTCAATTGCATTGTTGTTGCAGCTATTTTCGAGGCTATTGTTCATGGAATATTTTTTATTTTTAATGGTGGTTCGGTTAGCATTTCCTATGGAAGCTCCTTATGTGGACAGGGTTCAGTCTCCTTTCCCAAATTGCATATTCCTTTACTATTCTTCTTAGAAGAAAACGTCCATGCTAAACATTATCTCAAAACCACAACAATACTTGGCAATGTTGTTCAATAAAAAGTGGGTACTTTGAAAATAACCTCTTTTGTTTTGAAATATGAAAAAGAAGTTTCTGCTGTAATTTCCTTGAGATGTTATGATTAAATTTGTGTAAGAAGAAAAATAGAGAGATTAGGGTTTTTAGTCTTCTTGAAAAATTGAGAGAATGAGTTAATTGTTTTGTGTGAAAACAAAAAATGAAAGTGAAGAATAGTGGAAAAAAAAACATAGCTAGTGTATTGAAGAAAGCTTGAGTTCTAAGATTGAAAATAAGAAATTTGAATTAAATATCAAGTTGTCTTAAGTCTTGACAATGGTTAGAATTCTGAAGGGTCATTCTTGAACCTTGAGGATTGTAGGCATTGTCCATCAAGAGGCACTTGAGATAAATGAGAGAAACAGAGAGATCCTTTGTATCATTGTATGTCTTACTGAAAAAAGGAAAGGGGTTTGTGCTCCTTGAAATCGGTGTTTCTAAAAGAGGAGTTGGTGCTCAGAAATTAGCCTATGAGGCATTGTCAAAACTGATTATTAAAGTAAAATCCTAAAAAGGGAGTAGTTTAGGAGTGGTTTTTCTACCCCAAGAGGATTTTCCACTTGGCATATCTTGTGTCATTTTTCTTATACGTGGTTTTTTGGTTGTTTTCACTGTAACCATGTTGATCTTCTAATCCACCTATGGAATTTCAAATTCCAATCAGGGGCAACTCAAAGGACCTGGACCAACTGATGAGGGTTTTAATAAACCTCCTACACTTTGGGCTCTATAAGACTCAGGAGGGTGATCCCTTAGTTTGTTTACAACCTTTGCACCTATATTATAAACAACATTAACAATAATAGATAATCTCACTTAATAGCTCAACATAACAGGATAATATTGAAAAGAATTGGTTTTTCATCAATAATATCAACTATTTGGAGCATGAGATAACTATAACAACATTTCACAATGTAAGATATTGATTTTCAATTTGTAGCAAGCTCTAAGCAAAGAAAAAGAAATATTGAACCTCACAAATAAGTACAACCTAGATCAATGTCATATACCATTGGAGGAGTCAAATTCATAAGAATTCAAAATTTTTTGATAGATTGAACACATGACATACAAGATCTTTCATAATATTGCCTTACAATACCACCAATTTGTATTTTAACCCAATACTACTTATCAAATGCTTATATAAAACATACCCACCTATCCCATTCAAGAATTTTAACGGATTATTTCAATTAAAGCTAAACTGAGAATCAGACACACCACAACAGTGAGATGAACAAACAACCCTTGATTATTTTATTCAAAATTTTGATATGCTTATACAATGGAGAGACATGAGTTTGAAATAGCTCATTTCAATTCAACTTCTTGTACTATCATAAAACATCAAATTCCCATGAATTCAAAACCTACCAGAGAATGACACAAAACCTAAATTGTATTTCACTATAACATTAGGCTTTACAATTGCTCTGCAACTTCACCTAGACTCGATCAAAATTATCTAACTTGCTAACCTATATTCCTGTCCTTGAAATCCTTCTTATAGAGAATGAAGGAACAAACAAGCATCGGGCAAGAAATACTCTTGTCACTAGTCACTTGGACGAACTTGTGACATTTCAAAAAATTGTTACAACAACTAAGTCTTTGGAGAATCTTCTTGTTCATCCCAAATGCTGAAAATGGTTGATGCATCGGCCAAACTTCAAAAACCTACACCAAAACTGCCATCAAAACATAACTAGAATCTATTGTAACTGCAATAGCTGAAGTGTTAACCGACAGTAGCCAAATCTGTTTCACTCTTCCTTGATTAATTATTTATTTACCCATCTCTGGTATTCTTCATCGGTCAGCCAATCAAAATTACCTACCTCACTCACCTTAAAAATATAAGGTGTATATTTCACCACTACCTGATTTGCCTCTCTCTCAAAAGATTCCAAAACTGTGCTGGTGCTAATGATCTTATCCATACAACTCACCAATAGGTCATAGTCTGAGTCATCACAAATCAATTTGATTTGTGCATCGATGAACTCATCTACTCTATCTTGCCAGTGTTTCAATAATTTAACATTTCCCTGTGCACCAATTATACTAGGTAAAGATGTATCACTCCAATCATCAAAATTCTTTACCAATTCTCTGATTTTCCTACTCAAATCATCTGGTAAGGCTTGAAAACCCTGAAATGTCTTAACAAATATTTGAGTAGTCCTTAATGATTGGGTACTATTATCTGTATCAAACCTAGAGGCTTTATACACTATATCTAGATCATTGGCCCTAGGGATGCATTTCTCAACTAAGGGAAATACTACCTATTGATCCCTACTAATGTTCTTAATTGCATCCAAAAATAAAGAATATAAAGAATACATTGATGGAAATCTTCCATCAACCTTTTCATTTAAGTTCCTCAAAACTGTATCAAGAATCTCATTTTTTTTTACAAGTGCTCCCTCCTCACTTGTCTTTAAGGCTACCTATAACTCTATAATATTTTTCATCAATTGCTTCTTGGTAGGATCCATAAAGTATTTAGTTTCTTCTTCAACTGGCTCTAATTCAATACTGAGAGAAGGATTTTGGATGGGGGAACCTATTGTAGAAACAATTGGAGAAGTTGGAAGTACTGATCTTGATGTGGAAGGTAATGTCATGATACTTGGAGCACTTGAGGACTCCCCAACTTTCCCATATTTCAACCTATCCACCTCAGTTTGCAGCTCAACATTCCTTTGCTACAACCTATTGTACTCTCCAATTATAAAGTTATATTTCTCTATAAAGCTCTTCTTCTCAGCTTCTTCTCTCTCAGCAATCTTTTGGGCCAATTTGGCCACATTTGTAGTTAAGTTAGTAGCCTTTGTAGTTAAATTTTCTAAGGCTCTCTGAATTTTCTACCTTGAGCTTCCAATGCCCAAATTGCTAGGGTCTCATACTCTTCGCTAAAGGCAGAATCCTGTATTGTTGCCTTGACCTCTTCCCCAGAGTTCTACAAGGGGAGTTTGGATTTTAGGATAGCATTAAATGCTACTTCATCTAATATATCCCATTCAAGTAAAATTAGTACACCTTCATGAGTCACTAATTTCCTCCCTTCCTCAGGAGTGATGCTCTTGAATTCTAACATTAATTCAGCTTTTACTTCATCATCATTCTCTTGGTCAGACCTATCAGGAATCAACTCTCTTCTCTTCTTGCACTTATCTTGATACTCCTTTAATTTAATTCTCCATATTAATTGCAAGAACATTGTAGTTTTAAAAAATGCATCATCATCTAAGAATGCCTTGCATGCCTCAAGCATGGCATATTGTACACACTGTCCCTTCACATCCATATCAGATAAAACCAATTGAGTTGACCTGAGAGGAGAAGAGATACCAGCCTGCATATCTTGATATGTGGCAACGATCTAATCCATCAGAGCCTCTTGTGCTTCTTCAATCCTTTTCCTCTTAGGGATTGGCTCTTTTGGTGGTGGTGAAGGGTTATCCTCTCGTAATGAGTCCAAATTATTTATTTTTTCCCCCCTAGGTGCTTTGATCTTCAGACCTGGTTGTGCAGGTTCTTTCATGATCTGCTTCCCTTTCTTATATTTCTCCTCCTAATCAATACTATAATTTCTCTTTATTTTATAAATATTCCAACTCACTATAGATTGATATGTTGGTCTCACTTTAGTAGACCTCACATTTAATCTCTGTATGCCAAAGTCCAACTCCAAGTTGATCTTATTTGTCATCAAAATACTCATTATCTCCTTGAAGTTTTACATCAAGAAATCAATTTTCTTATGGAATGGGGTAAATTTCATTAATGGATCATATTTGGGATCCATTTTATGCACAATGGCCAATAGCTTATCATATTCTACCCATTTTTCCTTGTTCAATTCCTTCTTATTCAAATCAAACTAATTTCTAATCAGATCCTTAGGAAATTGAACTCATGTGCAAACTTACCACCCTTTATCCATTGTCTAAACAGGGCAAAGAAGCCCTTAGGGTCATGTTGTCACTTGGGACCACACCTTAAGTGGTAATCATGAAAAAACTTTCCAAAATGGACCCAACCTCCTTTGGAGAACACAAAATCAGATACAACTGTATATTCAAGGAAAAATGTTCCCTTTCCTTTCCCTGTTAGGTTGTCCTCATGAATACAACCTATCTGCCACATAACCTCAGCAAACCCTACTCTTGCTGACAAATTAAATGGAAGGATATGTGGAGTCCCTTGTAAGTCATACACACTTAAAATAGTGTTGATTGGGTACATGATAATGTCACCCCAGTTGTGACAAACTTTCAAAACTAGCTTCCCCCCCTTCGGCCTGAGAAATTCATGTAAATCCTTGGGGATTAGATGGGTACATTCAATATCAACCTAGCCCTTAGTCTGGAAGAAAATAAATTATCAAATTGCACAAAATTTTCATTTTCCCTATTAGAGGACAAATTTGTACTCCATGCCTACACCAGCAATCTTTCTCCATCAACCTCTTTCCTCAATTTCATCTTCTCTAAGAAGAAATCAACATTATTTTACAAGAACATGTACATCAACAAAGAGTACTAGAAGAATGGATTTATTGCATCATTTAGCTACAACCTTAACAACCCTTCATATACCTTTTTTGCTAGAAATGATGCAAAATCATAGATCATCGAGAAGTTAGGGTGTTGTATTTGCTCCCCAATAAACATGTAGGCAATCGACATTACTGTATTGGGGTTAAAACCCAAAATCTGGCATAATGAATAAAAAGTGGCCAAGAAGTGGTTTGCAAAAGCAATTAGCTTGAAAGGCTCTTAGTCACTTGGGCAGATATAAATCCTTGAACTGCCTGCCCATGCCAGATGAGGAAGAAGCAACTTTCCCCTAAAAAGTGATTTTGACTTCTCATATTCCTGCTTGATCTCCTCAAGATTAATTTGAACTAAGAATGAGCTAGGTTCACTCAAGTTAAAAACTTGTTGAAATTCTTCTTTATTTATACTTAACAAGACCCCTTAGTCATTATCTCTTATCTCTCTTGTAACAGGGTCATAACGTGCTGCCATTGCCCTAAGAAAATTCACATCGGGGAACACATTTAGTACCACCAACTTCCCCATGTAATATCTCCAACCATTCAAGAAAGGGTGAGGTAGATTCCTCTATCCATACCACAACCTGAACATCTCTAGACCAATCATGGAAACCCTATCATCAACATTGTTAGAGTAATTGGATACTAATCCCTTGCCTAGGGTTTTTCCATGAATCAAAATCAAACCCCTCCTCCTATCATTTGTTGACAATGGGAGTTGATCTAAGAAATCATCATACAAATTCCTCTATAGATAGTCAACATGACCAAAATGCTGCTTTGGTGGTGCCATCTTAGGTAAACTAGGGCTTCCTTAAAATTTCAAATCTTTCGAATGGACTAGGGATGAAAAGAAAACTAAATTACAGAAAATAACCCTACAATTTCTCACAATTTGACTAACCAATAGCCCTAACAAAACTATCAACAATTTTTTCAACAAGAAAACCACAATTTTCCACAAATTCTTAAGAAAATTATCTAGGAAGCATAGAAAACAAATCAAGACTTTTGTGCTTTGCAGAAAAACCAATTCTTGTTGTGATAACTCGTAACTTTGTCCTTGGCTCTAAAATTGCTTCACAAACGTTCTTGAATACTTTGTGAGAAAATAGAGAAAAGTAAAACCAATTTATGTTAATAAAATCAAGCCATTAGATGTTTTGTTCACCATTAAAGTTCACTTACATGTTGCACCAATGAGTCCAATTGCATTTTATGCAAATTCAAATTCCAACCGTTGATCCTTTACTTCTGTCAGATCATCAAACAATCACCTTCAAAAAGGCTGACATAATGTAAAACTCAACACCAAGGGCTTGCCATATTATGCATCACCAAATAAATCCATTTGGTGCCCACCCATGATATTGTGATTGATAAAAACCTTCCATCTTCTAATCATGTGATGGCTGGAAACTATTGATCTCCACCATCGAAAATCGTGTTCACTCAAATTAGTCACCAACATTGAACATAATCATCGAGAAATTTTTTCATCAAGATTATAACATCTCTGTTGATTTTGAGCGTGCATCTTGTAGCCACTTTAGTAGCCATCCATATAACATATTAAAACCTACCAAATATATTAAAGCATTTTTATTATCTCTTCGAAATCACCAGCTGAGACACGTGGTGCTCGCTCGTGATATCACAATCAGTCGAGACTCTATGGTGGGGTCATCATGGGATTGTGGGGAGCAGCTGAGATCAACTGATGGTTGATTGATGGTCATTAAAAATGTTCCCTACAAAATATTAAATATCTATTAAAGGGACAAGGGGACACCACCTATGCTGACAACAAACAATGGCTTAAGTTGTTTTTAAACGTGGGGCACAAACCAACCTAAACTTAGGGAATAATAAAGTCAAGCGGAAAATTAAAATAATAAATCAATGAAGGGGTCCGATCTAGACAAAGCGATGGGGAATAAGTTGTTTTGAAACCCACTCCAAAAGGTAACGTCTGAATAGATCGCACCGAAGGCGTAACATAAAACATTAGGATTTTCATGAAGGAAAAAAGAAAACCCCAACCTTAGGTTTTTTCCCAAACAATATGAAAGGCCGGGACAAGGGCAAGATAAAATGGAATTCAAAGAGCAATAATTTGAACTTTTATCATGGTTCATCTAACTCATTACATGAATGCTTTAATATGCTATGTTTCACTATTATAATTCTCATTTTATTTTATGTGATTGCATTAAATACATGAATGACACTAATTCAACCCCCCTCTCAGTGTGTTTTTCACTCCAACACACCTCATTGAATACCTCCAGGATTTTTATAGAAAGTCTACTCTTCTTTGAGTTTGAGAAAAGAGTAGAAATAAATGAAAATAGAAAAACTTTAAAAGTGGGATGCACCAATGATTTTACAATATTTCAAAACCACAAGTTTCCTTCTATGAATGATATGATAGATACAAAATACCACATCTCTTCATTATTGAGAAGAGAACGAACAATAGAGGCTAGATACAAGAACAAATGCAACCATTCAATCCACCCGTAGGAAGTGTTGGCAAGAGACACTACACATGAAATCTATATTTTTCATTGATGGCAACCCTAGTCAATGATTCAATTTTGACTTCAATAGTTGCTTGTACCGGAAGTCAAATTGAAGTTTTTTGATTAACTGTCAAGCTAGAAAAAGTATCTGACAGATTTGTGTTTTTCAATTCATATGCAATTCTTCATTATCATTTTGAGTTGTGGATCTCAGGGAAGGTTTTTCGATGTATGATATGTGTTATCCATAAATCATAGATCCTCATATTGATTCATGTGCAAGTTAGAAGATCTGGTTCATTAATTTTTTGTCTAATAGTGCAAGAGGCTGACTAAGTGAATATAGCATATTGTGGATCTTCATGGGCTAATTTTTTGAAGTTTTTTGTGCTTGGACATATTGTTTTGGGTCCTCACTATGTTGTGGATGACTTTGGTTGGTTCGAGTTGATAATTATTTATGTTACGGCCCGATGGTTTGTAAATATTTTATGTCTTATTGAAGCTGACATGTAGTTGATTAAATATTTAGATGTGGATATATATAAGTGATCATTTATATCATTTGTATGTATGTACAAAGTGAGTATATGTGTGTTGTGAAAGTTAGAAATATTGTTGAGTGATTATGCATAGTTTCACTTGTGCACAAGAGGATTGGAGATGTGAATTAAAGCAGACAAAGCAAAAGAGTAGAATTAGACAAAAAGTTAAGAATGTGATTGATGTGCTTAACATAAACTATAATCAGGCATTAGAAGATGTTATTTTCTCAGTTCAAGATCTCTCAGATGGATTCAATCTACATGTTTTTTAACACAATGTCTTCATTTTTTAGCAGTGATATCTAGGCAATGTGCTTGAATGCATGTGCATTCCCATTTATAAACACTTATATTTCAGTATACTCAACTGTGGATTGGCCTTCCACCGTGGTTTTTCCCCTAACAAGGTTTCCATGTAAAAATCATTGTGTTATGGTGTTATGGTTGATTGCTTTGTGTTATTACATATTTATTTTAGTTCAATGTTGCGATTGGTTTAAAGATCAAATTAATAAAGTTAAATTTTGTGGAACACTGATTCATCCCCCATCTCAGTTTTCCTTGATTCCAACAGGAATTACATATTAAGATCCGACCAAGCATAGAAGTTTCAAGAATCAATAGAAGAAAAAAAATCCAAAGCTACATGAACCCTTCCTCTTAATATAGCATATCATGAAAAGATGATAACCTACTAAGAAAATAGAGAAGTCCAAAGACATAATCTAGTTTCTATAGATTATGACTTAATCATACACACAAACAACATGGAAATCTGATAATCAAATCATTCAGATTAAGAAAGACACAATGTTCTATTCTAGAAAAAGATTCAAAGAAGGAAATATTGACAAAGGCCAAATCATGCACAATTTCAGATATTTCTCCCAAATAACTCATACTTCAAGTATTAAATAAAGTTTAAAATAGAGATCAGATTTCAATCCCATGATAGTTTGAATATATAAAAGACATAATATGCCAAAGAAAATAAATGTTCTATAAAATTTAAAGAAAATATTTCTACTAACCATGAAAGCTAAGGAAACTATTTCCAAAAGGATAACTTTAGGAACCCTTTCTTTATGTTGTCACTTCATATTTATAGCCACCAAGGAAAGAGAAATGTTGAATTCATCCAAAAGTAATGACTGCTAGATGTTCACATCTGATAGCTCATAATCCAATCCAGACCTTTTAGTTTGGTCACTACAATCTTGCTTATCAATGTTCAACCGCTGCATTTATATGATCTAGATATTTTAATAGGATTTCCCCTCATAATTTCTCGGATCCAAGAAGAATAGTCTAGCAAAGGTCTTGTCGAATGGTCAAGTGGCTTTCAAGGCACTGACTCACATCCTTATCTATAACAAGGCATTGAAAATTCTGATAGACTCTGGATGAAAACCCCAAGGTATGGCTCCTCAACAATGAAGAGATGGTGTGTCATGTAGGTGGATAGTTTCATATTTGAAAAATGTGGTTTCAGGAAATCATCCACCAAGCCAAAACATGGTCCAAATCAAACCTTAGAAAAAAGTGTTTATAGAAATGCGCACAACCACCACATTGTGAATTGTGTGCCTATCGGAAACACAACCTCTTTGTGCACAGATCTTTTGAAGACAAAAATAAAGCCAAAAACTAAAAAAATATTAAGGAAAAATTGTGCTTCACAGTTCTGGTGACTCAGAGGGGGGCTTCGCTTGCAAAGGAATGAACCTAGACGTCTAGTCATCTTGGAGCTTGAGAAAAGCAGAGTGCAACATTTCCCACTCTGCATGAATTGGTCGGGAAAGACTATAGAATGCTTTATACGCTTGATTCAGCTTGAAAAATTCCTTGAAAGAATCAAATCCCCACCTTGCTAAAATGACTCCAAGATGATAAGAAAGGCGAGAAAGTTGAAGAACTTCACTCTCAACATCATCCATTATGGGTGTTGAAATCGACTCTTGAAGTTCTACTAAAGTCCAAACCTTATTCCTGGCCTCTTCTGCAATCTGTTCAATGGATAATACATACCCATTCGCTAAAAGGAAAGGAGGTAACCTAAAGCTATATAAGACCCCAAAATCCTTCTTGATTTCATCAACCCTCTTGTTTAACACCACCTAGTTGTTTTAGGTTTTGGCCACTACCTTATGACAGTGGGAATTTTTTTTTTCTTTGCTAGAGGAAGCCCTCTGATCTATAGTTCCTACACTTCTCAGAGCCTCATCTATCACCACACATAGCTTAGAAATCAAGTTTTGAGACTTCAAAAATCAGGGAGAATATTCTTGAAGAGGTTGGTTAGCCAACAGGACAGCCCTTTCATTTATGTCGAGAATCCCTTAGAAATTGCAATGTCAGTTTTAGAACAGTGAGCATAATGATGATTCGTTCCCAATAGGTGGATACCAAAATTTTCTTTATAGGAAGGGTCGCAGCCCTTTGTGCAGTTGCTAGCTTGTCATGTAGTTGAGCCTCTTTTTCCTTAAATCTTTGTTCCATTTTATCTCTTCTCTCGAGAGCATCTGCTAGTTTGGAAACTTAATTTTTTACCTCCTGATTACGAGCGTGCAAAGAAGACACAGCTTCTTTTTTGTCACTCATTAAGTTTTTTGCTTCCTCTTGGGACTTTTGCAAATTGTTGGAACCTTGATTCTAGGTACTATCAAAATATTTCTTTATACTCTCTTGAATATGCTGGTGTTTTGCATGAGGTTGGTGCTCAACAGTAAGTTATCCTTTTAACCTATCTATTTTAGCATAAATTTGAATCCTCTCACCTTGAAGCATTGCAAGAGATCCCATGGGTTCCTCCTATTTTTCATGCACCTGCATTATATGGGTCATTTCATCATTTCAAGCCCTAATTTCTGACTACAACTGACTCACTATTTCTCTTACAATCACCAGCCCAATTTATTGTTTTCTCAGCTTTTGATCTAGCTTCTCATAATTTGTATATACTACCTCCTCGGTAGTTTTGGCTAGATCTACCTTGTCGCATTGGAAAATTTCATTTAGATCCAAACCCCCTCCTCTAATGTCCTAATCTTCCATCTACATCTATCATCCAGGTCGAGCTACAAACGACTTCATATTAGTGGTCCACAGAGAATTCTACTCTTCATTGAAACAAATTTGGATCCTTTTATCAGCTAGTAGCTCGACATTATCCATTCTTCTTTTTTTCTTCCTATTTTTTCGAGTCAGCTTGGTCGTATCAAAACGCTTTTGAAGATTTTGTGGGGAATCTATACTTTTTTCTACAAGAGAAGCACCAAGGGAAAACTAAAAAGAGTGATAAAAGGGGAGACCTTAGATGTATGGGCATGTGGGGAGGCAAATGGGAGAGTAATCAATGAAAATGGTAGAATTTCAAATTGAGATTGGGCACTAGAAGTACCAGTTGGAGTAAAAAGAGAAACATATGGGATGAATGATTTTTGTTTGAATGTGGATGAACTTCGAGTGATGGGTAGCATGGATGATTCAAATTTCTCAATAGGGGCCCTTGAAATGATGATCAAGGAATCAATAGCGACCAAAGTGGATATTGCTTACTCGACACATAGGGGTACCTCACTTGCTACATTAAAAATGACAGGGGGTTAGTTAAGGACCAATAGTTTTGAGTCCTTGGATGGAGGATTCTTTTCAATCGGTGGGGGAAAAGGTTTCACCAAAGATGCAAAAGTAAGAAGAAGAGGGGGAGCAATACTTACCTAAACTGGGACTCATCGAACATTTTGCAGAGTAGACTCGACTTCTTCTTCAATTCTGAAGGTTGTGTCAGGTAAGTCTAGGTCTCATACTCACCTTATCTTTTTTTGACCTAAACTAAAGTGCTTTGATCCCTTAGCAAATGATCCTATTGAATTTTGACCTTCTTGCTCTACAGTTGATCCTCTTGGAGACCATCGGGTTCTTTTCCACTTGCTTCAAACACTAGCAGAGGATACAACTTGTGAATCCCTTTATTTAGAGCTCCTCCCTCTATCAGACTCTTATACTCAAGAAACATGGCACAAAATTCACTCCTCTGTTACCTCATGGTTGGACTTTGGTTTGTTGTTGTTGGAATCAACTTCTCGGTCATTAATATCCTTGAACTACTCATCATATGGGAAAAATTATCCAAGAAACTTATGTGTTCCTCCCATTTCTTTTTGGAACCTCTAGAAGTTTACCATCGTTCTTTCTAACCACCCTTGCTGCTTCATCTTATTTTTTATTGTTTTACTTGTTGGAACCTCCCTCTGATATTTTTCTCATGGTGTATAGAAACTCAACCAATTCAGCCTCTTGGTTAGTATGAGGGCTAGGTTGACTTATAATTTTGGCTTCTCATGATCTAGGTTCTTCTTGGACTCTGAATAGTCTCATGTTTTTTCTTTTGGGAGAATTAGCTTCACTAGATTGTAGTCCCATGTGTCACATATCAGGACTAAGCCTAGGGTCGCCAACAGATTTTTAAGTTCCCTCTATGTTGCATGCTTCTCCAACACAACTTTGTTGTTTGCAATACAAAGGGGCAGAAAATATAACTTTTTTTTGTTCTTTCCCTTTTCGTAAGCATTGTTGACAAGAGTTGCCTAACAACATGCCTTCAACGTGAAAACCCTATTCATCACAAATATGGGGAGCTGGAAAGGTTCTCCAACAAAACCATGATGTTTGATTAATGCAAAATATTCTTCGAAGAAATAATCTACTAGAGTCAATGAACTTTTAATCCATTTCAAAACCTTGGGGGACAACCGACCCATCAGAAGCGGTAAGAGATCTTGAATCATCGGTCTCAAAAAGTGGTGGACAAACTAGTAGTAACTACTTGTTATTGAGATAGCATAAGTCCATACAAAAACTAGTTGAATTAAACCCTCTTCAACTAACCTAGAGATTGGAAAATTTCTTTCGAGAAACCCAAAGTTCTAATATAGAATTAAGTGAACCAAGAACTAAGAATACCTAAATTTACACTTAGTCTGGTAATTCCACAGCTGCATTAACATGTTTTTTGCTGCTACATTAGAGAAATTGAAATATATCTACTCCTTTTGTCACTTGAGTATCAGAGCCAAGGCCATCTAGAAAGTGTGGACCTTTGTATCATCATCCAATCCAAATGACCAAGCCAACATCAAGAAGAGATCATGTGTATTTATTTTGAACTTTTTTAATGATAGATGGAAAATGAAGCGACCTCTCGACAATTTCTCCCTAGTTTCATTATAATAGAAAACCTCTCTTTTATTTTCTTCCTCCTAGTAAATATCCATCTCCTCCTCACTTAAAACCTCAAAATGCCAGTCGAGAGGGATACACAACATTTATTATATAGTTGTAGTAGAAATCATGACCTTGATCTCGTTGCATGTTATGGTTCTAATTTCCCCATCGAGCCTCCTAACGCATGCATCCACTAGCTCTAGGCACAGATGTATGACATGTGACATAAATTCTAGAAAACTAGAATTCCAAAGTCGAGAGGGAAAACCCTCAGAGGTGCCATATTCTTTTATTCTTTGAAACACTCTGTCTAAGATTTTTAGGGTTATTTTCCAATCTTGGATCAAAAACGTTGTTGGCAGTATCTCATACCACCTCCCTTTTAACACTTATGTCCACATGCACCTTCTTATACAAATTGAATGGTTGATCTTTAGGTGCTTGGGAATTAGCAAATAATTTTTCCCAAAGATATTTGCAAAAAGAGGCCTTTTCGGTGCATATTCTTCCCTTCTACCAATTGTTGATGATTCCACCATGGCTGCTTCAAAAGTTGTAAAGATTTTTTACTGAAATGGCCACTTGATTCTTACTTAGAAAAAATATGCTTTTAGTGTAATCAATTTCCTTGGGATGTATGTGTATTTAAGGCTATGTTGTTATCGTTGGTCCATTAAATGTTGCCAATAAGGTGATTTGTGTGGGTTGGGGATTTGTATCCCTCTAGAATACCAAAATTCTATAAGAATGGACTTAGTACATTCCTTTCACTACCTCTTTTTACAAATAAGATTTTTGCCTTGGGAAGAGTTCCTTAATTATGTCAATCTTGCTTAAGTGATATGAAGTACCTTTGACTAGACATCCTCATTAATTTGTAAGGGATTATCTCACTAATCCATGTCTCTTCACTTGCACAAGACAACTACTATGAATGATGGCAAAGGACACATGCCAACAATCGTCTTATGTGAGGATTTACTCCCAACGCCCAAAATTTAATTTTTAGACCTTATGCCATATTTTTCGTATGATTTACCCCTATGTTCATCGGATGTTTAGATATATTTTTCCATTGTCATCTAGCCAAAAATAGACCTTTCATTGTTTGAGTTCATCAACACCTCTTTTCTATAAATAGCTATACCACCTTAAGGATATATTCATTTTAAAAGTAAGCCTTTGATTTTTAGCTAGCCTCATCTCCATTTTCATATCATATTCACTTTTTTGCTTTAGCCATGTTTTCCGACCTAGGTACTCCCATCCATTTGATTCCACGAAGGCCACAATATGCCTTCACTAGGGATATTACCACTAACCAAGTCAAATGCCTAGTGAAAAAGTGCGACCACCTATGAGTAATTTCCTTTCGTTGGTTCATCGGCATGGACTTCATTGAAGATGAAACCCAAATGGGGAGTAATTCCAACATACTGTCTCACTTCATGGCCTCCCTCCTAGACCTGAATTTCACCAAACCCAATATAGTGGAGTTGTGTCATCGAATGTTTGATGTCTCTCTGCTGGAAGGTCTTGGTGAAAACATACAATTTTCCATCCCTATTGTTGACATTCCCAATGCAATGGACCTTCGTCAGTTTGTTGATCATGGAAAGGACGTGCCTTGGCTACCGTTTTTGAGCAAATTTTGCACCATGAACATTGAATGCCACCATGCTCTATCCCTTCCTACTGCCAGCTATTTCATTCGATAATATGGTCTTGAGGATGCTCCTAGGTTTGACTTCAAGAAGCACCTTGAGCTTTTGGTGTACAATCGTGGAGATTAGGGTTGAGCTTTGTGTGTCGTGTGTTCCCCACTTTCCTATCAATGAAGAAGAAGAAGAAGAAAGAAAAATGACCATGGTTTACATGACCACGTAACTATGGTTGGATGCCTATCCCTTTTTTTTTTTCGTAAAAGATGCCTCCATTTTTCTTTTTAACACTTTTTTCTCAAAGACCCTTTCTAGGGTTTGCTTGAGAGATCTTTACAATTAAAATTTGAGCCTCGGGCTGCCCCATACTTGTAAATTTCAATGAAAATACAATATATAGTATAGTATTTCCTTACTTCAATTTTTTCACTTTCCTTTTATTCTAAAACTTTAAGAATGACATTTATAAAATTTTACATATGCTACATATCTATGAATTTTTTTAAAGAATGGCACACTTTAATGAAATAGTTTCAGATAAATTCAATTTTTCGATATCTCTAAAGCATTAAATTTTATATCTTCTAGCTCATACACATTCTTCTCCTTACACACACTAATTGAGAAGGGTCCCTTCCATAACACTTCAAATCTGGTGTCTTTTCCTAGTTTTGTAGTGCGCTTATCATATTTTAGTACTAGGTTCCCTTCCTGAAAATATGGGTTAGAAGTATTTTTTTCAAACCACCATTTAACCATTCATTGGTTTTCAATCATGGATTCAAAATCCTTTTCTCTACCTTCTTCCATCTTGAAGAGTTTTTCTATCCATACTTCCATTCCACTACTCTCTTCTACTTCTAGGGATTTTAGTAATTATAGAGTGGGGAGCTCCATAGAAATGGGTAAGACTACCTCCTTTCCACACACTAATTCATATGGGGATGTCTTCAAGATCTGATTTGGCATGATATGGTATGCCCATAGAGTAGCTTGTAGATTCTTTTGCCATTATTTTCGTCTTTTAGAGATGATGCACTTGATTAACCTAATTAGGTTTTTATTAGTTCACTCTGCTAACCAATTTCCTTATGGGTAATAGTTTGATGAATTCTTGAGGTAGATCCCATTTTTTATAGAAAATTATGACACTTTTGAACCTACAAAGGATTGAGCACTATCGGATATTATGGTCATTGGTGAGCCAAACCTAGTCACCAAATCCTCTACAAAGTTAACAATATATCTTTTTTAAATACGCTTTAGGGCTATAGCCTCTGTCCACCTTGTGAATTAATTAGTCGCTGTGAGGATCCACTTATGGACAACACTCGAGATGGGGTTTATCATTCTCAAAAAATCCAAACCCCATTGGGTAAAAGGCTCTTTAGTTACAATAGGACTTAAAGGAAAAGCATAATGTTTTCCTCTTGCCAAAAAAAAGTTGGCATTGAGTACACTTTCACACCAAATGGTGTGCTTCAAAAAACATTGAGGGAAAATAGTATCCTACCCGCATGATTTTCAAGATGGTAGTTTTAGTAGAGAAATGTCCACCTTTAGAACTTCTATGGAATTTAGTCTGAACTTTTACTACATGTCCCTTATCTAGACATCAGAGCAATCCTCCATCATAATTTATTTTAAATAAAATTTCTTCAATTAATACATACCTAGTGCCTTGCAGTTAGTAGTATCTTAATTTGTGAAATGGGAGAATTATCGAGTAGTATCCTTCTGCATATATAGTGTTTGATCTGCCACCCAAGAGTCATTAGACTCAAACTATTTTGACTAGACTTGATCAATCTGCTTGTCAATTTCAGATCTCGATTCTTGTGCGAGATACTCACAGAGGCCTCTTCCCCACACCAGCTTGGTCGGCTTGATATCCATATCATACTCCAAGATCTTGGTGATCCAATTGGCTCTTTTTTGAGTTATTTCTCCCTCAATGATGTACTCCCTTACACTAGGGTGAGCAACCAAGATCTTGATTTTATTGGCTAACACCAAGTGTCAGAACTTCTTCAGGCTCTTGATGATGGAAAAGGCCTAATTTTCTACAAATTTGTATATGGTTTCATAACCCTTGAGGGTTATTGAGTGAAAACCAATTGGATGCTCCCCATTTTCTTCCTCATTCCTTTGAGTGAGCAAGGAAGCTATGCTATGTTGGTCATTGTATACATATAGCAATAAGTATTTAGAAAAGTTTGGATTGGCCAGCATCAGAGCAATGAAAATAGCCTTATTTATTTTCCAAAAGCTATTTTTCCTTTAGGGGTCCATTTGAACATCAAGTTCTTCTTGAGCATCAACTTAATGGGTCTTGCAATTCTTGCAAAGTTTCAAATGAACCGGTTCACAAAATTAATCTTTCCTAAGAAAGACTCTAGCCCTTTTTGATTCACCAGTAAGGGTAAATTGGTCATAGATCTTACTCCTTTAGGATCTATTGTGATTCCCTCCTAAGATACTAAAATTCCAAGTAGCTTACCTTTGAGGTACTTTGAAAACACATTTTTTTTGGATTTAAATAAATATCGAACATTTGGCACCGCTAGAAAACATGTTCTAGATGATCAAAATGATCAACCGTTGACTTTGAAAAAACTTTTAGGTCATCCAGATAGATTAGAATGGTCGATTTGATCACCCATGAAGGAAATTTCCATGGCTTGCTCAAAGTTTGCACCGACATTTGAGATTCCAAAGGGAATATTTGGATATGAAAATGATCCCTACGTGGGGGTGAACAACATTTTATGTTGATCTCCTCATTTTACATATACCTGATTATATCCTAAGAAGTCGTTGATTAATGAGAACATTTCTGACCCGACTACTATCTGTAAGTGTGTCACCAAAAAGTATAGTCTTTGACACTTTTTCACTCATTTTGGCCTTTTCCCTTGGATTTTGGCCTTGTTTTACCTTGATTCAGTCTTCTAAGCTTGCAATTCAATAATAATCTAATGGTGTTTTACTAAGGTGTTGTAAAGTGTTGTAACACATCTTCCCACTTTTCTGAGACCCTTTCAACACAATTCACTTAAAAAACCCATTTTTACCCCTTTCCAAGCCTTATGTCAAGGTGTTGTAAGTGTTGTAAGGCATTTTCATATCTTCCTAGGCTTGTCACCAATTAATTAAGCCTTTTCTTATGCTAAATTATCCCCTTAATGTACTTTTAAGGCTGATTAAAGTATGTTTCAGCAAGTAAAGCTGATAAACTTCATTAAACATCATTTTATTCCTGACTACCACTTGAAATTTCCCAAGTGGACTAGGTCGCCACCTTGGGCGACCTAGTCCTTTTTTGCATAAATATCCAA
Source organism: Sequoiadendron giganteum (assembly GCA_007115665.2). Classification (NCBI taxonomy): domain Eukaryota; kingdom Viridiplantae; phylum Streptophyta; class Pinopsida; order Cupressales; family Cupressaceae; genus Sequoiadendron; species Sequoiadendron giganteum. The sequence continues at coordinate 223,682,463 of CM021103.1, forward strand.
ATTAAAACAAAAACTAATGAGAATTTTGTCTCCAGAACCCTAGTGTCAGCCTATCATGTTGTATTTGAAGAAAATTAGGGCTAAGCATGTATAAATAAGTGTTTTTACCTTCATTTCTCTCTCTCCCAAGCTCATTTTTGCATCTTTCCATAAGCACTCTTGCACTCAAGCCTCCAAAGGAAGCAATCAAGCACAAGGGTTTCAAAATAAACCTCCATTGGAGTTTTTCTTGCATGTTGCAGACCTCAACAACAAAGGATTTGGTGAGTATTTACATTTTTTATCATTCAAACATCTCTCCTTTTATTTTTCTCATTTGGGTTCAGTTACAATCAAAGGGGTTTGACTTAGGAAAACCCCTATTCCCTAACCCCAAAATTCTCTTGGTTTTCGCATGTAATTTGAAAATTGTACTTAGATCTGGTAAGGTACAATTTTTTGGAGAAATTACAAACATTCCTTCCAAGTCACATAAAGGCGTCAAACCGTAGGAGGAGAAAAAGGACAAGTTACAGGTCATTTTCAGGTGTTTCAGACATGGACTACTATAGAAAAGGGAAGCATCAACATGGACCCACAAAATCATACCATAAATCTTCAAAAAGAACTAGGAGGACTAGGTCACCACTATTGGCGACCTTGACCTTGTGCTAAGCCTAAAAAAGGGTTTTTGCATTTCTGGGTACTCTTTTCCCCGCAACCCAGTCCAATAGAATTTCCCAACAAGAGGACTAGGTCACCTAACTTGGTGTAAGTGTCCCTTTGTTAATTTTAGATGATTTCTAGAGCATTTTGAGACCTCTCATCTGCACATTCCATTTCTAGGTGCACAATTTTCAAACCCTCTAGTTTACTTTTTGTTTCCATACATTTAGGGCATATAGTTTACTTTGCATTTAGTTCATATTTACTTCCATTTAATTTTCTTAGTTAGCATTAGTTTCATTTAGCCACAAAATACACACATATCACAACCCTCATCAATCAACCCTTCCTTTGAATGCAACCACCAAAACCATATAGCCACCAACTGGAAAGAGAGCGAATCTTACACCAAAGTGCTCCTAGGTGAAAATCCCTAGGGGCCTAGTAAAGTGAACCTCTTTCCCTAGTTAGAGCCATATTTTTGGTTGAACTCGACCGTAGACCACATGTTAACTTTCTTATTTTTTATTTCATCTTAGGAAATGGCTTACATTGCATTGAAAATTTTGCATTATTTGCATCCTAGTGTTTGTAGAAAAGTTCATTAGTGAAATATCATGCTAGATTTCCTTAGTCTTCACCCCATCCTTAGGGAACCTTGTATGAGAATTTGGTGTTCCCTTGTCAATATAGTTGTGAGAGGAATCTATAGTCTCATGGTATCTACCAAATACACTATTTTTGTAGACCTTGGGCTCTCTCAGACTTCAAATCCTAGTATTGACGATGGTACACTAGGCTTAGAGACTATCCTTAGTAATTCCTTGCATCTAGGAGACACAATTGGTGATCACAATGATCTCCCACATGGAAATATATTTCATATCCATGTTGATCTAGCTGATTATCAACATGAAATAAGCCTTGATCCCATATTTGGCACCACCATCCCCACCATAGAGAGCCTTCACTGCTTAATCAACCATGATGATTGCCTACTTGTCATGAAGAGGATAGAAAAAATCTATGAAAAATATGACTCTTCTACATGTAAGGTATCTCACTCACCCACCCCTATTATTGGCCAAGGAGGACCTTCTACTCCTCCCACCTCAACCATTGCTTTGATTCCCACTTATGTATCTCCTAGTGTGACAACCATTGTGCGACAAATTAGTAATGTAGTACCTTCCCTTGACATCCCTATTAGTGTTTCTACTTCCCTTGTGGCATCACACCCCTTAACCTCTTCCATTGTCCCTACTCTTACTATCCCCTCCACTTCCCCTTCCACAACCTTCACCCCTTCACCTCTCTCCTTCCACCTTGTAGCACTTACACTGAACCTCTTATTACACAACTTTTTCACACCATCACTTCCATTCAACAACTAACATCCACTATCAACCATAACCAATATGGATCTCCTACCCATTATATCTTTAGCAATCCATTATCCCTTGACATCCTATGCACCCCCTTTCCACAAGAAATATAAATTCCTATATTTGAGAATTACGGAGGGAAGGGACACCCTTCTAATCATGTTAATTCCTATACTATCTTATGTAGTGACTTTTCTCTTGATGAAAAATTACTAGCTAATTTATTTCCTTGGACCCTCAAAGATGCTACCTTGAATTGGTTTTCCTCCCTTCCCAATAATCTCATTAGTTCATTCAATGAATTAGTGGATGCTTCATTAATCACTTCCAAGTCCATATGGCCCCTAAGAAAACCTTGGTCGGCTTAATGAGATGCAAACATGACACCAATGTGAAGACAACTAACTTTATCTCTTGGTATTAGGCACTATATTCCTTGATTGATGTTAAGATACCTGACACCCATCTACAAAATATGTTCACTGAAAACCTCTTAACACCTCTCCAAGATAAACTCACCCTCATTAAATTCCCCACTTATTTTCACTTATGCCAAGTGCTTTGTGACTATCATAACTCAACTAGTAGTCATAATTTGTGATCCACTTCTAGAAGAGTTGAGAAGTCTCAATTTTCTTCCAAATCCAACCCTCAACCATTTTGTAAACCAAAAAAAGGGTTTCTCCAATTTAACCCTTCATCCCAAACCCCTCCACTTGCTAATAACTAAGTGGTTGGTGTTAGGTCTATAGTTCCCTTCAATTATGGAGATCCTGAGTGCACCTTCATGTTGTTACTAGACACCGTTCAGAACACCATGACCCCATTACTCCAACAAAATGTGATCTCTTTATCTCTCGTCCATACACCTGATCCCAATAAACCATTAACTCCTTCCTATAATTCCACTACTTATTGTTACTCTCATAGAAAAAAAAAAATGACATTGAACAATGCAAGTGTCTCAAGCACCTTGTCCAAGACCTAATTGATTAAAGGTGTCTCTCTATTTTTGGCGTCAATGATAAAATAAATAAGTCAGTGGCATCCCACAACCAAAAATTTCAAACATTCACCAACCCCTTACCCAAACATAATGTGTCATTCGTCAAAGCAAGCAAAACTTCACCACCTAATGTCATGAATGTTGACTCACATAAAACACATTTTTCTTCTCTTCACATGATAACCCATGCCACACCTATTAATGAAATGGTAGGAGAAATTTATGTTGTCCATCATAAGGGCTCAAAAAAAGGACCTCTTGAGATCACTTTTTCCCCACATGACATACTAAGAAATCTTCTTGATGGTCCTCTCTACATAGCTGGTAGAACCTATGATAAACCCACTAATGGGATAATCATAGATCCTTCTTGCGAAGAGAACATGATCACAAAAGAATTTTTAGTATTACATGATATTGCTCAAGATGTTTATAATCGACCTACCACTTGGGTCAAAACACATAATGGTTTCACATGCCGAACGATTGGATCAATTACCCTACCATTACAAATAGGTCCAAAGAAATTAGATGTTACCATCTCCATCATACCACAATCAAACCAATTTTCTTTGCAACTTGGCCAACTGTGGTTTCATTCAATGAAAATGTTCCCATCTATCATCCACAAGTGTGTGAAGTTTCTTTTTAACAATGACATATTAATTGTCCACCATAGTGGCTTCAATCATTTATCCTCCAAAGGAAAATTTTCTTTGGAATCCTTTTTTTTTGAGCCCATGGAGCCCATCACCCCTAGATGGGACTTATTTTTCATTGCTTGTCAAAAGTTCAAAGCCAAGAAAATATTCAATCTCTCTCTCTGCAACATACCTCCTTCTAATTCAGAATCACTTATCCTTGATGAAGCTATGTTTCCACCCAATTATGACATGCCTAGTCAACCCACAACTAATACCTCCTCCACATCATTCCAGAGGCCTAGGGATCATGATAGAAATTATTTTTTCCCTCCCCACACTAAACAGGTCTATAAAGCTGAGAAAGTGGATGAGCCACCTATAGTTCCTCTTGTCCCTCCTCCCAGGGATGATAAAAAACCTATGGTGGACCAGCCCACTCCTTCCCCCATGTAGCTTGATAGAAAATAAAAAAGGAATAAAGGAGATAGGGAGCATCAATGTCGCCATCATTCTCTTGCTTTCCAATCTTGTGAGGAAGAAAACATTGAAAATCACAACCCACCTATACTAGAATCCATTCCCATTGACCCTCATCCTCCACCCTTGCAGCCTGATCCCATACCTCTTGCACCACAAATTTTACATGCCCCTACTAACATTTTCATTCGACTTACCATTTTGATCAACTTAGATGATGATGATGATGAGAATTCTCAAGCTGATGATGAGGTACACCAAACCTTGAACTCACTATTCTCCTCTTCCATAAGGATTCATGAAAATTCTCCTAGGAAAAGCTTTGATCTTGAAACTAGTTTGGAAATTGTTGTTGTTCCTCTCGCTAGTCGCCGTCCCGAGTTTTAGATCAAGCAATATTGGGAGGTGAATGACTTGCTTGCAGAGTAATGTGCATGTTCGTTAATAGTCTTTCTTTTTCTTTTCTTTACATTTATGTGTCATGTGTTTCCCCATCTTGACATGCTTATTTTTTTCACTCTTTGTGACACTATTCTATATGTATCTCCATTCTTCTTTGTGTAGTACATTCCTTTTTTCTTTATTCTTTGTTCTTTTTTTCTTCTATTTGGGGATGATGCAAGGCATTGAGATCACAATTTATCCTTCATATTGACCCAAATGGACCCCTTTTCCTTTCTCTTTTCTTCTTTTTGCCTTCTATTTGGGCATGATTCAGGGCATTGAGACCACAATGTCTCCTTCATGTTTACCCAAATGGACCCCTTTTCATTTCTCTTTTGTTCTTTTTTCCTTCTATTTGGGGATGATGAAAGGCATTGACACCACAATATCTCCTTCATGTTGACCCAAATGGACTCCATTCCTTTTGATTTCATTTTTTCCTTCCATTTGAGTATGATGCAATACATTGAGACCACAATGTCTCCTTCATGTTGACTCAAAAACAAGGATCTTTTTCATCTTCCTTTTTCTATTTTTTTTTGTACTTTGGGGAATGATGAAAAGCATCGATACACCCTATGTCTCTTCCATGTTGACCTAAAATGAGTCTTTATTTTCATTTTCTTTAGCTCTCTTTGTGTATTCTTTCAATTCTATGTATTTGAGGAAATTATGATAGTTTGATTCTTTCTAAACAACCATTGTATCAATGAGCATACTTACCCCAAATCCATAGATCCCTTATTTTAATTTTGGGGGCAACCACTTTTTCTCTTTCTTTTATATTCTTCCTTCGCATGATATGGCCTTTCTTAGACACTTGTCACTCGACATAGGGATTTTTGAGTAGGCTCTCATATCTGTTTCTTTTTCTTCTTGCATTTTTCCTTTCTCTACTTTAAAGCAATTGCTTAGAAAATGGTGTGTAGGAATCCTTTTAAAGTGGGGGCATACATTGGCATTATATTTATTTTACATTTTCATTTTTTTGTCCTTGGTTCCTAGTGTAGTTTTATCACTTCACATGATGTGTTTTCTCACTTTATGACATTCAGTGTAGTGTCCCTCATAAGTGTGACTTATCTTAGCATATTGTATTCCTCTTAGTGGCCTGATGCGACACACGACATCCGCTAAGTTGTTAATATTCTATCCTTTGATAGGTCCTATTTTTGGAGACATTAGACACAATTTTCCCTAAGTCAAAGACCTCATATGAGCTAAACAAGACTTCTTGGAGAACTCTTTTTACTTTTTTCAAAAAAAAAAACTGTATTTTTTAATTTGCATTTTTGCATGTTGCACTTTTAAATTCATGCATACATGGCCACCTTGCATAATACAAATTTCATGCATGTATTTCTATCTTGCACTTGTTAAATCTGGTATGGTTGAGTGGGAATCCCAACTAGCGGCATGAATTTCCCCATAGCCACCTATGCGCATGTGTGAGTACATACTAACTGAGTGTATGTCTCTCATCTTCTTTGAATTCTCACTTGATGAACAACCGAAAGTTTCATCGGCCCAAAGTGAGTACATCCTTTTTTTCTGGACAAACAACCTAGATCTAATCCACAACTAGTTGGACAAATTATTGAAGCTTGATCCAACCTTTTCTCTCTCTCCATTCATTAACATCACGCCTTGCGTGATATTTTGTGCTTATGTTTGGTTTTCCATGGGATCTTGATCCTGGGGATTTGATCATCCCTCTTGATCATATTCGTCTCACCTTACTAGCATGATTATATTAGATCCCACTTGACATGCATTATTGGACTACTTTAGTGTGAGTTTGAAGAAAGTTCATACTCTCAATATAGTGCGGGCTAAATGTGTGACCAAAAAGTGTAGTCTTTGAGACTTTTTCACTTTTTTTGGTCTTTTCCCTTTGATTTTGGCCTTGGTTTACCTTGATTTAGTATTGTAAGCTTCCAATTCAACAATAATCTAATGGTGTTTTACTAAGGTGTTATGAAGTTTTGTAACACATCTTCCCACTTTTCCAAGACCCTTTCAACACAATTCACCTAAAAAACCCCTTTTTACCCCTTTCCAAGCCTTGTGTCAAGGTGTTGTAAAGTTTTGTAAGGAATTTTTACATCTTCCTAAGCTTTTCATCCATTAATTAACCCTTTTCTTATGCTAATTTTCCCCCTTAATGTACTTTTAAGCTCGATTAAATTGTGTTTTGGTAGGAAAAGATGATAAAATTCATTAAACATGATTTTATTCCCAACCACCACTTGAAATTTCCCAAGTGGACTAGGTCATCACCTTGGGCGACCTAGTCCTTTCTGGCATAAGTCTAAAAATTAAAATAAAACCTAACTGGAATTTTATCTCTAGAACCCTTGTGTTAGCCTATCATGTTGCATTTTGAGAAAATTAGGGTTAAGAATGTATACATAAGGATTTTTACCTTCATTTCTCTCTCTCCTAGGCTCATTTTTACATCTCTCCATAAACACTCTTTCACTCAAGCCTCCAAAGTAATAAATCAAGTAGAAGGGTTTCACAAGAAGCCTCCATTGGAGTTGTTCTTGCATGTTGCAGAACTCAACAATAAAGGATTTGGTTAGAATGTACATTGTTTGTCATTCAAACATCTCTCCTTTAATTTTTTTATCATTTTGGTTTAGTTACCATCAAAGGACTTTGACTTATGGAAACCCCTATTCCCTAACCCCAAAATTCTCTTGGTCTTTGCATGTACTTTGCAGGTTGTACTAAAATTTGGTAAGGTACAAATTGTTGGATAAAGTACAAGAATTCCTTCCAAGTCACATCAAGGCATCAAACCCTAGGAGGAGAAAAAGGACAAGTTATAGGTCATTTTTAAGAGTTTCAAACATGGATTTCTGTAGAAAAGGGAAGCATCAATTGAGACCCATAGAATCAAACCCTAAATATTTCGAAAGAACCAGGAGAACAAGGTAACCACTATTGGCGACTATGTCCCTATGCTAAGCCTAAAAAAGGGTTTTTGCATATTTTGGTACCCTTTTTCCCAAAACATAGTCTGGTAGACTTTCTCGATAGGAGGACTAGGTCGCCCAACTTGGCATAAGTGTCTATTAGAACCTAAAATTTCCATCTAAAACCCTAAGGTTTTCCCACAAATTTCCACAAATTTCCATACAAGTCCTTAGGTTTATTCTCATTTGAATCTAATATTTCCCTACTTTCTCATAAAAATGGTTTATTTTAATCCCTGTCCATTTCATTATTCACTTTATACCATTACCGCTCCTTTTAAAAATAAAAATAATAATTTTAACCCTTACCGCTATACCGCAAGGGGCCATCGTACTGTCTGTGGTAGCGCGGTGGTCGGGTAGCGGTCAAAGGAGCTAGCATTAAGTGTTTACCACAGTACCATGGTAGTGCGGTAAAATGTTAGTCATTGGTGAAGCAGCTAAGGAGTTGGCAGATAATGTTCATCATGGTACCGCGTGTGGTCAAACCATAAACCGTAGTGGCCATGATAAATAGGTAGTGGTTAGCTAACAGTTAGGGCACGATCGAGGAAGTTCTAAAGACATTCACCGGGATACCGTGGGGGGCTCCAAAGAGGACCGTGGTAACGTGGTAAGCAATTAACAAAGATAGCGAAATGGATACCGTAGTACCGCTGGCTGTCATCAAGGTGCTTGTAGTAATGCGGTAGATGGGAGCAGATATAATCAAATTCAATGACCATGATACCATGGGGAGTGGAAATAAAGGCCACGGTAGCACGGTAAGGAGTGAAGATCGAACGATAAAAGTACTTAGAGAAAAATCAAAAGCACAGCTATAGTTAAAATATTTAATTTGCTGATAAGGCAGTGCAATTAAATATTTTAATTTCTGCTAAAGAATACACACGGCCATAAACATGAAAATGTAAATGAATGTAATTGTAATATGAAGGGTCATGACCCTTGGCATGTATTGTATAAATAATTTGAAGATCAGTTGCAAAGTGAAGAGGGAGGGGTTAGAGAGTAGTAGTCAGATTTTCCTGAGAAGGAATTGGGAATATAAAAAATTTATAGATCTTTCTTGAAATAGTGTAATGGAGAAGATGTTTTAAATTAGTGAATTTCTTTTGGTGTTCAGTTGTTATGTTAAAATAATCTAAATTCTTTATCTTTGGTTGTCTCCAACTTGAGATCTTTTTGTCATTTAAATCGGTGTATCAAGTATATTTCTGATTTATCAAAGTGTTCTCCCATTTTGTGTGATTTAATTAGTTGGTGTCTGCAAGTCAGAGTTAAAAGTCTTCTAATAAATCACAATGATTTAAGGATTTCATTTGGATTGTTGAAGTAGAGCCAGATTAAGAAATATCCTAGCACAGTTTATGCAAGACATAAATAAATTAAGTTTTATGCCAGGCAGTAAGATTTCATTTTAATGTGCCTAACAACTAGAGTTAAGCCAATAAGAGTAAACATATATCATTTTTTGTTTTGACTCCATTTCCCATGTGGACAGAAGGCACTAATCTACCTCAACCCAGAGATAGAATTTCATATCAAACAATCTATCCAAAATCCTTTCATTTGTGTAGTAGGAGTAGGATTAGTTGTAGATATTTTCATCTATCCACTACCTTTCCCATTGTGGGTAGATTGTTGCATCAGGAAATAATTTTAAATCTACATCTTTCATTATGTTCACCCACCTTGGTTTAGAAGAACCTAAAGAGAAGAAGGTACAATTGCATCAATTGGCCTTGTACATTGACCAAAAGTGTAGTAAGAGCTTGGAAAACTCTTCTAGTTAAAACCTACATTTTTGAGACCCAACAGTTTGGCGACTTCACTAGGGACAAATTCTAGAAAGTTTTCAACCTTTCCATTTATAGAGCTAGCAAATTTTTATATTTTTTTTCGAGATTCCGCTGGGGAAAACCAAAGAGATCCATTTTATTTTCCTACTTTTGGAAAAGTAGGTGGTGACTCTATTTTATTTTGATAAATAATGCATGGATATTGTGGAACAATCACATTTTGTCAAGATGTTAGAAGAAGAGAGAATACAATAGTCAATCAGGGAGTTGAAGGAATTGAGATAACAAAGGTTGCAATTGAACCAGCAGATGCTACAAGTGAACCAACAACTATTGCAATTGGGAGTCAAAATTGCTCCAAAAACATCACCAAATAGACCATCATACAGTAAGAGATCTTGGACACCACAAGTGCCCTATGATGCAACTGAGGAGAATTCTGGAAACAAACGTAATGTACTATATTCACAACAAAGTATTTTTCATGAATATATTCAAATAGAAGAAAGAAACAAAAATCTTATGGATGCCTTTTTTGTTATAAGGAAGAAGATGTAAATTCTCTGTACAATAGGATGGTAGACATTTGTATGAAATTACCTTCGCATTTTAGGCCAACAAGACCCACATTTGTTGCACAATTTTTAAGAGCATCAAAGCCTAAATCAGTTTATTGGCCAGAATCATCAAAGCAGTATGCCTTGGAAGTAGCACATAAATTCATTGATTCCATGCTTGGGACAATGTACATGGATACTGATTTGGAAGATTATAGGGACACACCATCTAGAGAATATATCAGCAATGTTTTAGGAGCTGAAATAGAAAAACATATCATGTTGTCCAATAATGAAGATATGGAGAGTATCTCTGGCATAACATATTGTATTTCAAATTGTGAAGATGAAATTGTGGATTTTGATCTTCAACAGAGTGATTGTTGTAGTTCTTATGAAGATCAAGAGGAATTTGAGACATGGTAGAAGATATGGAAGCAAAAACATGTTCACTCAGCAGTGAGCAAGTTTCAGTTTTATTGACTCTTGAATACCAGAAGTATGCACATGAAGATGGTTCCAAGACTTTGGTCCCAGCCTATATATGCTTTGACAGTGAAGATACTGTGTGTAGTGATTCAAATGGTTCCATGTCAATCTCTAATAGTGATGAAAATTTTTAAGCTAATCATGAATTTTTTTGTGTCCAAGAAGAGGTATGTGATTCGAATAATTTTTGCCTGCAAAAGAAAATGATACTGGTTTGCATATTATTGATGATGAGTGTCCATCATTTGTTGATTCAAGTATGTATAAGGATGACTGTATGGATCAAGAATATGTGTCAATGCTAACTGGTAATATAAAATAAATGGAAATTAGTTTTGATTTGATTTTTTCAAAAGATATTGATGAGACAAGAATATTTGGCTGCCATAAGGAATGTTCAGATTTTTAGGTTCTAGTGCAATTATAGGAACATTCAACAACATATGACAGTGAGCATGAGCATGAATGTTTTGTTGAATATGGATACATTTTGTATGCTGAGGGTGAAAAAAAAATTATATGAGAATGATGAAATGCAGAGTGATGAAATTAATATCAAACAAATTGAACACAATGATTTCTTGAAGGTTTTCAATGGTAGTGCATGTTGCAGGATAGGTGGAATGGATAGGTTCAAAATAAACCTGGTGAGTTCTAATTAGAACAAACTTTATGACAGAGGAAAGTGCAGGTTTTTCTTTTTGGGGTGGCCTTGGGCCATTCCTTGTGGTTTGATTTTTTTAACCATAGCAGGTACAAAGGATTAAGGATTGCCAGTGCATGGACAATTCTTAGTAATGCCTCTTTAAATTTTCTCTTCCATGCACAGTAGCTTAGGGTTTTTCACTCTCCATTTGCTCCATATTTCAGATCATTCATCTGTTCAATCCCTCCATCAGCCACTGCCTTCATTTTTTATATCATTTGTTTGGTCTGCTTTATGAGAGATATTCTGGATTCTTGTAGTGATTTGCAAAATCACTCATCCCCAACAAGAGCCACTGTTAGAACCTAAAATTTCCATCTAAAACCCTAAGGTTTTCCCAAAATTTCCACAAATTTCCATAAAATTCCTAAGGTTTATTTTCGTTTGAGTCTAATATTTCCCTACTTTCTCATAAAAATGGTTTAAAATTAATCCCCATCCATTTAATTATTCACTTTATACCATTACCGCTCCTTTTAAAAATAAAAAAATTATTTTAACCCTTACCGCTATACCACGAGGGGACATCGTATTGTCCGTGGTAGCGTGGTGGTCGGGTAGCGTTCAAAGGAGCTAGCATGAAGTGTTTACTGTGTGTGATAAATTCATTGACCTCGGTAGCACGGTAAAACATTAGTCATTGGTGTAGCAACTAAAGAGCTGGTAGATAATGTTCACTATGGTACCGCACATGGTCAAACCACAAACCACAGTGGCCACGGTAAATAGGTAGCGGTTAGCTGACAGTTAAGGAACGACTGAGGAAGTGTAAAAGACATTCACTGTGATACTGCGGGGGGCTCCAAAGAGGACTATGGTAACATGGTAAGTAGTTAACATAGATAGTGAAATGGATACCGCAGTGCCACTGGCCGTCATCAAGGTGCTTGCGGTAATGTGATAGATGGGAGCGGATATAGTCAAATTCAATGACCATGATACCGTGGGGAGTGGAAATAAAGGCCACGGTAGCACAGTAAGGAGTGAAGATCAAGTGAGAAAAGTTCTTAGAGAAAAATAAAAAGCACAACTATAGTTAAAATATTTAATTTTCCAATAAGGCAGTGCAATTAAATATTTTAATTTTTGCTAGAGAATACAAACGGCCATAAACATGAAAATGTAAACGGATGTAATTGTAATATGAAGGGTCATGACCCTTGGCATGTATTGTATAAATAATTTGAAAATTAGTTGCAAAGGGGAGAGGGAGGGGTTAGAGAGTAGTAGTCAGATTTTCCCGAGAAGGGACTGGGGAATGTAAAAACTATATAGATCTTTCTTGAAATAGTGTAATGGAGAAGATGTTTTAAATTAGTGAATTTATTTTGGTGTTCAGTTGTTATGTTAAAATAATCTAGATTCTTTATCTTTGGTTGTCTCCAACTTGAGATATTTCTATCATTTAAATTAGTGTATCAAGTATATTTCTGATTTATCAAAGTGTTCTCCCATTTTGTGTGATTTAATTAGTTGGTGTCTGCAAGTGAGAGTTAAAAGTTTTCTAATAAATCACAGTGATTTAAGGATTTCATTTGGATTGTTGAAGAAGAACTAGATTAAGAAATATCCCAGCACAGTTTATGCAAGACATAAATAAATGAAATTATATGCCAATCAGTAAGATTTCATTTTAATGTGCCTAACAACTAGAGTTAAGCGAATAAGAGGAAACATATATCATTTTTTGTTTTAACTCCATTGCCCATGTGGACAAAAGGCACTAATCAAACTCAACCCAGAGATAGAATTTCATATCAAACAATTTATTCAAAATACTTTCATTTGTGTAGTAGGAGTAGGATTAGTTGTAGAGATTTTCATCTATCCACTACCTTTGCCATTGTGGGTGAATTGTTGCATCAGTAAATAATTTTAAATCTGCATCATTCATTAGGTTCACCCACCTTGGTCTAGCAAAACCTAAAGATAAGAAGGTACAATTGCATCAATTGGCCTTGTACGTTGACCAAAAGTGTAGTAAGAGCTTGGCAAACTCTTCTGGTTAAAACTTGCATTTTTGAGACCCAACAGTGTCCATCTACTAATTTCAAACAATTTCCAAAGAATTCTAGGACCTCTAATATGGGAAATTCCTTTTTTAGGTGCACAATTTTTGAACCCTCCAGTTTACCTTTTGTTTTGCATACATGTAGGGAATATAGTATAGTTTGCATTTAGTTCATATTTACTTTCATTTACTATTCTTAGTAGAATTAGTTTCATTCAACCACATAACACACACATATCACAACCCTCATCAATCAACTCTTCCTTTGAATGCAACCACCAAAAACCATATAGCCACCAAGCGGAAAGAGAGTCATTCCTACATGAAAGTGCTCCTAGGTGAAAAAACCTAGGGGCCTAGTAATGGGAATCCTCTTTCCCTAGTTACAGGTATATTTTTGGTGGTTTAGTAAGATCTATTCCATAGAGGGAAAAGGGTAGTGATATTTTAACAAGGCCCTATTAGGGTCTTGGAAATCAACACAAAGCTGAATGTCACCATTTTTATTCTGAACTGATACCAGATTAGGTACCTAGGTTGAATGTTTAATCAAATAAATGATTCAAGAATCAATTAATTTAGTGAGATCTTGTGCCATCAATGCTTTGACCTTTAGATTAACAAGCCTAGATACTTATGTTGGACCAGTTTTGACCCTTCTGCCAAATCAATGGTATATTGGATTATACCAAGATCATATCCCTTGAGATCATCATAGGTCCATTCTATGGCTCCATTATTCTTAGAACACAAATATCTCAAATTTTATTTATCTTCACATGGAACATTGCGTCTGACTTTTAGCTTTCTAGGATTTCTGATATCCAACTCTTCATAATCCTTTTCTTCAGATGTGAACCTTTATTTTCCATTTCTCGCATCTTCACAATCAAAGAGATTCTCAAGGGAAGTTAAACTTTGAGGGAGTTTATTTCCTTTCAAATGGATGATCCACTCTTTGGGAGATTGAACTTTTGGCTATGAGTAGTTAGAATCTCCTTTGAATTATGGATGAAGGTGGCTATCTAGTTATCTTCCTCGAATAGTTTCCAATTCTGATCATTTTTAGGGATTGATAGTGAGACAAGAATTGGTACTACTTTCTTCTTTGGGTCAGAAATCGGATCAAATTGTGACCCGATTGAAGCCATCTGATCCACTATTCCATTCTCGGATCAGGGAATGACTTGAACATTGAAGGGTTCAAAACCTTCAATTAAATCCCATACCTAATGTTTATAGGCCTTCATTCTCATGTTTTTAGTAGCTTCTTTCCCTTAGACTTGGCTCACTATCAACTTAGAATATTCGAACACTTGCAACCTCTTTGCATCCATCTGCTCACTGAGAAAAATATTATGGATCAAGGCTTCATATTTTGCATTGTTTTCAGAACACATAAATTGAAATTGATAAGAATTGAGCATCTTTGATCCTATCAGAGACAACAATCAAACTCATGCTCCAAAAGCAACTTTGTATTTAGCACCATCAAAGTATAAGGTCCATAGATGATTGCATGTCAGGTCATCATAACTTTCCTGATCTCTCATCAGTTTCGGATAGATCAGGTCATTGTCAAAAAATGCATACGTGCCCAGTCTCGTGGCATGGAAATTTCCATATAGATCAGAGTCAATGAACTATTTAAGGAGAAACTCCTCTTCAATAGTCTGCTCACTTGTATCTTCTTCATCTTCTAGCATTTCCTCACAATATCCCTCTTGTCTTGAAAAAGAGATATGTGTCGCTTCAAAACAAAGGACTCTATTGTCTGTTATCTATTTAGAGTGCAAATATTTTTAAAGAATATTCATCTTCACCCCATGTTTGGTTCTTAATATCAAATGTAACCAGTCTAGTGCCAAATATCCACCCAATTTTGTAGTGAAATCTCTAGAAAAGCACATCCTAAAGACTGGAGGAATATCTATTACCACTACCATTTGCAGGATTGTTTGGTTGGGTATAAAAAGAGGGTCAAGGATAGATCTTTTATCCGACTGAATATCAGAACCTTCTTTCCATCCAACAACATAATCCCTTTTTCCAAAGGTTCATATTTGAGCATTAAGGCATCAACCACTTGCTTTGGAATGATTGTTGTACTAGCTCCCAAACCAATCATATTCTTGAGCAAAAATTGTCTACCACAATTAAGGTTAAAAAGAAAGGAGTGGGCTTTACCTTGCCAACCTATTTCTCTTTTGTGTTATCCGTGTCATTTGTATAAGCTACAACTTTTAGAGTTTGTATATCTGATGTGGGGCCTTAATATTTACTCTGATCACATGGTAGAGCTTCATCCATCTATGGTCTTTGTTCTTCATTTTTCAATGCTTCTCAAAGCAATGTATTTTGCTCTAGGATGGATATTACATCCCATAGGGACACATTGGCAAGTGCCTATTTTAGCCGGTCCACCACATTAAGGATTCTGACTAGTGAGGCATTTAGTTCGAATGGTGGAATCTCTCTAGGATTTGGAGGGATATGATCCATTACGAATGGATTTTCTATCTTATCCGACAACTTGTTAGACGATGGTGGAATCCGTTGCTGCTAAGTTAGATGAACACTCAGTTAAGGAAACTATATTTCTTGTGATGGTGGTTGGCGAGGCTGAGAATAAGGAAAGGTTTATGGAAAATATTCCCCCATGAGCCTTCTCTTAGATCTTGTGTTGTAATTCAACTATACATGTGAAGTTTTGGTTTTTGGAGCTTCATTCGTGAACACATCTTCTTTTTCCATCCAAGAAAAAATTTCTCGATCAGGTGTGATGTCCAAATCTTTCTCTATGGAAATCCCTTGCATTTGTTCTCTAAAATAGGAATTCTACATTTTAGAAGATTCATATCCTTCCACATTTGGTGGTATTCCATTGCTCCACTATCCTTTGCTTCATGTTCCCCTTAGGGATAGTTTCGGGCATATGGCTATCATTGCAAGGAAAACACCATGCATTTTCATCATTATCTAGGTTATTTTGACTTGGAATCAACTCCTTACTATGGCTATCTTTTTCCGTCTATAGTAGCATAGTGACTTGAACTATCTGGTTAGCAAGAGCCACTTGTTGACCTCCCCGACCCAAAGGTCCTTGGTACATGCTTTGTTGATAAAAAGGCCTTCCTCCTTGGTAAGTTTGGGTAGATTGCTTCAGAGTGACCTCTTGTTTTCACTTGATGAGAACTAACTCATTAGTGAAAGACCACATCAGACTCTTCATATCATTTAAGTTTTCCACCATAGAGGAAGATCTCGATGTGATTAGTTCAGGAGTAGGGTACACATACATAGGATGGGGTGGAATTGATCATATCACCTATGTTGTAGAAGTTTTTGAAGAACACTCTTCTCAAAGTGGTGCAACTGGGATTTCTACAAAAACAAGCATCATAGGTCACAGTGGAAGTTTCCCTACATCGATCAAACTACTCTTTGTGTGCACTATCACCTCAAAGGAATTAGGTAAGGTATACCCTCCCATGCAAGTTATTAGGACTATGATATCTAAATCCATAGCCTTTAAGTAGAACATGAATGCCATGGTAGCTTGAGGTTGTGTAGTTGTTTTAATCCTCTACCAAGTTTTCTTTAACCTAGTGTTGAATTCACTCATAGCTTCTTGCAGGGATCTCTTGATGGTGATCATTTAGTTCAGTAGTGAGGAATGATCTTTCTCTGAAAAACATTCAAAAAAAAATTCTTCAAGGTCATCCCACGAGCTAATGGAGCCAAAATTCAAAGATCTATACTAGTCATGAGCCTTCCCTTTGAAAGATGCAACCACCAGTCACATAGAGATGTTCTCCTCTACCATATTGTGCACTCTACATACTTCCACTTCATCTTGGAGGTGCTTGAAAGGGGTTTTGAAGTCCTCCCTAGATAATCTTGGAATAGATTTGAGGGAATTAGTGGGTATGGTGGGCCAGACATTGGGAGGATTAGGTGGCAGTAAGGGACTACCACTGTACCAGGTTATGAAGTTCTTTTGCAGAAAGAGGGGGTACATGGGCCATGGAGAAAAGGTTCCTATAGACTAGGTAAACCAGTATTCTTATCTAGAAACTTTGACCTTTAGGCAGAGTGGATAAGACTCTAAACATTAAACTCTTACTCCTTACTCTATTGCTTCTCACAGGTGATACAAAACCTATGAATCTTCTTCTCCTAGGTACCGTGGATGCTAGATAGGAGTACTAAATTTTACCCTTTGAGGATGCTCTTTTTTGAACCTTGCGCATGAAAAATCTACTTTCCATCCTTGGTCTGATTTAGAAATACTTTCGACTTCTAATCAGGCATGCAAAACAAATAATTTTTGATCATCAAAGCTTGCGCTTCTCTGACAGTCTTATGAGAAATTCAATGAGTTAGGGGACAATATGTACTTCACTAAATACCTTTGGGATTTTTCTAGAAAACTAAATATTCTCTAAGTTTGGGAAAAGAGTAGAAAGAAATGCAAATAGAAAAACTTTAAAAGTGGTGATGCGCTAATGCTTTTACAATATTTCAAAACCATAAGTTTCCTTCTATGAATGATATGATAGACTCAAAATACCACATCCCTTCATTGTTGAGAGGATATTGAACAATAAAGACTAGATACAAGCACATATGCAGTCATTCAATCCACCCACAAGAAGTGTGTATTAGGATTTGACCAAGCATAGAAGTTTCAAGCATCAATAGAAAAAAAAATCAAAAGATACATAAACCCTTCCTCTTATATAAAATATCATGAAAAAATTATAACCTACTAATAAAACAAATAAGTCCAAAGAAAGTCGAGTTTCTAGAAATTATTACTTAATCATACACACAAAGCTGTAATTAATATTTAATTACACTTGCATAACTTTACTTAGGTTGAGCTAATTTTAGGTCAACATTAGGGTTGCATACTTTGCTTTTATAAAGCAAATCATCTCATTGTAATATTGAATTCCTGAATAATAATATTTTGCACATTACATGCAAAGCTCTGCTTTTTTGATGTTTTCTCTCTTCTGTGGAAGGTGTTTAGGTTTGCATGTCTAATCTAGGGTTTCTAACATGGTATCAGAGCCTTGACATGCAGCCCCTTCTCAAAATCTGGAGAAAACCATTGCAGATTTCGTTCGGGGTTCCTCAAGGATTTTTATGCCTTGAGTTCATTTATGCAGCATCTTGGATCAGATCGGGCTTCACCATTGGATTCAGAGCACTGAAAAAAGTCAGGTTTGACTTTTATTTTGCAGATTTTGGCCATGATTTGCCAGATCTGTGAGGGTTTCAGTTTTGGTGATTTTTTGGAAGCTCTGGAGGTAGCCATTTTTTTGGAGCATTTTGAGCCAAAACAGAGGTCACCATTGCGTTCGCAGCAGCCAAAAACCCTAAGATCGCCCTTCGTTTCGTCGATTTTGGCGAAGTTGATCCGGAAGGCAAATTTTTTTTACCAAAGAAGCCGTACGGCCTCCCCAGCACGCTTCCCGAGGCACGGTTTTCGAAAAAAATTAAAAAAAATAAAGTTTTCGGGATCCATGCTGGCTCCTCCAGTTCATTGCCCCGTGGCCACGGCTCACGTGGCCGGGACCGACCCCGCGGGCTCCCACTGCACACATGGGGACCGGGCGCTATAGCCCCCGGCCGGTCCTTAGCACCTCCACGGATCATATGGGAACCAGGGGCTCCGCCCCAGGCCCCTGTCCGCCAGCCCCTGGTCGCATGCAGGACCAGGGGCCGAGATTTTTTTAGCCCCCTGGGCTGCCTGCAGGCCTTATTGGCCTTTCTGGAGCACTTTCATGAAATCGGGTATAACTTTTGCGTACGGTGTCCTTTTTTTGCAAACGAGATATCGTTGGAAAGCTGATTCCGATCGCCAATCTATTCAACATTTCAGTTTTTCTAGATTCTGCTCCAGATTTGTTTTGCAGGTCCTTGAACTCAGATGTTGTTGTTTTCACTCCGGAGGGCATATCTTTTGACTCGGTGATCCTTTTTTCGCCATTCTTGCGGCGTTGGAAAGCTGGTTTAGTCCTCTACACAGATCTGAGATCTATTTTCATTTTCTGTTTATGCATGTTAGGCATTCTCTCTTTTTGCAGTCATTGGGGATTGTAATAAATGAACTATTATAAAGTTCCTTTGGGGGGGTTTCTTGCATAATAATCTTCATCATGTTTTGATGACAACTCGCATGGGTTGTAATCTGGTCTCTTAGTTTCTTTTGGTCATTTTTGTCTTAGCTTGACACATACCAGATTCATTTTGGTTCACACTTTAGATTGAGAGCCTATGGTTAGTGATCTGCATCGGATCCATCTCAGTTTGAGGGCCACTAAATTTGTGGTTATTGTTCCGAGTCTGTATGGTACTTTTTCCCATGGAAGAGTTTCAGTCTTAGTTTTGGCATCGGCATCGAGATTCACGGCTTCCAGATTCTGTCATCATCATATCATTTACTGTTGCTCTATGGATTCCAGGGTTGTTCTAGTTTGGTGTTTTCGAGTGTTCCGTGGCATCAGGTCTGCTGTCACATTATGATGATTCTGATATGGTTTCTTGTAGACAGAAGTATCTTTCCTTGCTTGCCAGATTGCGGTTCCAGTGTTACTCCACAATGTTCTTCCAGTGCTTCTTTGCAGCAGTCATCTCATTGTAGGGGGGGTTGTCCCACTGGGTTTTTCCTTCTCTACCTCATTATTGCATTTGTACATGGGTACCTGATCAGGCCTTGTTGCCGGGACCCATTCATGCTTTCTTGCATTCATCTTAGTTTTAGGTGCATGCTTATTTAGTCTCCCTAAGTTGCACTTATGGGGGGGTGTTAGTGTAATTAATATTTAATTACACTTGCATAACTTTACTTAGGTTGAGCTAATTTTAGGTCAACATTAGGGTTGCATACTTTGCTTTTATAAAGCAAATCATCTCATTGTAATATTGAATTCCTGAATAATAATATTTTGCACATTACATGCAAAGCTCGCTTTTTGATGTTTTCTCTGTGGAAGGTGTTTATGTTTGCATGATCTAGGGTTTCTAGGTTTCTAACACAAACAACATGGAAATCCAATAATCGAACTATTCAAATTAAGCAAGATAGTGTTCTATTCTAGATGAAGATACAAAGAAGGAAATATTAACAAAGGCCAAATCATGCATAGTTTCAGATATTATCCTTAATAACTCCTACTTCAAGTATTAAATAAAGTTTAAAATAGAGATCAGATTCCAATTTGACTATAGTTTGATTATATTAAATACAACATGCTAGAGAAAAGCAGTTCTCTATAAACTTTAAATAAAATATTTCTACTAACTATGAAAGCTAAGGAAATGTTTTCCAAAAGGAAAACTTTAGGAACCCTTTTTTTATGTTTTTGCTTCATATTCATAGCATCCAAGGAGAGAGAAACACTGACTTTATCCAAAATTAATGACTGCTTGATGTTCACATTTGATAGCTCAAAATCTGATCTAGATCTTTTAGTTTGGTTACTGAAATCCTTCTTATCAACTTTAAACTTTCATATTTGTGTGATCTGGATATTTTACTAGGATTTCCCCTTGTAATCGCTCATATCCTAGAAGAACAGTTTGGAAAAGGTCTTGTTGAATGATCAAGCGTCTTTAGAGGCAGCAATTTGTATCATTCTCTAGAACAAGGCATGACACATTCCAAAAGAATCTGAATGAAATCTCTTAGGTACGACTCCTCAACAACAAAGAGATAATGTGTCACATAGGTGGATAGTTTCAGATTCATGAAAAGTGGTTTCAGGAAATCATTTGCCAAGTTGAAACATGGTCTGACTCTAAGATTAGAAGGAAGTGAATATCAAAATGCACACAACCACCACATGGCACATTGTGTTCCCATCGTAAATACAACCTCTTCACGTGTAGATCTTTTGAAGAAAAAATAAAATCTAAAAACCAAGAAAAAAGGATTAAAGCTAAATTTTTCTTTACAAGCTTCAAAAATGTGATACCATTTGAAAGCAATAGATTTTTTTCAATCAGCCTATCAATTAGGACTTTAGTTGTAATTCAAGTAGAAATGAATAATAATAATCTATTAAATTCAAAGTAAAACATAATTTATATTGGTGGAAAGTTGAGAATCTCCTTAAAAAACCCTTTTCATTTCGTCAATTTTGGGTAGAATGGTTGTCAGCCACATGGGCCATCATATAACTTAGATATAGCCACTTTTTGGCCCATTATGATCTTGCACATACCCATATGTTTACTATGACCCTTTTGGATTGACTTGTTGTGGATAAATAAAAAATTCAACCTACCTCTTTATCTATTCATGGGTTTGGTAACATAGGGAAACAACCGCATGGTGTAATCACTTTGCCTATTACAAGTGTAAATGCCACATTAGAAACACCGATCCATGTTATGCCTCATGATTTATCATATAATATTCTCTTAGGAATACCACTGATTCATCTAATGAATGGGGTGTGTTCTACTCTGCATCATATCATGAAATATGTCTACAAAAACAAAGTTTACATACTCAAAGATGACCCTGAACCAAATAGTTGTTTAAACATTGAGAAAGGAAAAGAGAATCCTTCGAAAATATTGACATAGAATACATAAGTGGAACCCGTGCAATAAAAGGAAAAATACAAACACATTGAGGAAGTCACGAAGCTATTAGAAGATGATTGGGGTTCCTTAGATTTCACATCATTCATGAGAGAATATAAGATCATAAACAAAGACTCTAAAATTGGAAAAGAAAAATTGGTAATGTCAACACAAAATTTAGAATACCCTTCAAAATAATTCACCTCAAACACTTTATAAGATACAACAAATTATACAAAAAACATTGATGAAGCATTATGGAATACCACTGAATCCAGAAGAAATAAAAAATCTTTCTAGAAAAGGTTATGATCCTATGAAACAACTTAGATATATTGGAAAAGGACATGGTACTAGAGAACAAGGTATTCATGTCCCTATAGAACCTAAAACCTAAGAAAAGATTAGTGGTCCTGGTTATTGTACCTCAAAATAAACAAGAAAGCCTTCACTTAATATCAACAGTCTTACAAAAGATTATTCTAAAAAAAAGTTAACATTAGTGCATCCTAAACTGATAGATACTAGTGGTCTTGAGTATTATCTTTTGAAATAAATGAATGAAACAATGAAAAATTCACTTATTGTCAAAGTCACCATGCAAAACACCAAAAAAAAGATTTCATTAGGTTTTACACTCTCCTTTCAAGGAGATAACAAAACATCATAATCTAAAGAGTCTTTTGTAAGTATGACACCTTGTACTAAGAAAGAGATACCTTTGTCACAAAATAAAGGAACATATTCTACTATTGATCAAGATGGTATCTTGTCGAGACTCCTCCAAGATTGTTTCATTTTTCTCCCTCCAAGAACACAAAATAAATTTTACTATAAGAGTTAATTTAGTGCATATCATAGAGTTCATGGTCATTATACTAATTAATGTAAGGCTTTGAGTGGTAAAATTCAACATCTTAAGGATTGTGGTACTCTTCCTTGTGTTGAAGCACCTAGATCCTCTAATTGATATTGATTTTCACTCTACCATTGTTTTTCATCAATCATCTCAGCTCATCCTTGTCTTGCACTAAGTGGGGGAAAGGGGTTAGGTAGGCTTGTCCTCATATGACACTTGTCATTGTCTCTTTTGTCTAGTTGACTACCTTACATGTATATATAGGATCAAGCTTGGGATTTGGACAACATGCCTTAAGTTGGGTCGCATGTGACATACTAAGTTATCTTTAGTTGCTACATTTTTGGGGCAACCCCTTATCCATTATGTAGTTTCATTTCAGGAACATATGACTTGGCATAGGGTTTTCTGAGTAAGCTCTCACATATTCTTCTACTTTAAATAAATTTCTCATAAAAATGATGTTAGCAACCAATTTAAAGTTGGGGCATACATAGACACTCATGTTTCATTGTGCGATTTTATTTCTTCCTATGATGCGTCCTATTCTTGGTAGTGTCATTGGGTTTGATTTCCTCTGAGAGAATGATATTTTTTTTATTTGTCCTCTCTTGGAGACATTAGACACATTTTTCCCTAAGAAGAGACCTTACATGAACCAAATAAAATCCCTTTAAACATACCTTACACTATTTTTCATTTATAATAATTATTATATGGCCACCTTGCATAAAAAAATTTATTTCCTATGGAGCCATCTTGTTTGTTCATGAGTTTCAAGCATACGAAGATTTTATTTCCTCATGAAGCTCAAAGTTAATTTTTGTGTTGTTCCTTATCAAAGTTATTAGGAGGTATATCTTTGGTATGGTTGTACGTGTGGGAGCCAAGCTTAGGCATGACTCTCCCATAATCAATTTCTTTTTTGTGTGATAACATACCGACCACGTGCATATTTTTCTCACCTCTTTGGGGCCTCACCTAGTGGAAAACTTGAGGTTCCACTAGCCCTTGTGAGAATGCATTTGGTTTGCATAGTAGAAAATGTGTTCCACTTGTAAGCCACCCTTTTTGGATACTCACACAACAGACAGTCTAATGTTTTGTCACCTTAGAGTGAGCATGAATTATTGGAAAAATAACCTATATCTGATCCGTAATGTGCAAGATAAATGGTCAAACCTTGATCCACATTTTATGTATTTTTTCATTTGTCTTTATTTCACTGACATTGTATGTTTGTGTATCTTGTTTTGTTGCATATCATACACTCTGTGTGTGTCCCTTTTTTTTCTTATGTTAGTTTGATGTAGGATCTTGGATCCTAGGGGCTTGACCACCGTCTTGATATTTTTAATTTTATACCATCCACATTGGTATGCTTGGACCCCTCTTGAATGTCTACTTTAGTGCGAGTTTGAAGCAAGTTCCTCCTCTCACTAAAGTGGGGGCTAAATGTATTAATAAAAAAATTAACCATTTTTCACACCTTATTTGGGGATGATTAGCACTAAAATGGACCTAATGTCACCTTGATCTAGTGTTGTTATTTGGTTTACACATTCACATTAGATTTAGGGACTTTTAAGGTAAATAGACCTAATTTTTCCTTAATTTAGTGTTGTACATCATAAATTGTATTTATTTATTCCTTCGCATTAAATTTTGGGACTTCTTTCATTTATGACCTTCATATAATAATTAATAGGCTCATTAGAACCTTTATTATCCATTCTAAGGCTTAACTCAATCGAGATCCCAACATAGTCATTAAATACACCTAATATCTTAACTCCCCTACATTTTCTCTATCCAAAAAGGCCTGATGGGACCCATACACCACCTTGGGTGTATGAGTCCTACCTAGATGGGACCTATACACCACAAGTGGTGTACGAGTCCCTTTTGGCCCCTTTTCAAGGGTTTGAGCAAGAAATAAAGGTTTTGAATTCAAATTTTATGAATGTTGACATTTGGAATCTAATAAATGGTATGTTAGATGGAATTCCTATATAAATAGGGATTCAAATCATTATTTCATCTATGGAAACATATGCAAGTATATTAAGAGTTCAAAAAAGCATCATAGAGTATTCAAGAATTTTTTTAAGGTATTCAAGGCTAGATTTCTTCAACATTTGCTACAACAATTAAAGATCCATCATTTTGCCAAAGGAAAAAGGCATAAAGCATGTTGTTGAGCTAGTGTTATGATGTAGTACTCAAGATCCAAGCTAAGCATTGTTCCACATGTAATTAAGGATAAAGATCTACATTTTATATGGACAGTTCATGTTAGATTTCTGATTTATATGACAATAAATCATTCAAGGTATCATTATTTATGTTTCATTTTTTCATCATAAGGTTTAATTACCTAAACAGAGTTTGACCAAAGAAAACCCCTATTTCCTAACAAAGAAACACTTTTTCTCTCTCTTTTTGTGATTGCAAGCTTATAGGTTGAAGAAAAAGTGGTTGTGAAGCTGTCAAAAGTACCAAAATGAAAAAGTTGCAAAAGTTGCCATGAAAAGTTGTCAAGGTTCATGGAAACTTAGATCTAGAGAAAAAAATCCAACCAATTTGCATGAAAACAGTGGGAAAGTGCATATCTAATCCATCTCCAAAGGCTCACAAAGTTTCAATTCAAAATTCTACTCTTGGGAAACTTTGTGACAAAATGAGACACTTTGCAACAGTCTAGGCATATGAGTCCTTATACTACTTTTTCTCTAGTCTTTAACAGATCCAAAACAGTCATCAAGAGGTTCTAGACCTTGCCCAGAAATCCTATACTGGGACTAAATGGCCCACACTCGCATATGAGTCCCAATCAACATCAAATAACATAACTTTAGGGTTTCAGAGCTTTTTGTGATAACATATTTCTTCCAAGTGCACCTATGTACTTTCTCAATTTTTTGTTCTATATTTTAGTTTCATTTCCTAGGTCATTTAGTTAAGTTTCCATGATACTCTCATTTCCTATATTTCCAATCACTAGCTTGGTGGTGAAACACCTTTTAGTGTTTTATCACACCCTATGAAAAACTTTAGCAGTCTCTTTCCTTCATTACATTCTTAGATTGAGATCTCTAAGGTTTCCTTGAGTTAAAAAAAGTGAAATAGGAATCCTTACTTTTTTTATATCTCCTAAAAGGTAGAGAACACCCTATTTCATAGGTTTCATTTAAATAGTTTAATAGTTTGTTTATTTGATGAAAATTTGGAGAGGGGCATGATGGTAAGTTGATTGAATATTGGCGATATTATATATTATGTATCCCCATTAGTTATTATGATATCCTTGTAAACTAAAACCATATAAATTGATATTGGAAGTTTGATACATGATTAAGAGAGAGTAATCCTCTATTTGGTTTAAATATATTATTATTTTAGTGCTTGTTTGACATGATTTCAATACCTTTTTTATGACCACATGTATGTCATATGAATAGGTAAGAAGGTAAACCTTATGGATTGTATTATGACTTGAATTAGAGATATTAGACTATACCCTAGATGTTACATAAAAATAACAAGGTATTTCAATGCCCAAGATATTTTATCAAACCATTCATATTACCAATTGTAGTGAGTAAACACATAAATACAAATCTATTGAAAGATTGAACTAGTTGGTCTATATTTGGTTTTATCGTTATTAAACAAGACTATAGGGTTTACCAAGAAAGACTAGAATCTAATGAAAATTATAGTATGAATGGAGGAATAACCATCATAATGGGGACTTTTTATATGTAACCATTATACTATATTATGACCAAGATGATCAATATTCAACATCATTAGGTGTCAAGTTTTACTTAAATTTTATATCTTGAGATTATTTACTCTCAAGGGCTAGGTAAAGACTCAAATGTAAGTAGTTGTAACCAATACCAAGGTAGTTACATGAAAGTAACTCACGTGTTCAAGTTAGAAATAAATAACTAAATAAGATGAGTTAATGACTTAGTGAATCTTCACATTCTGAAAAAGGATTCTATTAAAAAACTAAATATTTTGTAATCACAACTTTAGTAAGAAGAAGGAATCTTCATTTTAATTTCAACATATATTTTTATACTTATTTATCATTTTGTCAGTTTTTTTAGTTTGTGACCAATTGATCCTAGACAATGATAATGGGCCATCAGTATCAACTCATTGTGGATAAAATAGGAGAGTATTTACTCTCATGGTTAATACTAAGGACTTGAATAAGAGGTATTTTCCAAGTCCCAAGAAGTTACAAGAATATAACTTGGGTATTGAAGGTCAAAAAAGTATAACCAAATAAGTCATTCATCGACTTAGTAAGCACATGAAAAAGTTGGAGTCACCAAGGGCCAAGACATTATGTGAATGTAACATGGGTGTTCAATTTCAAGAAGACTTAACCAATCTAGTTGAATCAATGAATTAAGTAAAAAAAAATACTTATTGAATGAAAACTTATATGAGAAGTTAACCATTGATCAATCAGTAAGGTTGAGGTCAACCTTAGGTCAATTAAGGTTTCTAGGTCGAGTTAGAGGTAGGTGCACATATGGATCTTCTCATATGTAGTGGTTGAATATATTTAAAATATTTTTTCCAAGGTGAGTGCAATAGTCTGTGCTTGCACTTTTCAGTTCATTGTTCTTTGGAGTTTCTTAACTAATTAGAAGTGTAATGAATAGTTAGAAGGAATCTATAGTTGTATGGTTGTATTGTCTAAGTAGGACACAACACTAGAGACTTAGATTTCAATACTAAGGGGTCCTTTTCTAAGATTTTCATTGAAGGTTAGATCCATTTATAGTTGGAAAGTGTGTGGGGACCATCAATCTTTGGTTGGATGAAAAGTGGTTGAAAGATGATCGCCCTCTTGCAGATGACATGCTAAGGCTTGTCAAATAGAAATTAATATAGATATGGGATTCCTAACCTTGTTCTTTAAATTTAAATGTTATATCTTTATTTAATTGCATTAATTTATGTGGAACTTGAAATTCTAAAAGTTGTTTATTATTTTCAGTTAGAAAATTAAAATTATTTCATTATGAAAGGCTCATGCATTTAGTTATGCAATTATAATTTTAATGCTTGAAAGAGAAAAAAATGTATCCTAATTTCATAGAATGGAATTATTCACTACATGATTAAAACCCTAGTAATTTCCTTGTAAAAAGGATGTGGATGTTACGTGACCAAAACTTTACATATAGAGGAATGTGTAGCATTTCAACAAGCCTTATAAAGTACTTATGTGTACCATATCATAGACCAAGGCTCTATCACTTCTTTCTTTCATTGTAGAAGGTATATTGATATGAAAATTTGTATATAACAACTTCACATCTCCATGAGCTTAAATTTTGAATCGCAAGACTAAATATTGCATTGTTGAAGGATGTGGAGAAAAATGCTATGTCTTTTGCTTAGAGTATATACTTTGGAAGCCTTAACAAAAACCTCTACAACTTTTCACAGAATTTGGTACACCAAATTGAAAAAATATCATTGTAAGCATCCTAAAATCATATCTAGATATGTGTACCCACCTCCACATCATATTATTATAGAAAACTAAATACTAGCTTTCTATATTGTTGTATAATTGACTTGCACAATTAGATATCTATGCACACTAACAGTATCTGGAGCATATATAATATTAAGAACACTTTTACATCAATGATAATAAAGCTTATTAGGCTGCAAAAATATCTCCCCTTAGATACACATTTCTCTTTCACTTTGATATCAAGGGAAAAGGGTAACAAAATTCTCTTTATACATGCAAAACTTATAGACTCTGCCTTTTAATCAATGCAAATTTTACTCCCTCTACATGAAGCTTGATTACTTCATCAACAAAAAAGTAATATCTTCTTATCTATAGATATATTGCATCAAAAATCATACTTGGCTCAACTTGAAGGAATAATTTTCTTATAAATTGACTTGAGCTGGATCAAATTATTGTCCCTGAACATAAGAGAAATGAGGTGTTCCACCTTTTGAGAGATGGAACTCGGACCTATTTCACACTTTAGTTAATTAGGAAACCTAAATCCATCAAATAAGTGACTCAATTGAGGGATGGTTAGTGGGTTAGTATTGGAATTGGATGGGGTTTCACCATTAAATGAAGCTTCAAATGAGAAATGCGAACACTTATTCATAAAACCATAGAAACTGAAAGCATAAAATTGGATGGAAAAAAAGAATGAAACAAAAAAGTACATGGAGGAGTGGAGAGGCCACATCAAGGTCTGTAAACCCTAGAAATTTTTTTCTTAGAATGTATCAGGACTCGTGCACTAGGTTGGGTGATTTAGTACCACTCTAGGGTTTTCAAGGTAGAATCTATAATTCTTTTATCAATTGTCAAGATCTATAGAAAGGTAGTAAAAATGATGTACTAGGAATAATACACCTAGTTGGGTGTATAAGTCCCACTCTTCCCTTTTGAAAAAAATAAGAATTTGAAATTGTTCTCCTATCTCAGCATTTCCTTCCTATGTCTTTCAAACTTCGCTTATGAATCTGAATCTGTGAAAAAACTACAAAAAAAAATATAGGTTGATTGCTTAGGGGGGTTTTTTCTTGGTCAAATCCCTAGTTTGGTAATTAAACCTTGATAGAAAGTATAGATCTGAAATGGAAATGTATTTTTAAGCCCTAATATTAAGTGTGTTAAAGATTATGAGAGCTAAAATACAACAAACCCTACTCTAATTTCCTAGAATAGGATGCATAAATGAAATATAAAAAATGATAATGACTCACTTTAGGAGATCTCAAATCACCGTATTAAGCCATAAGAATGAATTTTACTTCCTTTAGGTAGAAATTAGAATGATAATGGAAGATGGAATCACTTAGGAAACAATTCATTAGGCTTGGTTCAATGGCTAGTTTCATATTCCCAACCTAGAATCCATCACCATCATCAATATTTAGAAATACTTGAACTTGAAATGAAAGTGAGCTTGAAGACCTACGAAAACACTATAATGCTTCTCCAAGAATTCAAATTTGTGTGCTCCTTGTTCTTGAATCCAAATACATGTGATCTCTTGCTTACTTGCTTGCTTGTCTTGTGCTATTAGTTGAAAAATGAATGTGAGACTTGGATTTTATAGGCATCCTACTTGATTTACCATTTATTAGATCCCAAATGCTGACATTTACAATGTTTGAATCAAAAACATTGATTTCCCACTCACACCCTAAAAAAGCCCTAAACGAGACTAATACACCCAAGGTGGTGTATGGGTCCCACCAAATATTTTTGAGGTGAGAGAGTTTCAGAGGGTTGAAATATTAAATGTTTTTATTGAATTTGCCAAGATTTCAGCTGAAATGAGCCTTGTGATATGTAATAAAGGGTCTTAGGGGCCTATTAATGCTAACTTAAGGGACATGAATGCAAGGGTACTAAAATAGGTCCAAACTAAGAGTGAGATTATACTATCTCCAAGAAGGGAGTACAATTTTTTATAGTACATTTAGCCCCTACTCTAGCACCCATATGATACTACGTGCATATGCAAGCTAAAGTACTTCGAAAAGTAAACTTTATCTCATAAAAGGATATTCATATGGATATTTTCAAAAACATGGGAAAATGAAGCCTAGATTGTAATTATCTGCAAAACCACAATGTTAGGATCTGCATCTTGCAAAATCAATTATGTATTCATTCTAACATATTTAGGAAAGAAAATTCATGGGTAGATGTATGCCCCCTTGATTTTTCTTGCTTTATAGAGGTGGAATCAAAGTAGAATTTTAACCACATCGAATTGTGCTTGCAAGTCATATCATGGGGTATTTCCAAGTACCATAACACATAGTGATAAAAAATTTAGGAGACCAAGAGTTGAATTATGAATCCAATGCAACTAATGGAACCAAAAATGGAGTTCTCTAGCCCCCAATGTGCTAATTTTAATGAAAAGGAACTTTTTACCTTAACATGTAAATAACCTAATTGAGTATATAAGAATAAAAAGTTAAGAATTTTGAGATAATTTTGTCTTTTACCTTTTTTTAGTTTTTATTTTTTGGAGAGTGACTGACGATGTCAAGCATAGACCTTACATGCCTCCAAGACTCGAGATCCTACACAGCAAGGTGGCATGGGGTGAGATGTAGCATTCAGTGAGTGGATTCTTCTCTACCTTTACTTTGTTTTTATGCATTTAATTTATGTTGGTACACATTTCTAGATAGATTTAGGACATTAGAAAAAGAACTTGTAAAGCGTCCCTTTTCTTTTAGTATCCCACTTCTTTGCAAAGTGTCCCCAAAAAAGAATAAAGTGTCTAGGACCCCCATAAAAGTATCCTAGAGAAACTTTAGCACACATTTTTATTGTTGATGTATAGATTCAAGATTTTTAGGATTCTTATAGGTGATATTTTTTATTTTTGTGTTAGGTTCCTCCTCGATGTAGATAGATCCTAGGCAAAAAGTTCTAATGTCGTCTACGAGAGCTCATTAAAAATATTTTAGAGGAGGATGTAGAGACATTGTAGGAGACATGCATAAATTGGGCATATCTCATTCCATCCATGAGATATCATGATTCCATGCTTATGGCATTAGCAAAGAGATGGGATGTAGATACCTACACTTTTCATCTACCCATTGATGAGATGATCATTACTCTAGAGTATGTGCATTGCATTCTCCAACTTGCTATCTAATGTGAGATTATACACTTTGCAAAGGATTGATCTTGTCAGGAGATCAGGGCAGACATCGGTATTGGCTTGGAGGTCCGATTTAGGAGAGGATGGTGGGGCCATGTATTTATCGATGAAGTGGATATTTTATGCATGATCACTACTCCTTAGGCGGATTATGATTATGACTACAACACCAGTACTAGTCTCAAATGGCCAAGGAGTGCACATAGATTGAGGACAAGTACACATGGTTCAGGAGATGGTGTAGAATAGGACCATCTACATTTGGGGTCACATCATGCTAGCACATATTTATTATGACTTGGGATGGTTTTCTTATGAGGAGGTGGATAGTATCATACATTATACACTGTTATAGGTTTGGTGCCTAGAGCATATCACATGTACCAGATTAATAAGATTTCCTATTGTTGGTGCTATGGGTTACCCATGCTTCTTCACCTATCCACTTAGATGAGCATGGTAGTATGGGGATTTATTATACTAGAGATTCAAGCTCAATTGTTTTCATAAGGAAGAGATATTATGGAGACCTTACCTCTTGATACCTCAATGGACAAAAAAGACACACCATTTGACTAGGATGCTGAGGGACCAATTTTTAATGGGAAGAAACGACTACATAGTGAGACTTTTCTACTACGATTGTTTCATGAGGCAATTTTGATAGATATAGGTTCCAACAACACCATGAAATTTCTATAGGAGACCAATACATAGTGCCTCTAGGCCTAGAGGAATGAGATAGCTCATAGTCGAGGATGTTGTGTCTAGTAATTAAGATGATGAGGATCTTCAGATACACCCAGTCTATGATGTTGATGACATGGGTGCTACAGATGTATATGAATGGTGGGCCACAACATGACCAACTCTACTTTTTCCTATGGATCAGCCTATAGGCTATGTAGGACCTCTTTCAAATCATAGGGATGATGAAGAAGAGACATGCAAGGAGATAAGGGTTGCACAACTATTTGTGGATGAGGTAAAGGATTACAAGGAGGAGGAGGACATATACTATGAGGATGAGGATGAGGATGAGGATGAGGAAAATGATGAGTACAAGGATGATAACAATGATGAGGAGATCCATCTAATGAGTGAAATCAGTGATACAACAAGTGAGGATCTAGTTGCCCTCTAGTGGATATATTTATTTCCTACCTGGGTTACCATATCACAATCAGTGTCTATAGCATTTACCAACACTTATGATCATGTGGAGGATAGCGAATCTTCTATACCTCTAGCATAGGATGGATATTTTCTTACACAATAGGCTGGAGATATAGGTGAAAAACAAATTACCTATTATGCTTTTATGATTATTATCATGTTCTCATTTTTATCTATATATATATATCATGATGTGTATTGAATATCTTTATGATTTTCATCTTGTAGGATCTATGAGAGAGCTAAAATATCTCTACCGATGAGTTTTCATAGAGATGGTTTGTCCTTTTCCCTCTAATGAGGTTGTTTCCATAGATTACATGCCCTCACCAATCATAGAGAAGCATGAATCTTTGTTAGATCCTTTCATGAGGTTAATAGGAGCATAAAAGAGCACTACTAGACATGTTGATCAATCCATGAATGAGATATAAACACTATAGTCTATCTATGATGAGCTTCGATCATGTCTTGAGATCTGATGAAGCATTGGAGACTATGTGGAGAGGTTGTCAGTCTATAGGTGGAGAGAGAACACATAGATCAATATCATATGGAGGCTTTGGTACGGGAGGCTAGGGTTATTGGATGAGCAGAGGACCTATAGGATGTGTTGAGATCCATGAGAAGATCATAGTCACATACCACTGTCTCATGATGGATGCCACCACTAGGCACCAAGGGGTTTATTAGTCATAGGCCACAATAGCATTGTATTATTGCGGATATGTACTTAAAACCTTAATATATATATGATCGTTTAGATTTCGTTTCTTATGTTTATGTGTTTAAGGTAGATGACAATATGATTTATCAAATAATCATTGTAAGAATATTTAATAAATTTCTTTATGATCTAACATGTTTTATGTGATCTAATTAAAATTATTTTAGCTTTCCTTAGATGCAACATTATGATTGAGTATTTTATCCTAAATTA
The DNA here is from genome assembly GCA_007115665.2 of Sequoiadendron giganteum. Classification (NCBI taxonomy): domain Eukaryota; kingdom Viridiplantae; phylum Streptophyta; class Pinopsida; order Cupressales; family Cupressaceae; genus Sequoiadendron; species Sequoiadendron giganteum. The sequence continues at coordinate 223,715,903 of CM021103.1, forward strand.
AATACACCTATGATATAATTTTAGACCATTAAATGCATATAAGGATCTAATATAGCAAAACATACAAGATTAACTTGAAGAGTATGAAACCTAAAGTAACAACCCTTGAAAGCTAATTTGAATAATTAATTTAGTATTCAAGACACATGAATAATTATTTGTCAAGAATGAAGCAATGCGAGAGAAAATAACATGCTATCTACTAACTCTAACATCATTGATTTAACATTCAAATTGTTAATGAAGGAAGGCTAGACATAATACTAACTTAAATGGATGAATTTAATAGGTTATTTAAGAGGTGTACCATACATTTTTGTTAACATGCATTCTCTAGACCCATAAATTTTTTTAATTATGTAAGGTCCTAGCTAATTAGAGCTAAATTTTCCTTTTCTAGTCAGGGTGACATTGACATTACGTTGATTCTCAAATAACACCAAATCACCTTTATTAAATGAATGAGGGATGACATGATCATTATAAATACGCTATATTCATATAGAGTAAGCTTGGAGATGCTCAAGAGAATTGATGCACGGTTCATCAAGAATTTCAAGCTGATGCAATCATTGTTCTTTATAACTACTATCATCAATAAGTCCTTGAAGAGTGATTCTTAATGAACAAATCTCTAACTCCAAAGGCATTATCACCTCAATACCATAAACAAGGTTATAAGGAGTATTTCCAGTTGATGTTCTAATACTAGTACAATAATCCCATAATGCATTTTTTAACAATGTGTGCCAATCCTTATTATGTCTACTTACTATTTTCCTTAGGATTTTCTCAATAGTCTTATTAATTGATTCAACTTGACCATTAGATTGTGGGTAGTAGGGTGTTGAAATATGATATATGTTAAAAATTTCTAAGAAATTCTTCACGTCATTATTCTTAAATGGTGTCCCATTAAACCCGAAACAAACATAGAAGAGAGTCCAAAGTGAGAAATGATGTGTTTCAATATGAAATGACATATTACATCAATAATTTTTGAATGAAGGTGAAAAAAATCCACTCATTTAATGAAATAATATGTTGCAGTAATTATAAATGTATGTCCAGCATAAGAGGGTGGTGAAATTTTTCCAATAAGATCCACACCCCGTATCGAGAATGGCCAAATAGAAACGTGAGAAAAAATCTCGAAAGAAAGAGAATGAATCAAACTGCTATGTTCTTTAAATTTGTGAAATTTCTTAACATATTCAAAGCAATATTTTTCCATATGTCACCAATAGTATCCTATGTAGGTTATCTTTTGGACTAATTATCTTCCTCCAAAATGGTCTCCACAAGAATCCATGAGCTTCTACAAGTGCTATAGGTATTTTATATTATTTAAGACATCAAAGTAAAAGACCATCAAAGGAACTTCTCTAAAAAAAATCTATAAGAATTATACATCTAGATGCAATTTTTTGAAAGCAGGATCAAGAATTCTTAATTGTCAACTCAAGAAAGGTACCTTCTTCCAAATAATTAAATATTGGAGTGTACCATCACTAGAGCTTTATTTGATGGTTAATAACATAATTTATTTAATCTTATCCTCTATTAATGGTTGAATAACTGTATGGACAATGAATGTAAAATCTGTTGAAAAATCCATCAGAGATACAAAGGAAACCACACTTTCCATTCCATTCACATGCTAATTATCTTTTTTTGGGATACTATCAATGTTGTTGGAGTCACCAAAAAATTAACCCTTCTACTTTTTTGGAATTTTTCGGGCCCTTCTTGCGGATTTGGCTTAATTTTTCCTTGATTTAAATTAGTAAAGTGGATAACAAATTCACATTAGGTCTTGGGCCCTTTTGAATTAATAAATTTAATGGTGCCTTGAAAAAGTGTTGTGAGGTGTTGTAACACACTTTCAAACTTTTCTAGGGTTTTATGAAATAACTATACATAATAATCATAATCAACCTTAATCTTGCCTTATTTGGAGTGTTGTAACACACTTTCACATTTCTCTAGGCTTGTCATTAGTAATTGGGATTTCTTATGCTTAATTGGCACTATTTTGCATCCACAAGCCTCCATTATTGCATATTTTCAAGAATAATCCCAAAACCAATCTGTAACCAATCATAATTCAGGTGTTCCTATCTTTTGTGGCCCAGATTTAGTGTCTAGGACTCATTCGCGCCACCTAGGTTGAATGGTTCCTAGCTAGATATTTTGGCCTTGGATCAATTTATAAGAACTTTTAATTTTTGGTCTCATACATTATGCCTAATAGGAGTTATTCACTACCTTATAATGATTGGAAGCATGTATGTATGTACACTCAGATTCTCATATGTTTGGGTGATGTGTTGGCATTAGTTTTTGTGATAAAATTTCAGTATTAGGTTAATCATGGCCAACCTAATATTCAGTCTATAGCCCAACATGAATTACAGATTATAAGTGAGACCTAGTTTTGGTCCCAATCGACATGATGTCAAATGACATGAGTGAATATGAAGCCAACAAGTTATCATTTTTGAAAATATGAACTCAATCCAATTAGGCCAACATAATTGATGCATGTAGATATATCAGGTATATATGAAAGATGGTTTGAAGATAGAGATGATCGAAAGAGAAAATAGAAATAAGAAAAAGGGTGTGTGTGGTAAGCGATGTATGTGAATAGGAGTTTAAATGTTGATCCATTTTTATGTGAGCAAATACTCAGATCATCACAAAACTAAATCTACAAATTTGGTGTAACTTCTCTGTTCAACTCTTGCGATTAGCCATTTTGTTTACACAATGTGTATAGGTAGTGAGCCTCCATGTTTGGAACATGAGTCTTTGTAAGTAGTGAGATTTTTGTATGTGGGAGTGAGCCTCTTTGTTACTGGTATTGATATACCTATATATACTATGAATTAATCCTCACCGTGGTTTTTCCCTCATTAGGTTTTCCACATAAAATCTTGTGTTCTTGTGTTGTGGAATTTCATGTTCTATTATTGCTCTTATTTGTTTTATGTTACCAGGTAATTGAAGGTGTTTTTTCAATAAGTTTTAGTGCATACTAATTCAACCCCCTCTTAGTATCTAGTTTATTCAACAATTAGTATCAAATCCTAGGTGCCTCTAGGAAAGTCTAACAACTTCAGGAGATCCTAAAAGTTGAACAAATGGATAAAGAAGAGCTCCAGACTATGCTTGAAGATCTTGACAAGGCTGAAATTGAAAATAGAGACTTGAAGGAGAATCTTGATGAAGCAAATGAATGTGTCTAGAAATTGAAAGAGTGGTTAAATAAATTCAAAGAAAGGTATAGATAAGTGATTGAGGAATTGAAGTAAGAAAATGATGAGCATACTGGACTAAAATTGAAGATAGATGAAAAGAAGAAAGTTGAAGAGTGCATGAAAATAGTGATACAAAGAAAGGCTGATGTTTGATCTAGAATTGAATAGGAAGTGATGAATCTAAAAGCAGAAATTGATAAATAAAAACTTTGTGAAGATGACTTAAAGTCAAGCTCCACCATGCTTGATGAATTAATAGTAGGACAAAAACCTTCTAAACAAAAAACTGGCTAAGGTAATGAAGTTGAAGAAAAAATACAAATCTCAAATCCAGTAATCAATCAAAAGACTCGAGATAAAGGAAAGAATAAAAGAAACTCTAGAAGGAGATCACCTATCAAGCAACCAAATCCATAAATCTACTCATCATTCAATGGTGTTTTCTTTTCATGTAATAAATTTGGTCATAAGGCAACAAAGAGTAGGAGTAGGTTGAATCTATTTTTCAGTTCCTTCTCCAAACAATGTTATACATGCAAGAATATAAGACATAAAGCTACTAAATGCAAATCTTCAGTGAAGATGATGATGAATAGGTTCAATGGAAAAAGGATGAATCAATCATTTAATGGATATTTCTATACCTCCAACATGTTTGGACATATTTAAAATCAATGTAGAATAAGGATAAATGGAAATCAGACTAGTCATAGAAATAAGGAACAAGTCAAGCAAGAAATGAGCAAGATATGGAAGAAGAAAGAAGAATTAGAGACTACTGATGAATCCTTTGGGAACTAGACCTAGCTCTGTCTGAGGGGGAGATTTTTCAAAAAATCAATTAAACCCCCAAAATTACAGTGTGTCAGGTGCTGGCACATGGATTTTTTGTGGGAAATGATAGGAAAAATTTATGGAAAGGAAACCAACATGTTCTTTTACAAAGCAAATTAGGGTTTCACAATAGACTGAAAAGAGAAGTTTGTCAGCTTTCTGCAATTAATGTAAGTTTGGGAAAATTGATGGAGTATAAAGGAAATCTCACAATATTTTTAATCTTAAAATACATTCAAAGGATTCACAAAGTGACTTGAATCATTTCTAAAGTGATCTAAAGCCCTTCGAGAGAACCTTAAAATCCAAAAGAAAGTGACAAAAAATTTAATTACAAAGGAAGGTAATAAATTAATTTATGGTTAAATTTTTAAGAGCTATAATAGAAATTTCTAATAGAGGATTGAGTGGGAATATTCCTCTCAAGTTTAAAGGAGTCGAGCTTGATGAGTTTGATCATCAAAAAATTTATGAAGATGGAATTAGGGTTGGAACCAAGCGATTTATGATACTTACAAACCCTAGGTTTGGATTTATGGGGATAATTCCCTTGGTTTGTTGATAGAGAATTTATTTCATTCCTTCTGAGAAAATTCATGGATGGTAGCATTGTATTAGAGAAACCCTATCCTATTTTGAAGGAAGCAATCGAAGGAGTTACCAAATTATGCAATGTTGGAGAACTATTGGCATATGGATTGTAAGTGTTGTCATTGATGGAAACCTAAATGGCGTCAACCTAAATGACATCTGATATGTAGTATAGTTTTGGTTTCTACTGGTTGAGTAGAGTAAAGAATAGGGCATTTGATTACAGTTATAAAATTTGATCCAAACACCTTATCAGACAAATATTTTGGGTTGTGGATCTCTGAGGAAAGTTTGTTGATGTTTGTAATACCTTGGTGAAGGATTGGTTTTATGCACATTCACTGGTACGTGATCTAGAAGATTTGGTGCACTAATCTGTTGGTTATTTGTGTTAGAAGGCCAACCCAGTGATGTATAGTAACCGTAGATGTATAAAGAGTAATTAATTAAATATATTCACGCTCGATTAATTTTTTTTGGGTCCTCTCTTTGTCTTAACCAACTTTTGAGGATAAGCATAAATAATTAGTGGTAGATCTAGCCAACAAAATGAAAGTAACTTAATACTTTATGAAATTCAGCTGATGAATGAGTAAATCCTTGTTAGCAGATATATATATGAGACCGGTTCTATCATTTGGTGTGTGATATATTCCAAGAAGTGTGTCTAAGAGTGAAGAGTGTTGAAATAAGCGAATATATGTGTGATGTGAAAATAAATAGAGTAATGGTGCGGATGTTGCATTTATGAGTAGAGAAAAGCAAAGCGAAGTGTAGAATTAGTTTGTAGATCCAAAATTCAATCTATTGTTAGAGTAATAAGTTATTACACTTAATTAATTATATCATATTGGTTAATTAATTAAATCACTTATTCCTTTAGTTACTTAAGATAAACTTAGGCACATTAGTAATTGATTAATTATTAAATGTGCACACTAGGGTTTTCTTTTTAGGTCAACATTAGGGTCGCATACATTGCTTTTATAAAGCGAATCATCTCTTGTAATTTCTTAATTCTAAATATATCAATTTGTACATCTTCATACAAAGCTCTTGGTTTTTATTCTTTTTCTCTTTTGTGGAAGGCTTTTTGGTTTGCATGTCTCATCTTGGTTTCTAACATGGTATTAGAGCCTTGATATGCCACCCCTTATCAAATTTTTGAGAAAATCATTGCAGAGTTCGTTCAGGATTTATTGAGGGTTTCATGCCTTGAGTTAATTTATGCAATGTTTTGGACTAGATCGGGTTTCACCATTCGATTCAAAGTATAAAATGTCAGGATTGACTTTTATTTTGTAGATTTTGGTAATCATTTGCCAAATCTATGAGGGTTTCAATTTCCATGATTTTTTGGAAGCTCTGGGGTTAGCCTATTTTTCAGAGCCTTTTGAGCACAAATGGTGGTCACCATCGTGTTTGTAGGGGCCAAAAACCCTAAGAATGCCTATAATTTTGTTAATCTTGGAGCAATTGATCTGTAAAAAAAAACAATTGCCAAAGAGGACATATGGCCTCCCCAGCACACTCCTTGAGGCACGAAAATTGAAAAAAAACATGTTTTTCGATTTTCGGTCCCACGCTCCCAGTTTAGAAGGTTTTCATTGCCTGACAGCAACCTAGCAGCCACCGGTCGGCCGCCGTCACTGGCCTCCACTGCCGATCTGACTCGCTGCTCATCTAACTCGTTGTTGCCCTCACTAGCCCCTACGGGCTTCTCCTCTACCGCTAGGGTCCTATGGGGGAACAAGAGCTTTGCACCCGACCCTCAGTCAACTTTAGCCCCTGCGTCGATCACATGGGTGACCAAGGGCCTAACATTTTCTCCAGGGGGGTCAATTTTTTAAGGTGACGACTAGATGGTCATCAAATGTTTTCACATGAAGTGATAGTGTCAACATGATGTCATCAGCCGTACGACCCTCTTTGCCTCCTCCTAACCCTAATTTCCCTAAAGGATCAATTTCTTTCTTTTTGGCATAAGGTATGTGCAGGATCATGATGGGCCAAAAAGTGGCGATATCTAAGTGATATGATGGCCCATGTGGCTGATGACTTTATTTTTACCCAAAATTGATGAAATGAAAAGGGTTTTTAAAAGAGATTCCTAGATTTCCACAAATATAAATTATTCTTTACTTTGAATTCAATAAATAATTATTATTCATTTTCTATTTTAATTACGACTAAAGTCCTGATTGATAGGTTGATTGAAAAAAATCTATAGCTTTCAAATGGTATCACATTATTTGAATCCAAAAGTTTTGTCACATTTTATGCTTCACATACTATAGGATTAAAAAAAAAAAGAATTTCATGAAGTTTTGACCAAGTTAAGGTTGTAAGACATACGATTTTTTATATTTTTTAAAAGTTGTAATAAAAAATTCATAATTAATTATTTACTTGGAAAAAAACTACAAAAAAATATGCATCACATCGAGACATGAGTCCCCTACTTATATCTAAAATATTATTAAAAAATATTATCATTTTATTGTGGTTAGGGTGGTCATACAAACACCTACGCATTTTTTCCCTAAAATTTAAGTACTACTGCATTGAAATTTCAAACTTTCACCAAATATATTTAAAAATAAATAAATAAATCTAGTAGTTTAGAAACTACATTAAATTTTCTAGAGATTCTATTCTTACATATTTTGAAATAATATAGATAACTTATTCAAATTTTTACGTCAAGTTGTCCAACTCTGATTTTCTGAATTTTATTGCCACTTAAGAGACTATTTTTTCCATGATGATCCTGCACATACCCCATAACTTGGGCATATGGTATCAAAATTGAGCAAACGAGATATAGTCGGAAACCTGGTTTTGAGAACTTTCCTTTGGTGCAGTTTAGTTTTCAAATTTTTTCTATTTAGCTACATTTATTGTTGTTTGAAGTTAGATGTTCATTTATCACTTATGAGCTCATAAACTTTTTCCACAATCTCTGATTTTCGCTATCTTTGCGGCATTGGAAAAGTATTGAGGAGATCTATGTTGTTTTCCATGCACATTTTTCTCTATCTATCCTAGGTTTATTATTATTAAATATTTGGCCCTATGGGTGTTTTGGAGATTACTTGGATATTTTGGAAGTTGGGAGGGTGCAACTTGAATCTTTGCACTTTATTTCAGTATCACATCATTCAATAAATGACTGTTGCTTCATATATTCTTGGGTTATTCCTGGCTGTAGTTTTTGAGTGTTTCGTGGCATCGAGTCTATTGTTGTATTATTGTGATTTCGATATGGTTTCTTGTAAACAAAAGTATCTTTCCCTTCTTTCCGTATTTCAGTTCTAGTGTTACTCCACAGTGTTCTTCCAGTGCTTCTTTGTAGCATGTCATCTCATTGTAGAGGGGTTTTGTCCCACTGGGTTTTTCTTCTCTACCTCTTTCTTGCATTTGTACATGGGTACTTGATCAGGCCTAGTTGTCGGCTTCCATCTTTGCTTTCATGCATCTTTTTTCAAGTGTTTTAGCTACTTCCTAATTTCATCTTAAGGGGGGGTGTTAGAGTAATAAGTTATTACACTTAATTAATTATATCATATTGGTTAATTAATTAACTTATTCCTTTAGTTACTTAAGCTAAAATTAGGCACATTAATAATTGATTAATTATTAAATGTTCACACTAGGGTTTCCTTTTTAGGTCAACATTAGGGTTGCATACATTTCTTTTATAAAGAAAATCATCTCTTGTAATTTCTTAATTCTGAATATATAAATTTGCACATCTTCATGCAAAGCTCTTCCTTTTTATTGATTTTCTCTTCCATGTAAGGCCTTTTGGTTTACATGTCTGATCTTGGTTTCTAACATCTATGAGCTTCACTGGAACTATGACCTAGCATAAATAGATGTTATCATCTTAGTTCAAACTTCAGATGGTTGTTATCTTAAATTTTGTATGTCAGTGAGCCTCTTCTTTTGAGAAGTGAGCTCTAAGCAGTGTGCCTAAATGCAAGTGTATTCTCTTTTGTAAATAATTATATTTGAGTACTCAAATTGTGGATTAACCTCCACCATGGTTTTTATTTTAATACTTGCATCTATCTTTTAATGTAATGAAATAATGGTATAATTTTTAGAGTAATAAAGTTTAAGATATTTTGAACATTGATTCAGCCCCCCCTCTTAGTGTTCCCTTGAGTAAAAAAATTGGTATCAAAGCACAGTTCATCTGAAGAAGTTTAGCAACTTGAGGTGGATCTTTGAATGTGATGGAATCTAGTAGTCTTCAACAACAACAGTTGGTGGCACTTGATGACCTTGATTATTGGAAAGAATAATTACAAGAATTGAAAGAAAATCTTAGAGATGCTAAGAAATTCATTCAGTCATTGAAAGATCAGATTGTTAAGTCCAAGGAGAATATAAAGGATACTTGTGATTAGATACAACAAAAGGAGAATGAAATATGGATGATGCTCACTTGAATCAAACCTTGAAGGAAATAACAAAAATATGTGAAAATCTTGCTAGAGACAATACAAATCTAAAACATGAGATGGAATCTATGATGGTGAATATGACTAAAGAGACTAAAGAAAGGATGAAAAATGAAGAAAATATTGCTCAAACCCTGAAAGAGAAATCTGATGAATGTAGTAGAATAAATGGGGAATTCACTCAGTTGGAAAATGAATTACAAAGATCTATAAATAGTGAACTTGGCAAGTAGATTTATAATCTTAAGAATGTTCCTGTCATTGCAAATGAATACAAAGAAAATTTTAAGATTAGTTCAGTAAAAATTGATGAGCCGACTCAACCATAGAAGTGTGGAAATGATAAGAGGGGTCTTGGATATAAAAAGGGATAAATTTCGAAATCAAGACAAAATAATTTCAAACAAAACAAAAATGGAAGTTATCCGGTAAGACAACCTAATGCACAAAAGTTTAATGGGTATTATTTTTCTTGTAAAAATTTAATTAATATGGTTGCTTAGTGTAGAATCAATATGAAGTCAAGAGTTTCATCATTCGTTGGTCAATGTTTCAATTGCAAAAATATTGGTCATAAATCAATTGAATGAAAAAATGTGTCAAGTTACTCTATTGATAGAAGAAATGTTGAATGCTATACATGTGGGAAATTTGGGCATGTTGCTAATCAATTCAGATCAAGAAGAAACCAATGGAATAGACAAGAAAACATTGTTTGCTACAACTGCAATAATTATGGTCACATTGGAAGATTCTGCAGAAATAAAAATGTAGACAAAAGAGGTCAAGTATACAAGGGCAGAAATATAGAGAAAAATGATAAAGGAAAAAAAAAAGTGACTACAGATGAAATTAGAGATTAGATGAAAAATACATGGGTAAGGAAGAATGATTTTGTTGCTAGAAATGGTTCCATATCAAAACCTTCTTCGGTAATTCTTTCGGTAATTCTTTCAGTAGTTGATTTTAGGCCATTGGCCTAGGGGAAGTCTTTCAAGAAAATCCTTCTTCCCTTATCTATGGATGGTACCACAAAAAATAGAATAGTCGAGAAGGTGTATTTATGGTGTACAAAAGTTTTGGATATCTTTAGCAAAAATAATTTAGACAATTCATAGGTCCGTAGAAGGATTTTTTGTCTATTTTGGGAAAATAGAGTTTATAGAAACTTAGGGAAAATGCATTTATTCCACATGTGTGAACTATAAAAGTCAAGTTCGAATTGTCATTTGTCACTTATGCATCAAAGAAGAAAATAATGAGAGCACTCGACAGTCAAATTGGTTCATCAACAATTTTCAAAATCTCTTAGGTATTTCAAATTATTCTCGAATTCTTCATAAAATTTGGTGTGCAGTTGAAAACCCTAGATACAAAAACCTAAATGGAACAAATAAAAGGCTCGATTACTCTAGATGAAGATAACAGTGCAAATATTAGATCTATGAGGAGTTTGTTACTGCGTGATGAATTGAAGCAATTGAGCGAAGCTAAACATGGGAATTTGGATATTTGGAATGAGTTTTCATCCTTTGAGAATGCAGAATTCATGAAATTCATATTGATCATATTATATGATGATATTCTAACTTTGGAGAAACCCTACATCATATTGAAGGAAGCAATTGAGAATTTGACTAGATTTTGTAAAGTAAGAGATATACCAAGGAAGAAATATATCCAGAACAAAGAGGTTGAAACCCTAACAGGAATAATCAAAGATCAAAGGGCACTGATAATTGCAGCAATCAAGAATATTGTTATAAAGTACATTGCACATGGCATAACATATAAATTCTTCTACATAAATTGAGAAGTAGCCACATTGGTTGGTGTAGTCTACATTTCTCACAAGATGATAATTGAAGGTTAAGACTTTGACCTATGTGGGTTGTTAAAGGATCAACTCATGGATAATGTACAACTAACAAAGGAGATAAGTTATCCTTTTAGGTTTGATACTTTGATTAAATCTTTAGTAATATATTTCTTGAATTGCTTGTCAAAAATTGACAATGTGGTATGAAAATCAAATGAACCAGTATGCAAACAAATATATTCATACTCTAGGAGCTTAGTCAATTTGGATTTAGAATTTGAAAATTTCTTTAAGAATGTGCTTGAGAAGTGTGATTCAATCAATATTTCCCTTTTGATAAAAAAAATAGAAGTTGGTTCCTCTTCTGGTGGCATGGATAAAGGATAGAAAAGAGGAAAGTAAATTGTTGAATATAGCCCTCTAGAAATAAAAGTTCCCAAAATTGAGGGAAAAGGAAAATACAAGGAGATTGTGGATATTTCAAACGAAGATTCTGATGAAGAAATTGAGAAAAATGAATCAAAACCAGAAAAAGCCAGTGAGGGAGAAGATGATTTGACAAAATAAATGCTACAACTTATTAAGGAAGAAGGTGGAATGACGAAGAACACAAGGCTATGGTTTGCTATACCATCATGTGATCAAGACATGATTCTAAGTGTGTTAAATACTCATATTGAGAATTGCAAGATCAAATTAGAAAGCTTGTAGAACATTCTGCCTAATGAAATGATTGAATGTAGTAAACAAACATTGAATTCTGAAGCTCAAGAAAAGGAAGTCGGTGAAGTTATCTCTCACTTGAAAGAGAAATTCAGATTATCCCTTTCCAAACTAAAGAAGAAAATGAATGAATTGAGGCAATGCATAAACTGAGCCATTGGCATCTCTAACTATTATATCTATTGGCTCCATGCAGTCAATAATTACACAGAGAAGTTGGATAAAATTGAAACATAATTGAATGGCATTAGAAAAAGCTTTGACATGTTGTAGGATCATGATGGCACCATCATGAAAAGAATTTGGGAGCTACAGTTAGCACACAAAAAAAAATCAACTATCCAAGAACACTCTTGTGGATACTTTTTGGAAGGTAAAGGATCTAACCGAATGCAAATTAGAGCAGATGGTTGAAATACTAAGGAATGGTGAGAAATTGGAAGAAGCAATTACAATTTTGAAATCTCTAACTAAAATTGTTAACAAGAATTCCAAGAACAATGGTTTTCTCATTATCATTGGAATCACAATATATGCTTGGAATAAATTCCTTTTGGAAGTGAAGAAAAACTATAATATAATCTTCTAAAGATAGCAGTTATTTGTTTTCATGTTTTTGAAGTTTTGATCAAAGGAGGAGAACTGTCAACATATATGTGTTGAAGTTTTGAAGCTTTTAAGATTTTGAACCAATGTTTTATCACTATCTTGTCAATATCACTTTTTTAATTTTTGGAATAGGGCCTCCATGATTAGTCATTAATGTCAAAGGGGGAGAGAATGTAGTATAAATCTTAGGGGGAGAAAGTGCAGTAAAAAATTTGGCAGTATACCTATAATGATTCAAACACTTAGTCATTTTTCACTAAGTGTTGCATCAATTCCAAAGGGGGATATTGTTGGCATGTCTTTTAAGTGTTTTCATTTATGGTAACCTAAATGAAATCAACCTAAATGGCATCTGGTATGTAGTATAGTTTTTTTTTCTATTGATTGAGTAGAGTAAAGAACAAAGTTGATCTGAACACCTTACTTGACATATATTTTTGGTTATGGATCTTTGAGGAATTTTTTTTTATGTGCACTCACTGGTACATGATCTAGAAGATCTAGTGCACTAATCTATTGGTTATCTATGTTAGAAGGCTGAACTGGTGAAGTATAGTAATCACAGATGTATAAGTAGTAATTAATTAAATATCTTCATGCTCGATTAAGTTTTGTTTAGGTCCTCTCTTTGTATTAACCGAATTTGGAGGATGAACATAAAGAATTAGTGGTGGATCTATCTAAAAAAATGAAAGTAACCTAATACATTGTGAAATATGACTGATGAATGAGTAAATCATTGTTAGCGGATATATATGAGATTGGTTCTATCATTCAATTTGTGATATATGCCAAGATGTGTGTCTAATAGCAAAGAAGTGTTGAAATGTTTGAATATATGTGTGATGCAAAAATTAGTAGGGTAATGGTGCAAATGTTTGATTAATGAGAAGAGCAGAGAAGAGCGAAGAGAAGAATCAATCTACAAATCCAGAATTCAATCTATGAGCTTTACCAAAACTATAACCTGGCATAAATAGATGTTATCATATTAGTTCAACCTTTCAATGGTTTTAATCTAAACTTTTTTATGGTAGTGAGACTCTTCTTTTGAGAAGTGAGCTCTAGGAAGTAAGTGCATTCTCTTTTGTAAACAATTATATTTGAGTACTCAAATTTTGGATTAACCTCCACCGTGGTTTTACCCCTAATAGGGTTTCAATGCAAAAATCTATGTGTCACGGTGTTAAGAATGTTTTCTTTAAATACTTGCATCTCTTTTAATGTAATGAAAAAATCATTTAAGTTTCAGAATAATAGATTTTAATATTTTTTGAACATTGATTCACTCCCCACCCCTCTTAGTGTTCCCTTGAGTCCAACAAGAACTTCCTGGATGAAAGACTATAAAATACAAGGAAGTAGAGGAAATTATGGGAGTTAACAAAGATCCTCGAGAAATGTTAAATGACACTATTGTTGATTCCTCAGTTAGGTATGTTACATTTGGTATTTCTTATAAAATCTATTTCAGAAATTGAGAAATCTCTACTTCGGCTATTGTTGTGTATTTTGCACATAAAATGGTGAAAGAAAACAAGAAGTTTGATTTGTTTAAGCTAATACTTGAAAATATAATTGAGAATTTATGAATGTCCCTAGAAGAAGGATACCCATTTCATTTTGGATCCTTCCTTACATGCTTGGTACTCTATTTTCTGAAATCGCCATTGGGAAAGAAAGACGTTGAGTGGGAATCTGAGATCCCCATTGCAAGGAAGATATGTAGACACTTGGAAAGTTTAGAGGATAAATAAAATGGGTGTAAAATATTTTTCTTATCCTTGCAGAATGTAACGAGCTCTCGTGAAGTTATGGTGAGTCAACTTTAGGAAGGTTCTTCCTCTGGAACAAAAGAATTGGAAACAATCACTAGTGATTCCCCTTCAGAAATGAAGAAAAGAAAAGCTCTCTTTGAAAATATCACTGGTATCCCTAAAGAGAAGAAACAAGAACAAGAATTTCTAGTTGGATCAAAATATTTCAATCCAAATGACATCTAGGCTATGTTAATCAAATGGAAAATGAAGAAAATTAATGATTTTTGGTGTACGACCTCACCCGTTGATAGACTTAAAATTGATGATTCTTTAGTTGAATATCTACTTCATAAAGGTATTGATGTATCTATTGTTTTTTATTGTTTACCTAAAAAATTAGTTGATATAGCTTAAGAGAGAATGCTTCTTGAAGGTCTAGGAGGAAGTAACATGGAAGATCTAGTTGAAAAGATATGTTATAGAGAGAAAAAAAGGTTATCTTAACTAAATACAGAGACAAAAAAGTGCATAGAAGAAATGTAAGACATATAAAAGTATTGTCTCCAGTGGTTGTAGATATTGAAAATTGGTCTAGGCCTACGAGTACATATTCAACATAATTTTCTATAGTCTGTTGTCATGATTAAATAATGTTTATTATTTAATTAACCTTTCTAACACATATTTCCTCTATTAATTAAATACTTTGTTTTTATTAATTCATTAATTCCCCCTTTATCATACTCTTCCAACTATAATTAAAGATCTGTATTTAATTATTCATTTAACCCCCTTTTCAACTATAATTAAATATTTATTATTTAATTATTCAATTCCACCCTTTTCAAAAGTCAAAATAAATAAATTATCTTTATTTATTTAATTAAATCTTTTATTTTCGAATGTTGAATTAAATTAATATTTAATTCATATTTGATTATTTATTTCACATTCCTCTGTCGATCAGTTATCTAATCGTCCACTCACCTTCTAACTTGAGATCTATTTTTAATTCTTCAGTTATCTTTGAATTCAACATCAGTATCATCTTTGTGAGAAGACTCTCTATCACAACTAGTCAATTAACTAGTTCTAACTCATATGCATAATCTGTTTTATTAATTAAATATCTTTATTTAATTGATTAACTCATGTTTGCATTCAAATGCATTATTCTTCATCTTCTAACTTTGTCTTTGACATTCAAAGTCTTCTATTTTCGAAGATTCTTAACTAAAGATTAAGATCTTGTTCTATTTTTAGTCTTTTTTGACTCATGTTCTAACTCACATTCTATCTAACACAAAACTCACATCGCATGGCATTCATCAATCTCATCCGTCGATCTCTCTTTCAATCTGAGCCGATCATTTGAAAACCCAAAATCTATAAAATGGCCTATCATAATCATTATTCCTCCTCCCAAAATCACATAATTTTGAGAAGAGAGATTCAACTTCGATATTTTGCTTAGACACTCGACAATACTATACTTGCATTCAAACACAAATCTGAGGGCAAGAATACTAAAAAGGAAAAATGGAGAAGAACAATCAAGATAATTCGAAGGGATGAATGCATATTCAGTGAGAGCTTTCCATTAATTTGTTTAAGTTTGTTTAGTTTATCTCCTTGTTCTTTGTTGTTAGATTTTTAGATTTTAGATTAGGATTTAACTTTGTTTATCTAGTCATGCTATGCAGAAAAATCTAGGGTGTTACATTTGGTGAACCCGAAGGAAAACCATTGATTCTTTATATCTCAGCAACTTAGTCGGCATTAGGGGCTCTTCTCATAAAACACGATGATCAAGGTCATGAGAGAGCAGTTTATTATATCAGTCGTACCTTAGTGGGCTATGAATTGAATTATAGCAACATAGAACGTGCTTGCCTTGCAGTAGTTTTTGCCACCCAAAAAATTTGGCACTATATGCTCAATCGACAAACAATGTTGGTTGCGAAAATTGATCCACTTAAATACCTCCTAAGTAAGGAAGCTTTAACAGGCCGATTGGCTAAATGGGTTATGATACTTAGTGAGTATGACATTTAGTATGTCAAAATGAAGGCTATTAAAGGACAGGCGATTGCAGATCAACTAGCTGATGCACCTATAAAAGTAGACCGTCCATTAGTGGCAGACTTTCCAGATGAATTTCTCTTCAACATTGACATTAAAACTAAATGGAAACTGTACTTTGATGGGTCACATACAAATCATGGTTCAGGAGCTGGTATCTTATTTGTCACACCTCAAGGTGATACCATTCCCAAATCATTCAGGATTGATTTCCCTTGTACCAACAATATAGCAAAATACGAAGCCTTAGTGACAAGGTTAAAAATGGCAGCTCAATGGAAAATCAAGAGCCTACATGTCTTTGGTGACTCTCAACTGGTAATCCGATAGGTAAATGATGACTACGAGACTAAGGATGAAAAGCTTGCACCTTACAAGCGAATGGCTGATAGTTTCAAACACTATTTCAATGACATAACTTTTCAACAGATACCACGTATCCAAAATAGAGTTGTAGATGCTATGGCAACCGTGGGTTCCTTATTGGATATTCTGAGTAATGTGCCTAAGTTCGAGTTTCTGGTTGAATAGATTTTGCTCCCTGCTTATGATGTCCCTGATACTGCGATAGTGTGTACCATTGTTGGTCCTACATCTCCTTGGTATAAAGACAGACTCGATTACCTCACTAACCAAACCTTACCCCAAGACTTGTCCAATAACCAATGTCAAACCTTCATCTGAAATTCAGCCAAGTACACCATCATCGGAGAAACCCTATATAGATGCACCTTAGATAACACCCTTATGAGATGTCTCGATGCTGAAGAGGCACAAAGAACTTTGAGAGTGGTGCATGAGGGTATATGCGGATCTCATTTGAGTGGTCCCACTCTAGCCCACAAGATTATGAGACTAGGTTACTATTGGCTTACAATGGAGAAAGACTCATAAGTCTTTGTAAAGAAGTGTAGATAATGTCAAATACATGGAGACTTGATAAGAGCACTAGCACAGGAGCTTCATCCAATTACTTCACCATGTCCCTTCACCCAATGGGGACTTGATCTCATAGGTAAGATACACCCTTCCTCATCCAATGGCCACAAATTCATCATCACCGCCATCGAATACTTCACCAAGTGGATTGAAGCTATTCCCACGACATACATAACCGACACACAAATATCTAATTTTATCCTAAACTATATCATTTGTCGGTATGGTGTACCCCAATCCATAATCACAGACAATGGCCGCCCATTCAAGAACCAAGAAGTACACCATTTATGTGAAGAATTCCACATCAAACACCATTTCTCCACCCCATA
This sequence comes from Sequoiadendron giganteum, assembly GCA_007115665.2. NCBI lineage: Eukaryota > Viridiplantae > Streptophyta > Pinopsida > Cupressales > Cupressaceae > Sequoiadendron > Sequoiadendron giganteum. Next base: position 223,733,324 of record CM021103.1, read on the forward strand.
TTACCCATAAGGTAATGGCCAAGCTAAGGCATCTAATAAGACAATTGTTAGAATCCTTAAGAAGACTATCAATGATTCTAGTCATGACTGGAACCTACAACTTAATCTTGCCTTATGGGCTTATCACACAAGCATCCGTACTCCCACCGGTGCCACTCCATATTCCCTCGTATTTGGGTCTAAAGCTATCTTACCTATTGAGGTTGAAATACCTTCTCTATGGGTATCCTTGAAGGGTCATATTGACGATGAAGAATACCGTGTCTCTAGGTTACAAGAGCTATAAATGCTGGATGAGTGAAGACAAAAAGCATTAGATCGTCGTAGTTACAATAGGAAGGTTCTCAATAGACACTTTGACATTGGTGACTTGGTATTAATGGAGAATCCTAAGAACCAAGCTGAAAGAGAGAAACCAGGTAAGTTGGGGCCGTACATTGTCACAGAAGCCTTTGGATTAGGAGCGTACCAACTCTCTATTCCTGAAGGAGAGCCGCTTTTGTCCCCTATCAACATTCTGCATCTAAAGAGGTTATATGCTTAGTCTCTGAGAATCTGTATCTTAATCTGGAAAAATACAAAAAAAATCAAAAAACAAAAAAATGGTTACCTAGATGAAAACTTGGCAAACAGGCATCTTTGTAACACCAAAAAAAAATTGAGAAAAAAAAAAAGTAAAGAGAAATTAGTCAACACCCGTCTACCATCATTCTAATCAGATTTTGTCCCCATCACTCATAATAAATGGTTGTCTTGTCCATTCCATCACATTATCCACTCCATTTTCCAAACATCTACTCGACTAGGGGAAAATCCTTGTTCTATGCCCTAACACCTTGTACATAACGTCACACCATCGAAAATGTCTTGCAAAATCCCAAAAATATTAGAAAACATCAAAAATCCAAAAATATCAAAACAGTTAGAAAATCCCAAAAACAAAGTCAAATCATGTCATGTCAGTCATGTCTAGTCCATCATGTCAAGTTAATCATGTCAAGTCCATCATTTCAAGTCGGTCATGTTAAGTTAGTCGTAGACTTTAGTCGAACTACATTGCCTCTGCGACTGGGACATAGGCAAGGCCATTAATTGATGTGCCCCTGAGGCATTAGGTCTGTCTATCTAGGTTTGTCCTATATCACACATTTAAATCATGACGCTTTATATATTCAAAGTCATGGGTCATGTCAAACTACGAGGTCTCTACATGTACAACGTAGGCAAGGCTAATCAATTGATGAGCTCCCGAGACCACACTAGGTCAATCCAATAGGGTAGTTGCATATCATAGTTTAAGGCACAGGCTCCAAGAATCAAAGCAGTCATGTACCAACAAGGCAAAACATCTCATATATATTGTCATGGGTCATGTCAAACCGATGTACAACGTAGGCAAGGCTAATCTAGGCTCCCACTATCCAATAGGGTTCAGTCACAATCACTATCACATGAGTTGCATATCATAGTTTAAGATATCATCTCATGTCATACACAGTCAACACATACACACACTTTTATCAGTCCAAGAATCAAAGCAAGTCATGTACCAACAAGGCAAAACATCTCAAAGTCATCAAGTCAATATTAGACACATTGCCAAAGTGATCAACCTATGCCTTATGCAAGATATGTCTTTCTTGTCAAAAGATGTCATCAACTTGTCATAGTCTCATGTAGCTTGTCACTTCAACATCATCAAACTCCAAAGTCTTATACGACAATTGTCTTTATGAAACCAAGCTTTGTCATGCCTTATATAGAAGTCACCAGGTCGAAACTAGACTCAACGTCTTATGCGGTCTGTGTCATTCTCTCACATTACGCTATGTCAAAAATCAACATCAAACAATCCCACAAGATCAAGTTTTGGAAAATACATTTATTTGGCTTTATGAATTTATATCTTATTTTGTCTTATCTTTTTATTGATTTGTGCAAGATCCTGTTACTAGCTTTCTCAAGGATGTCCCTTGAAGGATTTAGAGAAGCAACGATGTCTCATGACTCTTTTTCTTTGGCTGCTGTCTGTCAATAGTCTTTTTAACATTGGTTTTTGAGTCATGTTACTAGTTTCCTCAAGGATGTCCTATCAAGGATTTGGAGGAGCAATGGTGTCTCATGACCCATCTTTTATTTGTTTGTTGTCTATGGTTTATGTCGACAAAATGACTGGGGCATCTTGTCATTAGTCTGAGTTAAGACACTCCTTGTCTATGACTATCTGTTTTTCATAGGTGGATAACTTTGTACACTATGGTCTATCTCATATCATAGTGTGTACTATCCATCTGTGTCATATCCCGCGCAATGATGATAACAAGCAACTATAGCATATTTGGAAATATATCAAAGATTATATCTTTTTCTCAATCAATCAATTTTTCATTCTATCTTTTTCTCCGTCAATCACACTTGAATTATTTCTTATTAACATTTTGAATTGATTTCATCCTAACATTTCTCTTCTTTGGCATAAAGATAAGGTTCTATGACACAATAACAACATTAGATCATTTGCATTGGCATATAGTTCACATAGTTGCATTGCATTTCACATATAGATAGTCACATTCATTGCATTTCACATCATTACATAATAGGCATTGCATCATCATCACATACATAAGGTAAATATTGCATGTACATATTACCATCACATATAAATAAGCATCATATAGATCATTGCATCCATTATCATAAGTAAATAGAATCATCCATAATGTCATTATAAAATGCATAACTCATAAACATGTAGAAACATTTCATTCATAACATGTGTATATACATCATCTAGGAAACAAAATCATGTAGAAATAAAGCATCATCCATAACATAGAATTGCATATCATATAGAAGCTGCCAAAATCATATATATATTGCTCAAATAGTGTGTCATAGTATAATGTCTGAATGTATCAATAAATAAAACATGAGCTTGTAGGCTCTCGGATCAAAATACAAATGTCTACATAGGTCCCTGTTGTCACGTGGTGATGGTGGTGGGAACATACTCGAAGGTGCTCTCTGTGAGGTGGAAGGCCTCTCATATGGACTTGGCCTCGATGGTCCTACCACCCCCTCTATGTTTTGTGTCCTCTGAATCCTAGTAGGACCTCTGCTCTAACTGTGTAACTCTAAAAATGTAGGAGCCCATCTATCTGTCGGCACTGCTGCCTCATAAAGATCCCTGTAATACGTGGCTCTCTCCACCGATTTGACCAACTACCGTACCATGCCATCAGATGAGGACCCACTGCAAAGGCATCTAACCTCTGTGAATTGCTGCTCTATCTCATGTCTTTGTGCTATAGCCTGGTCTCACTCCATGAGAGCACTGTCCCTCTCTATACGAGCACTATCCCTCTCTGCATAGGCACTCTTCCTCTCTATGAAGGCATTGCCTAACTTAGTCTCATCGCCTCAAACTCTATAGTCATAAGTTTGAGTCTCTCCTCCAAAGCCTCCCTGTCACAATCTCTAGGAGCATCCTTATCCCATCTCCCCTCTATAATTCAATCTCTGAGCTGTCTCTCCTACTCCTCCATCGGTGCCTCCTCCTCAACATCATCCTCAACATCATCCTCAATATCCTCCTCTCCATATCCTACCAAAATACCTAGAGGGTCTATAGCCACATCCATGTTGGCATCAGAATCCTCTGCAACATCCGCTACTCCGAAATCTACCTCTAAACTCTTCTCAACAACTACCTCCACTGCAATGTTCTCACCCCCAGCCCATACATCCACTCTCCCTCTAATATCTACCATTGGTACATCAACTACTATTGCCTCCTGAATAGGTGCATCTCCACCTGCCTAACCTCCTCTCTGTCTTCTCTGTCCTCATCTCCCACCTCTACCTTCACCTCTGACATCATCTCCATCACCTCTACCACCAACTCTACCCACTTTGGCACCTCCACCTCTACGACATCCTCTAGGCCCCATGCCTCATCTCTCAACTGGTGCTGGCTGGTCAGGGTCTGTATAAGGAATCAGGTGATGAATCACCCACCATGCATCGTATGCAGCTGTAGCCCCTAGATCTGCTAATCCACCTCTCCATCCCCATTGTACTATTTGAAGTGCCTGTATGTCTACCTCTACAGTAGCCACTGGAATCATGGGTCCCCACCATGGAACCTCTCTCGACGACTGAGCAAAGTTTGCTCTACTCTGAGGCTCATCCTGAACCTCCCCGAACTGTCTTAGAACTTTGTCTAGCAAATGTCGCTCAATAATATGAACACTCGAAACAGTCCTCCCAATGAGATACTATGTCTATCTGTAGAATGGAAAATGTATATCCTCGTCCACCCACTCCTCACAATCCTTGTAGGGTCTCCATATGAACTGATCAAGAATATCGAGGGTGTGTCGCCAGTATCCTGCGTCACCCACATGGGTCTGTGTAATCTGCCCTATATATTGAAACACATATGGGTATCTCTCCTCTCTTTGTACTATAACTAGAGGATGGAAGATGGCTATCCTCTCCCAACCCCATACCATCAACAATGTCATCCCATAGCTCAACGACTGTGCATCTTCGTAGGAAATGTCATGTAAATGGAAGTACAACATCCCAAGTAGACATGGACCCCAGGCATATCTCGTCTCACGCTCCAACATGTCGACAAGCATAGCTCCCCATCCTATTGGAAATCCATGCCCTCGTCTATTTGGAAGCACTATCCCATCGATCAAGGTACATAAGATATAGTTGATCCGATCATATTTGTCTACTAGGACTAGCCATCTAATCTCATAATGCTCGATCCTGAGCGTACTAATGTCATCCACCTTATAGAACCAAGCTAACTCTGTCAATCCTCATTGGGTATCATACATAACCCGCTCACCTCTAATAGGCAATCTTAGAATCATGTACACATCCTCCAATGTGACAGTGGCCTCCCCAGTCAGTAAATGAAACGACAATGTCTCTGAATGCCATCGCTCGCAAAGTGCCATCAACATCCCCCTATTTGCCCGAATGGCAGGCATCGACAAACAGTGATGTAGGCCTAGCTTCCATAGAAGTTGAATCTCTATAGAGCTCAACCTGTCTCTTAGGTCAAATGTGTCTGGTCATGACTCCCACATGTAAATAGGATCTATCACCACCTGCAATTTAACCATGGTGTCAGCATTTTTCAAATTTTCCTAGGAATTTTTTTTAAAAAATTTTACCAGTCAAATGCAGCTCACATTTAAAAATGTGGTGCATTTTTGCAAATGCGTTGCACAGAGCCTCATATGCGGTGCACATTACATATGCATCACATATTTTACTCACAACATTTCCGACTACTGCACATGCGGTTCACTAAACCGCATGCGGTGCATTTTTTCAAATGTGGTGTATTTTTCCTCAGTCTACCAAACCACACCATATGTGTCTCACAAAATCATATGCGGTTCACAACTACACCTGCGTCAAAGAAAATATCATCTAGGCTATGTTAATAAAATGGAAAATGAAGAAAATTAATGAGTTTTGGTGTACGACCTCACCCATTGATAGACTTAAAATTGATGATTCTTTAGTTGAATATCTACTTCGTAAAGGTATTGACGTATCTATTGTTTTTTATTGTTTACCTAAAAAATTAGTTGATATAGCTTAAGAGAGAATGCTTCTTGAAGGTCTAGGAGGAAGTAACATGGAAGATCTAGTTGAAAAGATATGTTATAAAGAAAAAAAAAGGTTATCTTAACTAAATACGAAGACAAAAAAGTGCATAGAAGAAATGTAAGACATATAAAAGTATTGTCTCCAGTGGCTGTAGATACCGAAAATTGGTCTAGGCCTGTGAGTACATATTCGACATAATTTTCTATAGTCTGTTGTCATGATTAAATAATGTTTATTATTTAATTAACCTTTCTAACACATATTTCCTCTATTAATTAAATACTTCATTTTAATTAATTCACTAATTCATTAATTCCCCCTTTATCATTCTTTTCCAACTATAATTAAATATATGTATTTAATTATTCATTTAACCCTCTTTTCAACTACAATTAAATATTTATTATTTAATTATTCAATTCCACCCTTTTCGAAAGTCAAATTAAATAAATTATCTTTATTTATTTAATTAAATATTTTATTTTCGAATGTTGATTTAAATTAATATTTAATTCATATTTGATTATTTATGTCATATTCCTCTGTTGATTAGTTATCTAATCGTCCACTGACCTTCTGACTTGAGATCTATTTTTAGTTCTTCAGTTATCTCTGAATTCAACATCAGTATCATCTCTACGAGAAGACTCTCTGTCACAACTAGTCGATTAACTAGTTCTAACTCATATGCATGATCTGTTTTATTAATTAAATATCTTTATTTAATTAATTAACTCATGTTTGCATTCAAATGCATTATTCTTCAACTTCTAACTTTGTCTTTGACTTTCAAAGTCTTCTATTTTCGAAGATTCTTAACTAAAGATTAAGATCTTGTTCTATTTTTAGTCTTTTTTGACTCATGTTCTAACTCACATTCTATCTAACATAGAACTCACATCGCATGGCATCAATCTCATCTATCGATCCCTCTTTCAATCTGAGCCGATCGTTCAAAAACCAAAAATCTATAAAATGGCCTATCATAATCATTATTCCTCCTCCTGAAATCACATAATTTTGAGAAGAGAGATCTAACTTCGATATTTTTCTTAGACACTCGATAATACTATACTTGCATTCAAACACATAAATTTGAGGGCAAGAATACTAAAATGTCAAAATGGAGAAGAACAATCAAGATAATTCGAAGGGATGAACGCATATTTGGTGAGAGCTTTCCATTAATTTGTTTAAGTTTGTTTAGTTTATCTCCTCATTCTTTGTTGTTAGATTTTAGATTTTAGATTAGGATTTAACTTTGTTTATCTAGTCATGCTATGCAGAAAAATCTAGGATGTTACAGTGGCCTATTGCATTAGATAACCTCAAAAGAAGAATTGAAGCAATTGAATTTGAAGTGAACAACATTGGAAAGAAGTTTGATATTTTTTAAGACAAAGAGGTAAAGCAAAGGCTAAGAGTTGGTGAAATTCAAGATGAAATTATCATTGTGCTGAGAAAAAGGGATGATGTAGTATATAACCTCTAGCTTCTTAAGGAAATTTTTGAGTTCCGATTAGAACATCTTTTCGGAATACTCTTTGATGTAAAATACTATGAGGAATAATGTTCATCTACAAATTGGTCAACCTCTTTCACACTATTGGTTGTATTGGAAAGTATGTGTACAAGAATGGAATATATAGTACTTGAATGGAAGAAATTGCATCATGTTATCAAAGAAAGGTAAAAAAAATTATTCTAGGTGAAAAGTGTTATTTTTTTTTGAAATAACTTTGGAAGATCAGATGATTGAAATTCTTGTTTAATTTTGAATATTAGATGTCACCATGTTTACATTTTTTTGACACCCTTTGTCATTGACGTCAATGGGGGATTTGTAGTTTTGGAGAGATTAAAGGAGAGATTTTGAATTGGAATTTTTTTACATGTTGCCATCATTGTCAAAGGGAGAGATTGTGGGAAGTATGTCATATATTGTCATTGATGTCACCATGTTTTTCTAGTACCTTGTATTAGTGTGTAGATCATGCTTACCCCATCTGGTATTTGATTTGGTATCTTTGGTATTTTGGTTCGCATATTCTGTCTGGTAAAAATTATGATCGAAGGATTTAGGAAAAGGCTAATAATGATTGGAAGTGTGTATGTAAGTATACTCAGGTTCTCATATGTTTGGGTGATGTGTTGGCATCAGTTTTTGTGATTACATTTTGGTATTAAGTTAATCATGGTTGGCCTAATATTCAGTATACAACCCAACATGAATTATGGATTATAAGTGACCTATTTTTGGTCCCAATCGACATGATGTCACTTGAAACAGGTGAATATGAAGCCGACAAGTTATAATTTCTGAAAATATGAACTACAGCCAATTAGGCTGACCTAATTGATGCATGTAGATATATTAGGTATATATGTAAGATGAGTGAAAGAGAAAATAGAAACAAGTGAAAGGGTGTGTGTGTTAATTGAAGTATGTGAATAGGAGTTTAAATCTTGATCCATTTTGACACAGGTGAATACTCTGACCATCATGAAACTGAATCTGCACATGTGGTGTAACTTCTCAGTTCAACTGTAGAAATTAGCCATTTTGTTTACACTATTTCTTTAGGTGGTGAGCTTCCATGTTTTGACAATGATTCCTTGTAAGAATTGAGCCTATTTTTTTACCAATATTGATATAACCATATATACTATGAGTTAATCCTCACATCATTTTTCCCCCATTCGACATTCCATGTCAGATCAAGTGTTCTTGTGTTATGGAATTTTATGTTCTATTATTTATCTTATCTATTTTGTGCTACCAAGTAATTAAAGGTGTTTTTTCAATAAGTTTTAGTAGATAATAATTCACACCCCCCACTCTATGTATATGATTTATTCAACAATTGGTATCAAATCCAAGGTCATAGGTTTGAACCCTTCGCTTGTGCTGGGGGGGGGTTATTTCAATGTGTCACCCTTAATATGCTTGATGTGGGCTAGTGTGATGCTCAAGCTTTGTGACATGGTTTAACTGCCTCCTTTAGATCTTTGATCTTGTATAAATCTATTAGACGTATAGGGCATTAACAGTTTTATCTTTTGGTACAATGGTAATCATCTTTGCAACAATTGGTATCAAAGCCTTGGTGCTTCTAGAAAAGAATAACCACTTAAGGAGATCCTGCAGATTGAAAAAATGGATAAAGAAGAGCTTCAGACTACTCTTGAAGATCTTGACAAGGCTGAAATTGAAAATAGAGACCTGAAGGACAATTTTGATGAAGCAAATGAACGTGTCCAAAAATTGAAAGAGTAGTTAAAGAAATTCAAAGAAAGGTACAAAGAAATGAGTGAAGAATTTAAGAAAGAAAATGATGAGAATAACATACTAAAATTGAAGATAGATGAAAAGAACAAAGTTGAAGAGTGCCTTAAAATATTGATACAAAGCAAGGCTGATTTTTTCTCTAGGCTTGAACAAGAAGAGATGAATATGAAAGAAGAACTTGAGAAAGAAAAAAACTATGAAGATGACTTTAAGACAAGATCCGCCAAGATTGATGAATTAATAGCAAGACAAAAACCTTCTAAATACAAAAGTGTCTTAGGTAATGAAGCTAAAGAAAAAATGCAGAGCTCAAATCCAATAATCAATCAAAAGACTCAAGATTAAGTAAAGTAGAAAAGAAATGTTGGAAGGAGATAACCTATCAAGGAAAAAATGCACAAAGGTACTCATTGTTCGACGGTGTTCTATTTTCACGTAATAAATTTTTTCATAAGCCAACAAAGTGTAGGAGTAGGTTCAATCAATTTTTTGGTTCCTTCTTCGGATAATGTTATACATGCAAGAAGATAGGGCATGAAGCTACTAAGTGCGGATCTTCGATGAAGATGATGATGAATAGGTTCAATGAAAAAAGGATGAGTTGATCATTTAATGGCTATTTATATATGTATAACATGTTTTTCATAAAGAGAATCAATGTAGAATAGGGATAAATGGAAATCAGACTAGTCAAAGAAATATTTTCTATTACTATAAATCAACACATATCTCAAAGGTGTGCAGAAATAGAAAGGAAAGGCAGTCAGTCGGATTAGGTGAGAGATAATAAACTAGTGGAAAATATTGATAAGGAAGAAGTCAAGAAAGAAATGAGAAAGATATGGAAGAATACAAAATAATTAGAGACTAATGGTGTGTTTGTACCCTAATCTAGTGTAGATGAATCCTCTGGGAACTAGACCTAGCTCGATCTTAGGGGAGATTTTTTAGAAAATAAATTAGACCCCCAAAATTACAGTGTATCGGGTGTTGGAACATGGAAATTTTGTAAGGAATGACAAGATAGAAGTTATGCAAAATAAACTAGAAGAAAAAGTGTAAGCATGCTCTTTTGTGCAGTAAATCAAGGTTTCTCAGCGGAGTGAAAAGAGAAGTTTGTCAACTTTTTGAAATTAATGTAAGTTACAAAAAATTGATGGAGTATAAAGTAAATATCACAATATTTTTAACCATAAAATACATTTCAAGGATTCATAGAGTGACTTGAAGCATTTCTTAAGCGATTTGAAGCCCTCTGACAGAACCTTGTAAACATCCAAATGCAAGTGACGAAATTTTCAGTTATAGAGGAAGGTAATATAAGAATTTAGTTTTAATTTTTTAAGAGCTATAATGGAAATTTATAACAAAGGATCGAGTGTGAATATCCCTCTAAAGTTAAAAGGATTCGAGCTAGAGGAATTCAATCATCAAAAAATTAAGAATATGGAATTAGGGTTGGAACCAAGAAATTTATAAAACTTACAAACCCTAGGTTTGAATTTATGGGGAAATTTCCCTTGGTTTTCTGATAGAGAATTTATTGTGTTCCTTCTAATAAAATTTAAGGATGGAAGTATTGTATTAGAAAAACCCATTCCTATTTCAAAGGAAGCAATCAAAGTAGTTATTAGATTGTGTAGCATTGGAGAATTTCCTAGATGGAAGACTATTAAATATAAGTAGAGGAAATGATGAGAGCTGAAAAAGATCCTTGACCATTGTTAATCGACACTATTGTTGATTCCTCAGTTAGGTATGTTACATATGATATTTTTTATAAAATCTATTTCAAAATCAGAGAAATCTGCACTTCGGCTATTATTGTGTATTTGGCACATACAATGGTGAAATAAAATGAGTTGTTTGATTTGTGTAAGCTAATCCTTTAAAATATCACTAAGAATATATGAATGTCACTAGGAGAAGAATACCCATTTCATTTTGGATCCTTGCTTACATGTCTGGTACTCTATTTTCTAAAATCACTACCAGGAAAGAAATACGTTGAGTGGGAATCTGAGATTCCCATTGCAAGGAAGATATGCAGACACTTGGAAATTTTAGAGGATAAATCAAGTGAGTGTAAAAAAAATTCTTATCCTTGCAAAATGTAGTGAGCTTCAGTGAAGTTATTGTGAGTCTATTTGAGGAAGGTTCTTCCTCTAAATCAAAATAATTTGAAATAGTCACCAATGATTCCCCTCTGTAATTGAAGAAAAGAGAAGCTCTCTCTGAAAGTATCATTGTTATCCCTGAGGAGAAGAAAGAAGAAGAAGAATATGTGAGTGGATCATAATCTTCCAATCCATAAGGTATCTAGACTATGTTAAGAAAGGGAAAATGAAGAAAATTGGTGATTTGTGGAGTACAACCTCACCCATTGACAAACTTAAAATTGATGATTGTTTAGTTGAATATCTACTTTGTAAAGATATTGATGTATCTACTGTTTGTGATTCTTTAATTGAAAATTTAGTTGAAATAGTTGAAGAGAGAATGTTGCTTGAAGGTCTAGAAGGATGGGAGTTGGAAGCTCTAGTTGAAAAGATATTTTGTAAATAAAAAAGGAGGTCTTCTAAACTAATCATTGAAACAAAAAAGTGCATAGAATAAATGTAAGACATATACAAGTATTTTATATGGTGGCCTACTGTAGTAGATAACTTTAGAAGCAGAGTTAAAGGAATAGAATCTGAAATGAACAAAATTGGAAAGAATTTTGATAATTTTGAAGACAAAGAGGAAAATAAAAGGCTCAGAGTTGGTGAAATTCAAGCTGAAATGATCATTGTGCAGAGAAAAAGGGACGAAGTAATAGAGATCTTCTGGCTTCTTAAGGAAATTGTTGGGTTCTGGTTAGACCATCTTTCCAGAATACTCTTTGATGTGGGAGACTATGAGAAACAATGTTCATCTATAGATTGGTCATCATCCTTAACATTGTTGGTTGTATTGGAAGGTATGTCTATAAAAATGAATGATGTAGTACTTGAATGGAAGAAATTGCATCTTGTTATCAAAGAAAGGTACAAAAAGGTATTCTAGGTGAAAAGTGTTCTTCTAGTTTGAAATAAATTTGAAGGATTAGATGCTTCAAAGTCTTGTTTAATTTCTAATATTAGATGTCACCATGTTTACAATTTTTTGGCACCTTTTGTCATTGATGTCAGAGGGGGAGAGATTTTGAATTGGACTTTTTGCACATGTTTCCATCAATTCCAAAGGGGGAGATTGTTGGAAGTATGTGATATATTCTCATTGATGTCACCATATTGGTCTGGTACCTTGTACTGGTGTGCAGATCTTTTTTATCCCATCGAATATTTGATCTGGTATCTCTAGAATTTTGTTTGCATATTCTCTTTAGTAAATAGTATGATCTAAGGTTTTTGGAAAAGGCCTATAATGATTGGAAGCGTGTATATATGTACAATCAAATGATCATATGTTTGGGTGATGTGTTGGCATCATTTTTTGTGATTACATTTCAGTATTAGGTTAATCATGATTGGTCTAATATTTAGTCTATAGCCCGACATGAATTACATATTATAAGTTAGACCTAGTTTTGATCCCAGCTGAAATGATGTCACATGACATGGGTGAATATGTAGCTAACAAGTTATCATTTTTGAAAATATGAACTGCATCCAATAAGGAAAACCTAATTGATACATGCAGATATATCAGGTATATATGCAAGATGGTTTGAAGATAGAGATGAGTGAAAGAGAAAATAGAAACAAGAAAAAGGGTGTGTGTGGTAAGCGAAGTATGCAAATAAGAGTTTCAATGATGGCCCATTGTCATGCGATCAAACAATCTGAGCATCAAAAAATTGAATTTTCACATGTGGTGTAACTTCTCAATTCAACTCTAGCAGTTAGCCATTATGTTTAGACAATTTCTATAGGTAGTGAGCCTCCATGTTTGGACAATGACTCCTTGTAAGCAGTGAGATTTTTGTATCTTGCAATGAGCCTATTTTTTATTAGTATTGATATAACTATATGTACTATGAATTCATCCTCACCGTGGTTTCTCGCACATTGGGGTTTTCGCTTAAAATCTGGTGTTCTTGTGTTGTGGAATCTCATGTTTTTCTATTGCTCTTATCTAGTTTATGTTTCCAAGTAATTAAAGGTGTTTTTTCAATACATTTTAGTGGATACTGATTTACTCCCCCTCTCAATATCTGGTTTATTCAACAATTAATATTAGATTTGAGGTCACAAGTTCGAACCCTTCGCTTGTGTTGTGGGGGGGATTGTTGCAAGGTGTCTCCCTTGGTCTTCTCGGTGTGGGCCAACTTGGTGCTTGGGCTTTGTTACATGTTTTGAGAACCTTTTGTGGATCTTTGATCTTGTATAAATCAAAAAATTGTATCAGGAATTAACAGGTCAATATTTTGGTGCAACGACGACCGTATTTGCAACAATTGGTATGAAAGCCTTTGTGCCTCTAGAAAATTCTAGCAGCTTGAGGAGATCCTATAGATTTAAAAAATGTATAAAGAAGAGATTTGAACTGCTCTTGAAGATCTTCACAAGGATGAAATTGAAAATAGAGACCTGAAGGAGAATCTTGATAAAGCAAATGAATGTGTCCAAAAATTGAAAGAGTAGTTAAAAAAATTAAAAGGTACAAAGAAGTGATTGAGTAAATGAAGCAAGAAAATGATGAGAATACCATACTAAAATTGAAGATAGATGAAAAGAATTAATTTGAAGAGTTCCTAAAAATAGTGATACAAAGCAAGGTTTATGTTTTCTCTAGGCTTGAATAGGAAGTGATGAATATGAAAGAACTTGTGAAAGAAAAAATCAGTGAAGATGAATTTAAGACAAGATACACCAAGCTTGATGAATTAATAGTAGGATAGAAACCTTATAAAGACAAAAGTGGCTTAGGTAATGAAGCTAAAGAAATAATGTAGATCTCAAATCTAGTAATCAATAAGAAGACTCAAGATAAAGGAAAGAAAAAAATAAACTATGGAAGGAGATCACCTATCAGGAAACCAAATGCGCAAAGGTACTCATCATTCAATGGTGTTTTATTTTCATATAATAACTTTGGTCATAAGGAAACAAAGTGTAGGAGTAGGTTGAATTAGTTTTTTGGTTCTTTCTTTGGAAAATGTTATGCATGCAAGAAGATATGACATAAAGCTACTAAGTACAAATATTTGGTGAAGATGATTATGAATAGGTTCAATGGAAAAAGGATTAATCAATCATTTAATGGCTATTACTATACCTGTAACATGTTTGGACATAAAGAAAATCAATATAGAACAAGGATAAATGGAAATCAGACTAGTCAGAGAAATATTGTCTATTACTATTGCAAAAAACTAGGACATATCTAGGTATGTGCAGGATCATCATAGAAAAAATAGGCCCTTAAGTGGTGATGAAAATTCAAAAAATCAAAGTTAGGGAACTTGACGTAAAAATTTTGAAAATTTGAAATTTCAATGGAGTAGTACTTAAATTTCAGGGAACAAATAAGAACTAGGTGTATGTCTGACCACCCTAACCACAATAAAATGATAATATTTTTTAAAGAATATTTTAGATATAAGTAGAGGACTTATGTACCAATGTGATTCATATTTTTTTGTAATTTATTTCCATGTAAATAATTAATTATGATTTTTTTCTTACAACTTTTAAAAAATATAAAAAATCATATATCTGACCACCTTAACTTGGTCAATACTTCATGGAATTCATTTTTTTTAATCCTATAGTATGCAAAGAACATAATGCAACACATGTCTCAGATTCAAAAAATGTGATACCATTTGAAAGCTATAGATATTTTTCAATCAGCCTATCAATTAGGACTTTAGTCATAATTCAAATAGAAAATGAATAATAATTATTTATTAAATTCAAAGTAAAGCATAATTTATATTGGTGGAAAGTTGAGAATATCCTCTAAAAGCACTTTTCGTTTCATCAATTTTGGTAAAAAAAAAAGTGTTCAGCCACATGGGCCATCATATCACTTACATATCACAAACATTTGGCCCGTCATGATACTGCACATACTCATCTCAAAGGTGTGCAAAAATAGAAAGGAAAGGAATTATGATAAGGTGAAAGATAATAAACCGGTGGAAAAGATTGATAAGGAAGAATTTAAGCAAGAAATGAGAAAGATATGGAAGAAGAAAGAAGAATCAGAGACTACTGATACATCTGTACCCTCATTCGGTGTACACAAATCCTCCAAGAACTAGACCTAGCTCAATCTTAGGGGGAGCTTTTTCATAAAATCAATTAGAGCCTTGGAAGTACAATGTGTTAGGTTTTGGAACACGCATGTGTTGTAAGGAATGATAGGACAAAAGTTATGCAAAAGAAACCGAAGGAAAATGTGTAAGCATGTTCTTTTGCTGAGTAAATTAGGTTTTCTCTACAGAGTGAAAAGAGAAGTTTGTTATCTTTTTGCAATTAATGCAAGTTAGGGAAAATTGATGGAGTATAAATGAAATCTCACAGTATTTTTAATCATCAAATATATTTGAAGGATTCATAGAGTGACTTGAAGCATTTCTGAAGCGATATGAAGCCCTTCGAGAGAACCTTTTGAACATTCGAAAGCAAGTGACAAAATTTTCATTTACAAAGGAAGGCAATACAAGAATTTCTTATTGAATTTTGAAGAGCTATAATGGAAATTTCTAATAGAGGATCAAGTGAGAATATCCCTTGAAGTTAAAAGGAGTCGAGTTTGATGAATTCGATCATGAAAAAATTCTGAAGATAGAATTAGGGCTAGAACAAATCGATTTATGAAACTTACAAACCATATGTTTAGATTTATGGGGAGAATTCCCTTGGTTTGCTGATAGAGAATTGATTATATTCGTTATGAGAAAATTCAAGGATGGCAACATTTTATTTGAAAAAAATGTATCATATTTCAAAGGAAGCAATTGAAACAGTTACTAGATTGTGCAATATTGGAGAACTTCCTCGATAGAAGACTATAAAATACAAGGATGTAGAGGAAATTATGGGAGCTGACAAAGATCCCCAAGCACTGTAAATCGACACTATTTTTGATTCCTCAGTTAGGTAAGTTACATATGCTATTTCTTATAAAATCTATTTCAAAAATCTGGAATCCTCTACTTAGCATATTATTGTTTATTTAGCACATAAAATGGTAAAAGAAAACAAGCAGTTTGATTTCTATAAGCTAATCCTTGAAAATATCGCCAAGAATATAAAAATTTCACTAGGAGAAGGATACCCATTTCATTTTGGATTCTTGCTCAAATGCCTGGTACTCTATTTTTTGGATCCTTTCTTATAGACGTTGAGTGGGAATTAAGGATTATCATTGCAAGGAAGATATGCAGACACTTAGAAAGTTTAGAGGATAAAGCAAGTGAATGTAAAAAAAATTCTTATGCTTGCATAATGTAATGAGCTATGTTGAAGTTATGGTGAGTCGATTTGAGGAAGGTTCTTCCTCTAAAACAAAATAATTGGAAATAGTCACTAGTGATTCCTCTCCAGAATCGAAGAAAAGAAAAGCTCTCTTCGAAAATATCATTGTTATCCCTGAAGAGAAGAAAGAAAAAGAAGAATCTTTGGCCGGATCAAAATCTTCCAATCCTAATGACATCCAAACTATGTTAATAAAAGGGAAAATGAAGAAAATTGTTGATTTGTGGAGTACGGCCTGACCCGTTGATAAAATTTAAAATGATGATGCTTTAGTTGAATATCTAGTTCGTAAAGGTATTGATGTATCTACTATTTTTGGATCTTTACCTAAATATTTAGTTGAACTAGTTGAAGAGAGAATGTTGCTTGAAGGTTTGAGAGAATGTAAGTTGGGAGCTCTAGTTGAAAAGAGATGTTCTAAAGAAAAAAATAGGTTATCAGAAATAATCATGGAGACAAAGAAGTGCATAAAATAAATTTCAAACATATACAAGTATTGTCTTTGGTGGCGTACATCAGTAGATAAATTTTGAAGCAGAATTGAAGAAATTGAATCTAAAGTGAACAACATTGGAAAGAAGTTTGATATTTTTGAAGACAAAGAGGGAAAGAAAAGGGTGAGAGTTGGTGATCTTCAAGATAAAATGATCATTGTGCAAAGAAAAAGGGATGACATAGTAAAGACCTTATAGCTCCTTAAGGAAATTGTTGAGGTCCGATTAGACCATCCTTTTGGAATAATCTCTTATGCAGAAGGCTATGAGAAACAATTTTCATCTACAGATTGGTCATCGTCTTTCACACTATTTTTTTAATTGGAAATTATGTGTACAAGAATGGACTCTACAGTACTTGAATGGAATAAATTACATCTTGTTATCAAAGAAAGGTACAAAAAGGTATTCCAATGAAAAGTGTTGTTCTGGTTTGAAAGAAATTTGGAGGATTGGATGCTTTAAATTTTTTGAAGTTTTTTTTAATTTTGAATATTAGATGTCACCATGTTTACATTCTTGTGGCACCCTTTTCCATTAATGTCAAATGGGGAGATATTTGGAGTTTTGGAGAGATTAAAAGAGAGATTTTGAATTCAAATTTTTGCACGGGGTTCCATCAATTTCAAAGGAGGTGATTTTTGGAAGTATGTCATATATTTTCGTTGATGTCACCATGTTGGTCTTGTACCTTCTACCAATGTGCAAACCATTCATATCCCATTATGTATTTGATCTGGTATCTCTAGTATTTTGGTCTACATATTCTCTCTGATAAATAGTATGATCTAAGGTTTTGGGAAAAGGATTATAATGATTGGAGGTGTGTATGTATGTACACTTAGATGCTCATATATTTAGGTGATTTATTGGCATTGGTTTTTGTGATTAAATTTTGGTATTAGGATAATCATGGCCAACCTAATATTTAGTCTATATCCTGACATGAATAAAAAACTATAAATGAGACCTTGTTTTGGTCCCAACCAGCATGATGCCGCATGAAACAGGTGAATATGAAGCCAAAAATTTATCATTTTTAAAAATCCAAACTGCATCTAATGAGGCTGACCTAATTGATCAAGTATATATGCAAGATGGCTTGAAGATAGAGATGAGAGAAAGAGAAAATTGAAACAAGTGAAAGGGTGTGTGTGGTATGAAAATTATGTGAATAGGAGTTTAAATGTTGATCCATTTCCATGCAAGCAAATACTTTGAGCATCATGGAACTGAATTTGCACATGTGGTGTAACTTCTTAGTCAACTCTAGTGATTAGCCATTTTGTTTACACAATTTTTGTTGGAAGTGAGCCTCCATGTTTGGATAGTGAGTCCCTATAAGAAGTTAGATTTTTGTATCTCACAGTGAGCCTCTTTATTATCAATATTGATATAACTATACATACTGTGAGTTAATCCTCACCTTGGTTTTTCACTCATTGCAGTTTCCATATAAAATCAAGTGTTCTTGTGTTGTGGAATTTTATTTTATTTTATTGATCTTATATGTTTTTTGTTTCCAAGTAATTAAAGGTCTTTTTTCAATAATTTAGTGGATATTGATTCACCCCCCCTTTCAGTGTTCGATTTATTCAACATCTTTCACTCATTTTCTCCTAACAATAAATCAAGTGATACCTAGAATTCAAGAGAGTTCACAAGAGAATTTGAGCATTCACAAGAGAATTCAAAGGCATTCAAGGGTAGATTATCAAGAATTATAGAGCATTTTTCAAGTTCCAATCATCATGTCAAAGATTGCATTCTTCATGTTTTTTATTGTACTAACAATTGTGATGTAGATTTGATGATTCAAGCAAGTGTTTCAAGAAAGATCAACATGATTCAAGCAAGAGTCAAGAACCACATCCATTGTAGTCATTCCAAGCATATTTGTAGCACCTTATTGCTAGGTTTTGGTGAGTTACAAAATTGTTATTTTTAGATTCATCATTCTCCATTCATATTTCCTTTCATTTCAAGGTTTAATTAATAAGGGGTTTGATAAGGGAAAACCCCTATTCACTAACCTAACAACATTTTTTCCCCTTCTTGTGTGTGATTTGTAGGACTAGGTTGCAGATTTTTCAAGAAGAAAAGTGTGAGAAAATTTGTCAAATCCCTAAAGTTCTCATCAAGCCTTGGAGAAGATTGGAGAAGATCTAGAGGTGGCAATTTATAGTTTCAAATACGAAAACCAGTCAAGAAGAGTAGAGTAGATTGAGAGAAATAGAACCAAGTCCTGAATTTACAAATAAGAAAAAGTATATTGATTCACCAGAAGTAGCGAATGAGTCCCACTCTACATGGCTGGCAAAGTTTTTCACAAATTTAGATACCCTTTTAACTGAATCCTATATCTACATAGTTTTCTAGAAACATGATTGATTCACCTAACTTGGTGAATGAGTTCCAATTAGCATTGAAGACAGATTTTATAGAATTCAAGACCTCCATTCTTCCTTCTTTAGTTTCTTAGGTGTATAATTTATATTTCATATCTTTCTGTTGCATTTTATTCATCTTTCTAAGTCATTTAGGGTTTATTTGCATTCAACTAGTTTTTTTTCTTTCATATTACATTTCATTGTCTTTTCCAAGTCTAAACTTGTTGTTGAACCCCTCATTAGATAACATTTAATCCCTAGTAAATACCTATCAAAAGATCTCTTTCTCATTTTCATTGAGATCTCTAGGATTATCCTTGAGTGGAATCTATTTGAAAGTGGTTGTGAGTACATCGTCATCATTCCAACACAATTTTTTTTAATAGGTTCCATTTTTGTTGACCTACATTTGGGAAATTGAAATGTTGATTTGGAGTGCATCTTCATTCTAGATTTAGCTTGCATTAACATTGCATTAATTTTTGCATTGGTTAATTTGCATTCTAGGGTTTCAATTCTTGCATTAGTGAAAGCTTATTTAGCTTGAATTTTTGCACTTAATTTCATTGAAAATCAATCAAACTCTACATTTTCATCTCATACATATATCAGAAAACACAAAAATCATAAAATTCAATTCATAAATATTGAAAATTTTGAAATATAATCATCACTGGGACTCATTCACCACCTTGGGAAAATTAGTCCCTCTGTACATTTTGCATTGTATCTTCTAGCATTTAAAATTCATTTTTTAATTTTATGTTTGTTGTTTTTGCTTTTCTATTTTAGTTTCTATAATTTCAGTTGTAATCACCTCACATTGAGTAGCCTTTACATGAGTTTTTGGTGTCCTATTGCTAATACTATAGTGAGACAAAGTTTGAGACTCATGTCATCCCACGATATTGCAATCATTGTGGATCTTGGGTTGTCTAGATCTTCCACTCCTAGTATTGACACTAGTACACTGGATATGGACATTACCTTTAACAAATATTTGTCTTCAATTAGCATGCCAGTTGAACAAAGGAATGATAGTATCTTGCAAGAAAACATAATTTGAAATTCATGAGGATTTAGTAAACTTACAACATCAAATAAGCCTATAAAAAAATTCAAATATTGCAATTCCTATGATAGAAAACATTCACCACATACTTGAAATTGAAGATGGCCTTGGCCTTATGTAAAAAATAGTCAAGATATTTGGAAAACATCTTCCCTCAAAAAATAGTTGTTCTTTTCCAACAAGCAATGTTACAAGTAAACAAGGAACCTAAATTCCTCCTCCCACAACAATAGCCTCAATACCTACCTACACCAATCCTCAAGTCACAACAACAATGCAACAAGTTACTAGTGTGACTCCTTCCCTAGGTAAGCTTTCTAGCATCCCTAGTTCCTATGTGGCATCACATTTTTTATCTCCTACTTTACCACCTATAAGAATTTCATTCACTTGTCCTATGAACACGTACACTCAATCACCACTTTCACTTCCATCTCATAACATAAGTAATGACCCTCTCATACCACAACTTTTTCAAACTGTTTCATCCCTTCAAAAACAAATTTCCACCATAAACCAATATGAAAATGGCCCACCCACATATTATGTCAAAAGGAGTCCATTATCCCTAGAGACATTGCAAACACTGATGCCACAAGGTGTAGAGGTTCCTAGATTTGAGAAATATGGAGGGAAGGGAGATCATTCTAACCATGTTAATTCCTACATAGCCTTATCTAGTGACTTTTTCCTTGATGATAAACTGTTGGGAAAGATTTTTCCTAGGTCCTTGAAGGATACCGCCTTGGAATGGTTTTCATCTTTATTGAAAAACTAAATCCATTCATTCAATGAACTGGTTGAGGCATTTTTAAATCATTTCCAAGTGCATATGACTCCCAAGATGACCTTGGGAAATTTTATTTGATGCAAGAATAAAGAAGAAGAAAAGATAATTGATTTTATCTCACGCTATCAATCGCTTTATTCCAAAATCGATGTTCAGGTTCCTGACCCTCACCTTCAAAATATGTTCATAAAAAAATTCCAAAAAAAAATCAAGACAAGATTACAATGATGAAATTCCCGTCCTTTATGAAATTGTGTACTTCCCTCCGTGATTATCAAAATTTGGTTAGCAGTCGAGATACAAAGTCCACTTCTAGTCAAATTGAGAGATCCAAGCCCACAAACCAAAATAATTCCCAACCTTTTAGAAAAAAAATAAAGGGTTCCTTCAATTCAATACCCCTCAACAAACAACTCAAAATTTCAATAACCTATTTGTTTTCAAAGCCATGTTCCCCTTTAATTACAAAGACCCAAAAAGATAATTCACTCCCTTCCCTAATACCCTTCATAACACAATGTCCCAGCTTTAAGAAATGTAAACAATTTCCTTGCCCCCCATCAAAATAACTGACCCTAATAAGCCCTTACCCCTGAGATTTAAATCAAATGATTATTTCCACCATCACTAACAAAATGGACATGAAGCAGAACATTGCAATCATCTTAAACATATTGTGCAAGACCTCATTGATTCTGGCCATCTATCCATTGGAGGAATTAGCGATCAAGGAAACAAGTTCATTTCCCTTCTAAACCAAAACTTGTAGATTTTCACCACCTTAATTCCCAAACATAATATTTCATTTGTAAAATTCAGTGAAACTAAAAAGAATTATGTGATGAATGTTGATACAGATGATGAACACAATGACTATGTTCTAAATAATACTATGAAAGTCAATCCTAGAGATGAAATGATAGTGGTGATAGACATTAACCCTCATAAGGGTCAAACTAAAGAGTCCTCTTGACATTTTTTTCTCCTCTAAGGATATACTTAAGCATGTATTTAATGGTCCTCTCTACATAGATGGCCATATCTATGAAAAGCCCACTAATGGGATACTAGTAGATCCCACCCATGGAGAGAATGTGATTAACAATGAATTTTTACTTTTGCATGAACTCTATAAAGATGAATATGATAAAATGAAAAAATGGATCAAGACACACAATGGTTTTTCATCACCTATGATAGGATCAATCACCTTACCATTAAAAATAGGACCAAAAACATTAGATGTCACATTCTCCATCATCCCATCGTCAGAAAAATTCCATGTGAAATTAGGCCACCCATGGCTTTGCTCCATGAAATATTTTCCTTTGGTTGTGCATAAATGCTTAAATTTTCCCTTTGATAATGAAGTATTCATTGTTCACTATAGCAGCTTAAACCCTTTGTCATCTAAAGGAAACTTTTAATTAGATTCCTTTTGGCCAAAGCCCATGGAACCTATAAAGCCATGAGAAGAATTATTTTTCCTCTCCTACTAAAATTTCAATGTGAGAAATATAGCATAATTGTCCCTCTGAAACTTGTCCCCATCAAATTCTCAACCTACCATCCTTGACGAAACCATTATTTAACCTAAATAATAACCAAATAACTAAACCAACCTAAAATAGAACAATCACCTACAACCTAAAAATTACCAAGAGATAATGAAACCAATCCTGTTACACCTCCTAGAATAAAACATGTATACAAACTCAAAGAGAAAGAGGTTGAAAAACCTCCTAAGGTCTCTTCCATTTCTCGCCTTGGGGAAGGAAAGAAACCTATGGTTGATAAACTAACTCCTATAGAAATGCAACTTGAAAAGAAAAGAAAAAGAAAAATAGGTTCTTAAGAGTGTAGGCATAGACATTATGGTATTTCTCTCAAGTTACACGATGAACTAAACTTGTAAAGAAAATCAAGATCCAAAATTGATTGAAGCAATGCATGACGATTACTCCCCAACCTTGAAACAAAATACTCAAATACAAAAACCACAACAAGAATTGAAATCTTCCATGAACATTATCCTTCAAACTCATATTGTGATCAACTTAGATGATCATAACGAGGTCACTCAAATTGACGAAGAGGTGCATAATGAACTGAATACATTATTTTCCTCTTCTATGAGTTTAAGTGATAAATATCCTACAAAGAGTGTTGAACCTTGTGATTCTCCTAGTTTGAAACTTTCCCTTGTCCCTCTATCTAGTTTCCCACCTTTGGTATACACTGAATATGATTGGGAGGTGGATGAATTTATCATAGGTTGACTTGCATTTTCCTTACTAGTCTTTTGCATTATTTATTTTTCATTTTATTTTGTGGGATTGCATGTTTGTGATGTGATCTCCTGTGATGTTTCATGTTATCTCTCTCTTTGTTATATTCCTCTATTTGTAACTATACGAGAGGGGGACCAACCACATCAAGGCCCTAGGTCACAAAGGGCTAAGAGAAGCAGGCTGACCTAAATTACCTTAGCTTAAGGGAGTGTTAGGAAAGGTGGGATGAAAATGATGAGGACTATAAGGTCCTTTGATCACTTTATAGACTAGAGATTTGAGAGGGGACTAGGCAAGTTCGTTTTTAGGGTCAAATTTGCATCTTAGATAGTTCTTTGTCAGGGGAAAAAAGTGTGGTTCTAGGACAACAATGTAACGTGTTGGCCTCTCTTAGGTGCGTTGGTGTCTATATAGCTAGAGGACCAAAAACACAAGGTCTAACCACTAGAAAATAAACTAAAAACCTAGTTAATTATTTCTATGTGAAAAAAACAATACTATGAGGTAAGAAAAATTTAAATGGATATGATAAAAAAAGTAGATTAACGTTAGGGTGACAAGAAAGATCTCACATGAAAATAGAGAGAAGGTGTTGTGGGTTGTATAGGGGTTTGCCTCAGTCAAACCCCCAGTTTGGTGTTTCCACTCCATGAACAACCAAGTTTGCAATGATGTAGAAATAATATGATAAAGAAGGAACCAAGCAAAGAACACTAAAACACTACACAACAGTAATGTTCTTACTCAACCAAGTAATAGAGGAGAGGAGTAGAAAGCTTACGACCTCCACCAAGAGCACAAAAGGCTAATGGGGGAGAGAATGAGAGGAATTCACTCCTCTATTGTAATGGTGTTGTTATACACTTTCTCTATTGAATTGATGGAGTGAGGGAATTGCTGCTATGGAGTGCAAGAAATTTTTCTTCAATGCTCTAATTTAATGCTAAGATATTGTGAGTTTACAAGAGAGGTTATCTATCCTTCCACTAGAGCTCCAAATGAATGAAAGAATAGTATATTATAAGGAAAGAGTTAAGGAAACAACCATATTCAGGTCGGTTAGGCGAAGGGGGCATTACAAATAAACTTACAATGGGAAGTGTAATGTCTATGCAGGCTCTAGCCATAGGAATATTTCAAGGACATAAGCATGCCACACAGATGTTTGCACTTTGTGCAGACATCCCCAATAGTTATTATTCTACCAACTCTCAAAACAAGCACCAAGTCGAATGAAGGAAGCATGCTCATGTGGAAATAAGCCTCTGAATTTTGTTTTCTAAAGTGAGGAAGGGGAAAGGGGAATTTTAATTAGGGGTGAAAATTCGCTCCTATAGATTTTTCCCCTAATTTAGTGAGCATGAATACTGATGATTTATTTGGTAAAGTAGATCAAAGAGGTAGTAGGGTTAAATATTTACACCTAAACTATCGAGCAAGTAGACTGTGATCTAGTGAACCCGAGAGTGAAAAATAAGAAAAGGACTTCATAGCTCCATACAATTATGAAGTTGAAGAAAAAAAGAACCTTATAGACCCATAGACTTGCAAGGAAGGTATCCTCCAAGAACCCTCACATGAAGGAAACTCAAAAAAGTGCCTTACAAACCCAGAGACCTGAAAGGAAGGTGTTCCCCAAGAACTCTCACATGAGGGAAACTAAGAAATGTGCCTTACGGACTTGTAGACCTACAAGGTACCCCCCAAGAAATATCACATGAGGGAAACCAAGAAAAGAAGACTTTGTACAGTCAAAAAGTGGCTTCATGAGTGTACCCATGAAGAGACACTCTTACCCATAGATAAAACATGTTAGGAAGTGGCCACATAGGCAAGTGTGTAGATAGTCACATAAACCATCGTTAAGCTGGAAGAATTTCAAAGGGGTCGCTCGGGAACCCTTCAAAAGTAAGAGAGGTCCAATCAAGGGACACATTGTTTGAAAAGTTTGAAAAGCGAGCTCTATTTAGGTTTCCCCCAAGCTAGATGCAAAGATGTGAAGCAAGTCTAGTTGGGTTGCCCCCAAGCTAGACAAAAAGATGCAAAGTACGTCTAGTCGGGATTCCCCTTGGCTAGATGCCATAAAACTTACTTGAGCTAAGACTTTTGAATGGGTCCTCAAGAACCCAACATAAAAATAAAGGGTCCTCTCAAGGGATGTGTTTGTTGAAATTTGGTGCCTTATTTCTCGAATCAATTCATCATCAAGGAATTCAAAAGGAAGAATATGCCCCCACACAAGGGGAAGATCAAAGTTGTTCTCGATTTGGAGGATGGTTTCCAAGTCCTTTCTTTATGAATCCATGATGAAGGAAACATGTTTTGTTAGGGTTTCAAGTTGAGAATGCAATTTTAACAAATAAGTGTGTGAAAAATATTGAGAAAATATTCATTGGAAATGAATGAAATTTTTGAAGATCAAGGAAATGTAGAGGTGGAAATTTCACACATGAGAGGGAAAACTCAAGAAAATAAGAGATGGAGATAAAGAGAAATAAAAGAGAAAGATAACACAAACAAAGCATACATGGGGATCTGGTTTCATGGGGTCAGATCTTCAATTTCTTATATAAGTAGTAATTAACCATGGTGCAAGGTGAAAGATCATCAATCCCTAACCAAATCAAGAGGAATTCATGAAAAAAAAAGTAAAAATAAATAATTCGGTCAACATGGAAGGGAAGCCTAGATGTTCCTAACGCTCTACATCATCCCAAATTTATCGAAATTCAATCACAAATATGGAAGAATGATGATACAAATAGAAGAAGGTTTACAACTCAAACACCATGCCTATATCCAAGCAACAATAGGGGTGATGAGGGTCATCCAAGAACATGTAGCACGATCATGGGGGAACACATTAGGACACACACACATCTAATCCAAAGATAAAGAAGAGGTATCCCCCTAACACTAATCAAAAAAGAGGTCATTGGAGTCCCACTCTATATCATCATAGGGGGAAGGAGGATTATCATACAATGGTTGAATATTAAGGGGAAGAGCTTCTGACCCTTCCACACCAAGGGCTAAGGAAGAAGGACCTTCAAGGTCTTCATCACTCAACTTTTGTGAGTCTAAGGTCAATGAATTGATGAAGATTGCTAGCAAGGTTAGAACTTCATCCACCAAGTTAAACATGCACTTACTAAGAGTGCCATGTTTCACCTTGATGGATGGAGGATTTTTCACCTGAGGTTCACCGCTAAGCTCACTGAGTGATTTCAGAGTGGTGATGAACTCAAAATAATCCAAGAATAGTTACGTTACTAAGACAAAACAAGTCAGAATGGGGCCACCTTTCAGAGAAGGTGGGATCCTCTTATGTATTTCTAAATTAGAGGAGGAAAAATCCCCACAGAAAAAGTAAGAAGTGCAAAGGGACAAGAGGAGGAAAGAAACACAAAAAATATGACTAAGGTATTAATCATATCTATGGGCTTTAGGGAAGGCAGGATATCTAGGATGGATGCCAACAAGGGAAACTCCACTGAAGGAGTGATGAAAACCTATACCTTTCTAAGGCCAGGCACATTTTCACTCATAGAGGAAGCCAAGAGTGATATAGAGTTGGTTTGGATGGGAACAAAGGGAAGGAGAGAGGAGGATGAAGTAGAAGGTATTGAAATAAGGGAATTTGTCTCCTTTCCCTTCCTTTGTGATGAAGATTGATTAGCTAGGAGATCCTTTTTTCGATGCTTTCTCTCATGTGTATAGAAATTTCTATAATTATTTCAACTAGAGGTCAGAGGTTGTGAAGGAGAAGAAGGCTCCTACTCAGCCATGGAGGTGTCCACAACTATTTCTAGCAAAGGGGAAAACTCTTTCATGGGAGAAAGAGGGATAGGTTTAGAGTCAACGTGGGGAGCCAAATCCAATGCCTCGATCGTGGGCCTCTTTCTATTCACTTCTTTAGAAGAAGGGTTGGTAGGAGGCCATGGAGGTCGGGATGGAGAGTATTTCCCATAAGGGGCTTTCTGCCTACTATACCGAATGAGCCTAGGCTCTGTGGGAAGCACAAGAATATCAAATGTGGGATGCTTGTACCTTCACCAAGTGGGAACCATGGGGTTCTCTCATGAGCATGAGGTAGAAGTAAGTGGTACCATAGAAGAGTGAGGAGAAGCACTAGGCTGAACAACATAAGATGAAAAAGGAGGATCTCGAGACCGCTTCTTTTCTTCTCTTCTACATGCCTTGGTGACATCACTATTAGCTTTCAAGTAGGATCTATGAGAAATAGCATAAGGTGAAGGAGGGTATCTCACTTTTGGCCTAGAATGCCCTTTCTTGTAGTTTTCATATGTGTGACATAAGAGGTCCTTCCTAGATGGGAGAGGAACATCAGGTGTAGGAGAAAAGTAATCAAAGGATTAACTACCATAAGCAACTGATGATCTATAGCCAGTGTCATGGATCACATGTATGAAACCCTCATGAGTGAATTTAAAAAACTTATGTGCAAATAGGGGAGCTACAATCATAGATACTAGTCAAGGGATGCCCAACTTCACTCTAAAGAGCTCAGACCCTAGGATAATGTCAAACATGAGGTTCACAGACTTAGGTCTGATGAGAACTGATAGGAAAATACTACCTATCGAGGGTATGAAAATTCCATCCTTCGTGTGGATAGTACTCAAAGGTGCATCATATACATCCTTATATAGGAAGTTGATTAGCACGATATCCTTAGTTATGATATTCACTTGAGACGTCACATAAATGAGAACACCTACCATGGTGTTTCCATCTATCCTTGTAGGAATGTAGAGAGGATATGGTTCTCTATTAAATCCCATCGGTAGGTCATATGAAGTGAAGGTTAGACAAATATCATTGATCACAGGCTGCATATAGGGAATAGGTTGATGCAACAAAGAGGCCATTACACACAAATAACAACACTTTCATAGAGCCTCCTAAAGGTTATAGGATAAGGCAATGACCCAATTTCGGTTTTGTTACACATAAATTTAGAACCATCCAGCTATGCCTACTAGGGGTCAAAAGTTGGGTTGTGAGGTGAAATCCTCACAACACTCACACCTACAATGCTCCTAGGATATGAGGAAAGAAATTTTTAGTATCACAAAACAAAACCAAAATGGTTCATGTCAAGTTCACCAAAAATGTAAGAGAGGGGGACCAACCATGCCAAGGCCCTAGGTCATGAAGGGTCAAGAGTAGTAGACTTCCCTAACTTACCTCATCTTAAGGGAGTGTTAGGAAAGGTTGGATGAGAATGATGAGGACTATAATGTCCTTTGATCAGTCTGCATACTTGAGATTTGAGAAGGAACTAGGCAAGCCAGTTTTTAGGGTCAACTTTGTGTCTTAGATAGCTCTCTCTCAGAGGACAAAAGCGTAGTTATGGGATGACAATGTGACACATTGGAACCTCCTAGGAGACTTGGTGTCCATACAACTAGAGGACTAGAAAGACAACATCTAACCTCTAGAAAATGAACTAACAACCTAGTTAATGATTTCTATGTGAACAAAAAAATACTATGAAGTAAGAAAGATATAACTGGATACTATAAAACAAGTAGATTAATGCTAGGGTGGTAAGAATTACCTCACAATATATTTAAAATACATCCAATTAATTTCATACATGTGTCATCTTACACAACATTGATAATAATACTATAGTATTTGTAACATAAATTTACAATTCGAGACTTAGGCATTTTGTTGCCTTAAGCTCTACAATACTTAGTTCAAGAAATAAATAATCCATAAATGAAGAAATCATCCTTTGTTCTTCAATCCAATAGCATATCTTCAAACATGAAGACAAGAACAAGAATCAGGCACTTTTTCTTCCTAAACTTGAAGCTTATGCTTCCCCAAAATTCCTTAGTCATTCAAAGAATACCTAACCCTACACGAATCGCTTAGTAAAAAGCACTCGACAAGAAAGATGGAATTTGGTGTGTGCCTAGTATAACTAGTAAAACCACAAACATTTTCATTTTTCTAATTCATTTGAGAAACAAGCAAATTTGATACTAGGATATGGTAGAGAGTTAATTCATTCCATATATTTCAATGGTCCTTAAGTTACTTGGCCAAGTAAAATTTCATGCATGACAAATAATAGTAGTTTTGGAAAAGAAAAACTACACTCTCTATAAACCCATATTAGGCACCCGTCCCGGAAGATAACTTTCCAAACACATATCATGCACATTCATTTATCAAGCATGCATGGTTCCATTCAAAATAAAAATAATCTTACACAATATCTTAATTGCAATCTTGTTTTAAGAAAAAATGGTTATAATGCAGTGTTTTCATTGTTTTAAAACATAAACATCATTAAATTAATATTTTAATCAAATAATAAAATAACAAAAAGAAGGTGTATCTCAAGTATGTAATTCTAAGTACATATTTAAATAGGCATAAATGAGAACACATTCTTTCGGTTCATTTACTCATTTAATTTATGTTCACTTCAAAATAATCCTATTCTAATTCATTTCGTTTCCAAGTAATTTATATTTTAATTTACTTAATTTATTTTCTAATTTTTTTTTCACATTTCCAGAAAATTAAATAATAACTTTCCAAAATCATGTTTAACAACTCATTTTAACTTATGTTTTGTAGTAATTTTTAGTTTCATTTCCATAGATTTATCTAATTTCATTTTGACTCTTAGAGCATTAATCTTTGCACAAAACTATTTAATCTTACATTCTGAAAAATATTTTAATTTAATTTAATTTAATAATAGTATCTTTTATGTTTCTTTTGTTTTGATAATTTTATCTCTCTCTCTGGCAGTTTGAATTTTGAATCTACAAAAATAGAATTTACTAAATAGAAAAATCTATTGTCTCTTAATTTTTTTTCTATTCAAAATCATTCTACAATTTTTTGTTTCTAATTGTTCAATGGTTTTCTGGTAAAATCACAGTTTGGTGTTTGAAATTTCTTCAGAATTTAAGAGAAATAGTGATAATTTTCAATAAATAATATTCAAGAAACAAAAGAAAGGATCCAATTTAAAAATACTATGATCATGAATTTGTTAAATAATTCTTATTTTATTCTACCTGATAATTCTTGAATCTGGAAATGATTATTTTTTTTGCTTCCTCTATCAATTTTTTGTTCACCTCCTCCTATTTGCTTATTTTTGTATTTGGAGACTCTTGTTCTCCCTTCTACTTAGGTACCTCTCTTTCATCTTACCTCTATTCTCCCTGTCCTCCCTTTGGCCACACCCTTCCTTTTGCATTCTCCACATACCTCTCCCTTCTCCCTTCCACCCTGCTACTTGTGTTTTATTTTATGTTTTCCCCCTCGTTGGTTGGCATGTACTCCTCCCTACTTCCACTTTTACTCATGCACCTTCTACCTGGTGATTTCCTCCTTATCCCTCAGCTTCTCCCTATGCACCTAAGACTTCTCTAAATTTTCTTGGTTGTGTATCTCTTCACCTTCTCCTCTATTCTGGCCATGCATGGGTGTTAGCAACTCCAAACAGAAAACAAATACCAGTCTCCTAGCCGTGCGTGGGAGTATGAGCAATGAGATTTTTTTTGTTAAAGAAAATTAGCAATCCTCCTCCTATTTGGTGTTCAGTCAATGTAAAGAACATAAAATCTTTTCTCCTTCACCCTCTACCTCTGGTGCATGTGTTAGAAAATGAGATGATTCCAATCAAAATATCAATAATCCTCTATGTTTTATGTCCAACTCCAAAAATAGATTTTCACTCCTTTTTTTCAATTTGAATTTTCTCCCTCTGTTGTTTTCTCATGCAAAAGATGGAGTTATTTACAAAGCCAGATCCACTTTCTTAGCTTTTATCTCTAGTCAAAAATTATCAAAACTCCAAGTTAAAATATTTGATTTCATTCATATTGATTGAAAGATATTTTCTGACAATTTGTAAACTGTTGTTTGAATTCCATTTCATATTTTGAACGTAATGCTTGTTTTGATTTGTTTTCAATAACATAGTTTAACATATTTAATTATTTAAACATTTATATTTCCTCTCTCATTTATTAAATGAGAAGATATCAAATAAATCAATAACACTATTTTACCTCTTTTATATTTTCGAATTAAAAGATTATTCCAAAAATTTAGAATAAAAACATTATTATTTTAAAATAATAACAAAATATTGACACAAGGAATTTAATTATTTAAATAAAATTAATTTCCTCACCAAAAAAAAAATCAAATCGCTATTTAAAACAAACATATTCTTTTCACATATATTTTAGAAATCAATTAAACTTAATTTAAATTTGCAAATATATAATCATCACAAAAATTTATTAAAATAATAACTATGTGGTGTGTGAGATTCCATCATCCTCATAAATTTTTGATGGCTAAAATGACTCTATCTGATTGATGTTCTCACCTTCATTCTCATTTACCTGTTCCTATGTTCACTTGCACTCAAATTTTCATCAGCAATGACAAACCCCGAATTTGACAATAATGGATTTCAAATCATTTCATTTACATTTAAATTTCACTTTCAATTCAACTTTAAATAATCATCTAACATAATAATTAAAATTCTCATGATTAATAATTGCATTTAAAGAAATGACAAAAATCAATACGTGAAAAAATCTTGTTCGCCAACTAGCTCTAAAATATCTCCACTTGCACTCAAAATGAGAGAGAAGGTGTTGGGGGTTGTATAGGGGTCTACCTCAATCAAACCCTCATTTTGGTGTTTCCACCTCCATGAACAACCAAGTTTGCAATGATATAGAAATAATATGATAAGGAAGAAAGAAAGCAAAGAACACTAAAACATTACACAATGGTAATGTGCTTACTCAACCAAGTAATAAAGGAGAGGAGTATAAGTATTACCACCTCCACAAAGAGTGCTCAAGGCTAATGGGGGAGAGAATGAGAAGAACTGAAGCACCTGTTGCAATAGTTTTGTTCTACAGTTTCTCCACTGAATTGACGAAGTGATGGAATTTCTTTTATGGAGTGCAAGAAATGCTACTTCTATGGAATTTCTTCTATCGAGTGTTAGAAACCAAGATCACCTACATGCAATCACCTGTCACATGCAAAAGACATGCAAAACCAAAGAAGATGTTTTGTAAACCTGAAAGTAAAAATGCATTATTGAGAATCAATTATTACAAAGAGATCAATCCTTATGAAGGAGATCAAGAAACCCTAAAAGGGAAACCCTAAATGAAACCCTATTGTGGACAATTAATAATTAATCAATTATTAATGTGCCTAAGTTTAACTTAAGCAACTAAAGAAATAAGTGACTTTATTAATTAGCTAGTATGATATAATTAATTAAGTGTAATAACTTATTACTCTAACACCCCCCATTAAGATGAACTTAGGAAGAAGCTAAAACACTAGAAGAAGATGCATGTAAGCCAAGATGGGTCCCGAAAACTAGGCCTAATCAGGTACCCATTTACAAATGCAAGAAAGAGGTAGAGAAGGAAAACTCAGTGGGAAAACCCCCCCTAGAATGAGATGACATGCTAAAAAGAAGCACTAGAGGAGCAATGTAGAGTAACACTGGAACCGCAATCTGACAAGCAAGGAAAGATACTTTTTTCTACAAGAAACCATATCAAAATCATAATGATGCAACAATAGACCCGATGCCATGGAACACTTGAAAAATCCAAATGGGAACAACCCTAGAATCTATGAACCAACAGTTGATTATTGAATGATGTAGTACTGAAAATGAAGTGCAAAGATGTAAGTTGCACCCTCCCAACTACCAAAACATCCAAGTAATCTCCAAACAACCCATCGGGACAAATATCGACTAATCGATCAAACTGAGAAAGATACAGAAAAAGTGCAAGGACAACAGCATAGAGTTCCTCAATACCTTTCCAACGCAACAAAGATAGCAAAAATCGGAGATCATGGCAAATTCTTATGAGCTCAGAATCATAAAATAAACATGTAACTTAAAAAAGCAATAAATTCAGTAAAACATAAAAATATTGTAAAATAAACTGCAACATAGGAAATTTCTTGGAACCAACTTTCCGAAGATATCTTGTTTGTCCAATTTTGATACCCTATGCCCAAGTTATGCCAAAAATTAAAAAACTACTCTTTTAAGGAAATTAGGGCTAGGAGGGGGCACAGAGGCCGTATGCCCGATGATGTCATGCTGATGTCAACATTTCACGAGAAAAAATTGATGACCTGGAGGTCGTCACAAAAAAAAAGTGCCCCCCTTGCAGAAAAAAAACCATCAAAGCCCCTAGTCACCGATATGACTAGGGGCAAGAGGCTGAGCTCAGCCAAGGGCCAGGCACGGAGCTCCTGGTCCCCCATAGGACCTTGGTGCTCGAGCTGGAGCCTGCGGGGGCTAGTCTGACTAGCGAAGCTGGAGGCAATGTGGAGGTGGCACCGCTCGAGGGCCACCGCTCCTCGTGGCGCCCAAAAATTTCATTGGCAGCTCAATTTTTTTTCAAAAAACATGCATTTTTTTGAGTTTTTTTACATTTTTTTTTTTAAAATGTGCCTTGGGGAGCATTCTGGGGAGGCCGTATAGCCTCCATGGTGAAATTTTTTTGCCTTAGAGACCAACTGCTCGAAAATCAATGATTTGACAAGTGTTTCTAGGGTTTTTGGGCCCTGTGAACGCGATGGCGACGTCTGTTTGAGCCCAAAGTGTCCCAAAAAGTTGGCTACCCCTAGATCTTGCAAAAAAAATGCCTGTGGAAACCCTTGCACTTGAAACTCACAAAAATGAAATATCTTTAGATCACGAATAGGAAGCTGCAGGTCTGGAGCTCTGATACCATGTTAGAAACCAAGATCACCTGCATGCAATCACTTGTCACATGCAAAAGATATGTAGAACCAAAGAAGATGTTTTGTAAACCTTAAAGTAAAACTGCATTATTGAGAATCAATTATTACAAAGAGATCAATCCTTATGAAGGAGAAAGGGAAACCCTAAATGAAACCCTAGTGTGCACACTTAATAATTAATCAATTATTAATGTGCCTAAGTTTAGCTTAAGCAACTAAAGGAATAAGTGACTTAATTAATTAACCAGTATGATATAATTAATTAAGTGTAATAACTTATTACTCTAACAATTTTTTTCTACAGTTGCTTTACTGAATTGATAAAGTGGTGGAATTTCTTCTATGGAGTGCAAGAAATGCTACTTCATTGCTTGAGGTGAATGCTAAGAGCTTATGAGTTTCCAAGAGAGATCATCTTACCTTCCACTAGAGCTCCAAATGAATGAAGGAATAATAGACGAAGGAAAGAGTGAAGGAAATAGCCATATTTGGGTCGATCAGCTAAAGGGGCCATTGCAAATCGACTTCCAATGGGAAGTGTAATGCCTCTGCAGGCTCCAACCATGGGAATCTACTAGGGACATAGGTACACCATGTGGATGTCTGCATGCCATGTAGGCATCCTTGATAGTTATTCTTCTACTGATGCTCAAAACAAGTGCCAAGTGGAATGAAGGCATTAGGCTTATGTGGAATTAAGCCTCAAAATTTTGTTTTCTAAACGAGGAAGGGTAAAAGGGGAATTTTCATTAGGGGTGTGAATTTGCTCCTATATAGTAACTTCATTCTTCTCTATGTTATGCATCTCTCTGATTTTTTATCTCTTTCATTTCTCTTTTGTTTTATATTTGGGGATGACATAAGGCATCAAGACATCGATTTCTCTTCCATGTTGACCCAAAAGCTTTTTTTTTTTCCTTTTCATTTGTCTTATGTTTTCCTTTCGGGGATGACACAAGGTGTTGAGACATTCATGTTTCTTCCATGTTGACCTAAAAGGTTTCTCTTTTTTTTTTCTCTCTTTGTATCATTGTTCCAATTCTATGTGTATTTTCAAGATGATGACAGTTTCATATCTCTAAAAAAATTGCAACAAAGAACATAATGACCCAAAATCCATAGATCCCTTATGTGTTTGGTGTTTTCATTTTGGGGGCAACCCCTCTCTTTTATTTTTCCATTACATGACACAACTCTACTTTGAAACATGTGACTTGGCATAGGGCTTTCCAAGTTGGATCTCATGTATTATATCTTATTTTCATTTTCTATTTTCTACTTTAAATAATTGCACACACTATGATGTTTAACAATTTCTTTAAAGTGGGGGCATACATCAACATTATTATTTTTTCCTTTCCATGGCTCATGGTCTAGTCTTCTTACTTTATATGATTCATTTTTCGCTTTGTGGATGACACTGGGTATGATGTCCTTCATGAGCATTATCTCTCTTAACACATTGAATTCCTCTTAGTGGCTTGATGTGACACACTGCATCCCCTAAGTTGTGAATTTTTTGTTCTTTGATTGGTCCCCTCTTGAAGATATTAGGCACAATTTTCCCTAAGTTAAATACATTGCATGAACTAAGAAAGACTCCTTTGAACATTTCCTATTGTTTAATTTTTCATTTGTAATTATATGTCCACCTTGCATAACATAATCTGCATGCCTATGGAGTCATCCTTTTTGTTCATGAGCTCCAAGCATATAAATTTTTGCTTGCCTCGTGAAGCTCGAAAATCATTTCTTTTTGTGTGGCACCTTATTAAATTTATTAGGGGGTGTAAATTTGGTATGGTTGAGGGTGAAGCCCAATTCAAGGCATGAATTTTCCTATAACCACTTGTGTGTGTGTGCATGAGTGTATACCAACCATGAGTGTATGTGTCTCACCCATGGCAACTTCTCAACCAATGGACATTGAGGAGTTATGTTGTCTTAGAGTGAGTATACATTTTTTAGACCAAAAAGGCTAGATCTGATCCACATCATGATGGAAAAATGATCAAAGCTTGATCCAATTCTTTCTCATTTTATCGTTTCTCTTTCTTCATATTCATCAGCGTATGCTTGGCCCATGTCACTGTTGTTTATATCATTCTCATTTGTGTTCCTTTGTGCCTATGGTTATTTATCTTGCGATCTCGATCTTGTGGGCTTGATCACCCCTCTTCTTTAGTATCTCATCTTATCAACATTGGAACCCCTCTTGATGCATGATCATATACTTTATTGTGAGTTTGAAGCAAGTTGATTCTCTCACTAAAGTGGGGGCTAGATGGAGTCACAAAAAAAGTAACCCTTCTACTTTTTTTGACTTGTTCGGGCCCTCCTTGTGGTTTTGGCTTAATTTTTCCTTGATTTAATGTTTTAATGTAGATAACACATTCACATTAGGTCTTTGGCCTATGTGAATTAATAAATTTTATTGGTGCCTTGAAAAAGTGTTGTGAAGTGTTGTAACACACTCACACTTTTCTATGGTTTTATCAAATAACTAAACATAATAATCATAATCAACCTTAATTTTTCCTTATTAGGAGTGTTGTAAAATGTTGTAACACACTTTCATATTTATCTAGGATTTTCATTAATAATTTCTCTTTCTTATGCTTTAATTGGCCCTATTTTGCATCTACAAGACTCATTTATTGCATATTTTGAGGATAATCCCAACAAAAAATTAGTAACCAATCACAATTTAGGTGTTCCTATCTTGTGTGGCCCAGGTTTTTTGTTTGGGACTCAATCGCCACCTTTGGAAAATGGGTCCCATTTGGATCTTTTGGCATCGAACTAGTTTTTACAAATTTCTAAGCACTTTTCATTTTTGGTCCCATACATTATGCCTAATGGGACTCATTCACCACCTTGGTAAAATGAGTTCCATGTGGCCTAAATTCAAATTTAATTCAAATTTTTGGCAGGATTTTATTTTCCTAGATCCGATGTCGTCTTGTAGTGTAATTTCAGGAATTCTTGCATAGTTGGGTATAAATACAAGGTTGTTTCACATATTTTCTCCTAAAAAATAATCAAGTGATACCTAGCATTCAAGATAGTTCACAAGAGAATTTAAGCATTCACAAGAGAATTCAAAGGCATTCAAGGCTAGATTATCAAGAATTTTAGAGAATTCTTCAAGTGCCAATCAATATGTCAAAGATTGAATTCTTCATGTTTGTTATTGTGCTAACAATTGTGATGTCTAGTTGAAGATTCAAGAAAGTGTTTCAAGCAAGATCAATATTATTCAATCAAGAGTAATGAACCACATCCATTGCAACCATTTCAAGCATATTTGTAACACTTTATTGTTAGGTTTTGATAAGTTGCAACATTGTTATTTGTTCATTCATCATTGTCTATTCATATTTTTTTTCATTTCAAGGTTTAATTACCAACAAGAGGTTTGGAAAAGGAAAACCCCTATTCACTAACCCCACAACATTTTTCCCTCTTCTTGTGTGTGAATTGAAGGACTAGGATGTAGATATTTGAAGGAGAAAAGTTGGAGAGAAGTTGTCATCAAGCCTTGGAGAAGCTTGGAGAAGGTCTACAAGTGGCAATTTATAGTTTCAGATGTAGAAACCAATCAAGAAGAGCAGAGCGGACTAGGAGGAATAGAATTAGGTCCTGAACTTTTGAAAAAACAAAAGTGGACTGGTTCACCGCAAGTGGGAAATAAGTCTTATTGTATAGGCCTGACAAATATTTTCACATATTCGAATACCCTTTTGGTTGAAACCTATATTTGCACATTTTTCCAAAAGAAGTATTGATTCACCCAACTTGATGAATGAGTCCTAGTCAACATTGATAGTAGATTTCTTAGAATTCTAGACCTACATTCTACCTTGTTTAGTCTCCTAGGTGCATACTTTCTATTTCAAAACTTCCTATTGTATTATTTTCATATTTTTAGGTCATTTAGGGTTTGTTTTCATTCAAATAGGGTTTTGTAATTCATATTGCATTTCATTGTCTTTTCCAAGTGTAAATTTGGTGATTAACCCCTCATTTGATCACATTTAATCCCTACAACAACCCTATTGCAAGATATCTTTCTGCATTACATTGAGATCTCTAGGGTTATCCTTGAGTGTAATCTACTTGAAAGTGGGTGTGAATACAACATCGTCATTCCAACACACTTTTTTTTAATAGGTTCCAGGTGTATGAATCAAATCATTCTAAGAGAGTCATTGTAAGATCCTTATACTTTGATATTTTTTCATGTTTCACTTGATATGATTCATTTATTTTCTTAATGACTAATTGTGAATCACCAAATATATTAATGCTTCGAGCTCCCAAAGTTAAAGCAACACATATTATAGAAATTAAAGCTTCATACTCTATTCTGTCTATACTCTTGTCGGATCATAATTTCCACCTACTCTTCCACAAATTCAAATTGCAAGAAGGTAAAAGACAAAATAATTAGAAATTACTTCACTTTTTACTCTTATATATGTTAAAAATAGGGTTTCAATATATTAGTGTTAAAATTACTTTCCATTCAAACTAGCATATAAGGGGCTCGAGAAAAAAAATTTCTACATTTTTTGTTGCATTGGAATCATGATTCTACTCTTGTTCTTATCAAATGTCTATTATTATGTGGTATGGTGCCTAGAAATACCCTATGATATGACTTATCCAGCTCAATGTGGTTAGACTACTACCTTCATTCCACCTCCGTAAAGCAAGAGGAATCAAGGAGGCATAGATCTTCCCTCAAATTTGATTCCTAGAAGAAGTTAGATAAGAGGATTTTTAAACAATTAATGAATTTTTGTTGCAGGATGTGATTCCTAACATTGTGGTTTTGTAGATAGCTATAGTGGGGGATTCATTCTCCCATGCTCACAAATGAATCCATATGACTATCCTTTTATTAAATTAAGTGTGTTGTTAAAATTCCTTTAACTTGCATATGCATGTAGAGTCAAATGGGTGCTAAAGTGTGGGCTAAATGTGGAAACAAAAACCGCACTCCCTTCTTGGAGATAGTGCAATCCCTTGCTTAATTTTGACCTATTTTGGTACCCTTTCATTAAATAATCATTAATTCACCCCTAAGACTGATGAGGTACAAATAACCTCATCATAATGAAATTAGAAAATCTTATTTTTACAAGCTCAATCCTAAGTCTGTGCCAATTTATTAAACTTTAGGAGGAATAATTTCTTATCTTTAAGGAAAATTATGCAAAATTTATTTCTTGTGATCAATTGAGGAAATTTGCCAATACAGGTTTAATGGGTTGACTTGAGTGTTTTTGTAGGAAATAATCAGTCATCTAGTAGCTATTACAAAATTTTTAGCCAACATATGCCTTAAATATGGTTTAAGATAGATGTTGAAAACCTCCTCCTGAATATCAGGCCAATGAATCAAAGATTTAATTACTATTTATTTAATTTTTGTTACCAAAAACTTCATGGCTTATCTCGATCCTTCTTTATGTTTATGAGTTTTATAGACATGGAGGTTAGTTAAATTTGTTAAAGAATTTTTCAATGGAAATCCATGCCATCTAGAACCTAGGATTTAGTTATAAGTTTTTCTACAAGAATGTAATTTTAAAAATGAATTAAAAAGATTGAAATGTAACGTTATGTTGTTTAAATGATCTCTGAATACTGATAAATTGAAGAACTGTATTATGCCAATTGCTATATTGTTGAACTATGGATGATAAGTATTTTTAATGGAAGGACTCTAGAAGCTATACTCTATGTGACTTGAGAACAAAGTGTTAACATGCGAGCTGGCCACTTGAGGGAAGTTAGTTTAAATAATAAGTACTTAGTGTTATGTTGTTTTATTTATTACATAGGTAAGTGTATAGTACAAACTCACTAAATTCTACTAGTTGTTGAGTCTGAACTTCTAGAGCACTTTCATTTTTAATTAGTATGAGTTATTTGTTGTAGCTGTTAGAATCTTTTACTATTTAAGAAAATGTTTTATAGTCTGTTTACTTATTTTTCCTTTTCTGTAGTTTATCAGTTATTCAGCTTTCTTATTTCCATTCTTTCTAGTTTAGTTGTGATGATTTTTGAATTATTTATCTTATTCTTTCTAGTTTAGTATTTCTAGTTTTCTTAAGATAATTTTTTTTCTAGCTAAGAAATTAAATATCTTTAGATTAGAATTAATTTCAGTAGTTCCAAGAAAATCAGAAAATCTAAAATGAGTTATCCAAATCATCTTCTTTTTCAAACTGCCTTGGACACTACTCGGTCGACTTATTGAAATTTTATATTCTAAAGCAATGGGACCTAACGACAACCTATCACTTTTTGGAATCATTTTCGAGGAATTAAACTATCCTTTTTCCTAAAGTATTACTAGGAGATGGTTTGAATACCAACTTTTATACCAAAACTTTCTCTATAGGCTTCCTTTTCTCCATGGTTGGGAAAAGAGGCCCTCACAGGCAATTTATACCAAAGAACTCCCTAAAATATATACCAATGATACCTAGGGAGGCCCATGGATTAGATGAAAATACTTTTGAAGAATTATTTGAGCCTTTTCCACCAGAGGCTTTCCATTATTTGCTTGGAAGTCAACTAGAAAAACAACCCATTATAGAGGAAATTGTCTTTGAGGAAAAATATCATGTGAACATCATGGGAGATCGTAGGGCTGAACCTAACCACAATGAACCTCAATAGCATCCTATAATTTTTACCTATCCTATTACCTTGGATGTGGATGATGATAATGCAATGAAGAACATTTCCCCAGATTTCCTTCCAACCTTATGTGGCTTGTCCTCATAAGACATAGACCAATTTCTCTTTGAATTTAAAGTCTCGTGTCAAATTTATGACTAAGAAAATGATAACCAGAAGTTGAAGCTCTTTCCTTCTACTTTGAAGGATTCAACAATGTGTTGGTTCATGGGATTCGGTTCTAATAGTATAACATCTTGGGGGGAAATGGAGAATTTTTTCTTGCAAAAATACCAAAGTTACTATAGGTTGAGCGACCAAAAGGAAGAGTTGTTTAAATTGAGACAAAATGAGGATGATATTTTAGAGGACTATCTTGACAAGTTCCTTTTCCTCTCTAAAATATGTGGAGAAGAGGCCATTAGCGTAGAGATTTTCAAAACAATTTTTCTTAAAGGACTTGATGATGATTCTAGAAGAAGCCTTGATCTGATGGGGAAAGGTGACGTATCTCAACTGACCCTTGAGGAAATATGTGAGTTATGTTAGAATTTCTCTCGTACTCGGGGAGGAATCCATAAAAATAATCTTTTTAAAGGATCTAATGAGATAGGTAAGCTCCGCAAAGAAATAGAAAATCTAAAATCAGACATTCTCATTCAGTTAAACAGTACTTTAGATGGCATGCAAGCTAAAACTCACAACCCAGAGACCTTGTTAATATATTGTTCTAGGTGTCGAAACAAACACATGTTGCGAGAGTGACCTTTAGATAAAGTCAATTTTTATCAACTGTGTGAGCAAAACCATCCTACAAATCAGTGTGAGCTTTTGTCTGATATTAAGAATACTAAGAAAAAAACTATTTATTTTGAAGAATAGATAAACGCATTAAACCAATGTCAAGGAGGTAGCTTCTCTTATGGATAGAATTCCAATCCTACATGAAGAACACAAAATAACTGGGTTCATAATCAATGGACTCCATGTTGGAATCAGTCACCTTCAGCACAACCTAACTGTGGAACTCCTTATTGGGGATTCTCCAAATGGGAAAATCAAACATGGGGAGCTCAACAGTGTTCAAACCAAGAACATGCTACCCCTAGTGGAATCAGGGTCAAAATCAATTTTATACTGGACCTAGGAGGAATGAACAACAATTTTTTTTACCTCTAGCTCAAAACCCTCTTAAGAATGAGTAGGTAAACCAACCTTAGCTTCCTGCACAACCGCTCCCCAATCCTAAGAATAATTGCCAGAATACACCAGTCTACTCTACTGAACATGAAAATGTTACAGGACTTAATGCGATACATTACAGAAAGGTATAGTTTCTCTCTAGTAGAACTCTTCAACCCCCAACTATTGAAGAAATAGTAGAGGAACCTAAGCCTAAAAGTCCACTAAAAGACAACTCGCCTAATCAAGACATTTCCATCAAGAATAAAGAGCCTTGAGCTACTGATTTGTCTTAGGGGGAGGAAGGTCAGTCCTTGAGTCAAAATAGGGAGGATTCTATTCCAAAAGAGAAAATGATGGCACCATATCTAGAATGTTTAAAGTCAATTACTCTAGAAGATATTTTAGAAATTCCTATGGCTTCTGAAACTGCATTAATTCAGGAGATTAAGCAACTGCAAATTGAGGCTCCTCTATTGTAGGAAATAAAGGAAATTCCTGAGTTAAACTAGTTAATCAAGAAGCTATGTATTAAAATGCTAGGTAGGAAGCCAAAAAAGATAAATACCATTCATATTGATGGATATTTAGTTGATTTTTAGTCTGGAAAGAGTATTTCTCCAAAATATAATGATCTTGGGAGTCCACTTATAACCGTTACAATTAATGAGGTGGCAATATGAAACACATTAGTGGATTTTGGAGCATCTATTAATGTGATGACTGTGTATGTAATGGATAAGTGAGGTCTAAGTGATTTAAGTCCTACAACTACACTCTTACAAATGGAAAATTAGTATATAGCCATCCGAAAGGGCATCATTAAAAAAATTCTTGTGAAAGTTGATGGATGGGAATATCCAATCGACTTCTAAGTTATTTAGTCTCTTACACCCCAAGATAGCTATCCAATAATCCTTGGAAGACCATGTTTGGCCACTATAGCTACTAAGATTGATTGCAAAGAAGGGGGAATGATCATTTCACATGGTCAAGATAGTAAATTTTTTTTCTTATATCCCCCTGCTAAACTGCTAGAGCATGGAAAGGTCTAGGTTGATCAACCAGAGGAATCTAGTGGTTTGGAAATCTTAGCTTTGCTAGCCATTGTAGTAATTAAACAACATAGAGAAGAACTAAAGGAGGAGCTAGTAAATGACATAGCATGCCTTGCTATAACCCCTAATGAGGAAGAAATGATGGATGCTCCAAGAATTTTTGGACAACCAATTGATATAGGAAGGATGGAGCAAAGCTATGCTACCATGGGAATGCCTTGTCCCTTAGCTAACACGATCCCCAAACCAAGTCATTTCCTTGAAGATATCGCAAGGTTTCACTGGATTATACCTCATAGTTTTCCTCTTAACACCTTGTTGCGACCAATTTATAATGTAAGTTTGGCCCATCCTGGAACAAAATTGATTATGCTATTACCAAGAAAAAATTTAAACATCAATAGTTGGCTATCAGAAACAAAGGAGGATAAATTGTTCAATGTGTTCGTAAGAAGGTCTAAAGCCTTTTCTTGGGATTATACGGACATGAGGGGAATTCACCCAGGTGTTTGTACTCACCACATATATATTGATTTGAGTATAAGTCTTGTTTGCCAGCCGTAGAG
The DNA here is from genome assembly GCA_007115665.2 of Sequoiadendron giganteum. Lineage (NCBI taxonomy): Eukaryota > Viridiplantae > Streptophyta > Pinopsida > Cupressales > Cupressaceae > Sequoiadendron > Sequoiadendron giganteum. The sequence goes on from CM021103.1 coordinate 223,777,088, forward strand.
GAGACTCAATCCTCCATTAAAGGATCTAGTCAAAATTGAGATTGAGAAACTCCTCCGTGCAAGATTTATTTATCCTATCTCTAATAGTAAGTGGGTGTCACCTATGGGGGTTGTGCCAAATAAGAATGGAAAATGGAGAATCTGTGTAGATTATATAGAGCTCAAGAAATCCACTCATTGAGATTATTTCCCCCTACCATTTGTTGACCAGGTTCTGGACAACTTGGTTGAAAGAAAATATTTCTCCTTTCTAGATGGATTTAGTGGTTACAATGAGATACAGTTGCTCCAAATGACCAAGACAAGACCATGTTTACCTACCCTTGGGGAAAATTTTCATATAGAGCGCTTCCCTTTGGACTTTGTAATGCTCCAACAACTTTCCAAAGAGCTATTCTTTCTATATTTTATGTACTTGTTAATGACTGTGTAGAGGTCTATATGGACAACTTTACAGTTTATGGGTCAACATATGATGAAGCTCTTCAGAACCTGGACTGAGTTTTAAAAGTTTTTGAGGAAAATATACTATCCCTTAGCCACAAAAACTATTTAATAATGGTAGAACAAGGAATATTCTTGGGTCATCCTATTTCCTTTGAGGGAATAAAGGTCGACCCCAAGAAAATTGAAGTCATCCAACAGTTGACTATCCCTCAAACACAAACAGATTTTCAATTTTTTCTTTCTTGGACATGATGGTTACTATAGAAGGTTCATAGATGGATTCATTAAAATTGTGGATCCTATGTTCTTTCTTTTATAGAAATAATTAGATTTTTTTTGGATGCCTGAGTGTCAGCTATCATTTGAAACAATTAAGGAAAAGCTTGTCTCTTCTCCCATACTATGGGGGCCAAATTGGAGTATTCCCTTCCATATTTATGTAGATGCTTATAACGATGCTATTGGTGCAATACTAGGACAAGAAGATGAGAATGGGCGAAAATATGCCATATATTTTATCAGTTAGAATCTTACATCTACAAAGAGAAACTATACAACAACAAAAATATAATTATTGTTGTTGTTCATGCTATTAAAATTTTTTGCCACTATATTAGAGGATATAAGGTTATAGTTTATAAAGAACATTCAGTTTTAAAATAACTAATGAAAAAACCTGTAGTTAATGGTCGGATTATGAGGTGGTTATTACTCCTTCAAAAGTTTAATGTTACAATCCTTGATAAGCCAGGGAAATATAATGTAGTAGCAGATTTTATGTCGCAAATCAAACAAGAAAATGGGGATAGTATGCCTACATAGGACGAGTTTCCATATGAGAATTTGTTTGCCATTTCTATAAATTCACCATGGTTGGTAGACATTTCTAACTATTTTTTTGCCTCTGAGGTACCCCCGGGGTTCACAACAAAGCAAAGGAAGTGACTTATCAGGGAAAGTGCCCCATTCAAGTGGATTAACATAATTCTATTTAGTTGTGGACTTGATATGATCTTGAGAAGATGTGTCAAAGCTAATGAAACGTACAGTATTCTAAGGGCTTGTCACGATGATCCTTCAGGAGGGAACTACTCTACAAAAAGATCTTCCCATAAATTTTTAGGAGTTAGATACTATTGGTCTTCAATGTATAAGGATATTAAGAACTATGTTAATTGTTGTGTTGAATTTTAGAGAGTAGGAAGACCAACTGCTTCTTTTGAGATGCCTTTACTACCATAGGTAGTTCTTGAACAATTCAAAAAATGGGATTTATACTTTATCAGACCCATAGATCCTTCCTCACAAGGGAAAAAATACATATTGGTTTGCACCGATTACCTAACAAAATGGGCAGAAGTTCAAGCCTTACAAATAGCTAGGGAAGAGAAAGTCATGGAATTCCTATATAATTAAATCTTGCTTAGATTTGGAGCCCCTCGAACTATCATTAATGACCAGGGACCCCAATTTATGTCCAAAGTGCTCTTGGCATTCACCGACCATTTTCAAGTAAGCCATAGAAAGTCAACCCCTTACCACCCTTAAGCAAACGACTAATTGAAAGTAACTAATAGAGAGCTTGAAAAAATATTAACAAAAATAGTTTCTTCAAGAAGAAAAGATTGGGCTAGGAAACTCCTTGAAGTAGTTTGGGCATACAACACAACCTGAAAAACCATGACTGGATTCAGCCCCTATGAGGTCGTTTTTGGAAAGAAACCTTGTAGAAGTTGATAAAACTCAACCTCACAGTCCCCAAGAATCACCTGCATGCAATCACCTATCACATGCAACAGATATCCAGAACAAACAAGAGGATGTTCTGTAAACTGTCGGAGAAAATATGTGCAAGCTAAAACCAGAAATAATATTATTGAATGATCTGATAATTACAGTGTGATCAATCCTTATGAGGAGATCAAGAAAACCTAAAAATAGGAAACCCTAGTGTGCACACTTAATAATTAATAAATAATTATTAATGTGCCTAATTTTAGCTTAAGCAACCTAAAGAAATAAGTGACTTAATTAATTAACCAATATGATTAAATTAATTAAGTATAGTAACTTATTACTCTAACACCCCCCATTAAGATGAACTTAGGGAGTAGCTAAAACACTAGAAAAAAGATGCATGAAAGCAAAGATGGGTCCCGGGAACAAAGGCCTGATCAGGTACCCAAGTACAAATGCAATGCAAACTAAACTAAATGGGGTAAAGGAGAAAACTGAGTGGGAACAAAACTCCTCCCCAAAATAGAATGCAAAGAAAGGAATAAAATGCACTAATGAAAGAAGGATAGGAGGTAGATTACATGATACCCCCCATAGACAGCTTCTATCATATAAGTACATGAACAATGGTTTCCATAGAAGAGATAGAAAGAGAGAAAAAGGCCCCCCAACAATGAAGAAACTCATGTCACAATGGTAGATGCCTGATGTAGAATCCAAAAGGAGATCTTGAAGCAAAAAATGATATTCCCCCCCTTGGGAATAAATGGATCCAAAGGATGATGATGAAGAAACTGTGTGAAGAGTGACGGACCAATTTGTCTCAGGATGTGTGCCATGATAGGATGCTAAAGAATCTCTCTATCTAAACTAAAAAAAATGATGTCAAATCCAAACTGATGTGGAGAATCTTGAAATGCAACCTCTCAATGCACTAATAATGGTGGGTGAACAATGATAACCTAACTGTCAAGGTAGAGGATATGAATGTCCTCGTAAGAATCCTCCAAATCTGCAATATAAGACTCAACAAACAAGAAAGATATGTTTGCAACATAAGAGTCCAAAGTAGCTATGTCTGGAAGATGTATGATGCCCTACTACACTGAATCAAGAACAATAGGAGATATTGATGAAGTCTTAGTCTGAAGAGTAGGAACTATGAGACAAGCCTCTGATCCATCAGAACATGTAAGGGTGTCTAAATACTCAAGCTCCTCTAAATTATCATGATCAAAGGGTGTATTTTCTCTCCAAGCAATGGGTAAGAGACAATTTGAAGCAGGATCCTTTGGGAATGGAGAGAGATTAGGGTCTCCATAGATCTCCCAAAGATGTGTCCACAGTGAGTGAGGACAATCAATGTCCGATATAGCCAACACAGTGTCATGATCAAAAATAGACAATATAAGTCCTACTATGTGATCTCTAATGATATCCCATGCTAATTTCACCTTTGAATCGGTTGGTTCAGGTATGAGATCATACAAATAATGCAAAATATTAAGCCACCTACAATGTGTAAGTATACCCTTTGCCCATAACTCATAATTACCCCATTCCAGAATGACAATTGAAGGGTAAGTAGAAAAACCCATGATAACTCTTCAAATGAAAAAAACTAAGAAATCTGACCTTACTACATTTAGATCAAATTAATATAACCCATCCCACACAAACATAACCCCTATAGGTGCCAGAATGTCCAAGTAATTGAGCAAAATGTAAAAACACACAAATATGAATAAAATTTTCTTGGTAAATTATCTGATCAGATAGACTGTATATCTGGAAAGAACACTAAAACACCTTTCCAACGCCTATTCGTTTGCACAAAATGGAGTTTGGACGCAAAAGATATGCCCTCTGGAGTGCAAAAAACAAGTTTCGACTTTGACTGGAAAAAAAAGCATCAAAACCGAAAAAATAGAAAATTAAACCTCCACAATTGGAAAGCACTTGGAACTTTCTTTCCGACGATATTTTTTTTTTGAAAAACTAAGTTTGTATGCAAAAGTTATGGCCAAAATATCGAAACTGCTCCGAAATGATTTGAGGGTTAAGTCTGGTGGTTAGGCTAACCGCTAGCATTAACCACTAGCAGTTAACTACTAGTGGTTGACTAACGGTGATGCCCATTAACTCTGCGATTTCAAAAAAAAAACTCGGATTGCATGTCGTACCAAGCCATACGACCCAAAAATGAATTGTTTTTGCCTCTCGGACTCAGTGTGTTCAATTTTGACAATTTGATAGTCGATTTAGAGGTTTTTGGGCGCTCTGAACGTGATGGAAACATTCGTTTGGCCCAAAAATGCACAAAAAAATTGCGTACCCCCAGATGCACAAAAAATCAGCCTGGCTTGAAACCCTTGTATAGAAAAAAACACTGTGAGAGAATGTCTTCAAATCACAAACAGGAAGCCACAAGGTTGGAGCTTTGATACCATGTAGAACTTTATAAAACTCAACCTCACATTCCCCAAGAATCACCTACATGCAATCACCTATCACATGCAACAAATATCCAAAACAAACAAGAGGATGTTCGGTAAACCCTCAGAGCAAATATGTGCAAGCTAAAACCAGAAATAATATTATTGAATGATTTGATAATTACAATGTGATCAATCCTTATGAGGAGATCAAGAAAACCTAAAAATAGGAAACCCTAGTGTGCACACTTAATAATTAATGTGCCTAAGTTTAGTTTAAACAACCTAAAGGAATAAGTGACTTAATTAATTAACCAATATGATTAAATTAATTAAGTATAATAACTTATTACTCTAACAAACCTCTTCTTCCCATTGAGTTTGAAATACAAAATCTACAAACAACTATGGAACTAGGTCTGGATTTGAAATGAGCCCAAGTTGAATGAGTTCTGCAATTAAGAAAATTGGATGAGCTTTGCTTAGACGTTGTCCATCAAACTGAACTAATACAACACCAAAAAAAAGTGTGGCACGACAAACATATTAAGGAGAGGGTGTCCATAATGGAGAGTGGCCCTTACTATTTGATTCAAGGTACAAAGATCATAGCGGGAAGCTCAAAACTCATTGGTTGGGACCTTATGAGATTTCTAAGGTCTTTTCGAATGGAACAGTTCAGTTGAAACCAATTGATGGTGATACTCAGACCCTCTTAGTCAATGGTCATCGATTGCGTGTCTACCATTAGCCAGTCAATAGGGAAGAATTCTCAAGAATAGTGGAAATCCAGGGCGAGTTCCAATGTATTGACTTTGCCAAGGTAGAGTCTATTTGGTAAAAAAAATTATATAAAAAAATAAAAATAAAAAATAAATAATATATAGATATATTGGAAATATGTAATAAAAAGGCATGCATACCTAGATATTTCCCTTTCATTAGTTCTTCTCTTGGACTTAGCTAATTTTTTTTGTTCTATTTTGTAGGACTTCTTATACAAAGGAAATAACTTTTGGAGGACCTTCCTTAGATGCTTTGGAACTTATGGTCCTGATTCCAAGAGCTCTGGAACCTGATGGTCCTTATACCCAATGCTTCGTAACTTGTACAACAACTTTTCATGTCAAAAGGATGTTCCTGCACTAAAGTTCAAAGCTCGCGAAGTTCACAATTCATAAGTCTTGCCACTCCACCTTCATTCCATTGCTACTCTGGTTGCATCTTTTAGCGATGCTCCAGAACCTTCATTTTTTTTCTACTCCAATTGCATCTTTCAATGATGCTTGAGAACCTTCATTCCGTTGTTGCTTTGGCTACATCTTTCAGCGATACTCTGGAATCTTCATTGCATTGCTGCTTTGGATGCATCTTTCGGCGATGCTGTAGAACCTTCATTTCATTGCTGCTCTGATTGCATCTTTCAATGATGCTCCAAAACCTTCATTTCATTCATTTTTTGGCTGCATCTTTCAACGATACTCTAGAACCTTCATTTCGTTCCTTTTTCAGATGCATATTTCAACAATGCTCTAGAACCTTCATTTCATTGCTTCCCCAATTGCATCTTTTAGCGATTCTTCGGAACTTATCAACCTTCTTCATCACGAATCCATACCTCTTTCGTGCTCCAAATTTTTTTCACTAGTTTCAAGTGCGATGTCAATTACATGCTCCGAAACTTATTCATTCACATTCTGCCACCTTTTTCATAAATTCAAAATTTCGCGATACTTTCATCGTCATATCTTGTACACATGTCATCCTAATTATTATTTTTATCATAAATAAGCCACCAAGTACCACAACCCTCATTGATGGCTCTGTCATTCTTAAACTTCTGCATTCATGCCATAATAAGTCTTTCATCACCTCATCCAATACCTTCACTTCATCTTGTCAAATTTGTAAGGTATGAGATCTTTGAATGATCATAGAATACAAGTACTAATTTTAGCTTTAAGTAGGTAGTTATTTTCAAATAAAGAATAATTAATTGGCACAAAATTCCCTCCCAATTTATCAATTTGTGCCACTCAATGATCAACTAATTGTATGGAAAGCTTTTTGCATGCCTCCATGCAAATTAAAACTCATTGCATAGTAAGCTACAAACAAGACAAATAAATAATTGCGGTGGCTATATTTTCAAAAGTTTTTGTGTGCAAGCTTTGTGTCGTGGTTGAAATATTTAGTAGAGTAGAAAAATAAGAGAATGGGGGGTGGTAAAAAGAAGTCAGAGCCAAATTTTGCAGAAATATTGTTTGGGCTAAGCAATATCTCTAGTCTATTCAAAGAGGCAGGGTGGTTGAACTTTATCAGACATTTCAAAGGTTATAATGAAAAGCTAGTGAGCACATTTGTTGAAAACTATTCAAATGGTGAAGTGGTACTCTATGGAAAGCATTTTAAGGTGAGTCCAAAAATCATTTCTCGCTTATCAAGGTTAGAAAATTCGGGCATAAAGTTAAAAGAAACCTCTCAGATAATGTACCAAAAACTGTCTGAATTATTTGTTAGAGAGGGAGACCCTCACCCCATGGTAGTAATTAATACTAGAGGACAAAATAAAGAGTTCCAAAATAACCTCCATACGAGAACCTTGGGGTACTACTGTAGCATGGATCATAAAATATTTTACTTGTGAATTTCAACTAACTATTGTCGTAGGACTTGTTTTCTGTATGTTGATCCATTTGTGTCATGGGAAGGAGAACCCTACTCTTAGGGTTAATTTTCCTGAATTTTTATGTGACTCTCTAAATTCCTCAATAGAAAGATATAAAACAAGGTTTGGGCCACTAAAACACCATGGATTAATTCAATTTATTTGCCAATACCATTTTCTCCAGAAATCTGAGGGTAAATGGGAGAAGTTTTTGGGAGAAATTGAGAAGTATTCAATCAAAAGGATAATAAAACCGGGTGAAAAATCTCACCAAATTGCTTCAGCGTCTAGAGCAGTTTCCCCTGAGGGCTCTCTAGCTATGAAAGCTATGAATCCCACCACCACTTATGAGGAAGTGCCAAAATCTTTGAATAACTAATTCAAAACCCTTGATTTGCCAAAGCATGCTGAGCTTGTCTATTCTGATATGAGTAGTCCCAAAAGAAAGAGGAAAGAGAAAAGTAAAATAATTGTCACCTTCCAAGGTCTTCCTCCATTAAGGAGAAGTAAGCGCCTAGCCTCTGAATTCACTCAAACTCCAATGCAGGGTATGGAAGGAAGCTCAAAAAAGAAGAAGACCAAACAACCAACAAAACCTATTAAAATTTTTGAGCCTCAGAATAATGAGTAAATACCTCTATCAAGAGTAGATTCAGTGGAGAAAATTCCTTCCCACTCTACATATGTGGAGGAAGTTATCACCAAAGAAATTCAAGAAAGACAACAGGAGGGGGATGCTAGTATTCCAAGTCATTTGTCCCTGATTGTAGATAGAATTGTTAAGACAGTTGAAATGAGTGATACCACTATGGAGATAGAGAAATTCAAAATAGAAATGGATGATTTAAAGAAATAATTCTACAAAAATAATGAATAGGTTGAATTGAAACAAGAAGAGTTGATAGTACATACTGATGTAATCAATAAAAGGAATCAAGAAATATAGGATTTGAAACTACAACTATAGGAAAGGGACACATTAATTTATAAGTTAAAGGAGAAAATTCAAGAATTGAATCAAGAACATAAAACTTATAATGATGACATTGGAGAAAAGAATAAAGAAATTGAGATGATAAAGAAAAATTTTATGCTTGTGTTTTTGGCTTTTGAAGAAGACAGAAAAACAAGAATTGAAGAATTAAACACTTCCATCAGCAAATTTGTAGAGCTAGAACAATACTTGGAGGAATGCACTATGAAACCAAAGATGGAATCAAGAGTAACTCAAACTGAGCCTATTATAACTGATTGGTTCCATGTTCGCATTCCCCCATTACTCATGAAATGGATGGAAAAATGTTATTTCTTAAGAAATGTGCAAATTGAGAACTATAGGCGGAAAAAGGAGTTGGTACTCCTAAAAGAATCATTTCATAGGGCATATAAAGGAAAAAAAGATGCTTGTCAACTAATTAATTATCTATTATCCTGTGGAAGGCCATCTAGATTGTACTCCATGTTTTTAAATGAACAGTGGATAAGACGTAAATTATTCAAAATCTACAATGATCAACCTTATGAACCCAATGAATTTTTTTTATTAAGATATTTGTGGAATCAACCCCTGAGGATAAAGATTTGATTTGTGAGTTATTTTTGCATGATTTGTTATTAGAGAATCAAACTGATTTCTTTATCAATCTATTTGTTGGTGAAGTAGAATTAAGAGCCCTGTTATCTACTATGAGAAACCAAATTTGTTGGTAGGAGCACACAAAATAATTTGTACAGGAAGAAAATACCACGAGTCTTCAAATATGGTCACCAAATTCCAGGCCTGGACATTTCAAAGACACCTTTTCATCTCTCTTGATTAATGATAAAATGAAAGAAAGGTATGACAATAGTCTCAGGCTTTGTTACAATAATTTCATGGAGTCTGGGCAAATATTGATTGGAAAAGCATGGAACACTTGTGAAGAGAGATTTAATCCATTACCTGCTTATCTCAAGAAAAGAGAGGTTATTTCCCCTCTTAGCATCAGATGGTCTTTCTGAAGGGCTGATGCTTTAGTCAAGATCCTAAAAACCCTTAAGAGAAATTGGATGAGAATGAGATATAGGCCTCCCTTGCTGCTTAATCCACCTTCTGCCTTCAATATTTCAACTGATCAAAATGATAGACTCTTTAATGAATGGAGAGAGGGTGTTATCTTTCATAGAGGGCTCATCCATGACCCTGTAGCTTTTGATACAACATAAAGAGAAGAATATGACCTTAGTTCCAGATATGAGGAATGGAATAAAACTTAGGGCTATAATTATGGAGCAAGAGGACCTGGCAGGAACTAGGAGGGGAAGGAAATGGTGAGGTAAAAATAACCTCATCATAATGAAATCAAATAATATTATTTTTACAAGCTCAATCCTAAGTTTGTGCCAATTTATTAAACTTCAAGAGGAATCATTTCTTATCATTAAGAAAAATTATGCAAAATTTATTTCTTATGATCAATTAAGGAAATTTTCTAGTACAAGTTTAATGGGTTGACTTGAGTGTTTTGGTAGGAAATAACTAGTCATCTAGTAGCTGTTACAAAATGTTGAGCTAGCACATGCCTTAAACATGGTTGAAGATAGATGTTGTGAACCTCCTCCTGAATATTAGGTAAATGAATCAAAGATTTAATTACTGTTTATTTAATTTTTGTTACCAGAAACTTCATGGCGCGTCTCGAGCCTTCTTTATGTTTATGAGTTTTAAAGATAGGGAAGTTAGTGAAATTTACTTAAAGAATTTTTCAATGGCTATCCACACCATATGGAATCTAGGATTTAGTTATAAGTTTTTCTATAACAATGTAATTTCAAAAATGTATGAAAAGGAATGAATAGTAACGTTATGTTGTTTACATGATCTCTGAATACTGATGAATGGAAGAATTGTATTCTATCAATTTCTAGATTGTTGAACTATGGATGATAACTAATTTTAATGGAAGGACTTCATAACCTATAGTTTATGTCATTTGAGAGGAAAGTGTTAACCCACGAGCTGGCCACTCGAGGGAAGTTAGTTTAAATAGATAAGTACTTATGTTGTTTTATTTATTACATAGGTAACTGTTCAATAGAAACTCATTAAACTCTATAATTTGTTGAGTCTGAAGTTCCAGAGCACTTTCATTTTTAATTAGCTTGAGTTATTTTTCATAGCTGTTAGAATCTTTTACTATTTAAGAATTTTTTTTATAGTTTGTTTACTTATTTTTCCTTTTCTGTAGTTTATCAATTATTCAGTTTGCTTATTTCCATGCTTTCTAGTTTAGTTGTGATGTTTTCTAAATTATTTATCTTATTCTTTCTAGTTTATTATTTCCAATTTTCTTAGGATAAATTGTTTTCTAGCTAAGAAGCTAAATGGCTTTAGATTAAAATTAATTTCAGTAGTTCCAAGAAAATCGGAAAATCTAAAATGAGATATCCAAATCATCTTCTTTTAGAAACTGCCTTGGGCACTACCTGGTCAACCTATTAACATTTTATATTCTAAAGTAATGGTACCTAATGAAAGCCTATCAAAGACCATTTATTTTGGATCTAGATTCTTATTTTGACAATAAACCTGACAAAATCCACAAAAACATCAAAAAATCTAACAACCCACCATGAAAAATCTAGGGTGGGACTCATATGCCACCTTGGGCATATGAGTGGCCCTAGGTGGGACCCATATTCCACCTTGGGAATATGTGTCCCCCTAGGTGGGACCCATATGCCAGGAGTGGCGTATGAGTCCCATTTGGGGCTTTTTTAGGGTTTGAGTGGGAAATTTAACTTTTTAATTAAAATTTTGGTTGATGTCAGCTTTTGAGATCTAAATAATAATAATTTAGCTGTATTGCCTATATAAACAATCTTCTAAAGTCATTTTTCAATCTAAGAAACAATTTAGAAAAGAAAATACATGATCCAAGCATTTAAGAGAATTCAAGTATTATTCACAAGAGTATTCAATCTAAGCAAGTAATCATCAAAGTTGAAGCCTTCGAGTAGCATTATAGTGTTTTTGCAGGTCTTCAAGATCACTCTCATTCAAGATCTAGTGTTTTAAAGGGTTGATTATGGTTTCCTATGGTGAATTATGATGGATTCTATGTTAGGGAAATGCAACTAGCCATCAAGCCAAGCCTAATAACTTGTTTCCTATGTGATTCCATCGTCCATTATCACTATACATTTATCCTAAGGAAGGTTAATTCATTATTAGGGCTCTTTTGGGTGATTAAAGATCTCTCAAAGTGAATCATTCATCTTCATGTTTCATTCATGCATCTCATTCTAGCACATTAGAATAGGGTTTCATTGCATTTCATATTTCCTAAACTTAGAAACACTTAAGGTTAGGTTTGGTATTCCTATTTTCAATCATGATTCATTGTTTCTATCAAGGTTTCATTACCAGACTATCGGTTTGACCGATGCAAACCCCCCATAATAAAATAAATTTCTATTCTACTTTGCAGTTATTTTTAGAGGTTCAGATCTAGAAATCAGTCTAGAAGGGAAGAGTAGATATTGGAGCTATTATCAGTTAGATTTTCACCCGCATGCAAGATTGTAAAGCTCTGGAAACCTATGTAACACTGGACTTATTTCATGTTGTGGGTACCCTATTGTGAAATTAGACCTCCAAATTATGGGTTGGCTCCCCTTTTGATTCTCCTAGAAACTATTGAGTTGGAAGGAAAATGGTGAGAAAGATTCACTAAAAATGGAAACTAAATCAATCCTAGGAGGTGATTGCACCAAATATTATGATCTAAAAGGCAAATTGATTCACAATTGTAAACTCAAGGAATACTTCACACAACTCACTAATTACAACCTTAAGACAAAAATGCTTCAAAGGAAGGCTAATTAACTTTTTCTAGAAGGAAACAGATGGTTCACAACCTAAAATTTATAATTGCATGCAAAACCTAAGACCTAAAACTTGATTGCATCCAATAATTTGTAATAATGAAAGAGACAATATTTAAAGGTTTTAATTAATAAAACACATCAAACTTTCATCAAAACAATCATTTATTGCATAAAATCAATTATAAGAAGGTAAAACTTGTATCCTTAAGCCAAAAAAGAGGAAACTACAATGAAATAACACAAAAACAACTTGTAAAGCTTTGTTGTATATATTAACTATGAAAAAATGATTTACAAGATTTCTCTCTCTATGAAGTGAAAAGGAAAAACAAAATCAACAACCAATGAAAAAAGATAAGATTTTCCCAATTTATACAAAGTATGATATCAAACTACATGAAAAGAGCATTGGAAATCTAACTCAAGCAAAAAATATCCCTCAAAATACTTTCTCATGGAAAAAAGAGAAAATGCCTAAAAATGGAGTTCACAACTGCTGAAAACTGTAAAAACGAGTTGTCAAACTCCACCTCCTTATGTGTGTGATCAAAATATCTCAAGAACTGATGTAGAAATGAAACTCTGTCACAGGAATCTCCGCCATTTACTACATTTAATATTTGCATGCAATTATTTTCAGTCCACTTCACCTATCTTCTACTTGCACGATTTTTTGAGAAGGTAATAGTATGATTAAATATTAAAAAATAATTGATATGATTATTTTAATATTTAGTGTGTATTTTTCCCTCATTCTATAATTGTATGTTAAATTTTAAGATAATAATACCTTAATATTTAACTATATATTGTTTATCTTTTGTTTAAGATCATGCAAGGGAAAAATATAAGTGAAGTAAAACTATAGTTTTTTTCAAAAAAAATAAAATGAAAGTATTGAGATTTACTCTCAACTCCATCCTCAAACTTCATGGGACCCTCCAAAATTATTAGGTCCTTTGACTCAAAGTCATAGGCCATGGGTGTAATAGAATGTTAATGATTTTGATCTTTAAAATAAATTCAGAAGACCCACTCTCACTTGAATTAGGGAAAACATGTAAAAGCATCGAAATATTTTGAATCCCTAAATCATTTCATTATTTTCACTTTTCATTTTCTGAGAAGACTTTTTTTGCACTCTCATGGTTGAACTTCACTTGAGTTTCTAGAGATTTGATGGAGTCTTCATAAATAATCATTGTTGGATATAGCGTGGTAAGCTGCCCTCGCACAAGAAAATCTTGAAAATTTCTTTGACTATGGCTTTGAATACCTTATAATCTTCCTATTTTTTATGAGGCCACATCTACACTCCATGGCCATGACCCTTATCTTTCCCCTAATCCTTTTTAATATTTCATAATTTATCTATTGCACCAATATAATATCTATATATTTCATGCATTCTAATGGCCATGACCATGTGCTTCTATAGATCATCTTGCTCTTTTTTTTGTGTTGGTTTTAATCTCTATTGTGAGAAGATTGTGCAAGATCATAATATAAATGAGATTTCATGAAAGAGTGGACAGTCAAAACAAGAACTATCTTTGTTGACTGTTATTTTTTCCTTGTCATTTCACAATGCTTACTCTATCATTTTGGCAAAAAAATCATAGTTCATATTGTATCATAATACCCCTATTTGCAATGATGGGTAATTGCTTTTGGTAAGAAAAGCTAAGTTGCTAACCCCGTGATTTTTTTAACTTGAATCACGTGGTCATTGTTGATGGGTAGCTTTAGAACACATTCTCTAGAATTTTTCAAAACAAGTGTACAAAACCCTAAGGGTTTCATACTATAACCACTATTCAGTTTTCAACATTTAGAAACTCATTTGCATTTATCATATGCTCAATAAATTTTTTCTTGTCAATGAAAAATAATAGGAAAGTATGTGCATATTTGTTCTCATAATGAATGAAAATCAATGTATTACTGTGCATAATAATGATTTTCTATGAATAAAGTTTCCTTTTCTTGCCCTTATTAGCAATGTGCATATCATTGATATAAAAGGGTTTCATGAATTTCCTGACTGTTATTTTGTTCTTCATTCATTATGATATCACTCTCAATTCTTCTTTGACACTTCCACTTCATAACCTTTTTTTTGTTTTTACTCTCTTTCATTAACCTCTGTGGATGGACTCCTAACCATTAGCTTTGAATAGTCTATTGCAAATCCCTTGTTGTTTACTATCACATTGCAGATTTGAGACCATCCCTATTTTGGTCACATTGAAGCCATATGTACTACCTTTCCTAGAGCTCTTTTCATTGTTGTGAGTCACTATTCTCATCAAGTTCTAGTGTAAAAGATTACATTACACCACAATCCTCTATTGTATTGAAGAGAAATGTATTTTATAGATTCATTTCTTATTGATTGGGCCTTGACATTTCTTATGTCCTTTGTGATCCATCAATAAAAATCCATATCCAAAATCAAATCAAGCTTCACTTTTCATCTATGTTTTAGTCTTCATAACTCCCCTGTCAAAGGAAAAAATACTACACCTTATGATTTATGTTCCATATTTTGTTTATTGGGTTCCATGTGCCAATTCCATTGTGTATTTTCACTAAGCACTGTATGTAACAATATGCCATTTACACCTTGTGACTATCCTCATATCTATTCCTTGATTGTGTTCATGTAACTATCACTTCATGACTATGTATGTCATCTGAGGTAGTCTTCCTTTATGATGCATCTCACTATCCTTGTATGTTTTTTCATTGTTCATGGTTGTCATTATTTTCCCCCTATATAGAGACTAATCAACTTGCTTCCCCATATTAAACATCATGACATTTGGATTAAGATCCATAAATATTGTATTTAAATTCATGAATGAAAGAACATTCCCCCTCATAGTATTATCATCAATGCTATAGACATGCCTTCATGCATTCAAACTAATATTACTATATTGGAGTTGTAGAACACATTATTTATATGAAAAAAAATTCTATGATGGCAGAGTGTTTCTAGAATTTGCATATGATATTTGATATGATCTTCCTTGAAAAAATTGTTATTGTTATTCAACAATAGTGTCTTTCCCTATTAAATATTTTCTTATGTGATCTATCTTGAATTATATGATGTGTAATGATGAAAAAAAATCACTAATCCTCTCTTGTACATGAGAGGACGTAGTATGTTGGGCTCAACCCTTGTGGGAGCCCATTTTCATCCATATACTGAAATTATAAACATGATTAATGAGGAATGAAACATGTACCTATACCTACACAGTAAAAAAAAATGTTATAAAAAAAGTAGTGCAATATTCCTTCGAATGATGATTTTACTTTCATTTTGATGTTTTGATCATGATTCTCCTTTGTACACTTCTGATATGGCTAAATTGTTGAACGTAACTCAATGTGACATAAGCAACATGTATTCTATTTCTATTGATAGAGCATGAAGGGAGAATCATAACTAGAGCTCTAAAAAACCATTTCTCAATCATCTACAAGTTCAGTTGGAGGCCGAGAGCAAGGAAAAGAAAACGACGACAAAGACCAACTTGAATAATTTTCAAGAAATGATGGCTATGATTCTGTTTATATGCTTTTCTAGTTCTATATCTTTAGTTGTATGGTACATTCCTTGTTTTAGGTTGATGCATTGATTTAGTTTCTCCCATGACTTGTGTGGGATCTCATGTTTTTACAATATGAATAAAACAACATTTATTATGCAAGTGTATTATACTCTTTGAAATTTACTTGCATGATAGAAATGAAACTCACTTGTAATCAATCTTTTGCACAATAATCGATAATTAGAAGAAAAAATTATGTACCTAGTGTACCTTTAAGTTGAATTTTTAATTCATCTCTACCTATTTGGAGTTGTAGCTAAAAATATGTATCAATTTGGCTACCTTTGCTGAGTGCTTTCCTGTTAAGCACCATAAGACCAATTTCCTTGATAATCCATTGGGCATGGAGTCCTTTCTTCTATCATTTTTTGACTGAAAACCTCTATAACTCGACAAAAAAAAAAAACTAAAAGAAACTAACATGACTCTTTTTAAGATGGAGCCAAAAAATATGTGCAACATCTACACTTATTGAAAGTAAGAAAATACTAAAATGAAGTGTGTCATGGGAGCTTATTGAAACCAAAACTAAACTGAAACTATTCTACCCTACACTAACCAACAGTGTTAGTGCTTAAACATGACCATTCACTGGTTGGTTGAAAAAACTCCCTTTTCTCATAAACTTAGGTTTTGCTACTTGCTTACAAATTTTCCAACAGTGATGGAAGAAAAGTAAATGTTGTGTGCTCAAAAGAAACACTTGTGCAATCATGAAAACTACCTCCCTTTTTGCTTTTGACAGGAGATGCATGCAACAGTTTTGAATATTTTGAGCAACCTACATTGGTACTTATTGTTCAATATTTTTCCCAAGAAAAAACTTCAATTGGTAGCTCTTCTTGATTTCCATCCAACTATGCTAGGTGTTTGATAGTACATTGTCTTGTCATGAAACACAATTTTTAAATTTCAGCCTCATGCTCATTCTCTATTTCCTTAGCCTTTTTCTCAAGATTTTCAAGAACATTAAATGAAATTGAGCTGCCCCTTTGTTGATCTCTAAGAACATTAGTTTGTCCTTGAAAAGGTGTTGATTAGAGGTAATACATAGGTTTTTTATCCTCTTTCAACTCTTCAATGAAAAGGGAATCATGTTTCTTTGCATCATTTATAGCACTCTCTAAAAAGAAACCTTTAATTTGTTCAATGGTTGGATTGTCTTCATCAAGGAGATGATACCCATGTTGTATCACTGAAAACAATTCCTCAAACTATTGTTCCTTATGTTCTTCATGGATTTTCAAATAAAAATCCTCCTCTACAAAGTGGGGAAGTTAATAAAATAAGTTCATATTTTACTCTTTCATAGGATGTAAAGAGTTTTCCTCTTCTTTTTCAATAGCCTTTTTTACTTGAATAGGTTGATCACATGTTGTCAGTTCACATGGCATCAAACTATCATCAATGTTAGAGAAAAAAACTTCTATGATATTTGAGAAAACATTCTCATCTAATTCATAATGTTGAATTGGATTCAGATGAGTTTCATAACTCTGCTGCTCAAAGGTACATGTTGATGTTAGTAAGAATGTGTTGTCTTCATTCTTATCAAAAATTAAGGTAATTCATCAAAAAAAATAGATAGATCTTGAGATTCAACCTCTATTTTCTTGTCCAAAACATGTTCATCCTGATCTTGTCTACTATCTTCTTCTTGGTATTTTGATAAAAGAGGAGTGATTTTCACCTCATGAACTTCCCTTTCCTAGTGCTCCTTCTTATCCTTCAACTGCTCCAATACTTGATTATGACATTGATAGTCTTCAATCATCAACTCATCAAATTATTTGATATTTTCCTCTGCATATTTCTCAATAAAGGAATGTAGTTCATCAAATAAGAACATGAAATAATTGCTTTTTATACCATTTTCAAGATTCTCAACATGTTGTTCTGATTGATTATGTTTATTCACCTCCTGCTACAAGTCTACTTTACCATCTTGTACATCAGGTGTAAGCATATCAAATTCAAAAACTTCTACTTGCTTCTCTTGAGATGACTTCTCATGAAGATTCATAGCTTGATTTTTTACATGCACTTGAGTTTACAATAGAAGAGGATCTTTGAAACTTGTAATGGTAAGAGTTTTTCTTGTATTATGCTTGTACTTTGAAACCTCATGTTCTCCCTGATTTTGGATTGTTGTTATACAAGGAGCCTCTTGAACTAGATCTGGTATTTTGATGTCAGGATGCTTGGTCCAAGAAGGTTTCCATAACTATTCAATACTTTGATGACTTGGCTCAAGCTCTTGATATGAGTGAAACTAAGGATTCATAGACTGGTTTGACTAATTTTTTTCATTCATGAGCTTCTGGAGTGGTTGATATTTAACATTGGCATGACTATTACTCCTATAACTTAGACTATCAAATCTAGAAGACTTACTTGGGGATTGTGTAGAAACCATGGAAACATCCTATTTGGAAAGTTTTAGCCTCATTTCTATATCTTTTGCATAAAGCTATTGAGGAAGATTCTCTTAAAATTTCCTTTTTTGTATCTCTACCTCTCGCTCATTGTGAAAGGACTAATCTGGAATAAAAGTATTTATTTGGATCACATGCTTTTGAGTTTGAGCAATCAAAAGAATCATTTTTTCCTTGCTTTTCTTCAAACAATATTCTTTTTGGATTCAACTCCTACTCAAGAAGATAAGTCTGATAATCTATCTCCTACTACTGTATGCCAAGCTCTTATTTCCTCTTGAACTCTTCTATTTTCTTTGTGATGTATGGCAATATGTCCTTGGTGTCATTCATTTTTTCGTTCATATCATCAACCTCTTGGAGCTGATTTTGGACATATAATTGTTGATATGAAGGTTGAGAAGGGGTGGGTGGGTGATAAGAATAATAAGCATGCTAGTCATTTGTTGTTGCATGGTTGTTCAGGATAAAACCAACATCATAACTGGCTTGATATGGCTGATAAAGATGTGTGTAGGTAGGACTTTCATGAAATGGAGGTTAAAATATGCTCTTTTCATAAAAACTAGCACTTTGTCTACTTGAAACTAGTATATTGTACTCAGAGTTGATAGGTATAAACTATAACCTTTGAAAGGAAAAAAATGTTGTTGTATATACTAGAACAATAACTTGAAATTCTAAATTATTTCTCTAAAGTGATCTTCAAAGTCCCACAGGGCATGCCAAAAATTATTATCACTTGGATTTGCACCTACATGCAAGACTATAAAGCTCTACAAACCTGTGTAACATTGGGCTAATTTCAAGTTGTGGGTACCCTATTTTTAAACTAGACCTCCAAATTATGGTTTGGCTCCCCTTTTGATTCTCCTAGAAACTACTAAATTGGAAGGAAAGGGGTGAGAAAGATTGACTAAAAATGGAAAATAAATATTTTTTAGGAGGTGATTGCACCAAATATTATGATCTAAAGGTAGATTAATTCACAATTGTAAACTCATGGAATACTTCACACAACTCACTAATTGAAATCTGAAGAGAAAAATGCTTCAAAGGAAGGCTAATTAACCTTTTCTAGAAGGAAATAGATGTTTCAAAACCTAAAATGGATAATTGCATGCAAAACCTAAGACCTGAAACTTGATTGCATCCAATAATTTGTAATAATGAAAGAGATGAAATTTAAAGGTTTTGATTAATAAAACACATTAAAATTTCATCAAATCAATCATTTATTGCATAAACTCAATTAGAAGAAGATAAAACTTGTATCCTTAAGCCAAGAAAAGGGGAAACTATGATGAAGTAACACAAAGATAACCTGTAAAGCTCTATTGTATATATTAATTATGTAAAAATGAGTTACAAGATTTCTCTCTCTACGAAGATCAAAGGAAAAATTAAATCAACAACCGATGAAAATAGTTAAGCTTTTCCCAATATATACAAAGTATGATATCAAAGTGCATGAAAAGAGCACTGGAAGTCTAACTGAAGCTAAAAATATCCCTCAAAATCCTCTCTCATGAGAAAAAGAGAAAATGCCTGAAAATGGGGTCTACAACTACTGAAAACTGTAAAAACTAGTGGCCAAACTTCACCTCCTTATGTGTGTGATCAAAATATCTCGAAAACTGATGTAGAACTGAAACTATGTCACAAGAATCTCCACCATTTACACCATTTAATCTTTGCATGCTCTGATTTTGAGTTCACTTCACTTGTCTTCTACTTGCATGATTTTATGAAAAGGTAATAGTATAATTAAATATTAAAAAATAATCGATATGATTATTTTAATATTTAATGTGAAGTTTTTTCCTCCTCTAATTGTATTTTAAATATTAAGATAATAATATTGTGGACATGGAAAATATACAAGTTGATCCTAGACACTTGATCCTGATTACTAACGTCATTTCTTCCTGAATCACACTCTCAGCTTAAATCCTTATTTAATTAAATCTAAAAATATTATTCCTCTCATTTTGATTTATTTAAATCTTGAAATCCAAGTCAAAATTGTCAAATCATGTAATCTCCTATTAAATTGATCAAATCTTGATTAATTTAATCCTAATCACTCCAATCCTCTATATTTTGCAACTTGCACAATAAATCAATTTATTTGATTTATTAAATCATCATTTTCTATTTGAAAGGGCATTTTTTGTGGAATATTCTTCCAATTCAAAATCCCTCCAAAAGGGGATGCATACTTCCAAAAAGGCATTTAATGTCTCTTACATGTCCTTGGCCTTGAGCCAAGTGACATTAACTCCATTCTTCTCTCCCTCTAACATGTCACTTTCAAATTTCAAATATTAATCTCATAGAATTTATCATGCACATTGACCAAGATGTACACAACCTTCAATCGTTCACATCTTGACAAGTGACACTTGGCCATTGGGTGTTGAATGATCCCACATTGCTCAAATCTTGCTCATTCTTCTAATTTGAAATCCATAAATAAGACTCCTCCTCTCAGTCTAACATCCATAAATTGAGTAAATTTACTATACTCAACTTAATCCTCATCCGTAATCTAGAGAAAAGTTCCTCTCTTAACATTGAGAGCTAATTTTGTTCATTTCTTTTCAGGTGTTCATCACTTTCATAATTTCATAGCTAGGTTATGCCAAAATCTAATCAAGGAGATTCAATCATCCACAAATTATAACAGAGCTTACAAAGGATTTGGTAAAGGGCTAATTTTGACACACCAATTGGTAGAAACTCACCCATGGGATCAAGAGTTTGCATGTTTAATTTAAATTTTTTCTTTCACTTTTCATGTTGTGTTCTTGTTTTTCCTATTTTGAAGCATTGTAAATGGATTTCATGGGGAATCCTTGTTTTATCTTGCATATGAACCTAACTATTTTTTTTGTTGTTGTGTTTGTGCAAGAATAAGATTGGGGTTCACATTTTGGCACTAGAAGGAGGGTTGATTTGGAGAAATTCATCATGTTTTTCTGAAATTTCATGGTTTTTTGACATTTTTTGGTGCTTACAAAAAATTACACCGCATGACACCATATTGCACCATTTTCAGACAGGTGGTGCTATATTGCACCGCTCCAACCTCAAACTCCACCACACTTGTTTTCCCGCCCAAAAATTTCAAATTTGCAAACTATGTCGTCGATCTCCTAACTCCAAACTGCGTCGCATGCTAAAATAGCGTCACATTTGTGCTCTTTGTCTGCTACAAGACACCACACTAAGTCAAGATGCAATGCTATATTGCGCCATTGTATTTATAAACTCTGCCGCATTTGCTAATTGTGCCGCTGTAGTTGGGTAGTAGGTAGATTTCTGATTTTTTAACATTTTTTTGTGATGCAGGAACTTCTCGAGGTCATAACTTTTGACTCGAATGTGGGTTTTCACTGAAATTTTACAAGCGGTTTTGTAATGAGGTGGCATGTAGATTCTCAATCACCTTAGGTGAATTGGTGGCCATTTTTCCACATTGTTGGGGGCTTCAAACTTTCATCTTGGCCCTCAAAATGCCAATTTAGTGTTTTTTTCTAATTTTTTAAAAGTCATTTTTGTTAATAACTCGAAGTTCATGTTTTGGATTTATGATATTAGTTGACAATTCATCCTATATTAGTCTTAGAAATTTTCTGGGAAAAAATAGGACTCTCAAAGTCATGCATTCCAATTTACCAAAAATGGAAAAATCTAACAATTCTTGAAATATGCCAAAAAGGGAAATTTCTTGATCAAATGTAAAGGAAGGAAAAAAAAGGCCAAGGGTTATTTACGATTTTATCATCTCATTGTATCAAGTGTTTTTAAACACTTTGGGAAGAACTTATAATCCCTTCCTAAGGATTTGATTGCATTTATGCTTTTAGAAACACTGATTTATTTTGGGCTCTAAAAAGAACACTACGAAAGCTTTCAATTTTGCAACAAAGGGTTAAAAAGAATTTTGGAACAAATTACTAGATTTGGTTTGAAGATAAAAATTTAACAAGGCAATATTTATGTTTCCTTTTGGTGATTTAAAAATAATCAAATCATTGCTTTGAGGAAATAAAATGAACATGTGCTTTTGTGTTTTGTAATCTTTTTTGCAAAGTAATTTCATTTAAAAAAGGTGTATGTGCTTCTCTCATGTCTCACAAAGATATTGAGAATCAAAATTATTTTTGGTTAAATTAAGTTGCATAAATTATTACCTCCACATTTCATTTTTGGATTAAATTTGAACCAATCTTGTGAGTGTGAGTGTGGCATGTTGTGAGTCTTATCCCTTTTTTTTTCAACAAAGGTTGATTGAACTATGAGATATGATTGTTCAAATTTTTTTATCTTAGATGGCCTAACTTGTGGGGAAAAGTAATCACCCAAGGGAATGACCCAACCAGGAACATGCTAAAGCCAAGAGACTTTCAACTAGTATATAAGTGTGGATTCTTGAGGAAAGTTTGAGAATCACAAAGATTTTTCCAACGAGAAGGGCATAAATGGTCTCTCGCCACATGGATAGTCCCCCACGAATGAAATGATCGCATTAAAACCCTTTTTTAGAAAAGGCCAAAATACTTAACTATTTTTTGATGTCCTTTGAAGCCGTCCCACATATACATGTAGTTCTGTTGTAGAGATGAAAAGTATGTCATGGGAGATTCATGGGTACTGATTCTTGGTTGACCCAAGAAGCGAGTGCACTATAATGGGGAGCCTATGTGGTCAAGCATCTAATCATCCACACTAAATATGTGCAGTTCAATTCTTCCAAGTGAGATCACAACAAATATTGTCTCTTCATGCTATGATTGTGCATGCCATTGAAATCAAAACACTTTGCTTTGATCTAAAACAATGGGAACAAATATTCACAAAATCTTCAAATTTCAAACCCTTTAGGAGGGGCAAATACCTTTGATCAAATCGAAGTACTTTTACTTTCCCTAGGGATTCTATTCTTAGAGGTCTCTAAGAATTTGGATTTACATTATAATTTTCTCATACTAAAGTCAACTTAGGAAACTATGCTCTTGAAACCTTGATTTTCACATAATGGACATTGTGGAATGAAAAGGAATTGAGACATAGATATTCAATTTGAAGAACATAGTCAAAAAAAAATTTGTGGTAAAAAGAACCGAACCTAAGCAAGATAACAAATAATTAAACCATACATGTGCTTGGTCCCTTTTGAGTCATTTGACTTTCATGCAAACATTGGTCTTTTAGTTTGAACCACTTTTAGAGAAAAGCATATTCTTCATTACCTTGGTCATATAAGAAGGTCCTCGTAGGGTCATTTAGGATCAAAAAAATCAAACACTCCATCCCTCAACCATCAAAATAAAATCCCATCTCACCAAAAAATTCTTGGGAGCTTTGAAAACATCATTAATGCTAGACTTTAGGAAAAATCAACATCACCTTGTTTGACTTAACACACTTAGTTAAATTATCAATCCTCTTGAGAAAATTTACCTCCAGGATAACACAACTTCCTAAGGTTTCCAAGTTCAACATCACCTTGTTTGTCTTAACACACCTAGCCAAATTATCCTTTTGTGTATGGGTTTACTCTAGGATAACACAACTTCCTAGGTTTACAAGTGAATTATCACCTTGTTTGACTTAACACACTTAGTCAAACTATCCACAATCAAAATCAAATAAAAAAAAGTCCTAAAGTCTAGCACTGATCCAAGGTTCCTAAAATTTTAAACACCAATATCATTCACATCCTTCATCTCATCATTGGTTCTAAACCCCTCAGAGGTCAACAGCATCAAAACACAAGAGGAACATGAAATATAAACTTGATTCATACATCATGAGTAATCCAAGTCAACCAAACTATCAGGGCCTTACAATACCAATTGATTTTTAAAACTTTCATTTGTACAAACCATACATGGGATCATTATCTCGTACAAACCTCAATGGTACAACAAATGTGAGTTTTCCTAATCTAAATTTTGGAACACCTTTCCCTTTGGTAGATTTAAATCAAGGCCAAAACTTACAAATCTATCAACCAAACAATCAGGGCATGAGCCTCCCCATTTACCAACCATCAATCAACTAAATCTAAGCAACACCCCAATCATAAATCAAAACATCATACCAAATTCACTCGTCCTTCCATCGATATCACAAAAATAGATGACAACCATCCAAGAAACCCCAATGGTCAACATAACCACCATCCCTCAAGTGTCTCAAGGACCAAACATCTCAATCACACAATTCACCACTCAAACCCTGGCAATCAATGCGATCATTCCACTCATCACAACGGTCAAGACCATTCCCAATCCACAACCACCACCTCCAAAACACAACATGGAAAATTCATTCTCCATCATGTTGCAAGTCATTCAACAAGCTACCTACCAAAAGACACTCCAAAACTAGCAAGTTGAACAACTAGCTACTTAGCAAGTGCAAGCGAAATTAGCCGCCCAACAAGATACACAAGCGAAACAAGCCACATAAGTTGCACATGCAGAAAAAACAACCCAACAAGCACAAGTACAAGATCAAGCTCAAGCTCAACACCAGGCTCGACAAGTGCAAGCACAATACTGGGCACAATTGCAAAAAATCCATCAACAAGAGTATCAACAAGTAAGTCAACAACAAGAATTGTTGACACAACAACAACATGACCAACAACAAGAATTTTTGGGTCAACAGAAAAATTAGGCATTACTCTCTCAACAAAGCTTGCAAAACATTCCCACCACAATTTCTTAAAACAATGATCAAGATCTATCCATCGATGAACACTTTGAAGATGTTTCCACCTCATCCAATGATCAAATCATCATACATAAGAGATATTTTTTAGTCATGTTCAAGACCCCTCCTAAAAAGATCTATTTCAAGGAGTGTTGATGTTATTTGATCCTATTGACATAATCCAAGATCCATTCAGCAATGATTATGTTGACAATGTCTCTACATCACCTAATGAGTTAGATGACATATGTCAAGAATTTATTTCAAAGCATGATCAACATCTATCACCAACGTCTAGCAATGGTCCTTCGCAAGATATATGGACATCCTTTGACCTCATGATTATAGATACTAAAGGGATCCTCAACTCATCATCTTATCCAAGTCCACTCAAAGATCGAGAGGATATTAAGGCACTTTCGATGCTTAATGAAGACATCCAAGAACCCTTTATAAGCAACCCATCCTTTAAAATTGACCCATGTGAAGAACTTGATCCAAAGAATGTCAAAAGCAATTTTGAAATCATTCAAGATCAAGAATTTGTATCTCCAAGCTACTAAAATGATATAATGGAAACTCTCCTATCTATATGAGATGATCACATCCACATAACACATACACTTTCATCTACCCATGAGATGCTTTCTTTAGATGGACACGTAGATGATCTTCATTCAAAACAAAAATCTCATACTCTTGACATAATTACCAAGGAACAAGAGTCTCCTACTCTTAAAATTTGTACACACAACCAAGATATGGAAAAATATAGAGACATCATAAATGAATCATGAAGAAGGTTCCTACAGAAGTTATAAATCAGAAACATCCTGTGAAGTGATTCATGAGGAAGGATTTTATGTGGATGGTGGATCATCAACACTTCTTGAAGAAGAAGTAAAATATGATATTTCAGAAGGTCAAGCTAAAGATATCAATCAAGAATTTATCCCACTTATGGAAGATCCTATCACTTATAAACTTGGATCACTCACCTTTTTAAGGGAAAATTATTTCATCAATAAAGAAGCTATCACTTTTGAAGATCCACCATAGAACAAAGAAGGATTAGCACCTGGTTTCCAAGGTAAATCATATCCTATTGCAAATAAAATGTTTCAACAAATGAATTATCAAGGCAGAGGATTAGTACCTACATGAATAGGGTGTCTTGGAACCAATGCAGATTATTGGCAATTCTAAGCATCAAGGTCTTGCTTATTCAATATTGGGGGCAACTTCATGTCAAGAAAATGCCAACATAGGGAGCACAAAGAATCCTCATGATGAAACCAATGCCAATACTACAACTAGCCACATCATGAATGTTCATCCACCCATCAACCCATCCATGAAGTGGGACCAACATCAAAAGGGATATTTGAATCAAATCATGAAGAAAATTATCAAAGAAAAAGAAGCTAAGAAGCATATCAATCAAATCAAATACATATAGATACCAAAAAATACAAAGAAAGATGATCCCTATCAGACTCCATTAGTCAAAGAAACTATGGAGAAAAATAAAAAGGGGGAAAATATCCATCAAATATTTCAACAAAGGTAAAAGAAGGCTTCTCAAGCAACATGTAAAGTATATCAAGCAGTTGGTCCTAATTCCATGCACACTTTTGTATCCACCCATCATTGCTCATCTTCCCAAGATTGGAGAGTCAAAGGTTCCAAAATATCAACCAATCCATCTTTTATTCCTAAACACACTCCACCATCCATGCCTCCATGCATGATATCCAATTCTCAAATTGACCATATATTGGAAGCCACCCTTCATCATAAGGATTCAAAACGCACTCTATCATGATTTACATATAGAGACAAAGTTGACCTTGGTATCAACAAATCAGATCAAGAATCTCAAGAGTTGCTTTCAAGTGCACATATCTTGGCAAAGAAAATTCTTCAACAAGGATATCAATGGAAAATTATGATAGAAGCATCTACATCGACACCACTAGATGGTTCACCATGAGCTTAAAATCTTTCAGCAAAAAATCAAAAATAATCCAAAAAATATAAAAATAAATAAATAAATAAAAAATAGAAAAATGATTGAAAATAGTAGAAACAAAAATCAATATTATCCTCTTGTGAAACCCACTTCGGTGGTGCTTTGGATAAGTACCATGATGAAAACATGGAAAATAGGTGTCATGTGTAGAATCAAACATCTACATGCGCCAGTTCAGTTGAAAGAATATCACCCCATCCATAACAAAGCCAACATTCCCTTCATCTTATCCATTATAAATCCATTTATCCATAATAAATCTATTTATCTAGTCCATGTTCATATATCTGCATCCATCTTCCAAATTATCTTGATCTTGACAAAGTTTCATGCAAACTTCACACTTTCTTATGGTAGACATCTTGACATGGGTCATTTTCACTAATCCTATCCTACCCAACACTATCTAAGCCTTGAAGTATTATCCAAATAAACATCCACTATCTGAACCCTTATCCTATCATAAGGTAATCTTTGACATCCTTTGCATGCTTACCATATCCATCCATCCACACACCTATCCAAGAATCCACCCATGGCCTTCCATACATTGCTAAACACTAGGGGCAGATATTTATCTCTTGCTTTGGGAATAAATCTTTATAGATATCATCCAACTTATGTGGTGATCCAAACATTGGAAAACATGAAATTAAATTGGTCAAATAATTTGTGAGCCAAAATGCCAAATCACTAGCCCATGGCATATTTTGAAAATAATATCTTCCTTATCAAGCTTTATCTTTCATCGAGCATCGATCCAAACAATCAATATCAGTTGCATCTAATGTGTACCTCAATGTCACATCAAATTGTTCAAAAAATATTTTTTTTTCAAATCAAGCTATCAACCAATCAATCCATCATCATCTCAGGATATCCTTCTCGACAGTCTTTGTGTTGCTTAACACTATCCTTGCATTGTTGTGTATCCTCAACAATGTTATCATCATCAATCTCAAAATCCTTGAGTTTTTAAACACTATCCTTGCCTTGTTTTGTATCCTCATCAATGTTATCATCATCAATCCATCAATATGATCAATCAACCCTAGCTTTGTTTTCAAAAAAATCCCAAAATAGAGCACTAATATCATCATGCATATCCATATCCAAATTTTCAAAATCATACGAAAAACCCAAAACATTCAGAAAACTCGCAAAAATCCAAAAACATCAAAAAAATCTCAAAAAACTTCAAAAATGTTCACCATTGAGTCTGGTCAGTCTATCACCTTGTTGAACTATATTGTCTCTCAGCTTGAAAATAGGAAAGGTTGATATTTGATCATCCCCCAAGACATTTTAGGTCAGTCCTTAGGCATCTGTCGCAATTTGGCATTTTTTTTGCCCATCTATCTCATCGATAATCAAGTATGTTATCATTTGAACTATGTCGTCTCTGAGCTTAAATGTAGGCAAGGCTAATCCTTGATTGGCCCTTGAGACACAAAATCCAAAAACATTCACAAATCTTGAAAATACCAAAAACATTGAAAAAATCTAAAATCAAAACAACCTCAAAACATTTCAAAAACACCAAAAACATCCAAATATTTGAAAATTCGCAAAACGGTGCACCCATCTCATCTCGCTTTCACCCATGGTTATCACCACTCATAATAAATCAATCAATTATTTCATCCTTTGGTAAGTCAATTAGAAGGAAGTCTAGTAGGCTCAAAAGTGAACACCTAATCGACAAAGTCTCAAGTGTAGGTCAATAAGCAAGCAAGTTGATCAACTCAGAGTATCAATAGCTTATCACCCAATCAATCTCATCAAAACCCTAATCACAACATGTCCTAGGATGAATCATTCCCATTATGGATATAAGATTCAATTATCTTCCCTTAGTTTATCCTTAGCTAGCGGTACGAGGAACATTAGCTTGTTTGATTACATTATCTTTGTCTTTTTTGACTTATCTTATTTTGCACTTATTCCAAGGACCTCTTGATGATGCCTAAACAAAACAGGTTTAGAGAGAAAGGAATGGGGCAATGATCATTATCTTTTTTGTCTATTGTGCTTGTTGGATGTTCTTGTAAAATAACTTGGCAAATACTTGCTTTGTTAGGTTCATCCTAGCAAGGTTTCTGTATGTCAAGTGTGAATAAAAATACTCCTATCTGATTGTCGAGTCAAATTCCATCACACTAGGTAAAATACCATCCTATTTCTTTATACCTTGATGCATCGTACCTACGTGTGTTACCGAACATAAAGTAATTGGCCCTTTGAAAATCCCAACTCTTGGTAAGAAAATCATCATCATCATCATCATAGGGTAGGCTTGTGTATCCTCCTTTCATCATCTTATTCTTCTTATTCTTCTATCTTTACTAACATTTCTATCTAAAGTAGGTGTGAGATCTCAAAATATACATGAGGCTACCCATGACTGATGACTATCTATACATCATTATAATTGTTTACATCAAATAATTATCTTTTGTCCTCTGATCAATAGAACCACTCCTCTTGAATTTTATCATGATCTCGATCAGAAAATCAAACATTTTCACTCAATCTCTTGAGGGGGAAATATACTAGCATAATCCTTTTTGCTTGGGCAACAGTGGGACATCTGAAAAAAATTGAGAGATTTTGAACTTTGATCATAGCAATTTATTCTTTGAACC
This sequence comes from Sequoiadendron giganteum, assembly GCA_007115665.2. Lineage (NCBI taxonomy): Eukaryota > Viridiplantae > Streptophyta > Pinopsida > Cupressales > Cupressaceae > Sequoiadendron > Sequoiadendron giganteum. The sequence continues at coordinate 223,806,711 of CM021103.1, forward strand.
AATGCAACAAGTACATTGCTTCAAAGAGGGGAAAAATATAGACATGGAAAATATACAAGTTGATCTTACACACCTGATCCTAATCTTACTAACATTGTTTCTTCATGAATCATCCTATTTACTAATTAATTTAATTGCATAATCTTTATTTGATTAAATTCATCACCTTTCATCCCTTAATTAAATAAATTATTATTTATCTAATTAAGTCATTCTCTCTTATTAATTAAATTAATCAATCTGATTTAATTAACCCTATGTGTCTATTTAATTAAAAAATTCATTTTATTTAATTAAATCTCGAAAGGCATCCTATTAAATTGAATAAATTAAACTTTATTTGATTTAATCTAACATCATCCTCTTTAATTAAATAAATCAATCCTTATTTAATTAAATCTAAAAACATTATTCCTCTCACTTTGATTTACTTAAATCCTGAAATCCAAGTCAAATTTGTCAAATCATCTAATCTCTTATTAAATTGATCAAATCTTGATTAATTTAATCCTAATCACTCCAATCCTCTAGATTTTGCAACTTGCATAATAAATCAATTTATTTTATTTATTAAATCATCATTTTCCATTCAAAAGGGCATCTTTTTTGGAATATTCTTCCAATTCAAAAATCCCTCCAAAAGGGGATAGGTACTTCCAACAAGGCATTTATTGCCTCTTACATGTCCTTGCTAATTGTCCTTATCTAAATCCTTAACGTATTTATCAAACTGATTATTTGAATTCAACAAGTACTTACCTTGTTGTCATTTTTCTACCCGTATCTCCTTCCTTTCTCAGCCATGATGTTATTAGTAAATAATTAAATACCATGGGTTGCAGAAATCAGAAATATATTTATGAATGGTTTGCTGGTTTAGAATATGTGCAAATGCTCCACCTCTTTCTTCCCCTTCGTCAGTCTTGAATTAGTCTTCCCTTATATGGACCGGTCAAAGTCTCATTTGCCTTTTTGTAAGAGACATGCCTTTCTGCCCCTGTGGGTCTTTGGGATTAGTTAGTAACAAGTGTCAAATAGCAACCATTGCTTCCCAAGGACCTGATTTATGAATCGGTTTGGATGTGTTAATTTTATTTTTACATTTGTTATTTGCTATTTTTTTAATTTATTTTTTATTTGTTTATTTAGTATAGAGCATAGGTTATTATATTTATGATATTTATATCATATCTTATCATTGTAACATATCATATTTATATATGTATTACCATTATAATATTTATAATGATATTTATAAATACCACATATTAGAATTATAATCAGATTCATGATATTATAATATATGTTATTCTCTAATATTTATATCATTATAATACTTATCTATGATAATCTTGATTATGATAATAATGGTAAAATGGTAATTATATTTATAATCATAATATTATCTTGATAATAATAATAATAATGTCACGGATTCGCAGGGCACTCGCAACCGAGTGATGCGAACCCATCCTCTTCACCAATACACTCATCAAAGACTTACATTAACATCATAATCAATAATCTCGTATTAATATCTCATGTTAACAACTACCAACATCATTAAACCATTAAAGCATGTAAAAAAGTCATCAAATAAACACATCACACAATAATAGTTTTTCGCTCAATAAATAGCGAACAAAACACCAAAACAAAATGTGTCCAGTATCAAAGTACTTACAACCAAACAAAGCATAAAGCAAACCAAACAAGAAGCAAAATGGAGGGGTATTACATTCTCCCCTCGAAAGACCAGGCTTACTCCTGGAAGCCTACAAACAAGTAGGGATATAACTCCCTCATCCTAATTGCATCCTCCCAGGTGGATGAAGCATCATCCCTAGGATCCCATTGAACCCTGACTTGATCATTATCTCACCCTTGAAGAGCGAGTCTTCTATGCTCCATAACGGCCATAGGCTCCATAGCCAGCTTCTCATCCTCTACCTATAAAGAATTCCAATCAAGGACATGAGAAACATCTGGATGATATGGCCGAAGAACTGAAACATGGAAAACGTCATGAATATGTGCTAGAATGGGTGGCAAAGCAAGCCGGTAAGCAATTGGACCAATATTTTTGAGCATCTCAAAAGGTCCGAAAAAGCGAGGTTCCAACTTAGAACCCTTTCCATATCAGATTGGACTCTTTCGCAGATGCACCCACAAGAATACTCTATGGATGACAGAAAATTGATGATCCACTCTATGTGCATCCGCATACTTCTTCTTCCTATCTCGTGCTTCTACCAGGTGCTCTCTAATCCAATCCACCTATTGCTCCATGTCCTGCAACATCTCTGGACCCAATAACACTATGTCCTCTAATCGATCCCAACTAAGAGGAGTACAACAAGGACGCCAATACAAATCTTGAAATGGTGCCATGCCAATGGAACTCTGGTAACTATTGTTATATGCAAACTCCACTAGATAAAGATAATCCTCCCATCATGTCTACTGGTCCATAACATACATACGTAACATATTTTCAAGGATCTGATTAACCCTCTCAGTATATCCATATGTCTTTGGGTGATTCACTGAACTAAAGTTCAAGTGTGTCCCCATCTCATGCTGTAATGATGTCCAAAGAATTGAAGTAAACACTGGATCCCTGTCAGAAATAATCCAATGTGGAATATCGTGCAACCTCACAATATCCTCCATGAACACTCTAGCAACTGATGATGCATTATAGGAAGTGTGCATAGGCGAGAAGTGTGCTACCTTCGTCAACCTATCGACTGCCACCATAATAGCGTCACGTCATTGCGAGGAGTTGGGTAAACCAACAATGAAGTCCAACAAGATAATATCCCATTTCCACTTTGGTACAAGATGTGGTTAAAAAAGTCTTGCTCGATGTTGGTGTTCAGCCTTCACCTGCTGACACTCCAAACATCTCGCTACAAAGTCTACATTATCCCGTTTCATCCCTAGCCAAAAATACAACTGGCGCAAATCTGCATGCATCTTCTTCACCCCAAGATGGGCTGATTAGGGTGCATGATGTGCCTCAGTAAAAACCAAAGTGCAAAGGTCACCTACTGAAGGAACGTAAAGATGCTTTGAATGCCTCAATAAACCATTTGCCTCAAGTGAATAACTTTTGACTCTACCCTCGAGAGGTCTGCCTGCCTCAATCTCTACCCTCACATCCTGATACCAATTGTCCATTGGAAAAGTAGCAAGAATCCAACTTCCTAAATCCACCATAAGAGTCAACTTGGATATCTCATGCCTACATCTACTAAGTCCATCAGCTACAATGTTCTCTTTCCCCTAAATATACTTCACCTCGAAGTCATACTCACAGAGAAACTCCATCCAATGCCTCTGTCTAGCATTAAGGTTCGGCTGAGTGAAAATGTACTGAAGGCTCCTGTGATCACTATGTAGCTCAAATTTGTGCTCAAGAAGAAAGTGTCTCCATCTAGTCAATGCATGGACTACTACTACTAACTCAAGATCATGTGTGGGATAATCCAGTTCATGATCCTTAAGCTTCCATAACTCATAAGCTATAACTCAACCCTCCTACATCAGGACTGCTCCTAAGCCCTCTGAGGATGCGTCTATACAAAATAAAAAATCTCCTATGAGATTAGCTATCACTAAAATCAGTGCACTGGTCAGCTTGTCCTTAAAAACTTGAAAAGTTGACTCACACTTCTCTAACCATCCATACTCTTCCCTTTCCTCTGAAGAGAAGTGATAGGATGTCCTATCCTAGAAAAGCTCTGAACAAATCTCCTGTAATATCTTGCGAGCCCCATAAAACTATGGATCTCTGCCACATTCATGGGCATAGGCCAATCAATAATAGCTTAGATCTTTGAAGGATCCATAGATATACCCTCCCCTAAGATCACATGACCAAGGTACTTGATCTCAATCTTGAATCACACTTCGAAAAGTTGGCATAAAGCTGGTTTTCATGCAAACACTACAGTACCTGTCACAAATGCTCCTCATGTTCCTCTATTGTCCTAGAATATATCAATATTGCATCTAGGAACACAAGAAAAAACCTGTCTAGATAAGTGTGGAATACTCCATTCATCAACTTGAATGGTACCACAGTAAACTTGTAGTGACCATACTGTGTCTAAAATGCCGTCTTATGGATATTTGAGTCAAAAATATGGAGCTGATGGTATCCTGACTTAATATCTATCTTCAAAAAAATGGTAGCACCATTGACTTGGTCAAACAAGTCATTAATTCTGGGAAGTGGATAACGATTCTTGATCGTCACTTTGTTCAACTATCGGTAATCAATGCACAACCGAAGTGAACCATCCTTCTTCTTCACAAAGATAACTGGTGCTCCCCATGGAGAAACACTAGGACAAATGAATCCCTTATCTAAAAACTCCTCCAACTACATACAAATCTCTTTTAGCTCCTGAGCAGTCATGCAGTAAGGAGCTCGTGAAATAGGCTCCAATCCAAGTACTAAGTCAATCTTAAAATCTATATCTCTCCATGGTGGCATTCTTGGAATTTCATCTAGAAAGACATCTGAGAACTCCTAAAGAATAGGATGACTTTCAATAGATACCTTCTCCTCTCCATCTCCTAAAACCAAGTCATCAACTATAACTGCAAATAATTGACATCCCTGTCAAACACATCTCCTCAACTACATATCTAAGATAATCCTCAAAGATATCAGTCTCTACACTCCTATAATATCAACCTCACCACCAGATGCATTAATGCAGTTAATCGACTTAAGTCAATAATCAATAACTACCTGGTGAGCCTCTAACCAATCCATACCTAAGACAATATCATAGGATCCCAATGGTATAACCTAAAGATCTAAGGTAGTAAGGAGTGGTCTAATCTCCAACCTATAGTCAGATACTACATAATATGATGCAACTTTCACATGAAATGCTAACTCGACCTGCCACCTATCGACTTGCCTTATGGCCCCCAATCTACAACGTGACACTACAGATGAAGAAATGAAGGAGTCGGATGCTCTTGAATCAAATAGAATAGTAACAGGGTTACCCAGTAACATACCATAAGTCTCAACTATGGTACCCTAGTGCTCTGTCTGGTGGTTATCAATCGTTGCAAACACATGATGGCCTTTGCTAGCATCTCCCACGATTGGCTCTGACATCACTGCTCTCTGTGTGAATCTTGACGTTCCCTTATTGGGACATATCCTAGCAATATTGCCCTACTGACCACAAGAGAAGCAACCTATGCCTCTATCATATCGTCTGCCTCCTGAGGGTGCACTAGACTGCTATGCACTGCCTCCAAAAGTGGATTGGGCACTCTGAGCGGGTTGCTTATAGTTGAAACGCTTCATGCGCCTCAAGTTACTATCACCCTGCCTCTGCTGGAAACCTTTCCATTTCCCCTAAAATGACTACTATTGACTGTCCTATGTTGATCCATGTTGTGTCTTAGGAGGCACAGCCCCCTGAGTCTATCCCCCTCGAGCACTAGTCCTAGCTCTTGAACCACTGCTAATAAGAACACCTATATGGCCTCCCAGTGCCATAGTCAAGTTCTCCTCCACTAGTCATGCCTTCTCCATAGCTATCTCCATAGACTTGGGCTCAAAAACCCGCACACCACCACTGATATGGGCATTTAAGCCCTTGATGAAATGTTGCACGAGCATCCCCTCATCATCCCCTATTCCTACAAACTATTTAATTTCATAGAATCCCCTCTCGTACGGATCTACCATCATGGATAGCTATCATATGGCATGGAAATCATCACCCCTACACTGATGCCAATGATCAAAGAGAAAGCAAGCTCTGAACTGCTCAAGAAAGATCTCCCAAGACACCGAACTCATGTCAATATGGAGCTTCTTCTCCTCAAGTCTCCACCAAGTGGTTGTGAATCCTCAGAGGTGTATAATAGTGCACTGCGCTTTAGTATTACTATCAAAAGGGTGCAAGGATAAACATCGGTCCAAACCTATCAACCAAGTTTCAACCTCTAAACCGGTACCTAATCCATCAAATTGAGGTGGCTGAGACCGTATCAAATCTCTCATATAGGATGATGCTAACATCTTCATCTATACTGTAGTTGTCCTCACCACAAGGTTAACCTCAGGTACTACCTATCTCAGACCCAATAATGCCAAAGCCTCCTCGAAGGCTCTACATGCCATTTCGACCCTAAGAGGATCTAGTTGTCCACCACCGCCTCCTGGATCATTTTGTGAGGCTTGATGTTCCTCCTGCTCTGGTATAGGTATGACACAAGGTTGTGAGTCATGCTGAATCTCCTCTCAACTGCCTACCCAACCACATCCTCATCCTCTCCCTCATCCACATCTAGGAGGCATACTCTTGCACAGACACAAAAGAATTTTAGACAAGGTACTCTTGAAAATCTATGCAACTAAGCTTAATGGGTACATCATAATCCCAAAGCATCCAGTGTTTAAACTTGACTCTGATACCATGTGTAATTCCCCACCACACAACCCTAGAGGAAGTTTCAATTCATAATAAAAGCGTGCTAAATTTATTTTATTAAAGTGAATTAAACATACATGTTCAACTACAATTGACAACATCCCCTAAGGCTACATAACCGAGATTACTTAAACCCCAATTAACGTACATCAATTAAAATTCATTGCATTTAATTACTCAAGTAGTAAGCATTCATTCAACATAAATAAATAACAAGATAAGAATATAACATCCAACATATATCCATTATATGAACAACTGATTACAACACTCATTCCCAGAATGAGTCATAAATACATAAGTGTTACAATTAAATAAATCCACCTCATACATACAAGAGGGGTAAAACTAACTTATTACATTTTGAAATACAATAGTGTCAAAAAACAAAACAAGATCCATGAGCTGTCCAACTAGATGTCTTGCCACCATGTACTGAAGATCAAGGGGAACCCAATAGTTTATGGTGCATGTTCCACCCACCCAAGTGGTACCCGAAGGCCCACCCCCCATGCTAGGAGATAGTAACAATGCAACATGGACAAAGAATCTACTACCTCTAACCAAAGGCAGACTCATACTGACTCAACCAAAAACATGCACAATATAAGATTAACACTAACATGGTCACATTGCTTCCAGACAAAATATTAATCAAGTATGATAAAGAATCCATACACACAACACAAAACCCAATGTTATCCTAGACAGAGTGTCATCACACGGTTAGACAGGAGATCTCCTGTGGGCATTCTTCATAGGCTCTAGAGTTCCTGGTGACCTCTAACAAATCCTGACCCTCATACTTACTCATGCAGAATTGGCTATCTCTCGTGAGGACAAAATAGTCGACCTTCCCACTCATCCCAAGTCTAAATGAGCCCTTGCATCTATGAGTGAGGTTAAGATATCTTGATTAATGTGAAGTGCATCCTAATCAACTAAGTACATTACTTTAATTATCACTTGATTAAATATCTTCTAAAGGTTACCCGGTTTACCTCTTTGGGCTCCATCCCCTAACAAAAGCCACATATCTCATGGATAACATGCTACACAAAACTAGACTCCAAGGGTAACTCAAGTGCTTACAAAACTTAACCAATGCAATCTCTCCTATTCTAGGAGGCAAAAATTAAGGAAACCCACTCCAATACTTGGAGGAAACAAAACACATAAAGCACTACCCAAGGGAAAACAAATGATTTACTTAACAAAGAATCAACCCATAACCTCTGGAAGACTTTACAATTTAAAACATAAATCCCCCTTTTTCCCAAAATAACCAACATAAAGAAATTTAATATCAAAATGCACAGGCAAGGAAACATGCTATATTTGGATATCTTAAATCCATTTCTTATTTAATGCATCTCACACAAATTAAAATAATATTATTCTAATATTTTCTTTAAAACATAATAATCTCTTCCATTAAACTAAATATCGTTTCTCTATCTAACTAGCCATGCACACTATTTGTTTCAGTTAAAATTTCTATCTGAATACTTGAATGCAATCATATGCCTCAAACAGAATAATAAATATATAAATATATTTAAAAATATAAGCAGCATACTTTATATATTTAAATACATATATTATATTTATATTCAAAACTATATTTAAAAATAAAAACCTACATTAAGTATTGATTTTGACCTTCTATTTTACTAAAAATTACTAGATTGTAATATTAATTATTTTTGGTTATTATTCCTACCTACATATCCATCTTACAAAATATAAATATATATATGTATTAAATATTATGCATTAATATATAATATTAAATATATATATTAATATATAATATTAAATATATATATACTATTTATATTTAGATAAATTAAAGCAAGTAAAACAAAGAAAAATAAAAAAAATAAAAACCATTTAAGAGAACTTAATATGCGAATTAAATTTTGCAAGAAACCAAAGTACAGTGGACAGACCCTTCTGATGCCATTCACCGACTATACATAAAGTATAGCAACCGGTGGTGGTTGGGGAGGCCGCACTCCCCATGGAAAAGTGTGGTCGGTGGGGTCATGACCACCATCCATTGTGTAATAATTTTTTTTTTTATCAAAACAAAACTTTAACACAAATACTGAGTGCGGAAATTCGCACAGGCTACATCTGTACAATTTCTTGTACGGCGATTTTGTTTAAAAAAATAAAAAATTTAAATCTTTATCAACAATAAAATAAATATATATATTTATATGTTATATGTATATATATTTACTAGAATATAATACATATAATATATAAATATATATATATATATATTTACATAGAATTTCTGATTGGTAAAATTGAAAAAACTAAATAAAAATAACCACCTATAGGAAAATGAATAAAATTTCCAGAATGATTTTCTAAATTTCCCATAAGTTTAAAAACTGATTCTATTAAACTCATTCCTTTAAATTACAAACAATACAAGAATAGGAAAACTGCAGGGAATCTAAATTTCTCCATTACAAATTTTCTATAGAGGATTTTTTTTCAAAACCAAATCTAATTGTTTTCTAAAGGGATAAAATTTCCTACAAAAATCTACTTGTGTTGCACAATCAAAGGTTTGATTTAACAAACAATACTACAATTTCCTCAATTAAAAATTAAATTCTACAGACTATTGTTTTACAATTTCATAGAGGAATTGTCACAGGGAATAACAAAATTTCCAAAATCTGAATAATAAATTTCTAATCTCCATTAATAATTTCTAATTCCAAATGAATTTAACAAACAAATTCTTCAAACAATAACTATCTGCTTTAAACAAATCAAAAACAAAGCCACAGAATAAAACCTGAAGTTTGAAGCTACAAGAAAAGATGATTTTCTGATGCAAGCCTCCTCCAAAGATCTTCCAGATTCACTTCAACTATGCAATGAATCCAATCCAAAAGCTCAACCAATGTAAGCAGAATTTCCTCAAATCAATTCTACAATCAAAAATTTCTTCCAACCATTCCCAGTGCAATTTTTCACAAAAAATCCTCTCCAACCTGAAAAAGCTTTTTTTTTTTTCCTCCTCCAAAAACCCTCTCGTGAATGAATTTGCAACCAATTCCTCCTATTAATTGAACTCACACCTGTGGCATAAATCAAAAATATCTTTAACAAAAAAGTCCACTTTTTATGCAAATCAAAAATTAAAATATCTAAATATTAATTAACTCCCACTTTTTGAAAACTAACATTTCTCTTAAAATACAATTTCAAATCACTTTCAATTTTCTTTTCTTTTTTATATCATATAACCACATAAAACTTAATTAATTAATTTTAATTATCTAATAGATAAATTCAATCCTTTCTAGGACTAAATTTAATTAACTAAATAAATTAAATTAAATTAAATTAAATTTTATTAATAAATTTAAATATAATTTCTAAACATAACTTTAATATTAATCTTAATTAATCATCACTTCTAACCAAAGCAATTATTCCAAAAAATGATTTAATAAATACACACTTTTTCGAATCAAATAACATTAAAATAAGGTAAACTATGACTCAACAACCAAAACTAACAACACACTAAGGCTAGGGCGTAGACTTGACACATATTACCTAGCTACTATCTCTCGTTCAACTTAACCATTGGATCAACATGCTCAAACCTGTGGAACTAGGTGGAGTCGATGTCATGTACCTGGAAACTGAAACCAAGTAAACAACATCATATGATATAAAAAACATATAGTACACATCGTGAAGAAGAAATCACGGATTCACAGGGCGCTCGCAAGTGAGTGATGCAAATCCATCCTCTTCACCAATATACTCATCAAATACTGAAATTAACATCATAATCAATAATCTCATATTAATATCTCATGTTAACAACTACCAACATCATTAAACCATTAAAGCATGTAAAACAGTCATCAGATAAACACATCACACAATAATAGTTCGTCGCTCAATAAATAGTGATCAAAACACCAAAAAAAAATGTGTCCAGTATCAAAGTATCTGACAAAGCATAAAGAAAACCGAATAAGAAGCAAAATGGAGGGGTATTACAAATTGAATCTTCATCAAGGTGGATCAATCATCAAATCATCAAAGAGCTTACAAAGGAGTTTGGAAAGGGCCAATTTCAACACACCAATTGGCACCAACTCACCCATGGGATCAAGAGTTTGCATGCTTAATTAGGATTTCTTTATCTTTTCATATTTTGTTCTTGTTTTTCCTATTTTGAGTATTGTAAATGGATTTCATGAGGAATCCTTGTTTTATCTTGCATATGAACCTAACTATGTGTTTGTTTGTTGTATTTGTGTAGGAATAATATTGGGGTTCACAACCTTAATATTTAATTAGATTGTTGATCTTGTGTTTAAGATCATGCAAGGGAAAACTATAAGTGAAGCAAAACTATAGTTTTTTCCAAAAAAAATGAAATTATTGAGATTTACTCTTAACTCCATCCTCAAACTTCACGGGCTCCTCTAAAATGATTAATTCCTTTGACTCCATGTCATAGACCATGGGTGTAATAAAATGTTGATGATTTTGATCTTTAAAATAAAGTAAAAAAACCCACTCTCACTCAAATTTTTTGTGCTTCCATGTGTAATACCCCTCCATTTTGTTTCTTGTTCAAGTTGCTTTATGCTATGTTTGGTTGCAATTACTTTGATACTGGATACATTTTGTTATGATGTTTTGATCGTTACTATTGAGTGACAACTATTATTGTGAGATGCAATTATCTGATTATTGTTTCACTTGCATTATGGATTAATGTTGTTGTAGAGTTAACATGAGATGTTATTATGAGATTTCTGGATTATGATGGAAGTGTCAGTTTTGATGAGTGTACTGGTGAAGAGGACGAGTTCACATCACTCGCTTGCGAGCGCCCTATGAATCCGTAATTCTTTCTTCACGGTTTGTATTATATGTTGGATATATTGTATGATGTTGTTTACTTGGTTGTAGGATTGCAGGTACATGACATCGACTCCACCTGGTTTCACAGGTTTGAGCGTGTCGATCCAACGGTTAAGTTGAACGGGAGATAGTAGCTAGGTAATATGTGTCAAGTTTACACCCTAGCCTTAGTGTGTCGTCAGTTGTGTGTGTCGAGTTATTGTCTGTCTTGTTTTAATGTTATTTATTTCTGAAGCATTCTTGATTTGGAAATAGATATTTAGAATAATTGCATTTAAATCATGTTGATGGTTATTTAATTTAAATAATGCAATGTGGATAAAAGTTTATATGTAAATTAATTAATTATATTTAAATTATTTAATTAATTATATTTAATCCAAGGGGGTTGAGTTTAGTTATTAAATAATTAAATTAATTAATTAAACGTGATGCAAGAGAATGAAAGGAAATAAAAGAATTAAAAATAATTTTGGAATTTTATATAGACGTGTGGGAATTAAATTAGAAATTGTAATTAAATGTTTATTTGGGAAATTGGTTGCAACTTTGGAAATTAATTTATTATTTGAAATTTTATTTTAAATTGAAAGTGGGTTTTTGGAAAAGTGAAATTGAAATTGAAATTAAAAATTGAAATTGAAATTGAAATATCTAATTTGCATGTAATGTGAATTAGGGTTGTAAATATTGAAATTGAAATATCTAATTTGCATGTAATGTGAATTAGGGTTGTATTAGGTATTTTTGATTTATAAAGAATACATGTTTTAATTTTAGGGCAGAAAAATCTCTTAGAAAGAAAAAAATACATTTTTACAGCAGGGAAGAAATTTTGGAAAATTTGCACAAGGGTTTGAAGAAAGTTTGATTGTTGAATTGATTGAAGGAAAGATTGTTTGCATTTGTTGGATTTTGGATTGGATTCATTGGAGGATTGAAGAAAATTCAGGAAATCTTTGGAGGAGGCTTGCATCAGAAATTCATCTCTTCCTGCAGCTTCTTGTACCAGGTTTTCCTTTTTGTATTTTATTGTTCTTGATTGTTTTTTTTTTTAAATAGTAGTGATTAAAGATTTATTTGTTAAATCTGTTTTAGAAAACAAACTTGATATTAGAAGAAAATAATTAAATAAATTTATAGCCTTTGCTTGTGAAAATTCTTGGGTGAAAATTGTGAAAACCTTAGTTGAATTTAAATTATTTGGAGAAATTGATTTTATTGTTATTGAAATCAAACATAGAGATTGAACAATGCATTTAGAATGTTTTTAGAAAATGAAACTTTCTGTTTATTATCAAAAAACGGATTTAAAAATCTGCAGTATAGTTATATTTTCATGGTAAAATGGTCTGATTGCGTCGCCTATAACTTCACTTTTACAAAGTGGGTTTTCAGAAAATTTAAAGGGTTTTTGCATTTTGAAAATTTCTTACCCCTGTCTAGAAATTGTAAATACCCAAATCGTAGTTTTTGAGTTATGCTTGAAACATGAGACTGCTATTAAATTATTTTCCCATGGCTGTTCTGAAAATAAAATAATAATAAATTGATATTTATAAATATTAATATTTTAGGTATTGTTATTATAATATTAAAATATTATCTAATAATATTTTATATTATAATTTATAATACTAAAGTATTATATTTATTTATATTATTTTAAATAAAATTTGTATATTTGATTAGTGGAATTAATATTATAAACGTATGGGGAAATTATTGTTTATTTTAAAATGGCATGTTAAAGTTTAATTGAAGGAGTTAAATATTTGATTTAAAGAATGCATAATTTAAAATTGAATTGTGGAATTTAAATCCATATGTAAAAGGTCCAATTATTAATTTGATTTAATTGGAAAAATATATTTATATTTTGAAATATTGATGATAAAGGATATTTTATTTTGAATTAATCAATTTGATATTCTGCAAAGGATAGAAGATATGTTAATGATTAAATATATTTAAATATATTAATTTATATTTAGTAGATATATAGTGAAGGTATATATCCATTTGAGAGAATAAATAATATTTTATCTTATTTTATTCTGTTGTTTGCAAATTGGGTATTATTAGTGTTTTAAAAGAAATGATTAGTATGTGTAGAAAATGTATAGAGAAAGATATTTTTTAATAGAAGTAATTACCTGATTTTAAAGAAAATATTTATTTTGTTAATATGATTGAAGAAAATATATTGAAATGTATATATATATCCATGAGTATTTCCAATCAGTATTTACCTTGTTTTATTTGAGTGCGTGTAGTTTAGCTTTGCATGAAGAATTTAAGTCATAAGTTTTGAATGTATGGTCAAAATTGATAAGAAAAAGGATATTTAAATATATTGAAGAATTATAGAAATATTTATATTTAAATGTTTGTTTTAATTATGAGATTTAATTATAAACAATATGAATGCGTGGCCAAATAGACAAGCCAAAAGATATTTTTATACATTGATGAAATTTCATGTTTTTAAATGGATGGTTGATGAGACATAGACTCCGGATAGAAAATTGGAAAAGATTGTTTGCAATAGTGTTAGGTTGCATTATAAGTAAATTTAGGAACTAACTACATTGAAAAAGGTAAATAGTTATTATGTTCTATTTAGTTCCATAGAGAAATCTAGTCATTGTGAATGGAATATTAATGGTGTCTATATAATATGGAGCATATATATATATATATATATTCAGTGTAAAATTCATTATCGTATTTTATTTTAATGAGATGCATGCAATGTATTATTGAATAGAGATTTAAAAATGGATTGATTAGTGTATATGGAAAATGGATAGAGAAACATTATGTTATTATATTAAAGTGATTGAATGTTTTAAATAGAAAATTGAATGAGATGTAAGATTTGGTTAGGAAATGGAAAAAGTTTACTTGCATGGATTTGTGTCGATTTGAAAGTAAATTAAGAAGTTGTTTTATTGATGAGGCAATCAATTATGTTATTTATTAACTTCTATTTAGATTAATTGAATCATTGTGATTGGATTATGAAAGAGATATGGATTTAGTATATCCAAAAGTAGTATCTTCCTCATGCTTATCTTAAAAGATTTAATTCTTTGTATTCAGTAAAGGGAAGTAAGTTTAATTGTTTTAGATTTCCAATAATGAAAAGGGAAATAGGGGTTATGATTATTTTAGATGATCTACTTATCATGTCTTTGACTTTGTCAACACTACCTATTGAATGAGTATGGATTTAGGAAATCCAAATATTAGATTTGATTGATGACTTGAATGCTTTTGTTGCTATGTCGTCAAGTTGCATTGTTGGTTTTGGGATTTAGTGTTAGTCCTAAATTATAAGTCTTCCAGAAGAACTTAGAGGATAAGGGTTATTGAATCTTTATGCCATCCAGTTGTTTTCCCTTGGGTAGTGCATGGCGTCTTTTCAGTTTTACCTAGTTTTCATGAACGGGGATGTTTGCACCTCCTTGGTTTATGACCGGATTATGGGATCCGTGTCTCCTTGTATGGAGTGATCTTGTTATGTGGTTTTATCTTGTTGCCTCGTGTGAAAGGAGTGGACTATGTGTTATTGCCTCCAAGATGTTTGGAGTGGGATCTTTTGTACCTCTTGTGAAAGGAGTGGACTATGTGATTGTTTCCTCCAAGATGTTGGAGTGAGGTATCCTCCTTGTGTTGGAGTGGATTATGATGCCTAGTTGGTATGCACTTGTGGTTTCCTTGGTGGATTGTTTGGATGTGTGTTGTTGAATAGAAGAGTGGCTTCTGTTAGGCGCCAGAGCCCAAAGAGGTAAACTGGATAACTTTCAGGAGTGATTTAAACAAGTGATAATTAAAATAATGTACTTAGAAGATTAGGACTAACTTCTCACTAATCAAGATAATTTAATCCTCACTCATAGACGCAAGGGCTTGTTTAGACTTGGGATGAGTGAGAAGGCCTGGAATGGCAAGATCAACTATCTAGTTCTTGCGAGAGGTAGTTGATTCCGCATGAGTGAGTATGAGTGCCGGGATTCGGTTGAGGCCACCAGGATTACTTGTGCCGGAGCCTATGAAGAATGCCCAGAGGAGATCTCATGACAAACCTTGCGATGACACTCTATCTATGACAACTGTTGTTAATTATTTTATGTGTATGGTTATTTGAACATACTTGATCTACTTTATGTCTGGAAGCAATGTGACCTATGTCAGTGATGAATTATAGTTGTATTGTATTTGATTTGTACTTATATTGTACTTGAGTTGTACTTGATTCGTACTTGTATGGTGAATGAGTTGTACTTGTTAATTCATTTGGTTAGTTATGTCAGTTTGAGTCAGTATGAGTCTGCCTTTGGTCTGAGGTAGTAGAATCTTTGTTCATGTTACCTTGTTACTATCTCCTAGCATGGGGGGTGGGCCTTTGGTTACCACATTGGTAGGGTGGAACATGCACCAAAACCGTTGGGTCCCCTTCGATCTTCAGTACTTGTTGGCGAGACATCCAGATGGACAACTCGCGGTTCTTGTTGTATTATCTTGCATTGTAATATTTTAATTTGTATAAGTTATTTTATCCCTCTTATGATTATGAGGTGGAATTTTGTAATTGTAACCTTGAGTACTATTGCCTCATTCTGGGAATGAGTGATGTATCTATCGGATTAAGATAATGTTTATGAGATTGTATCTTGGTTGATTATCTTATTATGTTATGTGGTATTCTTATGATGTATGATGTTTATATCATAAAGTTCATAAGGCTATGGTTATATGTAATATGTATGTGTGGGTTTAAGTAATCCTAACCTTGTAGCCTTAGAGGTTGTTGTTAACTAGTAAGTGAAGGTGTATGTTAAATGCACTTTATAAAAAAAAATTAGTTCGTTTAAGACGTTAGTTGCAACTTCCTTTAAGGTTACTTGGCAGGGCATTACACCATGGTTGAACTTCACTTGATTTTCTGGAGGTTTGATGGAGTCTTCATAAAGAATCATTGTTGGACATAGTGTGGGAAGTTTCCCTCGCACAAGAAAATATTAAAAATTTCTCTTTATTTGCTCTGACCGTCACTTTGAATACCTTATAATCTTCCTATTTTTTATGAGGCCACATCTACACTCCATGTCATCAATAGTTAGATTGGCCCTACTCCTTTTTTATATTTCAGCATTTCTCTATTATGCCTATAAACTCTTTGTATATTTCAATAATTCTAACGGTCGTGGCCATGTGCTTCTTTAGATAATCTTGTTTTTTTTTTTGTGTTGGTTTTAATCTCTAATGTGAGAATATTGGGCAAGATCATAATATAAATGATATTTCATGAAAGAGTGGACAGTTAAAACAAGGAATATCTTTTCCGACTATTATTTTTTCCTTGTTATTTCATAGTGCTTTCTCTATCATTTTGGCCAAAAAATCACAGTTCATACTATATAATATTACCCTTTTTTGCAATGATGGGTAATTTATTTTGGTAAGAAACCCTAAGTTGTGAACCCCAACACTATTGTAACTTGAATCTCATGGTCATTGTTGATGGGTATCTTGAGAACACATTCTTTGGAATTTCACATAAAAGTGTACAAAACCCTAAGGGTTTCATATTGTAACCACTGTTAGGTTTTCAACGTTGAGAAACTCATTTGCATTTATCATATGCTCACTGGATTTTTTCTTTTGAATGAAAAATAGTAGGAAAGTATGTGCATATTTTGTTCTCATAATGAATGAAATTCATTGTATTAAAGTTTACTATAATTATTTTCTATGAATAAATATTTCATTTCCTACCCTTATTAGCACTATGCATATCATTGATATATCAAAGGGTTTCATGGATTTCTTGAATCTTATTTTTTTCTTCACTCATTATGATATCACTATCAATGCTTCTTTGACACTGCCACTTCATAATTTTTTTTTTACTCTCTGTCATTAACTTTTGTGGATGGACTCCTAATTGTCATATTTGAATAGTCTATCGTAAAGCCCTTGTTTCTTACTATCACATTGTAGATTTGAGACCATCCTTGCACTGGTCCCTTTGAAGACATATTTATTACCATTCTTGGAGGTCTTTTCATTTTTGTGAGTCATTTTTCTCATCAAGTTCTTGTGTATAAGATTGTATTCCATCACAGTCCTCTATTGTACTATAGAAGCGCCTTATTGAAGAGAAATACCTTTTATAGATTCATTGCTTGCTGATTGTACCTTGATAGTGCTTATGTCCTTTGTGATCCATCAATAGAACTCCATATCTAGAATCAAATAAAGCTTCACTTGTAATCTATGTTTCAGTATTCATAACTCCCCTATCAAAGGAAAAAATACTACACCATCTGATCTATGTTCCATATTTGGTCTATTGGGTTCCATGTGCCAATTCCATTATGTATTTTCACTAAGCACTATATGTAACAGTATGTCATTTACACCTTGTGACTACCCTCATAGCTATTCCTTGATTGTGTTCATGTAACTATCACTTCATGACAATGTATGCCATATGAGGTAGGATTCATTTATGATGCATCCCACTATCCTTGTATGCCATTTCATTGTTTATGGTTGTCATGCTTTGTCCCTTGTATGGAGAATAATCAACTAGCTACCCCATATTAAACATCATGACATTTGGATTAAGATCCATAAATATTGTATTTAAATTCATGAATGCAAGAACATGCCCCATCATAGTATTATTATCAATGCTATAGAAATGCCTTCATGCATTCAAACTAATATCACTATATTGGAGTTGTAGAACACATTCTAGAGATGAAAAAAAATTCTATGATGGCAGAGTGTTTCTAGCATTTTCATATGACATTTGATATGATCTATCTTGAAATAAATACAATGATTATTCGACAATAGTGGTGTTCCTTGTTAAAGATCTTCTTATGTGATCTATCCTGAAGTCTATGATGTGTAATGATGAGAAAAAACCACTACTCCTCTCTTGTACATGAGAGGACGTAGTATGTTGGGCTCAACCCTTATGGGAGCCCATTTTCATCCACATCCTAAAATGCTAAACATGATCAACGAGGAATGAAATGTCTACTTGTACTTTCATAGTAAACAAACATGTTAGAAAAAAGTAGTTCAATATTCCTTATGATGATGATTTTACTTTCACTTTGATGATTTGATCATGATTCTCCTTTGTAGACTTTTGATATGGCTGAATTGTTGAACGTAACTCAATGTAGCATAAGCAATGTATTCTATTTCTATTGATAGAACATGTAGAGATATAATCATAACTCAAGCTTTAAAAAATCCTTTCTCAATCATCTGCAGGTTCACTTGGAGGCCAAGAGCAAGGAAAAGAAAACAATGATGAAGACCAAATTGAAGAAATTTTAGGCAATGATGGATATGCTTCTATTTATATGATTTACTAGTTCTATATATTTAGTTTTATGATGCATTCCTTGTGTCAGGTTGATGCACTGATTCAATTACTCCCACGGCTTGTGTGGGATCTCATGTTTTTACAATATAAATAAAAAACTTATGCAAATGTATTCTATTCTTTGAAATGTGCTTGCATAATAAAATTAAAGGTCACTTGTAATCAATATTTTGCATAATAATGGATACTTAGCAGAAAAAATTATGTACCTAGTGTACCTTTGACTTGAATTTGCAATTCAGCTCTACCTATTTTGAGTTGTAGCTCAAAATAGGTAACAAGAGCATAGATTTGGACTTTTAATACTTGTAAAAGTGGAATGGTATTGATATGCTAAAAGTGGCATACGAGTCCCACTACAAGAAGTTTTTTAGATTTTTACAGATCTTGAATTTACATTGTCAAAAACCTATTCTAAACCAAAAAACCTTAATTTGGAACTGACACACCCAAACTGGTGTATGAGTCCCAGTGTGCCCTATAAGAATCATTTTCAATATTTGAGAGCTTCATTCAGTCCTCTATAGGTTTCCAGGTGTACACCTTTCATCTCTCAATTTTATGTTCTATTTTACATACTTTTCTAGGTCATTTAGTGATGTATTAAATCATATTAGGTTTTAGCATTAGATCTTGAATTTAATTAGTCTTTCCAAGCCCTATCTTGGTGGTGAAACCCTCTTTAGTTTATAATCAGACCCTAGGATAACCCTATTACAAGATCTCTTTCTCCTTTGCATACTTTAGATTGTGGCCTCTAGGGTTTCCCTTTAATGAAATCATTGTGTTCAAATGTGTTTGCTCTATGTCCTAACCCATGAGAAGTAAATCCATTTTCCATTGTTTCACTATCATGATCTTATTTTGCATTTTTAGAGGCTATCTTGTTAAGCTCTTAAATGCAATCTTTTTCTTCCTTTATTTCAAACTTTGCTTCTTCTTTAAAATTCTCATATAGGTTTGCAGATGCACTAGTTGTTGTACTTTTACCTTTCTCAAAACCAAGACTGGATTTATCTTTTGATGGTTTTTGAGACTTATTTTCTAATCAAGAATGTCAGAACCTCCCTTTAGCTTTATACCTTTTTCAATTTTTTATTTTTCTCTATCCAATTGTTTCCTCAAGGAGATAATTTCTTAAAGCTTGGAGAATTCAATAGATTTGTCATTGAGTTTGACATTTAGTCCATTTGTAATTATTTTACCTTCTTCAAATTGAACTTGTTGGCATATGGCTTGTAGTGTTTTCATTGATTGCAACCTAAGTCAGTGATATGGTGTGCATCTCTATATATGCTCATACTAGAAGATAGAATGAAGAATAGGGTATTTGACTGAAGTTGAACCTACTTGCATTGCCAGTTTATCAGCTCACGTTATGGATCTTAGGGAAGGTCATTAAGCATCTAGAATATCTTACTCTCAAATTTTGTTTCATTGCATCAAGTGGTGTATGAGTTAGGAGATCCGGTTGATTATTTTTTTGTTTAATAGTCCGGAGAGCCGACTTGGTGAACATAATATGTTGCATATATTTGAGGAGAAATTGTTTAAATATTTTTGTGTTCTATCATGTTGATTTGGGTCATCGCTATGCTATGGATAAATTTGGGTGATACTCATTGAAAATAATTTGTGGATTTAGTTGACTGTTGAAAAATACTTTGTCTTATTGAAGTTGATAGGTAGCGATCAAATATTTAGCTACAAATATATATGTGATAAATTATATCATTTTGATATAGATGCATAGTGTGTTGGTGTATGATGTGAAGTTCAGAAGGATATTCAAGTAATTTCACTTGTGCATATAATATTTGTGATGCAGATTGTAGCAGAGAAGAGAAGAAAAGAAAAATCAGACAAAAGGTCATGAAATCGACTAATGTGCTTAACCAAAATTATTCTTAGGCATTTTCAAGGAAGTGAGCCTTTCTATTTTGAGCAGTGTGCCTGAATGCAAGTGCAAATTCTCATTTTGTAAAACTTATATTTGAGTACTCAAATTGTGGATTGACCTCCACCATGGCTTTTCCCCTAACAAGGTTTCCATGTAAAAATTCTCGTGTTATGGTGTTGTGGATGATTGATTCATGTGTTTACATATTTTATTTAGTTCAATGTCGTAAGTGGTTTAATGATTAGATTAATAAAGTTAAAATTACAAAACATTGATTCACCCCCCCTCTTAGTGTTCCCAGATTCCAACAATAGGTATCAAAGGTAGCCCCTCTGAAGAAGTTTTACAGCTTGAGGTGGATCTTGGAATGCATTAGAATCTGGTAGTCTTCAGCAACAACTAGTGGTGGCACTTGATGATCTTGATCAATCCAAAGAAAAAGTCTGGGAATTAAAATTTAATCTTAAGGATGCTGATAAATTTATGCAGACATTGAAGGATCAAATTGTTAAGTTCAGTGAAAAGAGAAAGGATCTCTGTGATCAGATTAAGAAAAAAGAGAAAAAAATCATGGATGATGTTCACCTGAATCAAACCTTGAAAGAAATAACTGAAGAATGTGAAAATCTTGACAAAGACAATACTAACCTAAAACATGAGATGTAATCTACGGTGATGAAGATGACTAAGGAGATTGAAGAAAGAAAGAAGAATGAAGATAATCTTGCTTAGTCCTTAAAATTAAGAACTGATGAATGCAAAAGAATTAATGGAGAGTTCATTTAGTTTGAGATTGACCTACAACAATCTAGAAACAATGAAGAGGATCTTGAAAAACATATTGTTATTCTCAGGGATGAACTTGCTACTGCAAATGAATACAAGGAGAAGTTCAAGATTAGCTCAGTTAAGATTGATGAGCCGATTCAAGGACATAAGAATGGAAATGACAAGCAAGGTCTTGGATATGACAAGGGAGAAAGTTATGGATATCAGATGAACAAAGAAAAAAGGCATCTAGTAAGACAACCGAATGCTCAAAAGTTAAATGGATATTTTTTTGCTTGCAATAAATTTGGTCATATGGATACTCAATGTAGAAATAAAATGAAATTGAGTGATCCATCATTCTCTGGTAAGCATTTAAATTTCAATAAGTTTGGTCATAAGTCAATCAAATGCAGAAATGTGTGAAACAAATTGGTCAATAGAAAGAATGTTAAATGTCACACCTATGGAAGATTTGGGCATATTGCTAATCATTGTAGATCGAGAGGAAATCAATGGAATGAATGGTCTAGATAAGGAAAATGTTGTGTGTTACAACTGCAACAAATACGATCACATTGCAAGATTCTACATAAATAGAAATATGGATAGAAAAGGTCTGGCATACAAAGGAAGAAATATGCAAAAATATGATAAAGAAAAAGAGGTGACTACGAATGAAATAAGAGATCATATGAAGAATAAAAAAGAGTCTGATATAGGAAATGGTTCTATACCAGAACCTAGTTCTGGTAATTCTTCTAAAAATTGATTTCAGGCCATTGGCCTAGGGGGAGATTTTCAAGAAAATCCTTTTTCGCCTATCTATAGTTGGTAGTGGAATGCAAAATATTGCCAATAGTTGTATTAATGATGCATTGGAAAGTACTCATAAATAAATTCAAGCAATTGAAGTTGCACAAAAGAATTTTTTCCTCGCAGATTGAGAAAACAGAGTATTTGAATGATCACCTAGGGAAAATCATTTATTACAATAAAAGGTTAGGTTTGTGGGTAATAAAAAATCAAGTTGAAACCCTTATTTTCTACTTCAAATCAAAGAAAAAGAAGGAGACCATTCTGCAATAGAATTATCAAAGCGTGAAGATAATTTGGCAGTAAAACCCTAATTCATCAGGTACTTTAAAAAATTTAATTTAATTTGGTGTGTGATTGAAGAACCTCTTAAATAGGAACAAGACATGAGTACAAAAGGTAAAATGGAATAAATCAAAGGGATAATCAACCTAGATGAGTATAACAGTGAGAATATTAGAGTGGTAAGAAAATTATTGTTGTCTGATCAGTTGAAATGGCTGAAAGAAGCTAAACACAAAAGATTCGATATTTGGAGCGAATTTCTTGATTTTGAGAATTCAAGAATTGTTAAGTTTATTCTGAGCAGATTGAATGATGATATTCTAATTCTGGATAAACCCTGCCATATCTCAAAAGAAGTAATAGAAATTGTAATTGCATTATGCAACTTTGGGGATTTACCAAGAAAGAACTCAATCCAAAATAAAGAAGTTGAAACCCTAACTGGAGTAATTGGAGATCAAAGGGCCTTAATAATCTTTACAATTAGAGATTTAGTGACAAGGTACATTGCTCATGGTGTATCCTACAAAATATTTTATAGAAACAAAGAAGGTGCAACTTCAGTAGGTGTTGTTTACATTTCACACAAGATGATAATGGAAGATCGGGATTTTGACCTTTGCGGATTAATGAAAGATCAACTGATGGAGAATGATCAATTAACAAAGATGATAGATTACCCTTTCAGGTTTGGCACTTTGGTTATATTTCTAGTGATGTACTTTCTAAATTTCTTACCTATGAACAATAATGTGATATGGAAAGAGAATGAACTAGTTTGCAAACAAATTTACATACACTTTAATAGTTTGGAAAAAAAATTCTTTAAAGGTTTGCTAGGAAAGTTTGGCTCAATTAGTGTTTCCCTTCCAATTAGTGCACTTGAAGCTGGTTCCTCCTTTAGTGAGATGGAGAGGAAGAAGAAAAGAGAAAAATAAATTGTTGTTTGTACTCCTCCAACATGCAAGACTCCAAGAATTGAAGGAAAAGGAAAATAATAGGTGATTATAGATATACCAGATGAGGAATATGATAAGGAAACTAAGGAGACCCAAGGAAAGGAATTGGAAATAGCTCAATTGAAACAAGAAAAGGCTATGATAAAATAAATTGAAGAAGAAGGTGACTTAACCAAAGAAGAACTATTGCAACTTACTGATGAGGAATATGGAATACAAAAAAATGCAAACATGTGGTCAATCAGACCTTCATATGAGTAGGATATGATCTTAAACATACTAAGGTCTCATCTTTTTCACAACCATATTAAGTTGATATTTTGAAGAATACATTTCCAGAGGAGATGATTGAATGTATCGAGGAAATCATGGACTCTGAGTTTCAAAACAAGGAAGAAGAAGAAGTAATTTTAAATTTGAAGAAGCAATACATATTATCATTCACCAAGCTAAAAAGGCACATGAATCAGCTAAGGCAATGCATAAAAACAACAAATAATATCTACAACCACTGTCTTAGTTTGCCTCATGCAATCAACAAGTACAAAGAAAAATTGGAAAAAAATTAAACTAAACTAAACAGTATTGGACAAAACTTTGACATGTTTCAGGATCAAGATGGCGCAATCAAGAAAAGGATCCAAGAATTACAGACAAAGCATAATTTTTTTCAAAACACTAGAAACAAGATTGTTGACACCTTTTGGAAAGTAAAGGATATAACAAAATGTAGACTGGAACAATTGATTGAGATACTAAGGAAACGAGAGATATTGGAAGATGACATCACCATTCCAAAATCCCTCATCAAGATTATCAACCAGACATCTGAAAAAAAAAAAATGATCATAATCACTAGGATTACAGTAGAAGCATGGAAGAAGTTTCTTCCAAAGATAAAGGAAAAATACAAAATAATATTCTAACTGAAGTAGCGGATGTATGTCTTCAAATTTTGAACCAGTTTTTGATTAAGTAATTTTTTGGTCTTAACCCAAAAAGAGATTACTATAGGATTTTTTTTGGTTTTTTAGTGATGTCAAAAGGGGAGAGAGAGCAGTGAAACATTCCTTTCCAAACTTAGGGGAAGTTGTGTCATTTTGAAGTATTGAAGGTTTGCAGTATGTTGGTTCTTAAACTTAGTCATTTTTCACAAAGTGTTGCCATCAGTGCGAAAGGGGGGGATTATTGGCACATGGATTCTAGTGTTGTAATTGATGGCAACCTAGGTCAATGATCTAGTGCACATCTCTATATTTTCTCATACCCAAAGATAAAATGAAGAACATGGTATCTGAATGAAGTTGAACCTACTTGCATTACTAGTTTATCAGTTCACAATGTGGATCTCAGGGAAGGTCGTTGAGCATCTAGAATATCTTAGTCTCAAATTTTGTGTCATCGCATCAAGTGGTGTACGAGTTAGGAGATCTGGTTGATTTCTTTAATGTTTAACAATGTAGAGAGCCGACTTGGTGAATATAAAATGCTGCATATATTTAAGGATAAATTGTTTAAATATTTTTTTTTTTTATCATGTTGATTTGGGTCATCACTATGCTATGGCCAACTTTGGGTGATGCATATTGAAAATCATTTGTGGATTTAGTTGACCGTTGCAAAATACATGTCTTATTGAAGCCAATAAGTAGCGATCAAA
The DNA here is from genome assembly GCA_007115665.2 of Sequoiadendron giganteum. Classification (NCBI taxonomy): domain Eukaryota; kingdom Viridiplantae; phylum Streptophyta; class Pinopsida; order Cupressales; family Cupressaceae; genus Sequoiadendron; species Sequoiadendron giganteum. The sequence goes on from CM021103.1 coordinate 223,831,915, forward strand.
TATTTAGCTGTGGATATATATAAGTGATCGATTATATTATTTTAATATAGATTCAAAGTTTGTTGGTGTGTGATACGAATTTTAGAAGGATAGTCAAGTGATTTCACTTGCGCATATAAGATTTGTGATGTGAATTCTAGCAGAACAGAGCAAAAAAGTAGAATCAGACAAAAGGTCATGAAATCAACTAATGTGCTTAACCAAAACTATTCTTAGGCATTTGTAGATGTTATTTCTAGTTCACCACTTTTGTTGTCTTTTGACATTAATTGTAAGGCAATGAGCCTTTTTGTTTTGAGGAGTTAGCGCTAGGAAGTGTGCCTGAATGCAAGTGCATTCTCATTTTGTAAAACTTATATTTGAGTACTCAAATTATGGATTTACCTCCATTGTGGTTTTTCCCCTAATAGGGTTTCCATATAAAAATACTTGTGTTATGGTGTTGTGGATTATTGCTTCATGTGTTTTCATCTTTCTTTCAACTCAATGTCATAAGTGGTTTAATGATCAGATTAATAAAGTTAAAATTGTAGAATAGTGATTCACCCCCCCATCTCAGTGTTCCCAGATTCTAATAGAACTTTCAACTTGATAATTACTTTTTATGAATTCTCAAGTTTGTACTTCAGTTCTTCATTCTTTTCTCTTTCTTCATCCAGATCATTTAGAGAAAAAATGAGTTTTCCTTCATACTCCACTCGACAATCTTCTCTATTGAATTAAAATTCAAATCATCCCCCTCCTTATAAATTATGTCCTCTTCTTCCTAAGAGTACTTCTTCTTGGGCACGACTTCATTCCCCATGTGTTTTAGAGATAATACCTATAGGTCTCAGCTATAAGGCTATATCAAAGGAACCTTACTCTGATAGTGATTGTTGAACACACTGAAATACTAAGAGGGGGTTGAATTAATATACTTAAAATTTCAAAATTAATCCTTAATTGTTGAAGATAATTTATATCATTAAAGAACTAAACTACTCAATCAAAATAGGAAATAATATAAGCATCCACACAAGAACATAGTTGACACTAGATTTACATGGAAAACTCCACATGGGAAAAACCACAATGAGAAATGTTGCTAGGAGCTATTGTCCTAATCCAATATCACAAGTAAATAATAGTTACAAATTTTATCTAGGGTTATAACCCAAGGAAGCTGAAAATACCTATTCACACAAATGTGTTTTAGGGCTACAACCTAAAGAATCTTCAACTCCCTGATTGAAAATAATTGAAATATGTCTAACATTATGGATTGAACCCACTAATAATCATCAATTTTTCACATTAGGTTTGAGGAGAATCTTATTATGGTATGTTCATACACTTATACATTTTCACACTTCAATCCTTTCACTTCTCATCTTTGATCTTCTATACATATCATTCATACACTTACAAAATAAAAATTAAGTCGGCCATGAAAAAGAAAATATATGAAACTTGTAGTATTTGATCCTTCATATCCATTGGGAATATATAAAAGAGATAAATAATTATCTACATTTCTCCCAAATGAGTTAGAATGACTTATACAACATCTACAAAAAATCCATAAACTTCGCTCAATCTTGAATTAGTGGTGCACGCCATCAACATACCTTAGTCTACCTCAACAAAAACATAACGTCACAAAATGACTTGAAACACTTGTATGGTATTGGAAACATGAAATATCTTCATGTGATTCATACATTGGACTCTACGAGACATGTGGAATGTCCACACAAACTCATACAACTAAAATTTATAATTTTTTGTTGGTGCAAGTATCCAAATATATGTTCTGATGAAGATTAAGTATCCAAAACTAATTGTATCAATTCATTACTTAGAGAATTGAACTTGTAGAGCACCATATCACTTGAAAAATCAATGTAGCATAAATTAGACATCACCAAGTATGTCATCAAAACATCTTGACCAAAAATTAACATTTGGAGAAATGTGAAGCATTCTAACAAGCCTTATGAGCCACTTTTCTTTCTCATAGCACATACCAAAACTTTTTCACTTCTATATTTGGGTATGTGCAGGATCATGATGGGCCAAAAAGTGGTGATATCTAAGTGATATGATGGCCCATGTGGCCGATGACTTCTTTTTTACCTAAAATTGATGAAACAAAAAGGGTTTCTAAAGGAGATTCTCAGTTTTCCACCAATATAAATTATGATTTACTTTTAATTTAATAAATAATTATAATTCATTTTCTATTTGAATTACGACTAAAGTCTTTATTGATAGGGTGACTGAAAAACATCTATAGCTTTCAAAAAGTATCAAATTTTTTGAATGTGAAACATGCGTCACATTCTATGCTTCATATACTATAGGATTAATAAAATAAAAATGAATTTTATGAAGTTTTGACCAAGTTAAGGTGATTAGACATAAGAGTTTTTATATTTTTAAAAATTTGTAATAAAAAAATCATAATTAATTATTTACCTGGAAAGAAATTACAAAAAAATATGCATCACATCGAGACATGAGTCCCCTAATTATATCTAAAATATTATAAAAAAATATTATCAATTTATTGTGGTTAGGGTGGTCAGACAAACACCTACTTCTTATTTTTTCCCTGAAATTTAAATACTACTACATTTAAATTTCAAATTTTCACCAAATAGATTTTAAAAAATAAAAAACCTAGTAGTTTAGAAACTACATTCAATTTGCTATAGATTCTATTTTTACATATTTTTGAAATAATATGTAATACCTTTCCATTTTTCTTTCTGGACTGGACAGTGTGTCCTTATTTTGCTTTGAGTTGCTTTCTAGATATTTAGATACTTTATCATGTGTGTGTGTGATTTGATCGTTATTTATAGAGAGATAGATTATTTGTGTGATGTGGTGTATCTTATTTGATGCTTTATTTGATTTGATTTAATTGGAGTAAAATACTTTTTGCTTTAACATTTTTATTTTACATGAGATATTTGAGTAATACGAAATTGTCAGTTTATGATGAATGTATTGGTGAAGGGGATGAGATCGCATCACTCGCTTGTGAGCACCATACAATTATGTTATTTCCTCTTCATAGTGTCTATTTTATGTTGCTTTTCTATATATGATCTGTGTTATCTTGTTACAGGTTTGTAGGTACATGACATCGACTCCACCTAGTTTCACAGGTTTGAGCATGTCGATCCAATGGTTAAGTTGAACGGGAGATAGTAGCTATGTAACATGTGTCAAGTCTACACCTTAGCCATAGTGTGTCGTCAGTCATAATTGTTGTGTCATTGGTTGCCTTGTTTTAATATTATTTATTTTGAAGGGTTATTGATTATAGAAATAAATGTCTAAACCTATTGCTTTAAATAATGTTGTTTTTATTTAATTAATTCTAGACATTTTGGTAGAAGCTATTTATTTAAAATTAATTAATTAAATTAAATTTATTTAGTAAAATAAATTTAATCCATTGGGTTAAATTTATTTAGTAATTAATTCAAATGATTAATTAAATATGTTTATTTAGAAAGTTGAAAAAGGAAATTTAATTCATTTTGGAATTAAAATTTGAATTATAAGTAATTAAATTTAATTTGGAGTGAATTTGAATTATAAATTATTAAATTATATTTATAAAATTAAATTTGGTTGTTAAAAGATATTTGCTCATCGCCACATGTGTGAGATGAATTAATTAAGAGTTTGTTGGAAATTTATTTACAGGAGAAAATTTGGGATCTTGGTTAAAGAAGAGGAAAGCTTATTCATGGGAGTGTGAGGATATTTTTGGGAGAAATTATTTTTGGAGAAGAATGGGAAATTGAAAACACATAGAGGATTGTAGAGATTTCTTGGTTGTAGGAAATTTAGAAGAATTTTATTATATTTGCTTTGGATTTGGATATGATTTTGGTGCTGGAAATATTGTGTTGCTAGGAGGAAGCTATGAAAGCTTTGGAAGAGGCTAAGCATAAGAACTTCAATTCTTTAGAAGCTTCTTGATACAGGTTCCTTTCTTGTCTATTTGGTTTTGTTTAAAATTTGTTTTGGAATTGTATAGCTATAGAAAATTGTTGTGCTAGATTTATTAAGGAAATATTATTTGTTTTAGAAAAAAATGAAATTTAAAAGCTTCTGTGACTTCCGTGCAGAAATTTAGAAAATATTAGTTACAGTAAAAAGTAGAGATTATGAGTTGTGATGTTTTTTAAATTTATTAGATCAAAACTATCAAACAAATATAGAGGAAAACCAATTTAGATTTTAGAAAATAAACCTCTATAGAAAAAGGAAATTGTGAAACCTCTGTGTATTTTGTAGTGGAGAAACCTAGAAGATATTAGGAGTTGATTGAAAATTTTTGTAAGAAATTAGTAGCTTCCTTACCTGTTTTTGGATTTGAGAAAGCTATTTTGAAATTTTATTGTAAGATCCACGGTGGAAGAAATGTGAAAATTCTTAACAAATTTATCTTTTTATTTGCAGTTTGTATGTTTGCGAATTTTAGGTAATATGCATGTGGAGGGAGGTACAACTACCTTGGAAGTGCATCCCTCCCAAGTGAGCCACACCCAAAGAGGTGGGGTGGGGGTTCAGTAACAATTGGCCACTCCCGAAAGCAATAAATTTTATTTATTTTTAAAACTGTGATCTGTTAACAATTCGTCTACCCTCTTTATATGTGAGTTTCAATTTTATGAGATTGTTAATATATTTAAACATATATATATATTATATATATATAATCGTTATTAAAGTTTAAAATATATAAACTGATATATAATGTATATATATTGCAAATATATATATGATGTATATTGAAAATATATATTGTATATATATAATGAATATATATTAATATGTTTTTATTATAGGTTTTAGAATTGATGTGTTGATATTTATGTGGAGTTATTTTTAATGAAGTTAATTAGAATATTTGAATAAATATATATTTATTTAAAATATTTTTATTTCAAAAGGTAATATGTTTTAATGATTAGTTGGGAATTGAAGAAAATAATTTGTAGATTGATTTATGTTGCTTTTAAAAGCAATATAAGGATTTGATTTTACTGAAGAGACAATTAATTATTTTAATCAATTATTTTGTTAGGGAAATTGTTCCCTTTACTGTGAAATGAATTTGAAAGAGAAATGGATTTAGTGATTTATTTTCGTGATGATTTCCTCTCTATTCATGTTTTGGGAAAGAGATTAGATGTATCTTTAACTCGTAAGCCTTCCTGATGTTTCTTTATAGGGGTTGTATTTTTTGTGATGTCAACCATTTGTATTTGCCTTGGGTAGTCCATGGTGTCTTTTCTGTGATTTGCCGGTTTCCACAAATGGGGATGATTTGTGCCTCCTTTGGTAGGAGTGCATTATGTGAACTATAGCCTCCAGTGGTTGGAGTGGTTATGTTATCTAGTTTGTATGAACTTAAAATTTCCTTAGTGATTGATTTGTATGTGTGTTGCCAAATAGAAGAGTGGCTTCTATTAGGGGCCAGACCCTATAAGAGGTAAGACTAGGTAACCTTCAGAGGTAGGTTAATCAAGTGATAATTAAAACAATGTACTCAGAAGTTTAGGTAGTACTTCACACTAAAAAGATAAGTTCTAGCCTCACAAATAGTCGCAAGTGCTTGTTTAGGCTTAGACTGAGTGGGAAGGCTTGGAATGGCAAGGTCATCTATCTTGTCATTATGAGAGGTATTTGATTATGCATTAGTAAGTATGAGGGTTGAGGTTTGATTCAGGTCTCCAAGATTATCGGGACCTATGAAGATCTCTCGTGGGTAACTCATGACGAGTTATGTGATGACACTTTGTCTAGGACAATAGTTATTATTTTTTTATATATGTATGTTTTTCTTAACATACTTGATCTATTTTATGACTAGAAGCAATGTGGCTATGTTAGAGTTGGACTTGTATAGTTCATTTGATTGGTTGTGTCAATATGAGTTAGCCTGTGGTTAGTGGTTGTAGAATTTTTCCTTTTTATGTTGTTACTATCTCCTAGCATGGGGGGTGGGCCTTCAGGTACCACTTGGTTGGGTGGAACATGCACCATACACTATTGGGTCCCCCATTGATCTCCAGTACTTGGTGGTGAGATATCTAGTTGAAGAGCTCACGATTCCTATTTATAATTCAAGCAATGTATGTATTTCTATTTGTGTCATGTTATTTTACCCCTCATGTGTATTGGAGGTGGATCTATTTATATTGTAATGCATTTATATTATTGCCTCATTCTGGGAATGAGTGATGTAAACTTTTGATTAAGTTAATGGATATAGAAATTTTTAATATATATTTATATGTTATGTCGTATCATTATGTTGATTAAGTATTCTTTTCTTATTTTCATTAAATTTTATGGTTGTATATGATCTATGTGTGGGTTTAAGTAATCTCGGCTATGTAGCCTTAGAGGTTGTTGTCAATTATTGGTGAACATGTATCTTAATTACACTTTTTATAAAAAAAAATCGCTTTTATAGTGAATTGCAACTTCCTTTAGGGTTACATGGCAGGGAATTACATATGGTATCAGAGCCTAGGTTTAAATACTGGGTGCTTTGGGATTATGATGTACCCATTAAGCTTAGTTGTGTAGGTTTACAAGTGTTATGTTGTTGAATACCTTTATGTGTCTGTGTAGGATTATGCCTCCCAGACGCAAAGGAGGCAGAGGATGAGGATGTGGTTTGGTAGGCAGACACGATGGGAGTCAGCATGACTCTCTGCCTTATGTTATGCATATACCATATTAGGAGGAACAACAAGAATCATAGAATGGCCCAGATGGGTGGTGATAGATAGTAGGATCCTCCAGGGATCGAAGCCACACATAGAGCATTTTAGGAGGCATTATCACTCCTAGGTCAGAGATAGGTAGATGCACAGGGTAATCCTGGTGTGAGGGCAGTTCCGGTATAGTCAAAGATGTTAGCCTCTTCATATATGAGATTTTTATGTTGGTCACGACCACCATGGTTTGATGGTGTAGGTAGTACATTAGAGGTTGAGACTTGGGTTATAGGTATCGATCAATTTTTTTATATGCACCCGTTTGATATTTGTACTAAAGCACAGTGTGCTATCATACCACTGTGTAGGTTTGCATCCACATGGTGGAGGTTGGAGGAGAAGAAGCTCCATATTGATATTAATACAGTGTCTTCAGAGACATTTCTTGAGCAGTTCAGAGCTCACTTTGTTTTTGACCATTGGCGTTAGCGTAGAGGCGATGAGTTTCACACGTTATGACAACTATCCATGACTGTAGACCAGTATGAGAGATGTTTCTATGAACTTAAATAGTTCACAGGAATAGGTGATGATGAGGAGATGCTCATTCAATAGTTTGTCAGGGGCTTGAATCCCTATATTAGTGGTGGTGTGAGGGTATTTGAACCCAAATCTATGGAGACAACTATGGAGAAGGTACAACTTATGGAGAAGAACTTGGACATGGCACTGGGAGGCCATACTGGTGTTCATATTAGTAGTGGTTCAGGAGATGGCTCTAGTGCACAATGGAGTTAGACTTAGGGAGTTGGATCACCCATGACTTAGTAGGGGCCTACTCAGAGTGGGTAACAATAGAGTGAGCTTGGAAAGTGTAAGGACTCTCAGTCATATCTGGATGATGGTGGTTCGTCGTCTAGGAGGAACCAAAACTAGTGGTACAATAAGCGTAATCGACAGGTGCAACCAGCCCAAATTTTATAGTTTGTGGTTGACTGAGGTTGTATGCAACAATCTAATTCATGGTTAGGAGATAGAGGGTTTGATCTAAACACTGGGTGGGTAATGCCCCACCAAGTAACCCTAAAGGAAGTTGTAATTAATGACTTAAGCGAACCAATTTTTTTTTTATAAAGTGTAATAAACATACACATTCACTTACTAATTAACAACAACCTCTAAAGCTACAAGGTTGGGATTACTTAAACTTGCACATACATCTTACATATAACCATAACATTAAATTACTATAAGCAATAAGCATTTATACAACATACAATAATGAGATAAAAATCCATGATATAAATTCATAACTTAAACCACTAGTTACATCACTCATTTCTAGAATGAGGCAATAGTACAAAAGTGTTACAATTACAAAATTCCACCTCATAAACATAAGAGCGATAAAATAACTTATAATAATTGAAATAATACAATGCTTGAATTAAAACAAGAACCACAAGCTGTCCATTTGGATGTCTCACCACCAAGTACTAAAGATAAATGGGGACCCAACGGTGTATGGTGCATGTTCCAACCAACCAAGTGGTACCTGAAGGCCCACCCCCCATACTAGGAGATAGTAACAATGTAACATGGTCAAATATCTACAACCTCTAACCAAAGGCTAACTCATACTGACTCATACTAACATAACCAAAAAAATGAACTAAACAAGAACAACTCTCACATCACTAACATAGGTCACATTGCTTCCAAACACAAAATAGATAAAGTATGTTCAAAGAAACATACACATAAAACAATTAACTATTGTCCTAGATAGAGTGTTATTGCATAGTTAGTCATGAGATCTCCTTAGGGCATTCTTCATAGGCTTTGGATATCTTGGTGACCTCAACTGAACCCTGACCCTCATGCTCACTCATGCAGAATCAAATATCTCTCGTAAGGACAACATAGATGACCATGCCATTTCAGGCCTTCCCACTCATCCCAAGTCTAAACGAGCCCTTGTGTCTATGAGTGAGGCTAAATTATCTTGATTAGTGTGAAATTCATCCTAATCATATAAGTACATTAATTTAATTATCATTTGATTAAATCAGTTTTGAAGGTTACCCAGTTTACCTCTTTGGGCTTTGATGCCTAACAAAAGCCACTCTTCTAATAGAAAACACACTATACAAAACCATACCCCAAGGGGAAACCAAGTGCATACAAAATAGATTAATCAACCTCTCCAACTCTAGGAGGTAACATAAAATGAAACTCATTGCAACAATTTGAGGCAATAGAACACATAATCCACTCCTTCCAAAGGAGGCACAAAACATCCCCATTCATGGAAATTAGTTAATTACTGACAAACACACCATGCACTACCCAAAGGAAAATAACTTGTTGACATAAATAATTGACAACCGTCATCCTCAAAGATCCTCTAGAAGACTTACAATATTAGACTAACACTTAATCCCATATCTTGTAATACCCCTCTGTTTTGCTCTATTGTGCAAACTATGTTGTTTCTTCTTTTATGCTTTAGTTTTGTGTTGTACTTTCACTATGTACTTGGTTATAGTTGATCACCATTGTATCATGATGTATCTTGCTATGATGATACTATATTTTGATGTGATTATTATGGCATATTTGGGATTAGCATAAGTGTATATTTAAATTTATGATGCTTCATGCTTTCGATTATACTACTATGTTAGATGTGCCAGTTAGAACTACTATATTGGTGAAGAGGAATGTATCACATCACTTTCTTGTGAATGTCCTGTGATATCATGATTTCCTCTTCACGGTGTGCCTTATTTATGTAATATTATTGCATGTGGATATATTCTTTGTTCGCAGGTTGATAGGTACAAGACATCGACTCCACCTGGTTTCACAGGTTTGAGCGTGTCCAAAGCCAACAAAATTCGATTAGGAAATAGTAGCTAGGATTTTCGTGCCAAGTCGTCACCTTGGTCGTAGTGTGTCGTCGGTCCTAGTATGGTCCAATGGTTCTATTTTGTTCCATTTGCCTTGTTTCAGTTTATTTTGGAAGTTAGAATAATGTGGGAAATGTGATTAAATTATTGAGTAATTTAATTTAATTAATAAATATTTTAATCTTATGGTAGATTTATTTTATTAATTGATTAAGTTATTTATGTTGAAGTGATTTACATTATTCATTTTGGAAATGCATGCATATTTAAGTTGGAATTGGAATTTGGGAAAATGGATTAAAAATCAATTTAAAAATTTGAAAATTCAAAAATTCAAAAAAAAAGATATTTCCTATTTTTTTGTTTTCTGGAAATTAGAAATTAGGAGGGTGGGTGTAGGATTTTTGGAAGGAATTTTGCATATCTTTGAATTTCTTCACAAAATAATAAATGGAGTTTTTGGAGAAAAATTTAGAAGAGAAGGGGAAGGATTGCTAAATTTTGTGGGTTTTGGAGAAAAGGCTCAAGGGATCTATAGAGCTTAAGAGGGTTTCATAGCACCATTAGGTTCTTCATAACTCTTCAAGAAAAATTAGGTTCTCATCTTGTTTTAATTGATTTTTGCTTATTTCAATGGGACATGTGTTGTAGGGAAAACAATTGTAACATGATGATTGTGTGCAAACAAACAACCATTCAAATTCTTTCTTTCAAAACTTGTAGAACACCACTCCTTGGAAGGATTGTTTACAAAATTAAAATGAAATCCTTTTTATAAAGTTAGTTTTCTTTCTTCATCTTTGAGTTCCTCAATTTGTTGGAAATCTCCTTTTGGTAGATTGAAATGCATGTATGTATATATATATATATATGTTTATTATTTTTAATTTTTTTCCCATAGTAGGGTTATGTTGGCCATTTTTAAAAATAAATGATAGTTTGTTTTCTTTAAAAAAAAAAAAAAAGAATGATTTTTTTTTATTTAAAAATATTTTTGGAGGGGCTGCGGTTCACCCCACCTCCACCCTCATGGGAAGCAGTGTGGGGGAACACGCCCAATGACCCCCCTATCCGGGGTCGGCGTGGACTATGCAGCTCGCGCCACCACTATAAATAAACTATATTAATGTGATGATTTAGGATAATATTAAATGATTTTAATATTATGATTTAATATAATATTAAATGATTTTATTATTATGATTTAATATAATATTAAATGCCTTTAATAGGTTTAATATTATGTTTTATATAATAATTGGGAGATTTAAATAATAATAATTTTGTTAATGTTTTAATATTAACATTTTGAAATGAGTTTTATTGAATATGGAATAAATATTTTAATTAAAAAAGAAAGGGATTATGCTTTTATCTGAATTATTGAGATATGGGTTACTGTTTCATGTATTTTAATGCTACGTGGAAATAAAATGATTTTTAAAAGGTGTATTTAATTCAGTTCATTTAACACATTGATTACTGAATGCTAGTGAAGAAATGGGTTTAGTGAACCCAAAGTAGATTTGATTATTGTCTCTTTTTGATCTGTTCGTATGGTCATTTGGGAATTGTGAGTTGTAGCATTTAATCAAGTCTTCTAGTTGGGTTTTCAAGTTTGTGGGTTGTTGTACTATGTAGTCAACCTTAGATAGCCTTAGGTAGTGCATAACCAGTTTATTTCCCAGTTATCACGAATGGGAGTGTGTTGATGGTATGCCATGGTTAGAGATGTGGTACCCTTATGTCACACTTGTGTACCCTTGGGTTGTGGAGTTATTCCACGTGTCTTTTTAGAGGAGTGGCTTATAACAAGGGCCAGCACACGAAGTGGTGCCAGAATAACTCGTTGTGAGTTAGTTAATCTAGTGATAACTTAATTAACTGATTAGAGTATCACATAGTATCAAACACTTAATAAGATAATTATGCATCGCTCATGAACACAAGGGCTTGTAAAGATTTGGGTTGAGACAAAAAGGCCTAGAATGGAAAGATTGTTATCTTGTCTCTACAAAAGATAACTAATCCTGTATTGGTTTACATGAGGGGCCGAAAGTTGTTAGAGGTTACCAAGATAACCCGAGATGGGGGCCAGAGCCTAGGAAGACTCACCATGATAACCCATTTAACATTGTGATGACACTTCTCCTAGCTCGACAGTATGTTAGCATCAGTGATGCAATTGATTATGTAATTTCTGGAAGCATTGTAACCTTGTGTTAGTGAGGTCACTATATTTATTTTAGTATGGTTATGTTAGCCTATGTCCAGAGGTAGATGTCCTTGGATAGAATTCTTGTTACTATCTCCTAGCATGGGGGGTGGACCTTTGGGTTCCACTTGGTTGGGTGGAACGTGCACCTTCTCCGTTGGGCTTTCTCCTTGTACGTGTGGATGAGACTTCCAGTTGGAGAGCTCATGGTTTCAATTGTAGTTCTTGCTTGTTTTAATTTTAGTTACTCTTGAAATTATTACCCCTCTTATTATTGAGGTGGAATTTGTAACTGTAATCCTATTGATTGGACTTTCCTCATTTGCGGAATGAGTGTTGTAACCTTATTGTTTAAATGAATGGATTAATGTATTTGAAGTTATTTATTATGCTTTTTGTTAAATTATCTTACTTGGAATGAATGTGTTAATTCATTATTTAAATAATTGCCATGGGTTTTATTTATGTTTGTGTTGAGGTTCTATGTAACCCCTTTCTCGTAACCTTAGAGGTTGTTGACATTAGTTAGTGAACTTATCTATTAATTATACTTAAACAAAAAAAAAATTAGCCTGTTTAAGTAGTTGTTGCAACTTCCTCTAGGGTTGCATGGCGGGGCATTACACTTGGTATCAGAGCCTAGTTTTAAATACTGGGTACTCTGGGACTATGATGGAACCATTAAGTTTTTAGCTGTTTAGGTTTTGAGATGTATATCTTGCCTAATACCTTGATGTGTCTTTGCAGGATTATGTTGCTTAGATGTGAAAGAGGTAGAGGGCATATTCATGGTCGTATAGGCGGTCGTGATGAGAGTCAGCATGACTCTCCTCCTTTAGTTCCTCTTATTCCAAATCAGCAGGAACAACAAGCATCTCAGAATGCCCCTAGGGTTGGTAATCAATAGCAGGATCCAACAGGGATCGAGGCAGCATGTAGAGTGCTAGAGGAGGCTTTGGCACTCCTTGGACCTAGGCAAGCAGAGGTTCAGGTTAACCTTGTGGTGAGGGAAGCTCCACCCCAGTCTGAGGCTCACATGAGGGACTTGCTTAGGGGGCATCCTCCATTATATGATGGATCAGGTATGGGGTTAGAGGTTGAGACTTGGATCATAGACTTGGATAGGTGTTTTGCCATGCATATGTATGGCAGTAACACTAGAGCTCGTTACGCCATCATGCAGTTGAGAGGATTTGCATCCACTTAGTGGAGACTAGAGGAGCAAAAGCTCCATATTGATATTCACACTGCATCTTTTAAAATTTTCTTTGAGAGATTCAGAGCTCTGTTCTTATCTGAGCATTGGTGTCAGCGTCGATGCGACGAGTTCCATTATTTGCGTCAGATGGCATTATCTGTTGAGCAGTACGAGTGACATTTTTATGAGCTCAAACAGTATGCAGGAATTGGTGATGACAAGAGTATGTTGGTTCACCATTTTGGTAGGGGCTTAAATGCCCATCTCAGAGGTGGCATGAGGGTTTAAAAAACCCAAGACCATGGATGTAGCAGTAGGGAAAGCATGCCTTATTGAGGAGAATCTGAGTATGACACTTGGGGGACACATGAGTGTTTCAGTTGGTAGTAGTGTAGTGGCAGGATCTAGTGGTAGAGGAGGGCAGTCTTAGGGAGGTTTACCTCCTAGGTCTTAGTAGGGGCCATCTCAGGGTGGTTAGTAGTAGCAGCAGGTATCATAGGGGAAACATAAAGGTTTCCAGCCAAGATAGGGAGACATGAATTAGAGGTGTGCAAAATGCTCCAGCTTTGAGCAGCCAACATAGAGTTCACAGTCTACTTTCAGGGGTAGTGCGTAGCAGTCTAGCGCACCATCTGGGGGTAGAGGCTATGGTAGAGGTATAGAGTGTTTTGCATGTGGTCAGCAGGGTCACATGGCTAGAGGCTGTCCCAATAGGGGCATAGTCGGGTTTTCTCAGGGACCAGCGACATCTGAGCCGATAGTTGGTGATGCAGGTAGAGGGCATCAATTTTTTGTAACGCTTGATAACCGCTAGGCAAAGAATCAGGGCACTATCATCGAGACATATGGTATGTTGTTGGGTAACCCAGTTACCATCTTATTTGATTCAGGAGTGACAGAATCCTTTATTTCTTCATTATTCATGTCGCGATGTAGACTGGGTGCAGTAAGGCAAGTCGATAGGTGGTAGGTAGAGTTAGCTTCGGGTGTGAAAGTCATATCACATTCTCTTGTGCCAGAGTGTACATTGGAGATTGGACCTCTCTAGACCATGATGGATCTCTAGGTTATTCCTCTGGGTTCTTATGACATTGTCATAGGGATGGATTGGTTGGAGGCTCATAGTGCGGTCTTGGATTGTCGACGCAAGTCAATTAGATGCAGTGAGGCATCTGGTAGAGAGGTAGAGATAGTGGGAGTCCTGAGATCGATTTATTTGAGGGTCATCTCAGCTATGCAGTTGAGAAGGTGTGTACATCAGGGTTGCCAGTTGTTTGCTATCACAGTGGATGACTTGGATCTATGTAGTGGAGAAGAGAAAGTATCTCTTGATAGTCACCCCATCCTTTAGGAGTATTCCAATGTCTTTCTAGATGAGATTGTAGGGATACTACCTCAAAGGGATATTGACTTCAAAATTTATCTTATACCTGGTTCACAACCCGTCTCTCGAGCTCCCTATCGTATGACTACCCAGGAGCTGAAGGAGCTTCATTTACAACTTGAGGAACTGTTAGAGAAGGGCTTCATTCACCCTAGTGTTTCACCTTAGGGAGCACCAGTCATCTTCGTGAAGAAGAAGGATGGTTCAATTCGGTTATGTATTGATTATCGACAATTGAACAAAGTGACCATCAGGAACCGATATCCACTTCCTAGGATCGATGATCTCTTTGATCAGGTCAAGGGTGCCACCGTCTTTTCGAAGATTGATCTTAAGTCAGGATATCATCAGCTTTGGATCTTTGACTCTGATATTCATAAGACAACATTTTGAGCATTGTATGGTCACTACGAGTTCATAGTGGTACCATTCAGGTTGATGAATGCACCTTTTGTGTTCATGAGTCTGATGAACAGTGTATTTCATACATACCTAGATAGGCTTCTCCTTGTGTTCCTTGATGAAATTTTGATATATTATAGGACTATGGTAGAGATGAGGAACATTTGAGGCAGGTACTGCAATGCTTGCAGGATAATCAGTTGTTTGCTAACCTATCGAAGTGTGAGTTCTTCAAATCTAAGGTACAATACCTTGGGCATGTCATCTTAGGGAAGGGTATTTCAGTGGATCCTACAAAGATCCAAGTGATCTCAAATTGGCCTATGCCCATGAATGTGGCAGAGATACGTAGCTTTATGGGGCTAGCGGCTTATTACAGATGCTTTGTGCAGGGTTTTTTGAGTATAGGTTATCCTATCACTACCCTTTAGAGGAAAGGGAAGAGGTTTGAGTTGTCCGAGAAGTGCGAGGCAACATTTCAAAACCTTAAGGAGATGCTGACTAGTGCACTGATAGATGCTATACCAGATCCGACTGGGGACTTTGTAGTTTGTACATATGCATCCTTGGAGGGTCTTGGTGCAATATTGATGCAGGAGGGTCGATTCATTGCATATGAGTCATGGAAACTCAAGGACCATGAGTTGAACTATCCCACCCATGATCTTGAGTTAGCGGCAGTTGTACATGCATTGACAAGATGGAGGCATTTCCTTCTTGGCCATAGCTTTGAGCTACATAGTGATCACAGGATTCTTCAGTATATCTTCACACAGCCCAACCTTAATTCTAGACAGAGGCGTTGGATGGAGTTCCTCTGTGAGTATGACTTTGAGGTGAAGTACATCTAGGGGAAGGAGAATTTTGTAGGAAATGCACTTAGTAGATGGAGAAATGGGATATGCCAATTGACTCTAGTTGTGGATTTATGGAGTCAGATTCTTTCTACCCTTCCAATAGATAGTTGGTACCAAGAGGTCAGGATAGTGATAGAGGCAGGTAGTCCTCTTGAGGTCAGACATTCAGGATATTCTCTAGATTTAGATGAGTTATTGAGACACACGGTACACATATACGTTCCTCCTTCAGATGATCTTCGCACCTTGGTCATGACTAAGGCACATCATGCACCTTATTCAGCCCATCTTGGGGTGAAGAAGATGCATGTAGATTTGTGTCAGTTGTACTTTTGGCCAGGGATGAAGTGAGATATCGTGGACTTTGTGTCACGATGTCTAGAGTGTCAGTGAGTTAAGGCTAAGCACCAGCATCCAATAGGGCTTCTGCAACCACATTTAGTACCAGAGTGGAAGTGGGATATAATCTCATTGGATTTCATTGTTGGTTTACGCAACTCTTCAAGACGACATGATGCGATAATGGTAACAGTTGATAGGTTGAAAAAGGTGGCACACTTCTCACCTATGCACTCATCCTATACCGCATCCTCCGTAGATAGAGTGTTCATGGAGGATATAGTGAGGTTACATGGAATTCCACGTCGGATTACTTCTGACAGGGATCCAGTGTTTACCTCAGCTCTTTGGACATCATTGCAGCATGCGATGGGGACACAGTTGAACTTCAATTCAACTTATCACCCTGAGATAGATGGACAAACTAAGAGGGTTAATCAGATCCTTGAGGATATGTTATGTATGTATGTGATGGACCAACAGACACGATGGTAGGATTATCTCTATTTGGTAGAGTTTTCCTATAATAATGGTTTCCAGAGTTCCATTGGTATGCCTCCATTCTAGGCATTGTATGGGAGACCATGTCATACCCCTTTGAGTTGGGATAGATTGGAGGACAAGATAGTGTTGGGTCCTGAGATGTTGCAGGATATGGAGCAGTAGGTGGATAGGATTGGAGAGCACTTGGTGGCAGTGCAAGATAGGCAGAAGAAGTATGCGAATGCACATAGAGTGGATCGTTAGTTTGTTGTAGGCGATAGAGTCTTCTTGCGGGTGCATTCATGAAAGAGTCCCATCCATTATGGAAAGGGCTCTAAGTTGGCGCTGCGCTTTGTCAGACCTTTTGAGATACTTGAGAAGATTGGTCCTGTTGCTTACCATCTTGCTTTACCACCCAGTCTCTCATGCATTCATGATGTGTTTCATGTTTCAGTTCTTTGGCCATGCGATCTAGACATTTCTCATGTCCTTGATTGGAATGCATTGTAAGTAGAGTACGAGCAGCTGGCTTTGGAGCCCATGGCCATCATGGAGCACAGAACGCTCGCCCTTCGAGGGTGAGATATTGATCAGGTTAGGATTCAGTGGGATCCTATGGATGACATGTCATCCACATGGGAAGATGCAACTAGAATGAGGGAACTTTATCCCTATTTGTTCATAGGCTTCTAGGAGTAAGCCTAACCCTAGGGGGGAGGATGTAATACCCCTCCGTTTTGCTCTATTGTGTGAACTATGTTGTTTCCTCTTTTATTCTTTAGTTTTGTGTTGTACTTTGACTATGTACATGGTTATAGTTGATCACCATTTTATCATGATGTATCTTGATGATATGATACTATATTTTGTTGTGACTATTATGGCATGTTTGGGATTAGCATAAGTGTATATTTAAATTTATGATGTTTCATACTTTCGATTATGTTGCTATGTTAGATGCATCAGTTAGAACTACTGTATTGGTGAAGAGGATAGTATCACATCACTTGCTTGTGAGTGCCCTATGATCTCGTGATTTCCTCTTCACGGTGTGCCTTATTTATGACATATTATTGCATGTGGATATATTCTTTGTTCGCAGGTTGACAGGTTCGAGCGTGTCCAAAGCCAATGACATTTGATTGGGAGATAGTAGCTAGGATTTATGTGCCAAGTCATCACCCTAGTCGTAGTGTTTTGTCGATCCTATTATGGTCCAGTGGTTCTATTTTGTTTCGTTTGCCTTGTTTCAATTTATTTTGGAAGTTAGAATAATGTGGGAAATGTGATTAAATTATTGAGTAATTTAATTTAATTAATAAATATTTTAATCTTATGGTAGATTTATTTTATTAATTGTTTAAGTTATTTATGTTGAAATGATTTACATTATTCATTTTGGAAATGCATGCATATTTAAGTTGGAGTTGGAAATTAGGAAAATGAATTAAAAGCCAATTTAGAAATTTGAAAATTCAAAAATTCAAAAAAAAGAGATATTTCTTATTTTTTTGTTTTTTGGAATTTATGAGGGTGGGTGTAGGATTTTTGGAAGGAATTTTGCATATCTTTGAATTTCTTCACAAAATAAAAAATCAGAACAGAAGGGGAAGGATTGCTAAATTTTGTGGGTTTGGAGAAAAGGCTCAAGGAATCTATAGAGCTTAAGAGGGTTTCATAGCACCATTAGGTTCTTCATCAATCTTCAAGAAAAATTAGGTTCTCATCTTGTTTTAATTGTTTGCTTATTTCAATGGCACATGTGTTGTAGGGAAAACGGTTGTAGCGTGATGATTGTGTGAAAATAGAAAACCATTCAAATTATTGCTTTCAAAACTTGTAGAACACCACTCCTTGGAAGGATTGTTTGTAAAATTAAAATGAAATCTTTTTTATAAAGTTAGTTTTCTTTCTTCATCTTTGTGTTCTTCAATTTGTTGGAAATCTCCTTTTTGTAGATTGAAATGCATGTATATATATATATATATACCTATGCCTATGTTAATTATTTTAAATTTTTTTCCCATAGTAGGGTTATGCTGGCCATTTTCAAAAAAAACTGAATAGTGGTTTTTTCTAAAAAAATAAAATAAAAATAAATGACACTCTGTTTTCTTTAAAAAACAAAAAAAAGAAGAATGAATTTTTTTGATTTAAAAATATTTTTGGAGGGGTTGGGGTTCACCCCACCACCGGCCCCATGGGAAGCGACGTGGGGGAGTGTGTCCAATGACCCCCCTGTCCACGGCTAGTGCGGACTATGCAGCCCACGCCACCACTATGGGTGGCCAACGCCTACCAGTGCCACTCGTGCCTCCAGGCGCCGCCTTCGCCGTGCCTTTCGCTCAACTACCTCCGCCTCCACGCTCAACGTGTCACCTCCACCCATGCGTGCCTTGCAACCCAAAAGCATGAAGCCCGAGGTTAATGCGACCCAACCCTAGGGTTGGCACGTGAACCGAGGTCATGCTTTTGGGTATTTTATCTTTTTATAAAAAATATATATTATTATATTTTATTATAATTTAATATTATAATTTTTATAATATTTTAAATATTATATTATTATAATATTTTATTATCAGGATATAATATTATATATTAATGTGATGATTTAGGATAATATTAAATGATTTTAATATTATGATTTAATATAATATTAAATGCCTTCAATAGGTTTAATATTATGTTTTATATAATAATTGGGAGATTTAAATAATAATAATTTTGTTAATGTTTTAATATTAACATTTTGAAAATGAGTTTTATTGAATATGGGATAAATATTTTATTTAAAAAAAAAAGGGATTATGCTTTTATCTGAATTATTGAGATACGGGTTAACATTTCATGTATTTTATTGCTACGTGGAAATAAAATGATTTTTAAATGGTGTATTTAATTCAGTTCATTTAACACATTGATTACTGAATGCTAGTGAAGAAATGGGTTTAGTGAACCCAAAGTAGATTTGATTATTGTCTCTTTTTGATCTATTCGTATGGTCATTTGGGAATTGTGGGTTGTAGAATTTAATCAAGTCTTCCAGTTGGGTTTTGAAGTTTGTGGGTTGTCGTACTATGTAGTCAACCTTAGATAGCCTTGGGTAGTGTGTAACTAGTTTATTTCCCAATTATCACAAACGAGAGTGTGTTGACGATATGTCATGGTTAGAGATGTGGTACCCTTATGTCACACTTGTGTACCCTTGGGTTGTGGAGTTGTTCCACGTGTCGTCTTAGAGGAGTGGCTTATAACGAGGGCCGGCACAAGAAGAGGTGCCAGGATAACTCGTTGTGAGTTAGTTAATCCAGTGATAACTTAATTAACTGATTAGAGTATCATGTAGGATCAAAAACTTAATAAGATAATTATGCCTCGCTCATGAACACAAGGGCTTGTAAAGACTTGAGTTGAGACGAGAAGGCCTGGAATGGCAAGATCGTTATCTTGTCTCTATGAAAGATAACTGATCCCACATTGGTTTACATGAGGGGCCAAAAGTCATTAGAGGTTACCAGGATAACCTGAGACGGGGGCCGGGGCATAGGAAGACTCACCAAGATAACCCATGTAACATTGTGATGACACATCTCCTAGATCGACAGTATGTTCACATCAGTGATGCAATTGATTATGTAATTTTTGGAAGCATTGTAACCTTGTGTTAGTGACATCATTGTATTTATTTAAGTATGGTCATGTTAGCCTAGATCCAGAGGTAGACTTCCTTGGATAGAATTCTTGTTACTATGTCCTAGCACGGGGGGTGGGCCTTTGGATTCCACTTGGTTAGGTGGAATGTGCATCTTCTCTGTTGGGCTTTCTCCTTGTACGTGTGGAAGAGACTTCCATTTTGAAAGCTTGTGGTTTCAATTGCAGTTCTTGCTTGTTTTCATTTTAGTTACTCTTGTAATTATTACCCCTCTTGTTATCGAGGTGGAATGTGTAATTGTAATCCTATTTATTGGATTTGCCTCATTCGTGGAATGAGTGTTGTAACCTTATTGTTTAAATGAATGGATTAATGTATTTGAAGTTATTTATTATGCTTTTTGTTAAATTATCTTACTTGGAATGAATGTGTTAATTCATTATTTAAATAATTGCCATGGGTTTTATTTATGTTTGTGTTGAGGTGCTATATAAGCTCTGTCTCGTAACCTTAGAGGTTGTTGACATTAGTTACTGAACTTATCTATTAATTGTACTTAAACAAAAAAAAAAAAAAAATCCTATTTAAGTAGTTGTTGCAACTTCCTCTAGGGTTGCGTAGAGGGGCATTACATATCCCACAATGCAAATTGACAACATAGCTACAAAAATAATTCTATTCATAATTCAAATCTAATGTTTGGATTTCTTAAATCCATCCTCAATCAATAGGTAACATTGACAAAATCAAAGACACAATAACTGGGTTAACTCAAATAGTCATATAACCCTATTTCCTCTTCCATTAAATAAATCTTAAACAGTTTAACCTCACCTCCCTTTGTGAAATATGAAGAAAATAAATCTAAAAGGAAATCACTAAGAAATTACTATCTTTGGATATTCTAAATCCATATCCCTTTCAAATTCTATTCACAATAAAATAAAACTATTGCCATTTCAAAATAGTTGAAATAATTAAATAAGTGTCTTTAATTATAAATAAAAGATAAACTAGTTGAAATAATTTAAATGAAATTCATTGTTTACTTTTAAAACCAACATAAGTCCTCTATGAATAAATATTTTCAATTTTCCAACCAAATCCTATATTTCTTCTAGTTTTCCAACTACACACAATGTCCATTTCATCTAATAGTTTGCCCTTCCAAACTTTTATTGCATGCATCCAATTACTCAAATCATTAAATATGCATTCTAATGTATATATTGCATGTAATATATACATCTCAAAATTTTCTTCAATTATACTTTCTTATATCTTTCATTTCATGCAAATAATTATTTAATAAGACACATTAAATATACACTTTATCTATAAATTTAATTGCACATGTAATCTATAACAACATTAAATATATATGTATAATTATATTTTACCAAATTAATCATATTGAAATAATATGCTATATCAATATATTGGATATATACAGTAAAAATATATATACACAATATAAAAATTTTGTTTATATATACATTATATATTACACCCAACACAAATCAGAATAACATCCAAATTTCAAAATATAATACAATTTCCATTATAATCAAAATTGAATTTGAATACAAGAGAAGCGAGAGAATTTACAAGAATTATTGTTTTTGTTTTGATTGGAGGTGAACTAAATTAACCCCAAAATGTATTTACATTGGGGAGGGGTAGACGAAAAAAGCTTTCATCTAGCTCATAGTACTGTGGGGAGGGGGTGGCTATCCCATCGACCCTCTCCAACCAAACTGTGCCATAACAAAGGATGGGGAGTGGCTGTGGAGATATCCCTTCATAGTCTTTCCCTCGTGGGGGCGCCTGTGGAGGCAGTGCCTCCCACACCTCCCCTACCATAGATTGGAACCCCCACACAGAAGCAAGATCTAATGACAATTAATAAAAATTATAAAAAGAAATATTTATCACCAACCCTTAATTAATGATGTTGTACGAATGACAACAATATAATTTAAATCAATATTTAATAACAATATATATATATATATATATATATATATATATATATATATATATAATTCATTTTATATATATATATATATATATAAACAGATTTACCATATTACACAAATTCGGAAATTCTGTGAAAACATTCACCTACAGGTGAAATTATACAAATTTTCCAAAGAACAATTCCAAAATTCCCAGAGGTTTAAAACTAAATTTTTTTAATCAATTTTCCCCCAATTCAAAGACAATAAATGAAAAAGAACTAAGAGAAATCTAGATTACAACCAGAAACTTTCAAATCCTCTAGATTTTTCCACCCAATTTTTATATAGGTTTTAGGAAATAAATTCATTTTTCTATAGTGATTAAAATTTTCCAAAACAAATCTAAGTTTTGTTTTACCCATAAGTTTGATTTAATAAAGAAACTATCAATTTTCTCAAATAAACTAAATTCTACAAAGGTTTTACAATTTCCTTGAAGAAATTTCACCGGAGTAACAAAAGCTTCAAAATTTATTTATTTATTTTATTTCTTCTAATAACAAATTCTTTTCTAAAATAGATCTAACAACCAATTCTTTAATCACTACAATTTTGAAAGCAACAAAGAACAATACAAAAACCAGAAAAGAAAACCCGAGTCAAGATGCTTCAGGAAATGGAAATTTGATACAGAGCCTCCTCCAAAGCTTCGACAACTTCTCTTAAACAGTACAATTATTCCAATCAACAAAAAAATTCACAACCACAACAAAATTCACCAGAATTATCCAATGTAAATCTACAACCAAAAATTTCTTCAAACAATCCTCTGTGCAATTTTTTCCCAAAAATATCCTCTCACATCTAAAGATGCTTTTCCTCTCCAAAATTACCTCCATGAATGAATTTGCAAAAAAATCTTCTAAATAATTAAACTTACACATGTTGGCATAATTCAAAATATCTTCAACAACCAAATCTAATATTATTTAATTTATTAATTCCAAATAATAAATTAATTCCAAAAATTGAAAACTAATTTCCCAAATACCAATTTAATTACAAATTCTAATTTAATTCCCACTAATTGAAATAAAATTCCAAAATTAATTTTAATTCTTTTCTTTCTTTAATTTTCTTAACATCACATTAATTAATTAATTTAATTATTTAATAACTAAATTCAACCCTTTTGGGACTAAATTTATTTAATTAAATAAATTAAATTAAATTAAATTAAATTAAACCAAATTTTATTAATAAATTTAAATATAAATTTTTTCCACAATTTTAATTTTAATTTTAATTAATCAACACTTTTAAACAATGCAATTATCTAAAAATTAATTTAATGAACATGCACCTTCTAGAATCAAATATAATCAAAACAAGGTAAACCATGACTCAACAAAAAAGACTAACAACACACGAAGGCTAGGGCATAGACTCTACACAAGTTACCTAGCTACTATCTCCCGTTCAACTTAACCATTGGATCGACACGCTCAAACCTGTGAAACCAAGTGGAGTTGATGTCATGTACCTGCAAACCTGAATATATAGTAAGCAACATCATATAATATAAACAACATAAAATACACACCGTGAAGAGGAAATCACGGAATCGCAGGGCGCTCGCTAGCGAGTGATGTGAACCCATCCCCTTCACCAATACACACATCAAAACTAGCATTTCCATCAATATCAAATAATCTCATATGCAATAACATGTAATATCTACTAACATAATTAGACCAATTAAAGCATGTAAAATAAAGCATCAGATAAACCAAATCACATCACAAAAAATAGTTCATCGCTCTATAAATAGCGATCAAATACACACACAAGATAAAGTATCTAAATGTCGAGAAACATAAAAAAAAAAAAAACAAGGGCACATTGTCTAGTCTAGAAAGAAAAATGGAGGGGTGTTACCTTCTCCCCCCCAAAGGTTAGGCTTACTCCTGGAAGCTTGCAAACACCCTTAGTGCAAACTTCATACCATCATACATAGCCAAGGGTCCCAAACTAAACCACTCCATACCTCAACATAAAAACAATAGCAACCCGTGCCATAAACACTCAACCAAGTGCACTTTCAATGCAAACAAGACAACATGGTGAAGCAACCACCAACCAGGTCTCCAAAAACACATAACCATGGATTAACATACATTATACAAATATGTACCCATACACCAGGGTATGTGCAGGATCATCATGGAAAAAACAGGCCCTTAAGTGGCAATAAAAAGACAAAAAATCAGAGTTAGACAACTTGACATAAGAATTTGAATAAGTTATCTATATTATTTCAAAAAAATGCAAAAATAGAATCTGTGGAAAATTGAGTGTTGTTTCTAAACTACTAGACCTTTATTTTTATTTTTAAATCTATTTGGTGAAAATTTGAAATTAAAATGTAGTAGTATTTAAATTCTATGGTAAAAATAAGAAGTAGGTGTCTGTCTGACCACCCTAACCACAATAAAATGATAATACTTTTTTATAATATTTTAGATATAAGTAGATGAATCATGTCCCGATGTGATGCATATTTTTTTATAAAAAAATTTCAAGTAAATAATTAATTATGATTTTTTTATCACAAATTTTAAAAAATATAAAAGCTCGTCTATCTAACCACCCTAACTTGGTCAAAAATTCATGAAATTCATTTTTTTATTTTTTAATCCTATAGTATGCAAATCATAAAATGTGATACCATTTGAAAGTTATAGATGTTTTTCAATCAGCCTATCAATTAGGACTTTATTCATAATTCTAATAGAAAATTAATAATAATTATTTATTAAATTCAAAGTAAATCATAATTTATATTGGTGTAAAGCTGAGAATCTCTTCTAAAAACCCTTTTCGTTTCATCAATTTTGGGTAAAAAAAAGGTCATCAGCCACATGGACCATTATATGGCTTACATATTGCCACTTTTTGGCCCATCATGATCCTGCACATACCCACCACCGAAAACCATCAAAAGACTACACTAGGGTCCAACTGGACACCGAAAAGCGACATACCAATCCATGATAGAAGAATCCATGAACCAAGAACAACTAACCATCTCAAATAAATCTAACATCATACTAGTGGCTTGATGATGTTAGGTCATACATAGAGTGAGACCATCCAAGCAAGACCACAATGACCTGTCTCTTCTTGTGTAAGGTGATCAGCCTCCAAGAGATAGTCATCACACATAGGTGAGCTAGTGGGTCCTAGCTACATACCAGCCTCACATACCCCCATTCTCAACATTTCCTATGTCTACTTCCTCATACACACTCACCAAGTCCATCTCATGCATCCTTAGAGATGAATCACAATACAACACATAGCCAACATTGAAAACAATTAAGATAACTAGCTTACCAAGCAAGTTCATAAAGAAGAGAAAATTAAGGTTTCATTTCAACAATAAAGAAATAAATACGTGTAATTTCAACACTGAATCAAATATATAAGGTCACTAGGGTTATAAGAAAATAATATCACAAATTGTGGCTAAACCTTCACAATCAAATATAAAAAAGTGTCATACCTCACAATCAACTGAAAAAAATCATCAATAACCGAAAAGAAAGTTCACAATCTTCAAAATTGCACTATACAACAACTGTGTGACTAGTTACTAGCCACCAAATGAGGAAGGGGGAAACAACATCTGACTAGAATGATAATAGCCCTCCTGTGATGTGGAGTGAGTCCATCACACAAGTAGACTAACCAAGACAACCTTATAGGAACATCCAATTCCACAACCCATGGGATACGTATTATAAATTTCCCACTAAAACCTTTTACTAGGTTTCTTTCATGCTACTCTTTTCCACATAGTACATCATGCTAAAGTAAAAGCCATGAACACGCAATCACTTAACATTTCCATTAACAACTCTCATAGACAACCTAGAGGACACAAATGTACCCAGGGAACCCAATGTATGAACCTGGGGCTTTGATACCATGTGTAATGCCCCGCCAAGTAACCCTAAAGGAAGTTGTAATTAATGACTTAAGTGAACAAATTTTATTTTTTATAAAGTATAATTAACATACACATTCACTTACTAAATAACAACAACCCCTAAGGCTACAAGGTTGGGAATACTTAAACCCACACATACATCTTACATATAACCATAACATTAAATTACTATAAGCAATAAGAATTTATACAACATACAATAATGAGATAAACATCCATGAAATAAATTTATAACTTAAACTAGTGGTTACATCACTCATTCCTAGAATGAGGCAATAGTACAAAAGTGTTACAATTACAGAGTTCCACCTCATAAACATTAAAGGGATAAAATAACTTATACAAATTGAAATAATACAATACTTGAATTAAAAACAACAACCGCGAGTTTTCCATCTGGATGTCTCGCCACCAAGTACTGAAGATAAATGGGGACCCAATAGTGTATGGTGCATTTTCCACCCAACCAAATGGTACCTGAAGGCCCACCCCCATGCTAGGAGATAGTAACAATGTAACATGGTCAAATATCTATAACCTCTAACCAAAGGTTGACTCATACTGACATAACCAAAAAAATGAACTAAACAAGAACAACTCTCACATCACTAACATAGGTCACATTGCTTCCAAACAAAAAAAGATCAAGTATGTTCAAAGAGCCATACACATAAAATAATTAACAACTGTTGTCCTAGACAGAGTGGCATCGCACAGTTATTCATGAGATCTCCTCTGGGCATTCTTCATAGGCTCCGGATGTCCTGGTGTCCTCAACCGAACCCCGGCCCTCATGCTCACTCATGCAGTATCAAATATCTCTCGTAAGGACAAGATAGATGACCATGCCATTTCAAGCCTTCCCACTCATCCCAAGTCTAAATGAGCCCTTTTATCTATGAGTGAGGCTAAATTATCTTGATTAGTGAGAAATTCATCCTAATCATCTAAGTACATTAATTTAATTATCACTTCATTAAATCACTTCTGAAGGTTACCCAGTTTACCTCTTTGGGCTCTGACACCTAACAAAATCCACTCTTCTAATACATAACACACTATACAAAACCATACTCCAAGGGGAACCCAAGTGCATACAAACTGGATTAATCAACCTCTCCAACTCTAGGAGGCAATATAAAATGGAACTCACTCCAACAATTGGAGGCAATAAAACACATAATTCACTCCTTCCAAAGGAGGCACAAAACATCCGCGTTCGTGGAAAGCGGGTAATTACTGAAAACACACCATGCACTACCCAAGGGAAAAACAATTGGTTGACATAAATAATCGACAACCCTCATCCTCTAAGATCATCTCAAAGACTTACAATATTGGACTAACACTTAATCCCATATCCCACAATGCAACTTGACGACATAGCTACAAAAAACATTCAAGTCATAATTCAAATCTAATGTTTGGATTTCTTAAATCCATCCTCAATCAATAGGTAACATTGACAAAATCAAAGACACAATAACTGGGTTAACTCAAATGTCCATAGAACCCTATTTCCTCTTCCATTAAAGAAATCTTAACTAATTTAACCTCACCTCCCTTTGCGAAATATGAGGAAAATAAATGTAAAAGGCAATCACGAAGAAATTACTATCTTTGGATATTCTAAATCCATATCCCTTTCAAATTATATTGACAATAAAATAGAACTATTTCCCTTTCAAAATAGTTGAAATAATTAAATAAGTGTTTTTAATTACAAATAAAAGATAGACTAGTTGAAATAATTTAATTCAAATTCATTGTTTACTTTTAAAACCAACATAACTCTTCTATAAGTAAATCTTTTCAATTTTCCAACCAAATCCTATTTTTCTTCTAATTTTCCAACTACACACAATGTCCATTTCATCTAATAGTTTACCCTTCCAAACTTTTATTGCATGCATCCAATTACTCAAATCATTAAATATGCATTCTAATGTATATATTGCATCTAATATATACATCTCTAAATTTTCTTCAATTATTCTTTCTTATATCTTTCATTGCATGCAAATAATTATTTAATAAGACACATTAAATATACAACTTTATCTATAAATTTAATTGCACATGTAATCCATAACAACATTAAATATATTTTACCAAATTAATCATATTGAAATAATATGCAATATCAATATACTATATATATACAGTAAAGATATATATGCACAATATAAAAATTCTATTTATATATATACATTATATATTACACCCAACACAATCAAAATAACATCCGGATTTGAAAATATAATAGAATTTCCATTATAATCAAAATTGAATTTGAATACAAGATTAGCAAGCGAATTTACAAGAATCATTGTTTTTGTTTTGATTGGAGGCAAATTAAATTAACCCCAAATTTATTTACATTGGGGAGGGGCGGACGAAAAAAATTTCCCCGGCCTCATAGTACTGTGGGGAGGGGTGGATATCCCATTGACCCTGTCGAACCAAGTCGCATCGTAACAAAGGATGGGGAGTGGTTGCAGAGGTATCCCTCCACATTCGTCCTCATGGGGGTGGTTGTGGAGGCAGTGCCTCCCACACCTCCCCTACCATAGATTGGAACTCCCACACAAAAGCAAGATTCGGCGGTAGTAAATAAAAATTACAAAAAAAATTAGTTATCACCAACCCTTAATTAAGGATGCCATACGGACGATGAAATTATAATTTAAATCAATATTTAATAACATAAAACATTGTATATATATTATGTATATTATATATATATAAACAGATTTACCATATTACACAAATTGGGGAAATTATGTGAAAACATTCACCTACAGGTGAAATTACACAAATTTTCCAAAGAACAATTCCAAAATTCACAGAGGTTTAAAACTAATTTTTTTTAATCAATTTTCCCCCAATTCAAAGACAATAAAATAACAATAACTAAGAGGATTCTAGATTACAACCAGAAACTTTCAAATCGTCTAGATTTTTCCACCCAATTTCTATAGAGGTTTTAGGAAATAAATTCATTTTTCTACAATGATTAAAATTTCCTAAAACAAATCTAAGTGTTGTTTTACCCATAAGTTTTATTTAATAAAGAAACTATCAATTTTCTCAAATAAACTAAATTCTACAGAGGTTTTAAAATTTCCCTGAAGAAATTTCATGGGAATAACAAAAGCTTCAAAAAAAAAAATTTAATTTTCTTTCTTCTAATAAAAAATTATTTTCTAAAATAGATCTAACAACCAATTCTTTAATCACTAAAATTTTGAAAGAAACAAAGAACAATACAAAAACCACAAAAGAAAACCTGAGTCAAGAAGCTTCAGGAAATGGAAATTTGATACAGAGCCTCCTCCAAAGCTTCCACAAATTCTCTTCAACAGTACAGTGATTCCAATCAAGAAAACAATCCACAACCACAACAAAATTCACCAGAATTTTCCAAAGTTAAATCTACAGCCAAAAATTTCTTCAAACAATCCTCTGTGCAAATTTTTCCCAAAAATATCCTCTCACACCTGAAGAAGCTTTTCCTCTCCAAAATTCTCTCTGTGAATGAATTTACAACAAACTCTTCTAATTAATTAAACTTACACATGTTGGGATAATTGAAAATATCTTCAACAATAAAATCTAATATTGTTTAATTTATTAATTCCAAAAATTGAAAACTAATTTCCCAAATACAAATTTAATTCCAAATTCTAATTTAATTCCCACTAATTGAAATAAAATTCCAAAATTAATTTTATTTCTTTTCTTTCTTTTAATTTTCTTAACATCACATTAATTAATTAATTTAATTATTTAATAACTAAATTGAACCCTTTTGGGATTAAATTTATTTAATTAAATTTTATTAATAAATTTAAATATAACTTTTGTCCACAATTTTAATTTTAATTTTAATTAATCAGCACTTTTAAACAATGCAATTATCTAAAAATTAATTTAATGAACAAGCACATTCGAGAATCAAATATCATTGAAACAAGGTAAACCATGACTCGACAAACAAGACTAACGACACACTAAGGCTAGGGCATAGACTCTACACAAGTTACCTAGCTACTATCTCCCATTCAACTTAACCATTGGATCGACACGCTCAAACCTGTGAAACCAAGTGGAGTTGATGTCATGTACCTGCAAACCTGAATATATAGTAAGCAACATCATATAATATAAACAACATAAAATACACACCGTGAAGAGGAAATCACGGAATCGCAGGGCGCTCGCTAGCGAGTGATGTGAACCCGTCCCCTTCACCAATACACATCAAAACTGTCATTTCCATCATAATCCAATAATATGATATGCAATAACATGTAATATCTACT
Organism: Sequoiadendron giganteum; assembly: GCA_007115665.2. NCBI lineage: Eukaryota > Viridiplantae > Streptophyta > Pinopsida > Cupressales > Cupressaceae > Sequoiadendron > Sequoiadendron giganteum. Next base: position 223,862,398 of record CM021103.1, read on the forward strand.
AACATCATTACTCTAATTAAAGCATGTAAAATAAAGCATTAAATAAACTAAATCACATCACACAAAATAGTTCATCGCTCTATAAATAGTGATCAAATACACACACAAGATAAAGTATTTGATTATCCAGAAACATAAATGAAAACAAATCAAGGCCACACTGTCCAGTCCAGATAGAAAAATGGAGGGGTGTTACATTCTCCCCCCCCAAGGGTTAGTCTTATTCCTCGAAGCCTACAAACACCCTAATTGCAAAATTCATACCATCATACACAACCAAGGGTCCCAAACGAAACCACTCCATACTTCAACATAAAAACAAAAACAACCTATGCCATTAACACTCAACCAAGTACACTGTTAATACAAACGAGACAACATGGTGAAGAAACCACCAACCAAGTCTCCAAAAACACATAACCATGGATTAGCATACATAATAAACATATGTACCCATACACAACACCAGAAACCATCACAAGAATACACCAGGGTCCAACTGGACACTAGAAAGAAACATACCAATCCATAATAGAAGAATCCATGAACCAAGAAAAACTAACCATCTCAAATAAATTTAACATCATACCAGTGGCTTGATGGTGTTTGGTCATACATAGAGTGATACCATCCAAAAAAGACCACAATGACATGTCTCTTGTTGTGTAAGGTGATCAACCTCCAAGAGATAGTCATCACACATAGTTGAGTAGTGGGTCCTAGCTGCATAACAGCCTCACATATCTACTTCCTCATAAACACTCACCAATTGTCTATCTCATACGTCCTTGGAGATGAATCAATACAACACATAGCCGACATTGAAAACAACAAAGATAACTAGCTTATCCACCAAGTTCATAAAGAAGAGAAAATTAAGGTTTCATTTCAACAATAAAGAAATAAATACGCGTAATTTCAACACTGAATCAAATAAATAAGCTCAATAGGGTTATGGGAACATAAGATCACAAGTTGTGGCTAAACCTTCACATTCAAATATAAAAAGTATCATCCCTCACAATCAACTGAAAAAAATCATCAAGAACCGAAAAGAAAGTTCACAATCTTCAAAATTCCATTATACAACAACTGTGTGACTAGTTACTATTCACCAAACAAGGAAGGAGGAAACAACGTCCGACTAGAATGATAATAGCCCTCATGTGATGCAGAGTGAGTCCATCGCACATGTAGACTAACTAAGACAACCTTATAGGAACATCCAATTCTAGAACCCATGGGATACATATCATAAATTTTCCACTAAGACCTTTTATCAGGTTTCTTTCACACTACTCTTTTCCATAGAGTACATTATGCTAAAGTAAAAGACATGAACACATGATCATTTAACAGTTCCATTAACAACTCTCAGAGACAACCTAGAGGACACAAATGTACCCAGGGAACCCAGTGTATGAACCTGGGGCTCTAAAACCATGTGTAATGCCCCGCCAAGTAACCCTGAAGGAAGTTGTAATTAATGACTTAAGCGAACCAATTTTATTTTTTTATAAAGATTAACATACACATTCACTTAGTAATTAACAACAACCCCTAAGGCTACAAGGTAGGGATTACTTAAACCCGCACATACATCTTAAATAGAACTATAGCATTAACTTACTATAAGCAATAAGCATTTATACAACATGCAATAATGAGATAATCATCCATGATATAAATTCATAACTTAAACCAGTGGTTACATCACTCATACCCAAAATGAGGCAATAGTACAAAAGTGTTACAATTACATAATTCCACCTCATAAAACTAAGAGGGATAAAATAACTTATACAAATTTAAATAATACAGTGCTTGAATTAAAAACAAGAACCGTGAGCTGTCCATCTCGATGTCTCGCCACCAAGTATTGAAGATAAATGGGGACCCAATGGTGTATGGTGCATGTTCCACCCAACCAAGTGGTACCCGAATGCCCACCCCCCATGCTAGGAGAGAGTAACAATGTAACATGGTCAAAGATCTACAACCTCTAACCAAAGGCTGACTCATACTGACATAACCAAATAAATGAACTAAACACGAAAAACTCTCATAGCACTAACATAGGTCACATTGCTTCCAGACACAAAATAGATCAAGAATGTTCAGAATACCATACAAATAAAATAATTAACAACTGTTGTCCTAGAAAGAGTGTCATCGCACAGTTAGTCATCAGATTTCCTTTGGGCATTCTTCATAGGCTCCAGATATCCTGGTGACCTCAACCAAACCACAAACCTCATGCTCACTCATGCAAAATCAAATATCTCTCGTAAGGACAAGATAGATGACCTTGCCATTTCAGGCCTTCCCACTCATCCAAAGTCTAAACAAGCCCTTGTGTCTATGAGTGAGGCTAAATTATCTTGATTAGTGTGAAATACATCCTAATCATATAAGTTCATTAATTTAATTATCACTTGATTAAATCACTCCTGAAGGTTACCCAGTTTACCTTTTTGGGCTCCAATGCCTAATAGAAGCCACTCTTCTAATAGACAACACACTATACAAAACCATACTCCAAGGGGAACCCAAGTGCATACAAACTGGATTAATCAAAATCTCCAACTCTAGGAGGAAACATAAAATGAAACTCACTCGAACAATTGGAGGCAATAAAACACATAATCCACTCCTTCCAAAGGAGGCACAAAACATCCCTGTTCGTGGAAACCGGGTAATTACTAAAAAAATAGCATGTACTACCCAAGGGAAAAACAACTAGTTGACATAAAGAATCGACAACCCTCATCCTCTCAGATCCTCTCGAAGACTTACAATATTGGACTAACACTTAATCCCATATCCCACAATGCAACTTGAAGACATAGCTACAAAAAGCATTCAAGTCATAATTCAAATCTAATGTTTGGATTTCTTAAATCCATCCTCAATCAATAGGGAACATTGACAAAATCAAAGACATGATAACTAGGTTAGCTCAAATAGTCATATAGCCCTATTTCCTCTTCCATTAAAGAAATCTTAAACAATTTAACCTCACCTCCCTTTGCGAAATACGAAGAAAATAAATTTAAAAGACAATCACGAAGAAATTACTATCTTTGGATATTCTAAATCCATATCCCTTTCAAATTCTATTCACAATAAAATAAAACTATTGCCCTTTCAAAATAGTTAAAATAATTAAATAAGTTTCTTTAATTACAAATAAAAGATAGACTAGTTCAAATAATTTAAATCAAATTCATTGTTTACTTTTAAAACCAACATAAATCCTCTACAAGTAAATCTTTTCAATTTTCCAACCAAATCTTATATTTCTTCTAGTTTTCCAACTACACACAATGTCCATTTCATCTAATAGTTTACCCTTCCAAACTTTTATTGCATGCATCCAATTACTCAAATCATTAAATATGCATTCTAATGTATATATTGCATGTAATATATACATCTCAAAATTTTCTTCAATTATTCTCTCTTATATGTTTTATTCCATGGAAATAATTATTTAATAAGACACATTAAATATACAACTTTATCTATAAATTTAACTGCACATGTAATCCATATCAACATTAAATATATATGTATAAATATATTTTACCAACTTAATCATATTGAAATAATATGCAATATCAATAGACTACATATATACAACAAAGATATATATACATAATATAAATTTTTTGTTTATATATATACATTATATATTACACCCAACACAAATCAGAATAACATCCAGATTTAAAAATATAATAGAATTTTCATTATAATCGAAATTGAATTTGAATACAAGAGAAGCGAACAAATTTACAAGAATCGTTGTGTAATGCCTAGCCATGCAACCCTAGAGGGAGTTTCAATTCGCTACAAAAGTGTACTAATTTTATTTTTTTTATAAAGTGCATTATACAAACATGTTCACCTAAAATTGACAACCTCCCCTAAGGCCATGTAACCGAGATTACTTAATTCCCATTAACATACATCATCCAAATTACATTGCAATAAACAACTCAAGTAATGACATACATTCAACACAAGTAAATACAAGAAAGAATAGATTAACCATCACATAATTCCATTACATAAACCATTACAAGATTACAATCCTCATTCCCAAAATGAGTAAAAATACATAAGAGTAATATAATTACAAAATCCACCTCATAACAACAAGAGGGGTAAATACAACTGATACAAGAAGAATTACAATAGAACAAGAAGAGAGTAACAATATCTGCAAGCCGTCCAACTGGATGTCTCGCTTTCACAAACTGAAGAATAATGGGGGACCCAACGGTTTTGGTGCATGTTCCACCCTACCTAGTGGTACCCGAAGGCCCACCCCCCATGCTAGGAGATAGTAAAAATACAACATGGACAAGAAATCTACTACCTCTAACCAAAGGCTGACTAACAGAACAAACTGACTCAACCATACATATGCATAATATAAATCTAACACTAACATGGTTACATTGCTTGCAGTCATAATAAAATCAAGTGCGCCACAGAAAACATACGCATATCATACACTCAAGGTTATCCTAGATAGAGTGTCATCGCAAGGTGCGTCATGAGATCTCCTCTGGGCATCCTTCATAGGCTCCGGTAATCCTGGTGACCTCAACTGAATCCTGGCCCTCATACTCACTCAAGCGGATTCAACTACCTCTCGTATGGACAAGCTAGTTGATCTTGCCATTCCAGGCCTTCTCACTCACCCCAAGTCTATACAAGCCCTTGTGTCTGCGAGTGAGGTTAATTTTATCTTGGTTAATGTGAGTGCATCCTAGTAATATAAATACTTTGCTTTAATTATCACTTCTTAAAAACACTTTCGAAGGTTACCTGATTTACCTCTTTGGGCTCCGGCCCCTAACAAAAGCCACTCCTCTAATGGATAACTCACTACTCAAATCTAGACTCCAATGGTGACTCAAGTGTTATAGAACTAAATAACTCTATCTCTCCTAATCTAGGAAATGACAATAAGAATCCCACTCCAACACTAGGAGGAAAACAAACTCATACAACACTACCCAAGGGAAAAACGAATATTAATTAATATGGGAATGACCCACATACACTGGAAGACTTTACAATAATTACACAAATCACCCTTTCCCAAACAATTAACAAAAGAGAATTTAATATCAAAGGTGAACTAGCAATCAATTCCACTATATTTGGATATATTAAATCCATATTCTTATCTAACGTATCTCGCAGAAATTGAAATTAAAAAGAGATATCAACATGACATTAAATCAATTAAATTTATTCTTTAAATAAATAAACTTATAAACCTTATCTAAACATCCTCATAAGCACTTCAGTTTAATTTATTGCCCAATTACATGTATGCGCTAATAATTCAAATTTGAACATTAAATATAAATACAAATTTCCTAATGAATCTATTATGAAGCATCCTTTAACTATTTAAATAACTTCCTTCTAATAATATAATCCCACTAAATTTACAACATGCTAAGATTATCTAAAAACCATAACCCTTTGTTTTACAATAAATTTTGACAGAATATTAAATTAATTAAATCTAAACAATATCCAAAAATTAAAATTTCTTTTCCCCAAATAAATATATATATATATAATCTATATTATATTCTAATATATATAATATTAAATTATATATATACATTTATTTTAACAAACAATAAAGTAAAATTAAAAGACAATAATATCCATTTACAAACTAGATTAAGCACGAATTAAAAATTCGCTAACAACAAATAAAGGTAAAGCACGGACCGTAACCAGACGGTACCGCCGGCTCGCATGCTTGGTACATTCGCTGACCACTGTACATAGTACAGTGGCTACCAAAGTCAGGGGAGGCCGCACCCCCATGGGACAGTGCGCCCCCCCATGCGGTGGGCGCACTGCCCATGGCAGCGCGTCCTTCCATGGTTGGTGTGAGCGGTGGGGTACTTTTGTCCCCACCAATCACATTCAAAAAAGTTTTGTTTTTATAATTTGTTCTTTTATAATTTTATTTTATTTTTATTTTATATTTTATTTTATTTTTAAATTTTTCCCATTATTTCGGATTTTAGCAAAATACATAGAATACAATTTTCACCATTAACGAGGTTTTTGGAAAACTATACCGACGGCGACCTTTTCCAACACATGACAATTATTTAACTTTTAAACAATTGACATAGTAAATAAATTTACATGTTTCATGTATTTATATTAATTCCAAATACAATACATATTAAATAAATACATATATAATTATTTTCACAGAATATTAAAACTGGTAAAATAGGGAAAATAATTTTTTTTTTTTTAAATCCAGTATCATGAAATTGATGAATTTTCCAAAATTTCCTTCTAAATTCAAAAAAGGTATAAATTAAATTTCTTTTAACATTATTCAATAAATTTTACAAAAACAATTAAATATAGAATTTCAAATAATCATGTTCTCATACAGAAGGTTTTCTACAAGGGTTGACTTTCTTTTGAAGAACAGATCTGAACAGTTAAAAAGGGTAAAAATTCATTCCAAAACCTAAGTGTCGAACACACAAATTGAGGTTTAATTTAACCCATGTTTCTTCAGTTGCCCCCATTTATGGAATTTAAAGCTACAGTAAATTTAAACATTCTTCCCCAAATTTTAATGGATTAAATCCAGATTCAACAAACAATTTCCAATTTCACAAATGATAATAACAACAAATTTGCAACCAAAATAATATGAGATGAATCAAACAAGACAAAACCTGGAATCCAAAGCTACAGATGAAGATGAAAATCTGATGCAAGCTTTCTCCCAAGAATTCCTGCAATTTTTTCAAACGTGCACGGATCCAATCCAAGAACTTGATAATTGCAAACAAATTATTCTTCAATCAACTCTACAATCCAAAATTGCTCCAAAACCTTCTTTGTGCCAATTTTGCAAAAATTCCTCAAAAATTCTTCTCAAAATAAAACCTTTCAAAAACTCCCTTCCTTTAAAAATTGAAACATGCATTCATATTAAAACTAAAATATCTAATCTAACCCTAATTTCCTTTTGCATGCAAAGTGAAAATAGATATTTATTTCCTTTTCCCATTTTTGAAAACCCCAAATTGATTTTCAAATGCAATTTCATTATTCTTACAGTTCTTTTAATTTAATTTAATTAAATTTAATGCAATAACTCAATTAATTAATTTTAATTATTTAATAATTAAATTCAACCTTTTCCAAGATTAATTTAATTAATTAAATAAATTAAAATTTAATTAATACAATTTCATAATCAATATATATACTTCATCTAAGCATAGATTTCACTTAGTATTAAAATTAACTTCTATTTTCAACAATGCAATAAGTCTAAAAATATTGATTAAATAATAAAGCATCCAACATAATAAAATAACACTAATAAGGTAAAACATGACTCGACAATCAGGACTAACGACACACTAAGGCTAGGGCATAGACCTGATACATGTTACCTAGTTACTATCTCCCTTTCAACTTAACCGTTGGATCGACACACTCAGACTTGTGAAACCAGGTGGAGTCAGTGTCATGTACCTACAACCTGCAACCAAGTCAACAACATAATACAATATATCCAGTATATAATACACACCGTGAAGAAGGAATCATGGATTTGTAGGGCGCTCGCAAGCGAGTGATGCGAACCATCCTCTTCACCAATACACTCATCCAAGACTGACATTACATCATAATCAGAAACCACGTAATACAATACCTCATGCTAACTCTACTAACATCAATAATCCATAATGCATGTGAAACAATAGTCAGATAATCCACATCACACAATAATCAATGTCACTCAATAGTGGCAATCAAAACACAAACAACAAGGTGTGTCCAGTATAACAGTAGCTGCATCCCAAACATAGCATAAAGCAAACACACAAGAAGTAAACGGAGGGGTATTACACGTTGTTTTTGTTTTGATTGGAGGAAAATTAAATTAACCCCAAATGTATTTACATTGGGGAGGGGTGGACGAAACCAGCTTTCGCTAGCCTCATAGTACTGTGGGCAGGGGGCGACTATCCCATCGACCCTCTCCAACTAGGTGGCATCATAACAAAGGATGTTAAGTGGCTATGGAGGTATACCTCCACAGTCGTCCCCACATGGGGGCGGTTGTGGATGCAGTGCATCCCACACCTCCCCTACCATAGATTGGAACCCCCACACAGAAGCAAGATCTGACGATAGTAAATAAAAATTACAAAAAAAATAAGTTATCACCAACCCTTAATTAAGGATGTCGTACAGATGGCGACAATATAATTTAAATCAATATTTAATAGCATAAAAAGTGTGTATATATTCTATATAATTCATTATATATATAGAATATATATATAAGGATCTACCATATTACACAAATTGGAGAAATTTTGTGGAAACATTCACCTACAAGAGAAATTATACAAATTTTTGAGAGAACAATTCCAAAATTCACAGAGGTTTAAAACTAAATTATTTTAATCAATTTTCCCCCAATTCAAAGACAATAAAAGAACAAGAGCTAAGAGGAATCTAGATTACAACCAGAAATTTTCAAATCCTCTAGATTTTTTCACCCAATTTCTATAGAGGTTTTAGGAAATAAATTCATTTTTCTACAATGATTAAAATTTCGTAAAACAAATCTAAGTGTTATTTTACCCATAAGTTTTATTTAATAAAGAAACTATCAATTTTCTCAAATAAAATAAATTCTATAGAGATTTTACAATTTCCCTAAAGAAATTTCACAGGAATAACAAAAGCTTCAAAATTTATTTATTTATTTTCTTTCTTCTAATAACAAATTCTTTTCTAAAATAGATCTAACAACCAATTCTTTAATCACCATAATTTTGAAAGAAACAAAGAACAATACAAAAACCACAAAATAAACCTCAGTCAAGAAGCTTCAGGAAATACAAATTTGATACATAGCCTTTTCCAAAGCTTCCACAAATTCTCTTCAATGATACAGTGATTCCAATCAAGAAAACAATCCACAACCACAACAAAATTCACCAGAATTTTCCAATGTAAATCTACAGCGAAAAATTTCTTCAAACAATCCTCTTTGCAAATTTTTCCCAAAAATATCCTTTCACACCCTAAGAAGCTTTTCCTCCCCAAAATTCTCTCCATGAATGAATTTGCAACAAACTCTTCTAATTAATTAAACTTACACATGTTGGCATAATTGAAAATATCTTCAACAACCAAATCTAATATTATTTAATTTATTAATTCCAAATAACAAATTAATTCCAAAAATTGAAAACTAATTTCCCAAATACATATTTAATTCCAAATTCTAATTTAATTCCCAATAATTGAAATAAAATTTCAAAATTAATTTTAATTCTTTTCTTTCTTTTAATTTTCTTAACATCACATTAATTAATTAATTTAATTATTTAATAACTAAATTCAACCCTTTTGGGATTAAATTTCTTTAATTAAATAAATTAAATTTTATTAATAAATTTAAATATAACTTTTGTCCACAATTTTAATTTTAATTTTAATTAATCACCACTTTTAAACAATGCAATTATTTTAAAAATTAATTTAATGAATAAGCACTTTCCAGAATCAAATATCATTAAAACAAGGCAAACCATGACTCAACAAGCAAGACTAATGACACACTAAGGCTAGGGCATAGAATTGACACAAGTTACCTAGCTACTATCTCTCGTTCAACTTAATTGTTGGATCGACACGCTCAAACCTGTGAAACTAGGTGGAGTCGATGTCATGTACTTGCAAACCTGAAAACATAGTAATGAACATCATATAATATAAACAACATAAAATACACACCGTGAAGAGAAAATCACGGAATCATAGGTTGCTTGCAAGTGAGTGATGCGAACCCATGCCCTTCACCAATACACTCATCAAAACTGGCATTTCCATCATAATCCAATAATCTCATATGCAATAACATGTAATATCTACTAACATCATTACACCAATTAAATCATGTAAAATAAAGCATTGGATAAACCAAATCACGTCACACAAAATAGTTCATCACTCTATAAATAGCGATCAAATACATAGAAGATAAAGTATCTAAATATCTAGAAACATAAATCAAAACAAAACAAGGGCACACTATCTAGTCCAGAAAGCAAAATAGAGGGGTGTTACAGGGTGTTATTCTTGTGGTAAAAAAGGCCACCTTCCTAGGAACTATCTACATCGGAACACTTCTAGGTTTGGTCAGAGACCAACAATTTCAGAGCCAATAGTAGGGAATGCAGGTAGATCTCATCGAGCTTATGCTACGGTTGATAACCGTCAGCCTAGGTATCAGGGAGCTATAATTGAGACTTCTAGATTTGGTTATGTAGTGTCAGATACTCATCCTCAAGGGTCGAGGTTTTGATTTGGTGCATTTTGTATGAGGGAATTATATCCCTACTTGTTTACAAGCTTCTAGGAGTAAGCCTAACCCTTGGGGGGAGAATGTAATACTACTCTGTTTTTCTTTCTAGACTGGACAATCTATCCTTGTTTTTCTTTGAATTTTTTTCTGGATATTCTGATAATTTATCATGTGTGTGTGATTTGATCTATATTTATATAGTGATAGACTATTTGTGTGATGTGGTGTATCTTATTTGATGCTTTATTTGATATTCTTTAATTGGAGTAAAATACTTGTTGCTTTAACATGTTTATTTTACATGAGATATTTGAGTAATAAGTAATTGTCAGTTTATGATGAGTGTATTTGTGAAGGGGAAGGGATCGCATCACTCGCTTGTGAGTACCCTGCGATTTCGTTATTTCATCTTCACAGTGTGTATTTTATGTTGCTTTTATATATATGATCTTTGTTATCTCATTACAGGTTTGCAGTTACATGACATCGACTCCACCTAGTTTCACAGGTTTGAGCGTGTCGATCTAACAGTTAAGTTGAATGGGAGATAGTAGCTATGTAACATGTGTCAGGTCTACACCCTAACCACAGTGTGTCACCAGTCATAATTGTTGTGTCATTGGTTGCCTTGTTTTAATATTATTCATTCTGAAGGGTTATTGATTATAGAAATAAATGTCTAAAATTATTGCTTTAAATAATGTTATTTTTATTCAATTAATTCTAGACATTTTGGTAGAAGCTATTTATTTAAATTAATTAATTAAATTAAATTTATTAAGTAGATTTAATTTAATCCATTAGGTTAAATTTATTAATTAATTAATTAAATTGATTAATTAAATATGTTTATTTAGAAATTTGAAAAAGGAAATTTAATTCATTTTGGAATTTAAATTTGAATTATAAGTAATTAAATTCAATTTAGAGTGAATTTGAATTAGAAATTATTAAATTATATTTGTAAAATTATATTTGGTTGTTAAAACATATTTTTTAATTGCCACATATGTGAGATGAATTAATTAAGAGTTTGTTGGAAATTTGTTCATGAGAGAAAATTTGGGTTCTTGGTTACAAAAGAGGAAAGCTTATTCACGGGAGTGAGGATATTTTTGGGAGAAAATATTTTTGGAGAGGAATGGGAAATTGGAAACACACAGAGGATTGTAGAGATTTCTTGGCTATAGGAAATTTAGAAGAATTATTTTATTATATTTGCTTTGGATTTGGATATGATTTTGGTGCTGGAAATATTGTGTTGCTAGGAGGAAGCTGTGAAAGCTTTCAAACAGGTTGAGCATCAAAACTTCAATTCTTCATAAGCTTCTTTATATAGGTTCCTTTCTTGTGTATTTGATTTTGTTTAAATTTTTTTTTGGAATTGTATAGCTGTACAAAATTGTTGTGCTAGATTTATTAAGGAAATATTATTTGTTTTAGAAAAAAATGAAATTTAAAAGCTTTTGTGACTGCAGTGAAGAAATTTAGAAATATTAGTTATAGTAAAAACCAAAGATTATGAGTTGTGATGTTTGTGAAATTTATTAGATCAAAACTATGAAACAAATCTAGAGGAAAACCAATTTAGATTTTAGAAAATAAACCTCTATAGAAAAAGGAAATTGTGAAACCTTTTATGTATTTTGTGGTGGAGAAATCGAGAATATATTAGGAGTTGATTGAAAACTTCTATAAGAAATTAGTAGCTTCCTTACCTAATTTTGGATTTGAGAAAGCTATTTAGAAAGTTTATTGTAAGATCCACTGTGGAATTTTGATATTTTTTTGAAAATTTGCATAATTTCACATGTAGGTGAATGTTTTAAAAAAACTTCTCCAATTAAATTTTTCTATTGAAATTTCTTTTATATATGTATATATATTATATATAAATATACATATATATATATATGATTGCACATATATATATATAATATATATATTTTTATCTTTTTGTGAAAATTTATATTGATTTATGACTGTTATCATCATTCGTACGGCAGAAGGAATGTGGAAATGCTTAACAAAATTATTTTTTTATTCATAGTTTGTATGTTTGCGAATTTTAGGTAATATGCATGTGCAGGGAGGTGCAACTGCCTTGGCAGTGCCCTCTACACAGTGGAGGGAGTGCTGCCAAGGGCAGTGCAACCCTCCCAAGTGAGTTGCACCCAAATAGGTGGGGTGGGGGTTCGCCTACAACCGAATCCTCCCCAAAGCAATAAATTTTGTTTATTTTTAAAATTGTGATCTGTTAACAATCCGTCTGCCCTCTTTATATGTGAGTTTCGATTTTATGAGATTGTTGATATATTTATATATATATATATATATATATATATATATATATATATATATATATATATATATATATATTGCAAATATATATATGATGTATATTGAAAATATATATATTATATATATATAATGAATATATATTTATATGTTTTTATTATAAGTTTTAGAATTGATGTCTTGATATTTATGTGGAATTATTTTTAATTAAGTTAATTAGAATATTTGAATAAATATATATATTAAATATATATTTATTTAAATGCATTTATTTAAAATAGTTTTATTTCAAAAGGTAATATGTTTTAATGATTAGTTGGGAATTGAAGAAAATAATTTGTGGATTTATTTATGTTGCTTTTAAATGTAATCTAAGGATTTGATTTTACTGAAGAGACAATTAATTATTTTAATCAATTATTTTGTTATGGAAATTGTTTCCTTTACTCTGAAATGAATTTGAAAGAGAAATGGATTTAGTGAATAAAAAATTATTTTATTTCCTTTTAATTGTTTTCCGTGATGATTTCCTCTATGTTCATGTATTGGGAAAGAGATTAGATGTATCTTTAATTGGTAATTCTTCTATATGTTTCTTATGGGGGTTGTCATTTTTGTGATGTTAGCCATTTGTCTTTGCCTTGGGTAGTGCATGGTGTATTTCCAGTGATTTACCGATTTCCACGAACGGGGGTGATTTATGCCTCCTTTGAAGGAGTGGATTATGTGAACCATTTCCTCCAGTGGTTGGAGTGGTTGTGTTATCTAGTTTGTATGCACTTGAGATTCCCTTGGTGATTGATTTGTATGTGTGTTGTCAAATAGAAGAGTGGCTTCCGTTAGGGGCTAGAGCTCGTAAGAGGTAAGACTGGGTAACCTTTGGAGGTAGGTTAATCAAGTGATAATTAAAATAATGTACTTAGAAGTCTAGGTAGTACTTCACACTAAAAATATAAGTTCTAGCCTCACTCATAGTCACAAGTGCTTGTTTAGGCTTGGAGTGAGTGGGAAGGCCTAGAATGGCAAGGTCATATATCTTGTCATTACGAGAGGTATTTGATTCCACATTAGTAAGTATGAGGGTTGAGGGTTAGTTGAGGTCTCTAGGATTACCGGGGCCTATGAAGATCCGTAGTGGGTAACTCATGACGAGTTGTTGTGATGACACTCTATCTAGGATAATAGTTGTTATTTGTTTGTATGTGTATGGTTTTCTTAACATACTTGATCTATTTTATGACTAGAAGCAATGTGACTATGTTAGAGTTGGACTTGTATAGTTCATTTGATTGGTTGTGTCAGTATTAGTCAGTATGAGTTAGCCTGTGGTTAATGATTGTGGAATTTTTCCTTGTAATGTTGTTACTGTCTCCTAGCATGGGTGTGGGCCTTTGGGTACCACTTGGTTGGGTGGAACATGCACCATATACCATTGGGTCCCCCTTTGATCTTTAGTACTTGGTGGTGAGATATCCAGTTGGAGAGCTCACGAATTCCTATTTATAATTCAAGCAATGTATTTTTTTTTGTTTGTATCATGTTATTTTACCCCTCATGTGTATTCGAGGTGGATTTATGTATAATGTAACTCATTTTTATTATTGCCTCATTCTGGGAATGAGTGATTTAACCTTTTGATTAATTTGAAATGGATATGGAAATCTGTAATATATCTTTGTATGTTATGTCGTATCATTATATTGATTAAGTACTCTTTTCTTATTTTCATTAAATATTATGGTTGTATATGATGTATGTGTGGGTTTAATTAATTTCGGTTATGTAGCCTTAGAGGTTGTTGTCAATCATTGGTGAACATGTATGTTAATTAAAATATTTATATTAAAAAAAAAAAAAAATCGCTTTTATAGTGAATTGCAACTTCCTCTAGGGTTACGTGGCGGGGCATTACATAATATAGATAAATTATTTATTTTTTTACGTCAAGTTGCCTAACTCTAATTTTCTCAATTTTATTGCCACTTAAGGGCTTGTTTCTTCCATGATGATCCTGCACATACCCATTTTACTGCATAAGGTATATTGATATGAAACTATGTATATAACACCTTCACATATCCATGAGCTTATCTTTTGAACCAAAATACTAAATATTGAATTGTCGAAGGATGCATACCAAAATACTATGTCTCTACCTTAGAGTACATACTGTGAAAGCCTTAGGCAAAAATTATACAACTTTTCACTAAGTGTGATACACCAAAATAGTAAAATATAATTGTAAGAAACTTGAAATAACATTAAAACTCTTGTATCCACCTTCACATTATGCTAAGATAAAAAAATGACTACTAGACTTCCATATTGGTGCAATGTTGACTTGCACCATTGGATAGATCTCTACACATTAACAATCTCTGGAGCATACATAATACTATGAACATTTCTAACATTAATGAAAATGAAGCTTATCAAGTTGCAACATAGTAGGCTTCTTGAATTATTCTTTTCTTTTAGTCCTATATAGATGTTCATTTTCTTTCTCACATATTCATAATTTGGTTCTTTCCGTGTATTAAAATTTTATATAATTGAAATCTAAATTATATTATCAATTCATATCCCTTGTTTATTCCTAGATCTACCACCATAATCATTTTTTGTGTTGGCCAAATTAACGTAATCCTTGAACCACCTCCATAATAATATAATGTCTAACATGTACTAAGAATGTATTGTAAATATGATTTTTTAAACATATAGAATGATATTCTATCCATAAAAGAGAGCAAGCAAGAATATTATGTTATACCTTTATAAATTTCTACCTTGAGATGTGCATTTAGAGTTCATAGCCAACAATTTGTGGTACTAATATTCTAAAAAATAGGAGTGGGATATTACTGTTTGGAGATTGATGTTGAAATACATCCTTTGAGTGATGTAGTTTCATTTTGTATTTTCATATATTTACACAATTTTTTCACTATTGCTTCACATTAATTCTCATATTCTCTTTCTAGAATTTGATTCTATTCCATAATGAATAACGACTATTTTATAATGGTGAACAATCAAACATGCCATCAGATTTTATCATTCCCATTTATATTTTAAGATTATATTAGGTCTTACCAAATTATCTAACTCTATTTTCTAATTTCTCCTCAATCTTCATAAAACCTAAGAGTTATAGACATTTATCTAGAGTTGTACACTAGTATGGATTATTGATTGAATGTGTTGTAAATTATGAACCAAAGAGATTGATTTCATTGAATATAAACATGTTCTATATCTATAGGTGCATATAAAACCCATTATTTCTATTAATTAATATATAACTTTTAGGTTTTATTGTACAAACTAGTATATGGTGTGATTAGTGATAGATAATTAGGATTCAATTATACATATGACAAGGTTTTTGAATACCTAATAACATTGTTATTAGTTATATTTAATTTTTCTATTAAAGACCTCTATATGCACCTTTATATATTTATCATAGCCTAAAAATAAAAGGAGCTCCCCATTCTTATTAGCTTATCCATTATTTCTTATAGCTTAATTATGACTCTAGCCCTTTATATGTAGATCAATATAAATTATTTGGCTTAGGCTATATGTACTTTTTAGAGGGGTTCAATAGGGTTGAATGACATATAGTTTTGGTCGCTAGTAGGAGACACCATGCCCTTACTTTACATCATATACTTTTGTTCATACACAAATTACATTGATGAACCATGCTTTCTCTCTACTCATTAATGCCATGTATTAATTGATATATATTCACTTGAGGTACATCACACATTCCCTTCCTCTGGAGATTCACTATGATATCATTTTTATTTAATAAAATATTGATTTATGCATGGGGTGATCCCACAATAGTGGTTTACAATTTTTGGCCAAACTGGACACTGAAATTATTATTTTTAACTAAATCTTCATATTCGGGAACCTATAGAGGCTAAACCATGAGGAATTTGAAGATGATGCAAACTAGAGTCTCATCAAATTTTGTTTGTAGATTCTAAAAATATTTTTTTTCATTCTTTTTCAAATCAGATTGCACTTTCTTTTCCATCTCCCACGAAAACCAATTTTTTTTCAGAAAACAACATTATTAAAAAGTGACGCTCACCGTATAAAACATAATTTTTTTTGTGTGGAGGATAAAATTATAGTTTTTTTGAATTTAGATTTGTAACTAAGATATCTAGCACTTTCATTTGGTCTCATAGTTTTTTATTGAATAGTTTTCCCTTAATCAAGTTTCAAATTCAAACCAATTGCAACTCAAACATAGGCGAACTGTATACAACATAATTTTTTTTGTATGTATCAAAATTCAATTTTATTTTTTAATGGATCGAGGACATCAATACCCAGCCCAAACTTATTTTTTTAAATTTCATTTTGATAATCTGCTATTTTTCTACATGTGCAGAACACAGAACTTGATTTACAATGAAAAACCTATGTTTAATAAAACTAAAAACACACATACATAACAAAACCAAGAAATATTAAAATTATATTCATTGGATAGCTCGTTCTAAGGAATACCTAATTCTAGTTGGGTTTGTGAAGATTTCTCTATTTTCATCCTCAACCCGAGCTCTGAAGTGCCAATTTTTTTATTTTTTTGTGTCTTAGGTGGGGGATGAGGGATAAGGGAGTTCGTTCAAACCCATAGGGGTTTGAGCGAACCTTTAGGGGTTCGAGCGAACCTCTTTGAAGGGGTCCGCTCGAACCCCTTTCCTATGCATTGGCTTGGTTTTTTTGGCGGCCAAGATTCAAAGGGGTTCGATCGAACCCTTGTTCGAGCGAACCCCTTTTTGGTTCAGTAGAACTAGTAGGTTCGTACGAACCCCTAAAATCACTTTTTTTTTCCTTGGGGTAAATTTTTGTGAGTTTTCCTTCCTCACTTGAATTGTAAACCACTATTGTGGCTTCACCCCATGTGTCTTTATGATCACATCACCGTATAAGTTATTACTTACCATAGGTTCATTCTAATTTACTAAGATTCTTACACATTTATTATGTTCATTGATTGAGCCATATAATGAGTTGTATGTAGGAATCATGCTTTCCGCTTATACATAATTCTTGCTATCCTAGTATTCTGGGTATCACATATCCATATTTTAACATCACACACTCATTCTATTTTATTTGATTTCATTCCAACTTTATGCCCTTGTTCTAACTTTGTTCCTTCATTATAGCTTTATGCCATAATTATAGATTCATGCCCATTTTATAGCTTCATGCTCTTATTTTATCCTTACAACCTTGTTGTAGCTTCATCTCATATTTTTTGATGTAGTTACAAGTGCACATTCCTAGTCATTTAGTGGCACATTACTATCAATCACCTATGTTGAGGTAATGTTAAATAGTTACTTAACACAATCTTCACCCCAAGAGTTTAACATTTTTATCATTTGAGATATAAATATGCTCAATATGTATGATGCACTCCTTACAATTATTATTGCAAACATATTTGCATGTTGATGGGACCATCTTAAATTTTTATTTTTGTACATTTTATTCACTCTCCTACCATATATGCTACTGATTCTAGGGACATATCTTGTCAGTATAGACTCATGCTAAGTTTTATAAATAATTAAATTGAGAAGTCTACTGCCACTTCCTAACAAAGTCCAAATATTTCCTATCACCTTTTTATTTTCCATTTTATGATCATTCAAAGTCAATTTTATATTTTAGTTTCTCAAATTTATGTTTACATCATATAAGCCACTCATTTTTTTTCAATATTTTAAAATTTTCCATAGAGAGTACATGAAAAATGAAAAAACTACATGATGGAAACTTTAAGGGCTATTCCTTTATACATAACCAAGAAAATGTTATTTCATGTCTATATACTAGTTCTTCACACACATGGTTGTAAACACTCCATATTTTCAAATGCATGATCATTTTGGGATTCACAGTTGCCTCAAAGTGGGGGAAAATGTAATGGTAGAATTTAAATACCTAGGGAATTTCCAATTTATTTTTCTTCCCATTTTGAGGGAATATCTTGATATACATTTACATATCAATAAATGACAGTCTTGTGCCAAGTCAAGTTGTTTTCATATATTTTCACTCCTCCATTTATAACATTCTCTCTCCATATATTATAAAAATTTCCCACCTTTCTATACTTTTATAATTTATTATGACTATGCATGCACTGATCCCTACATATTTTATCCCCATTTTGATTTTTCCACTTTTTATCATAGTGGCCAAAAGATATCTATTCACTCTTTTGATAATATTTTTAATTTTAAATAAGTAATGTAACTTCATCTACACATTGGACACAAAATGATGAGATGTAAGCTATATTGCTCTTAAAATTTGATAGGTCGAGCCAACTTGCAAAATTTACCTTGAATACACAAATATAAACTTTAATAGTTTACAATTTTAATTTTATGTTTTTCCAACTCTTGCCCATTCCTTTCCCTTAGAGCTAACCAAACATGCGTTACTATGATTTATTTCTATGTACTTGTATTTAAAGGCATTAAGTTCCATTGATTTTGTCATTTAAGCATATATTTTAATACCATTCACATTTATTGAAGTAAACACCTCAAGCGATGGAATAAAAGATATCTAGATTTGCACAACCATTCCTAGGAGCATGAGCATGAGTAAATTCATTGTCCTTTGTTTGATGTAGGCTGACCTAGGACAACATATACCCTTGTGACATAATAGTACCCAACAAGATATTTCTAGAAACCACCAACCCTTAGATATCACGAGGATATAGAAGAAGCTAAGGACAATTAGGCAATCTAAGGAAGATAATCTGTAGATTGTAGAGGACATATTTGTAGATGTAGGATTGATCTATGATTGCAAATTTGTCCATAAACGATCTATCTTTCTACAAAATAAACAAAAAAAATTAACTCCTAAAAAATATCAAAAATATTCTATTTCAAAATTTAAGACATATTAGATTTTAAACTATATTGAATATAATACATTTTCAATTATAAAACCAAGTGTGATTAATTCTTTGTACATTCTCACATTTAATTATTTTTTTGAATCCCAATTATTACTTATTTACCTAAACTTAATTCATACTTCTAATTATGCATCTTATTGGATTATCCTCAATCATGTTGTAAGAATCGTTTATTTTCCTCTATGATGATATGTGAAGATTAGTACTCATACTGCTTACTTAGAATGGAAGGTCGAAGATAGTCTGACCTGACATGAGATCTTTTTTGTTTTATAGGAAAACAAAACAGGCTAGAAATCTTAAATGCAGTTCGTTTTACAAATATGCCACAGGCTTGACCTCAATTTGATACTACATAGAATTTAACCTTTTCATTCGTTCTCGTTTGAAAATGATAAAAAGTCAAAGCTGGCACGGCGGCTAAATACCCAGTCTGAACACACTTTCCAAACGACGGTGTTGATTTTAATGCAATCGGATGAGAGTCTCAAAGTACTTAAATAGTTTAATAATAGAATTCTCTAGAAGCCTTCTTTCCAAGACTTTCGACCACTTCGATCAAATCACGAAACTACCAACAACCTCCTGTTTCAGTAACTTAAATGAAATGATAGGCGAGTTGAGGCCATATCTTCGTAGGTGAGACGATAAGTCTTTCTTGTTGGGCCATTCTGAAGTTTCTGTTCTCAACATTTAAAATTGTGTCAGACTTCAATACAAATAAGAAAGAATCGAACGGGGGAAGAGATCAGATCGGCAGCTTTTTTTGACTTGACTGAAGAAACTGAGGTTCTGTTTACTTTCATTTGTGATGAATCGATTGGTTCATCGACAACAAGCTCTATAAATAACAAAAATCTTCCTCTCACGAAATCACAGCTCAAAGCCAGAAGAGGAAGTAGAAGAGAGGAAAAGAAGAGTTAATTAGAGAAGATGGTGGTGGGAAGCGTCAGTCATGAAATCGAGTCTCCAGTGGAGGCAAAGAGACTGTGGAATGCCTTGGTGAAGGACGGCCATAATCTCCTGCCCAAGCAAGTACCAGAGCTTTTTTCAAGCATCACATTCGTGCAAGGCGATGGAGGTGTAGGCAGCATCAAGCAAATCAACTTCACTCCCGGTATGTACCATCTCATCTAAATATCTACTTCTTTCAATTAGAACTGTCTTTGTACTGATGGACTTTGGTGATGCAGCCAACAAGGATTTCAGCTATGTGAAGGAGCAAGTGGAGGAGGTGGACGAGGAGAAGTTAGTGTACCGCTACAGCCATGTGGAAGGAGGACTGCTGGGAAAGAAAGTGGCCTCTGCCAAATACGAATTCAAATACACCCCAAAAGTAGAGGGGGGATGCGTTTGCAGCTCTGTAGTCCATTTTGATAGCCTTCCCGGCGTTCCTCACGACGAAGAGAAAGTGAAGGAGATCAAAGAAATGGGCACTGCTCTGTTCAAGAAGATCGAGGCATATCTCCTCGCTAATCCCAATTTGTACTGTTAAACGTACATAAGTCATATAGTATGGATAAGCAGTACGAACGTACGGCGGCACCGCCTAGCGTTCCTGTGTAAGGTTTCAATTTATGCGAAAATAAAAATGTGAAGCTACCAACTTCCCTTTCATCTGTTCTCCGCTTACATTGTATTTGTTGTGACGACTCAATTTTTTAAATGCCATTGCCGCACCACTTTGTGAAAAATATAAATAATCCCGCATTTAAAATACAGTTTCAAACATTTTCATTTTAACATTATTAAGCTTACTAGATTAAAGAGAAAAGACTATGTTTCCATTATTAAAATTCCACCAATAGGTGTAATATTGGCGATAGCATTTCAAGTATTTTCACATGGAGATATAAGATTTCACAAAAGAAGAACTTCTAAAGTTTGAATTTAACAAGTGTAGGAAAAGCATAAAATTATTCTACTTTGAAGAGCTGACAAGTGTAGAAAAAACATAAAATTGAGTTTTCTTTATGATAATTACTTCAAATCATTATTTTTTTCTAATTGAAATTAAACTAAAGGATACATAAAGAATCATAATAAGTAGATCTATAACATCACACACGTCTAAATTAAATTGAAAATACAATCAAACTAATCTCTACAAGTGTGTCAATATGCCAACACACTCAATCCGAATACTAGATTCCACAAAAAAAACAAGTTGTTTCTTTAAAAATAAATCGTAGAATAAAAAAGTAAAAATTTAAGATTGTTAATTATTTTGATATCTTTTTCAAGTAAATTCCAAGCCAATTCACACCTTTGTATGTTTCAAAACACATATCTATTCATGTGAAAGGCTTTATCAAAGCTACGACTTCATATACTTTCATACTTCCTTTCTTCTTAACATCTATTGATTTTGTAGATTGGTTGTCTCCATCATATATATAATGAAAATATTCTCAATTTTTTTTATCAATTTTGCCACCATTGTCACAATGAATTGAATTTTTTAGTTGTGAATACTACAATTTCTATTATACGTTAATTCCTTTAATTTTATTGAAACAATTTAAGAATGGTTTGACACTAAAAAATGATTTTTTTGGTGAAACAACGATAAAATACTTCAACTTAGATTGATGGAGGTAAAAGTAAAAGTGTGTGAATTGACATATTTGGTGGAACTTTGTATGGGATCTATTCTTCTAAAGACTCTACTTGAATTTTGCACATAATAATGTACCAACATACAATTTTATTATCCTTTATCTTCTCCACAACTAATATTTTCCTCCCTTATGTTACTAAATTTATAAATAATCATTTTTTATGTGTTCATCTATAAATTATTAGACATAGTTTTTTTCTAAGGGGGGAAACTTATAGAAAAAATCATAACCAATACTCAACCCTCACATCTCTACTTCTCTTAATGAATTTATTTGATTCTCTTTTTCTTTATTAATTTGTGCATTTTTTATATTTTTGGACTAAGCATGAATGGTGGTTGTTGGACTTGTGGTGGCCTACAATTTTTTTTTGGATATATTTTATGACCAAATAACCCTTTATATCTTCACAACTTCATAAGTAAAAAATTCATTATGATATGATGATATCAATAACCTTCTTACCCATTTTCATATGTTTTATTCACTCTAATATCATTGTGAGTTCAACTAAAATGAAAAAATACAAAACTGATTATATTAAACAATAAGAATTAATATTTAAAATTTTAAAGTAGGATATTCAAATCAACATTTTTCAAAAACTATCATATTCTACCACCCATAGGAACTAAAATATTAAGAATTTGAAGAACATGTTAGCTTGTGATTCTTAATATTTCATACGTATATTCTACTTTTTTTAAATATGAAAAATATTTGTGATTATTTTGCATAACTTTAAATAAAAAAATTATTATAGTTAATAATATTTTTAAATATTATCAGTTAATTCAATTACATAACTATTTTCACAGAAAGGCTAAAACTATAAATCCTTAAACAAATATTTATAACACCGATATCTAGTGTACATGTATTTTTCTAAAAAAATTGTTTTTTAATTAATAAAGTAGGGTTAATGGGTCCTGAACCATACATTAATGTGAATCAAGCCTCATAGCCAATAGAAAAAACCTTGTAAACAAATAGGACTTAAGGACAATAAAACAAGCCAATAGGCCATCCACAAAGTTGCAAATAACATCCAACAACAACAAGAAACCCAAGGTTGGACATGACTACCCAAAATTCAAACCATTTACATGAAATTTTTAATGTGGCCTAAAACCTAAACCATAAGCAAGACATGCCTTTCGACTAGTAGAACGGACCAACAAGCCATCCACCAAGAAATAATACAACCACCTTCCACAAAAAACCCCAAGGGTGAACACAAAAACATCATTAATTTTGATGGAGCAAAGAACCCCCATACCCCAACTTATCTCTCCACCTCTATATCATAAAGAAAATACATGAAGCAACACCTCTCCAACAACAACACCTTTAAAACACCATCCCATGTTTTTTAGTAGGTCCAATATATCTAAACTCCCCTCCTCAATAAGGGAGTAAAAAAGAACAGCATAGCACTAAGGAACAATAGACTTCCCACAATAGCAACCCATTCAAAAAACCAACACAAAATCCATCTCAATAGGATAGAGCTCCCCTTTATAGGAGAGGATGATATGAGAAACATTACCATGAGATCCACCATTATCCTACACATCTAAGCTAAAAATTAAAAGGAACCAATAAAAGAAAACGTATTTTCCCACCACGACTATAACCTCAAACTCCACCTCAATAGGAGTAGTCTCCACCTCCATAGAAGACCCTGAATGTAGAACCCAACATAAAGCCAACCATCCAATAGAAAGTTTTTTCACCTTATGCTTTGGTAGCACGAGCTTCTGGTACTTGAAGGAAACCATTGAAATCACCTTAGCCAAAAGCAAAGAAATCAAAATTCTTTGATTCTTCAAAATGTACATTTGGAGCAACTCATCCAACAGAAAGAAGATAATAACATGAGAAACAAAAAACTCCACAAAGAGATAAACCCCAAGAAACATCTTCTTAGTCCAATAGTGGTTGAAAACCACATGAAAATTACATATCTAACACTTAGAAAAATAATCTAACTATTCAAATAGAAACCCAACCAATGAAACAAAAAATGGGAATAAACTAGTCAGTAAAAGAAGTTTAAAACAAACAACAAACCATGAATCCTACAAGCGAAGAACAACCCACATCAACATAATAAGGAGATAACACCAACACCCAAGGTGCAAAACAAAACTTCAAATTCATGCCCAAAAGGACAACTAAGAAAAGAAATCGGGACATGCTAAATCCAGGACCAACACTAATAGACAAAAGCCACCCCCCCACAAAAAACATGGAAACCTGACCACAATAGAAGAATAGAGGACTCAAACAAAGAAAATTCCTCACAACCACACAAAATAAGAAACACCACTATAGACATCTTGGAAGCAGACCCATCAAGTTGCAAGTCACAATCATGACCTTAGTAATAGCATGAAACACTATAACCACGTCGAACCATTCCAAACACATAAATGACCTAACAAAATAGAAATGGGTTCCAGAAGCTATCAAGAAATTCCTAGCCTTGAGTGGCTAAGAGGTGGATCTTGCAAGCCACACAACATAGAAGAAGGTAGAACCCATGGAAAAAATGCGCAGAGAATGGACAAAAATCCACTAGTCAGGAAATCTCCAACTCAATAGTAGCAGATGCAAGAGAGAAGAGAAAAAATCCATCACCATTTCCCACAACAAACACCCACAAAAGGCCAAAAGGAAATAGCCTATGTAGACCATAAATTGGAACCAACACTAAAATAAAAGACTAGACTTTTTTAGACCATTCCACAAAAGAAAAAGAAGCCCCCACAAGGCAAGGGGACAACCAAAAGAACACAACACACAAACCCATCAAACCACTAGTTGCCAAGAGACATCATCATTGTCCTTTGAATCAACCCCACAATCCTTAGATTTTCCATAGAAATTCCAAAACCCATGCTCTCTCCCTTTCTCGCTCATTTTGTTGCATACTTTATTTTTCATTAAGTTTTGAAGTGAGATTAATTTTAATTTTGACATAGTTATAGATCAAAAATTGCATAATTTTTTTTGTATATCCAAATTAACTTTTTTTTCGAATACCGAGTGCACAGGTAGTTTCTAGAGCTTTTATAATCTATTTTACTATTTTTTCACATGTGTGAAATAGAGACCCTCATGTTTGATGAAAATATTATGCTTGAATAGAAAATTGAAAATTGTAGTTCAACAAAAATAGGGTGCTCTCCCTTTTAGGAGATGAAGCACAAGAATAAGGTCCTATTTCATTGTTGTTTCTTTCATGGAAACCTTAGAGATCTCAATCCAAGGATAAAGTGAGGTAGATATATCTTTCAATAAGGTATCCTAGCATGTGATTAAAGACAATAAGAGGGTTCACCACCAAGATAGGGCTTGGAAAGACAAGAAATGAATGGAATATGCAAAGTAACATGCAAAACCTAAATAAATGAACTAGGAAATGAAACTGAAATACAGAATAAAATACTAATTAAAAAAGTGCACCTAGAAGAAGGATGAGGTCACAACAAGCTTCAAAACCATAAAATATTGTTGCTTAATGCCCACTAGGACTCATACACCAATCTAGGTGCATCGATCCTAGACTAGGGTTTCTAGGTGGAAACAAGAATCTAGAATTGTTGAATCAAAATATATAGAAAATACCCAAAAATAGGTATATTGGGACTCATATGCCACAAGTGGTGTATCAATCCGGTTTTGTCATGAAGTGCCCCAGGAAAAGAATTTTGAAGTGAAAATTTGTGAGCCTGTGAGGATGGATAAACTAAGATTTTTCCCACTAGTTTCATGCAGATAGGCTGGATATCTTGCTCTATATCTGAGTTTTTGTGAGCCCTAACAACTCTACATGACAACTTTTGCAGCTTGTAACTTTGAAATCTTGATATTTTTCAAGGCTTCAAATCCACTTTGTCGTCAACCTATAAATTTGTAATCACATATGTAACATCCTAGATTTTTCTGCAAGCATGACTATATAAACAAGTTAAATCCTAATCTAAAATATAAAATCTAACAACAAAGAATGAAGAAATAAACTAAACTAATAAAACCAAAATGATCTCACTGAATATGCGTTCATCCCTTCGAGTTATCTTGATTGTTCTTCTCCATTTTTCCTTTTTCGTATTCTTGCCCTCAGATTTATGTGTTTGAATTCAAGTATAGTATTGTCGAGCGTTTAAGCAAAACATCAAAGTTGAATCTCTTCTCAAAACTATGCGATTTCAGGACGAGGAATAATGATTATGACGGGCCATTTTATAGATTTTGTGTTTTTGAATGATCGGCTCAGATTGAAAGAGAGATCGACGAATGAGATTGATGAATGCCATGTGATATGAGTTATGTCTCAGATAGAATGTGAGTTAGAACATGAGTTCAGGATTTTAATCTCCAAAAATAGAAGAAATAGACTTTGTATGCAAAAGCGAAAGTTAGAACTCGAACATGAATGCATTTGAATGCAAACATGAGTTAATTAATTAAATAAAGATATTTAATTAATAGACATATCATGCATATGAGTTGGAACTAGTTAACTGACTAGTTATGACAGAGAGTCTTCTCCCAGAGATAACCGGAGAACTAAAAATAGATCTTGAGTCAGAAGGTGAGTGAATGATTAGATAACTGATTGATAGAAGAATGTGACATAAATAATTAAATATGAATTAAATGTTAATTTAATTCAACATTTGAACATGAGAGATTTAATTTAATAAATAAAGATCATTTATTTAATTTGACTATTGTAAAGGATAATATAAATAATTAAATAATAAATATTTAATTATAGATAAAGGGGGTTAAATTCAATAATTAAATAAAGATATTTAATTATAGTTGAAATATGACAAAGGGGTAATTAAATAATGAATTATTTAATTAAGAAGGAAGAATTAATTAGTTAGTGGTATAATTAAATAATTATGACTCATTTAATTAATCAAGTTGAATAAAGATTATTTATGAATTAATGAATTAATTAAAAAGGGGTATTTAATTAATGGAGGAAATATGTGTTAGAAAGGTTAATTAAATCATAGACATTATTTAATCATGACCATGGACTATAGAAAATTATGTTGAATGTGTATTCGTAGGCCTAGACAAGTTTTCGGTATCTACAGTTTGCCCCTCTTTGATACAATGTTGTTATAGCATTGTGTCAAAGAAAAATATGCCCCGATCGTGCCCCAACATGAAACAGGTTAGGATATGCCCCCTCGAGAAAATTGACAATTTTTGAAAAGCTTCAAAAAAATCAGGAAATATTCCCGATAAGTCAATTGGATAAGCATAAATGCTAAGGAGTTGACAGAAATGAATTTGGAGTTAATACAGACAAATACGGGTCATTGGAAGTTGAAAGGCTAAGTGGCCAATAGAGAAGGGCTAAAGAAATGCCATTTATAACCCACCTATAAATAGGAATTAGGGATAAAATCAATTCATTTGCATCCGGAGGAGATAGAAAAAGAGGAGTTTTTGCTCTGACTAGCGTATGAAATGGCATCCATTCCATACGCTTTGCATCGCGGTTATCAGATCCGGACATTCAGGAGGCTAACCGATGCAGGACCACCAGTATGTATTTGAAAATGAACCCTTGAAAGTTAATTTTCCATGTTTTTCTAGGCATTAGAAAACCAATTAAGAAAATGCGGTGCGTTGTAAATGACGCATATGTCGTTGCATTCACCACATCTGATTGTGAAATGACGCATCTGCGAAAACACGTTAAGGCTCGGTTTGGATGTTTTTGGAATGACAGCATGTGAAGCATAATGCATCGCATGTGTAGATATGCAACACATTTTCTCTAGGAATAAATGCAGGTGTAGTTGTGAACCACATATGCTATTTGTGAACCGCATATGTTAAAGGTAGGCGGGGGGATGAAAGTGCACCACATTTGCAAAAGATGCACCACATGTGGATTAGTGAACTGCATGTGTAGTAGTCGGAATGGGTTTGTGGAGAATATGCGATGCATATGTAATATGCATCGCATGTGAGGCTCTATACAACGCATTTGCAAAAATGCACCGCATCTATAAAAGTGAGCCTCATTTGATTGGTAAAATTTTTGAAAAAAAATTTCCAAGGAAATTTTTTAAAATGCTAACATCATGGTTAAAATGTAGGTAGTGTTAGATCCTATTTATACACTGGAGTCACAACCAGACACATTCGACCTGAGAGACAGGTTGACCTCTGCAAAGATTCGTCTTCTATGGAAGTTAGGCCTTCGTCACTGTTTTTCGATGCCTTCCATTTGGGAAAACAGGGGGATGCTAACGACACTTTGCGAGCGATGGCATTCAGAGACATCATCATTTCATTTATAGACTAGGGCGACCACTATCACATTGGAGGATTTGTACAGGATTCTAAGATTACCTATTAGAGGTGAGCGGGTTATGTATGATACCCAACGAGGATTGACGGAGTTAGCACGGTTCTATCAGGTGGATGACATCAGTAGGCTCGGGATCGAGCATTACAAGATTAGATGGCCAGTGCTAGCAGATAGATACGATCGGATCAACTGTATCCTATGTACTTTTATTGGGGGTATAGTGCTTCCAGGTAGACAGTGGGATGGGGAGCTATGTTGGTCGGCATGTGGGAGAGTGAGACTACATATGCATGGGGTCCATGTCTACTTGGGATGTTGTACTTCCATTTACATGACATCGCCTACAGAGATGCATAGTCGTTGAGTTGTGGGATGACACTGTTGATGGTATGGGGTTGGGAGAGGATAGTTGTTTTTCGTCCTCTAGTTATAGTAGAGAGAGAGGAGAGACACCTGTATGTGTTTCGATATACAGGACAGATTATGTAGACCCATGTGGGAGACACAGGGTACTAGCAACATACCTTGGATATTGTTGATCAATTCACATGGAGACCTTACATGGATTGTGAGGAGTGGGTGGATGAGGATATACATTTTCCATTCTACAGACAGACACAGTATCTCATTGGGAGGACTGCTTCGAGTGTTCACATTATTGAGTGACATCTACTAGACATAGTTCTAAGACAGCTCGAGGAGGTTCAGGATGAGCCTCAGGGTAGAGCAGAGTTTGCTCGATCATTGAGAGAGGTTCCATGGTGGGGACCCATGATTCCAGTGGCTATTGCAGAGGTAGACATACAAGCATTACAACCAGTATAGTGGGGATGGAGAGATGGATTAGCAGATCCAGGGACTATAGCTACATACGATGCATGGTGGGTGGTTCATTGCCCGATTTCTTACACAGATCCTGACCAGCCAGCACCAGTCGAGAGACTAGGCACAGGGCCGAGCGGATGACAGAGAGGTGGAGGTGCCATGGTGGGTAGAGTTGGTGGTAGAGCTGATGGAGAGAACAACAGAGGCGGAGGTAAAGGCAGGAGACGAGGATGGAGAGGATAGAGAGGGGGTCAAGCAGGTGGACATGCACCTATTCAGGAGGCAATAGCAGTTGATGTATCTATGGCAGACATCAGAGGGAGAGTGGATGTACAGGTTGGGGGTGAGCATGCTGCAGTGGAGGTAGTGGTAGAGGAGCATGTAGCGGTAGATGTTGTAGTAGAGGATGTGGCAAAGGATGTAGATATGGATGTGGCTATAGACCCTCTGGGTATTTTGGTAGGATATGGAGAGGAGGATGTTGAGGATGATGTTGAGGATGAGGCACCGATGGAGGACGAGGAGAGAGAGCTTAGAGATCAGATTGTAGAGGGGAGACGGGATGAGGATGCTTCTAGAGATGGTGATAGGGAGGCTTTGGAGGAGAGACTGAGACTTATGACTGCAGAGTTTGAGGCAATGAGAGTAGAGAGAGGTAGTGCCTACACGAAGAGGGACAATGCATATGTAGAGAGGGACAGTGCTCGTACAAAGAGGGATAGTGCTCTCATGCAGAGAGACCAGGCTATAGTGCAGAGACATGAGATAGAGCAGCAATTCACAGAGGTTAGACGCCTTTGTGGTGGGTCCTCATCTGATGGCATGGTATGAGAGTTGGTCAGATTGGTGGAGAGAGCTACTTATTATAGGGATCTTTATGAGGCAGCAGTGTCAGCAGAGAGATAGGCTCCTACATTTTTCAGAGGTGCGTAGTCAGAGTAGGGGTCATACTAGGAGTCAGAGGACACAGAGCACAGAGGGGGTGGTAGGACCATCGAGGCTAGGTCCATATGAGAGGCCTTCCACCTCACAGAGAGCACCCTTGAGTCTTGTTCCACCACCATCACCACATGATAGGAGGGGTAGCGAGACAAGATGACAGGGACTTATGTAGACATTTGTATTTTGATTAGAGAGCCTGTGAGCTCATGTTGTATTTATGGATACATTCAGACATTATACTGTGACACACTATTTTAGCGATATATATATATATATATATGATTTTCACAGCTTCTATATGATATGCAATTCTATGTTATGGATGATGCTTTATTTATACATGATTATGTTTCCTAGATGATGTATATACATGTTTATGAGTTATGCTTTTTACAATGATGTTATGGATGGTTCTATTTACTTATGATAATGAATGCAATTGTCTATATGATGCTTGCTTATATGTAATGGTAATATGTACATGCAATGTTTACCTTATGTATGTTATAATGATGCAATGCCTACTATGTAATGATGTGAAATGCAATGAAGATGAATGTGATTATCTGTATGTTGATATGCAATGAAACTATGTGAAATGTATGCTAATACAAATGATCTAATGTTTTTATTGTGTCACAGGACTTTATCTTAATGTCAAAGAAGAGAAAAGTTAGGATGAAAATGAATTCAGAATGTTAATAAGAAAATAATTAATGTTGATTGATGGAGAAAATGATATAATGAAATTTGATTGATTGAGAAAAAGACATAATCTTTGATATATTGCCAAATACGCTATACTTGCTTGCTATCATCATTGGGTGGGACATGACATAGATGGATAGTAATCACTATGATATGAGATAGACCATAGTGTACAAAGTTATCCACCTGTGAAAAACAAACAATCGTAGACAAGGAGTGTCTTAACTCAAACTAAGGACAAGATGCCCCAGTCATTTTGTTGAGACAAACCACAGACAGTAGACAAATAAAAGATGGGTCATGAGATGTCATCACTCCTCTAAATCCTTGATAGGACATCCTTGAGGAAACTAGTAACATGACTCAAAAACCAATGTTAAAAAGACAATTGACAGACACCAACCAAAGAAAAAGAGTCTTGAGACATCGTTGCTTCTCTAAATCCTTCAAAGGACATCCTTGAGAAAGCTAGTAACAAGATCTTGCACAAATCGATAAAAAGATAAGACAAAATAAGATATAAATTCATAAAGCCAAATAAATGTATTCGCCAAAACTTGATCTTGTGGGATTGTTTGATGTTGATGTTTGACATAGCGTAATGTGAGAGAATGACACATACCACATAAGACACTGAGTCTGGTTTCGACTTGGTGACTTATGCATAAGGCATGACAAAGCCTAGTTTCAGAAAGACATGTGCCGTATAAGATGTTGGATTCTGATGACGTTCAAGTGACAAGCCACATGAGACTATGACAAGTTGATGGTGTATGTTGACAAGAAAGACATATCTTGTGTAAGACATAAGTTGATTGCTTCAACAATGTGTTTGATGTTGACTTGATGACTGTTGAGATGTTTTTCCTTGTTAATGCATGACTTTCTTTGATTCTTTGACTTATAAACTGTGTGTGTGTAGAAAGTGTTTAACATGAGATGATACCTTAAACTATGATATCCAACTTGTGTGATAGTGATTGTGAATGAACCCTATTGGACTGACCTAGTGTGGTCTCAAGAGCTCATCAATTGATTAGCCTTGCCTACGTTGTACACACAGAGAGCTCATAGTTCGACACGACCAATGACTTTGAATATACAAAGAGTCATGATTTAATGCATGTGATACAAAACCTAGACTAACTGACCTAATGCCTCGGGGGCACATCGATTGATGGCCTGGCCTACGTCCCAGTCACAGAGGCAATGCAGTTCAACTATGTCTACGACCTACTTAACATGACTGACTTGACAGGATTGACAAGACATAACTAACTTGACATGATTGACTTGACTCTATATTTGGGATTTTCTGACTGTTTTGATTTTTTTCTGGATTTTTGATTTTTTGTAATGTATTTTAAGGATTTTTTCAAGACATTGTTCAATGTTGGTGACAAATGCATGTAAATGATGCCTACACACAAGAATCCAAGGACAGACATTATTTTTCTACTAGCCAAGCTGAATACCAATTGACAAGTGATGATGACAACAACGTTGTTTGACGTGGGAAGGACACATCCTGAAACAACATGAAGATGACAATGACATGACAATAGGATAATAGTCTGTAGCAAGGCCAGGGTCAAAGTCAAGGAATGTTTTGGATGATGCATTAGGTTTCCATATTGTTGCATTTGGAATGACTTGATGAGGACTAGATGGGATGATGAGGGATCTTTAGAGCATAGACAAGGAAAACCAAGATGGATGATAGGAATAAAAGGACAATGAATGGCTTTGGTAAAAGATAAGAGACATGGATGGATTGGACTGGAGAATTATCATATGGTCTCCAAGGATGATGTCGCATAGGGATAATGAAGCTATGAAGGTAATGCCCATGATTTTTCATGGATAGTGTATGACCAAAGGATAGTCATGTCAAAAGCTTTCCCAAAGCACGATTTATGTTTGTACCTCAGTCCTTATCAAGATCAAGGTAGGTGGTAAAATGGATGGGAATGATAGGGCTTAAATGGATAGATGGAAATGTCATAAAAAATGTCATTCAAAGGGTATGGGAGATGAGACAACTTGCCCCCAAGTGTAAATATCCACATAGATAATTTATCTTACACATAATGCCTGTTTGTCAGGTTTCATCATGGTACTTATCCAAAGCGCCATAAAAATGGTTTTCACTATTGGATGAAATTTTTCTCTTTACTATGTTTGTCATTTTTTATTTTTTTTGTGGTGTCACCATGATGCCTGTTTGCCAAGTTTTCATCAAGGTAACAATGTTTTCAAGATTTTCTCGATACTTTAGATGATCACTGATTGTGTTGAATCCATTGATGGTGCTGATGTAGAGACTGGATCCATGATATGCCAATAATGACCTTTATGAAGTAGTTGTCTTGTTAGGATCATAACACTTACATATAACTGATCGATGTCATTGTGACCCTTGTTGATACTAGAGTTGGCCTTATCAAAATACACACATCGTGATAGAGTGCCGTTAGAGCCCTTCCAATAAAGAGTTGCTGCCAAGATGTGATGGATTTGTGACATGGGATTTTTGGACTTTAGACGAGATGTTGGATTATGACAGATGATGGTAGATGTGGGGGGATTGTTCAAAAGTTTAGATGAATCACTTTTTCTTTTCCAAACTTGGGATGTTGGATGGCGGAGTTTGGAATTTTGACTAGGATAGCGTTTGGAACCAACACTTTTATATGCCTTCCTTGATGACCATTTTGAAGGAGGTGGATATTTATTATATGTGGGAGTCCTCTTTTCTTGTGGCTCCACATTTTGATTGACTTTTGGATTTGAAATATTTTCTTTGCTTGATCCATTTTTCTTTGAGATCCATTTTAACTTCATTTGTCCACTCAAATTTTTGATTGCTTTGATGGTCTTTGACATTTGATTTTGAACTTTGGATTTGTAATAATTATTTTCTTTTTGTTGGTTTCAAATGGAAGGTTTATTCATGTTGGAATGATAGTTTATGGTGTGGATGGAAGGAGTGTTGGCAGCAATCTTATGGTAAGAACTACTCATTGCCCCCATTTTGATGTTTATATCAAATAAAGTTACCCCCAATATCGAGGAGGTATCACTAACATCATTAGATTCTCTAACTGATGAATAACTAAGACCCTCATGTAGGCCTAGTCCTTTTCCTTGATATTGCATGTTTTGACAAATTTTGTTTGCAATGGGGTATTTTTTGTTTTGAAAATAATATGTTAGCCCATCATTGTGTATGTAGACACTGTTACTTGGAATCTTCTCTTCTGTGAGAAATCCTGCTTTGACAAATATAGATGATCCTATCTGATAAGATGTTGTAGTTTCATCAACATGTTGGATGTATTTCTGATTAACATCTTTGGTTTGATTTTGTAATTCTGACTATTCTTCAAAAGATATTGGTGCTTCCATGTCGATGTAGAAATTGTCCTTATGGTCATTATCATGGAGTCTAGTGAATTTAGCTATAGCTTGATCATTTGAAAATATGTCTAGTGTAGAAGAATCTCATTCTGGAGGTAGATCATCTATGTTTCCAAAGGAGGAAATTATCTCATTTTGGGAAATGGCGTTGTTTAAAGTTTGGGTAGGATCAACCTCAAATGTTTGATCATGAATGGCATAAAGGTCGATGAGCGGATCATTTTGGATTTCTTGATCAATGGTAGTGTCTTGGTCAAAGATAGGTTTGTCTTGGATGACTTGATTGGGAATGAAATCTCGATCAAGGATAAATGTATTTTGGTTGCCATGCTTATCTAGAAGGACTTCTTGGATAGACCTAAAGATAGGTTCATGGGATGGATTATGTTGATCTTGACATGAAGGTGAAGCCATGATTTCATGCTTTAGACTTTCTTTTTGACATGTATCCTCAAGTGTAGGCAATGTAATGTGATTATGGAGACCGTGAATAAATGCATTCTCATGACTAAATGTAGGTTGGGATGGAGTGAGTAGGAATGGATTAGTGGATTATGGACTAGGATGGGATGTGGAGACTTGGAATGGGTTGAGGGATGATGGACTAGGATAGGGTGTGGATGCATGACCAGGATATGATGTGAATGGAGGATTAGGATATGACGTGGATGGAGGACTAGGATATGACGTGAATGGAGGATTAGGATGAGATGAAGGACTAGAATAGGACATGGATAAAGGATTAGAACTCGAAGACTAATGCATTCGAATGTAAACATGAGTTAATTAATTAAATAAAGATATTTAATTAATAGACATATCATGAATATGAGTTGGAACTAGTTAATTGACTAGTTATGATGGAGAGTCTTCTCGCAGAGATAAACTGGTGTTGAACTTAGAGATAACTAGAGAACTAAAAATAAATCTCGAGTCAGAAGGTGAGTGAATGATTAGATAACTAATTGATAGAATAATGTGACATAAATAATTAAATATGAATTAAATGTTAATTTAATTCAACATTCGAACATGAGAGATTTAATTAAATAAATAAAGATCATTTATTTAATTTGACTATTGTAAAGGATAATATAAATAATTAAATAATAAATATTTAATTATAGATAAAGGGGGTTAAATTGTATAATTAAATAAAGATATTTAATTATAGTTGAAATATGATAAAGGGGTAATTAAATAATAAATTATTTAATTAAGAAGGAAGAATTAATTAGTTAGCAACATAATTAAATAATTATGACTTATTTAATTAATCAAGTTGAACAAAGATTATTTATGAATTAATTAAAAAGGGGTATTTAATTAATAGAGGAAATATGTGTTAGAAAGGTTAATTAAATAATAGACATTATTTAATCATGACCACAGAATATAGAAAATTATGTCGAATGTGTACTCGCAAGCCTAGACCAATTTTCGGTATCTACAACATAAAGAGAGAGAAAAAGTGTTATTTTTTATGTAATAGGAGTTTTCCTTGGTCAAATCCTATTTAGGTAATTAAACCAAATGATGAAACAATGAAATAAGGACATGAAGAATAAAATGATGATACCTCAAGGATGATGTCCTAAAATATAAATCTTCAAAATAACATGAAGTGGTCATGAAGAATGTAGATCTTGATCTCAAATTAGATGTGGTACAATGCTTGCAAATGGATCTTCAATGCTACATCAACAACATTAGATCAACAACATGCTTGATGCACTATGTCTTTGACATGATCATGAATCTTGAATTGTTGTAACAAATGATGGAGAAAATTTTGTTTGAATTCTTTAAAGATACTCTTGAATGTCCTTGAATACTCTTGTGAAGTCTTGTAATCACAAACTTTCTATTAGGAATGATCTCTTGAAATTATTAGGTTAAAAATGAGTGAAATAACCTTCTATTTATACTTGTTTATCCCAAATTTTCTAAAATTACAACACTACAAGCTGACATCAGATCTAGAAGAATAAAATACCACCAATAATTTGTATTTATTTTAGGTTTAAGCCACATGGGAATCATACTCCACAAGTGGCATATGAATCCCATTAGGCTAAAATTTGGAGCATATTTTCTAAGAAATTCTTAGATTGATGTGAAATTCAGATCAAGCCCCAAAACATAGGTGGGACCCATACACCCAAGGTGGCCTATGAATCTTATATTACTAAGTCTTGGCCATACAATCCAAAATCATTAATTTACAATTGGTCAATTGATATATGTCAATATTATCCTTAGAAAGATGCATTAATTAAGGCTTGTGGGTGCAAAATAAAACCAAATAAGGCATAAAGAATCCCGATTTATTAATGAAAGCCGAGATTAGTGTGAACATGTGAGGGTACACTTTACAACACCCTAAATAAGTAATAATTAAGTTCATTTAGTTTACAAGGGCCCAAGACCTAATGTGAATGTGTTAAACACATTACAACACTAAATCAAGGAAACATTATGCTCAATTTAACAGGGAGGACCTAAACAAGTAAAAAAATGTAGATGGATACATTTTTTGTCATTAAATTTAGCCCCCACTTTATTGAGTAGGAACTTGCTTCAAACTCACACTAATTAAAAATTCAAGAAGGGGTCCCATTGTACCGATGTTTATGGTCTAGGATAATAAAGATCAAGGAGGTGGTCAAGCCCCCAAGATCCAGGATCGTACATCAAACCAACATAAGCACAAAGGACACACACAAGTTGTATGATATGCATCAACAAGACAAGATAGACAAACATATGATGTCAAAGATATAAAGAATAAATAAATAATGAAATAAAATTTGGATCAAGCTTCGATCGTTTGCCCCACATGTTGTGGATTAGATCTTATTTGTTTGTCCAAAAATGCACACCCACTCTGAGGCAACAAAACTTTAGGCTATTCATTGGGTGAGTATCCACAAAGGGTGGCTTACAAGTGGAACATGTTGTACACTATGGAAACCAAATGCACGCTCACAAGGGATAGTGTAACCTCAGGCCATCCACTAGGTGAGCCCCTAAGAGCTGAGACACATATGCACATGATTGGTATGCACTCACACACACAAGCAAGTGGCTATGGGAAAGTCATGCCTAAGTTCGGCTCCCATATGTACAACCATACAAAAGATATGCCTCCTAATAAATTTGATAAGTCACCACACAACAATGAACTTTGAGCTTCATAAGGAAAGTAAAGCTTTGTATGATTGAAACCCATGAACAAACAAGATGGAACCACATGCAAGAGAAGTGTGTTATGCAAGGTGGTCATATGAAAGTTATTGTAAATGCAAAATAGTGTAAGGAATTTTCAAAGGGATTTTGATTAGTTCATGTAAGGTCTATTCTTAGGGAACATCATGGTTGATATTTCCAAAAAAGGAAAAATAAAAATAAATATCACACTCTTGAAGGATATCAAGCCCAATGACACCACTAAGAAAAAGACATATCACAAGAATAAATAAAATCATAGGGTGAAACATGAGAGGTTATTTAAAAATCCCTATGCCAAGTCATGTTTCTAAATGAAACTACACCACGAATAAGTATGTCACATGTGAGCCAGCTTAAGGCATGTATTCCAAATCCTAAGATTTCTCTTATATGTACATGAAAGGAAGTCACCTAGCCAAAAAATACAACGAAAAGTGACATACGAGGACAAGGATACTTAACCCCTTTCCCCCACTTAGTGCAGGACAAGGATGAGCTGAGATGAATGATGAGAAACATGCAAGAGTCAAAATCAATACCAATTAGAGGAATTAGGTGCTCCCACATAAGGAAGAGCACCACACTCCTTAGTATGTTGGATATTATTACTCAAAGCCTTACATTCATTAGTAAAATGACCATGAGCTCTATGATATGCACAAAATGAAGTCTTATAGTAAAATTTATTTTGTGTTCTTGGAGGGAGAGATATCGGGGTATGTGCAGGATAATGATGGGCCAAAAAGTGGTGATATCTAAGTGATATGATGATGGATGTGGTTGACGACTTTTTTTTTACCAAAAACTAATGAAGTGAAAAGGGCTTTGAGAGGAGATTCTCAGCTTTCCACCAATAGAAACTATTCTTTAGTTTGAATTGAATAAATTATTATTATTTATTTTCTATTTGAATTATGACTAAAGTCCTAATTGATAGGATGATTGAAAAACATCTATAGCTTTCAACCCATATTAATTTTTTTGAATCTGAAACATGCGTCACATTCTATGCTTCACATAATATAGGTTAAAAAAAAAATACTGAATTTCATGGAGTTTTGACCAAGTTAAGGTGGTTAGACATATGAGTTTTTATATTTTTAAAAATTTGTAATAAAAATTCATAATTAAATATTTACCTAGAAAAAATTCCAAAAAATATGCATCACGTTGAGACATGACTTCTCTACTTATATCTAAAATCTTATAAAAAATTATTATCATTTTATTGTGGTTAGGGTGGTCAGATAGACACCTACTTCTTATTTTTTCCCTAAAATTTAAGTACTACTCATTGAACTTTCAAATTTTCACCAAATAGATTTATTAAAAAAAAAAAACCTAGTAGTTTAGAAACTACATTGAATTCTCTACAAATTCTATTCTAACATATTTTTGAAATAATATAGACAAATTATTCAAATTTTTACATCAAGTTGCTTAGCTCTGATTTTCTGAATTTTCATTGCCACTTAAGGGCTTGTTTTTCCATGATGACTCTGCACATATCCATTGAATGATCTTGGAGGAGTCTCGATAAGATACACTCTTGATAAAAAAAGTATATGTTCCTTTATTTTGCGACAAAGGTATCTCTTGCTTAGTACAAGGTTTCATACTTACACAAGACTCTTTAGATTGCGATATTTTGTATTCTCCCTTATAGGAGGGTGTAAAATATATCAAATTCAAATCATTAGTGGGGTATGTGTAGGATCATCATGGAAAAAATAGGCCCTTAAGTGGCAATGAAAATTCTGAAAATAAGAGTTAGGCAACTTGACGTAAAAATTTGAATAATTTATCTATATTATTTCAAAAATATGCAAGAATAGAATCTGTGGAAAAATGAATGTTGTTTCTAAAATACTAGGTTTATTTAAAAAAAATCTATTTCGTGAAAATTTCAAATTTGATTGTAGTGGTACTTAAATTTTAGGGAACAAATAAGAACTAGGTGTGTGTCTAACCACCCTAACCACAATAAAATGATAATATTTTTTTATAAAACTTTAGATATAAGTAGAGGACTCATGTCTCGATGTGATGCATATTTTTTTATAATTTTTTTCCAAGTAAATAATTAATTGTGATTTTTTTATTACAAATTTTACAAAATTTAAAAACTCATATGGCTGACCACCTTAACTTGGTCAAAACTTCATGAAATTCAATTTTTTTTTTTCAATATTATAGTATGCAGAGCATAGAATGTGACAAATGTTCTAAATCCAAAAAATGTGATACCATTTGAAAGCTATAGATTTTTTTCAACCAGCCTATCAATTAGGACTTTAGTCGTAATTCAAATA
This sequence comes from Sequoiadendron giganteum, assembly GCA_007115665.2. Classification (NCBI taxonomy): domain Eukaryota; kingdom Viridiplantae; phylum Streptophyta; class Pinopsida; order Cupressales; family Cupressaceae; genus Sequoiadendron; species Sequoiadendron giganteum. Next base: position 223,902,506 of record CM021103.1, read on the forward strand.
GAAAATGAATAATAATTATTTATTAAATTTTGTAGACATGGAAAATATACAAGTTCATTTTGGCACAACTGATCCTGATTTACTGACAACATTTCCTCTTAAATCATATTCTCAACATTTCATCACATTCTATCTCTTAATTTAATAAATCATTATTTATTGGATTAAGTCTCCTTCCAATGATTAAATTAATCAATTTAATTTAATTAACCTTACATCCCTGTTTAATTAAATAAATCATTTTATTTGATTAAATTCTTTAAAGTGCCTTTATTAAATAAATTAAATTAAACCTTATTTGATTTAATCTAACATGTTCCTTCTTGATTAAATAAATCAAATCATTTATTTAATAAATCATTTCCTCTCAATTCTTGACTTAAAACAATTCATAAATCTAAGTCTAAATTGTCACATCATCTAATTCCTCATTAAGTTAATCAAAACCTTGATTAACCTAATCTCTCTCACTAAAATCCTCTAGAAAATGCAACTTGCACAATAAATCAATTACTTTGATTTGTTTATTCATCTATTTTCCCTCACAAGGCATAAAAAGGGAATGTTCCCTCATTTGAATTCAAAAAAGGCCAAGTGGACTTGGTCCTTCCAACAAGGCATTCAATGCCTCTTACATGTCCTTGACCTTGAGCCAAGTGACATTAACTTCATTTGCCTTCCCTCTTCAACAAGTCATCTCACAATTTCAAATTCAAATTTATGCATTTATCATGCACATTGGCCTAAATGTGCTCATTCCTCATCCAACCACATGTGGACAAGTGGCACGATACCATTGGATTATCTTTTGTCCCACATTGCTCAAACCTTGCTTTCTCTTCCAAATTGAAAGTTATAAATTGGAGACTTCTCTCCTCATTTCTCATCCACAATCATATGCAAAGTTACTCTCTTCACATTGAGAGCCAATTTTTCCCACTTCAATCAACCATCAATCATCTTTCAAGATTTGCAACAAGGTTATGCTCAAATATCTTTGGAGATTTGACCATTGCTCAATCAATCAACATTTCTACTTAGGAATTAGGAAAGGGCCAATTGCAACACTTCATTGGCACCAATTCCCCCATAAGATCATCATGCTATTAGCTTAACTAGGATTGAATCTCTTTTGTTTCAAGTTTATTGTGTTCTTCATTTTCCTAGTTTAGTTTGAATAGATGGATTTTATGGGGAATCTCTCATATTTGTTTGCATGCATATGATCCAACAACTAATGTTTTTTGTTGCTCTTATGCATTTGTAGGTTTAGGGGTTCACATTTTGGCACTTGAAGGAGGGCTTGAATCAAAAATTCAATCACGTTTTTGAAAAATTCCACGGTTTCTAACATTTTTTTTTGCAGACACAACAAACTTGGCCGCATGGTGCTATATTGCACCGCTTTCAGCACCGCGGTGCAATACTTTGCCGCTCTTGGAGGCACAGTACTATATTGACCCGTGTTTAAATTTTCAAACCTCACCACGTTTTGTCCCCACCTGTCATTTTTTCAAATCTCCAAACTCCACCGTGCTCACCCCATGCGGCGCAATATCACACCTCTTTCAGCACCACGATGCTATATCGCACTGCGATTTCTCCAAACTCGGCCGCTTTTACTTTCCTACCTAAAAAATTCAAAATTTCAAACCAGGCTGCTTGCAAACTTTGTCACTTACCTCTATCGCGTCGCTTTTCCACTCTTTGTTTCTACAGAGCGCCGCCCAAAGTCAGCCGTGTGGCACTATATAGCATTGCTTTCACTCCAAACTCCGCCGCTTTTACAAACTACACCGTGGCAAATGAGTGGGATTTAAAATTGACATGTGCTTATTAAATTTAGTTTTTTTTTAATCTTTGACCTTGTTTTCTATCTTTTTGCTCTCTAGTTTTTTGTCATTTTTTGTACATTGGCGCAGAGGAAGAAGTTCATCATGACATCATGTTCACCAAATCTAAAGTGATTTTAAACACTAAAGTGTTTTTAAACACTAAAGTGTTCTTCAACACTCTTTAAGAAAAAATTTAAATATCTTTGGCCTTAGGAACACTAAATTCACTTTGGATTTAAAAAGAACAAGCAAATTTCTTTTTATGACACCATGCTCATGCTCATTTTGTACAAAGTGTTTTTAAACACTAAAGTGTTTTTCAACACTCTTTAAAGAATTTGATAAGCTCATTGATTTTAGGACACTAAATTTCCATTGGGTTCTAAAATAAACAAATCAAATTTCTTTTCAAAAATTTTCCAAGGGGCTAGAAAGAACCTTAGACAAACATACTAGATTTTGTTTAAAGGGTTAAAAATTTGAACAAGGCAATCTCACATTTCATTTAGTGCTTAAAAAGAACTCATCATTGTTTTGAGGTCTAAAATGAACAAGTGTTTTCAATGTTTTGCATTCCTTTTTATGATTTAATATCATTTAAAATGTGTATGCACTTCTCTCACACTTCATTGCGATCTTGAGAATCAAAAACATTTTGGTGATATTAGGTTGTTAAAAAGATTGTCTCCACATTTCGATTTGGGCACTTAACAAATGAACAAAACATGCGAGTGTGAATACAATTATTGCGAGTGTTCTCCTTTTTTTTTTATACAAAGGTTGATCAAACTACGAATATGTTTATTCACTATTGTTTATCTTAGAGGGCCTGCCTTGTGGGAAAAAGTACTCACCCAAGGGAACGACCCAACCAGGAACACAGTAAATCTAAGCGAATTCCAACCGGTATATAAGTGTTGATTCTTGAGGAAAGTTCAAGAATCATGAGGATTATTCTGATGAGATGGACAGAAATGGACTCTCGTCGATGTACAATAACCCCCCATGAACGAAATGTCCGCATTAGAACCCTTTGTTTATAAAAAGGCCAAAACCTTGTCTATCTTGTTGGTGCAAAAGGTCATGTCCTCTGAAGTCGCCCCATGTTATACATGTGGTCTTGTTGTGGAAATGGAAGGTATGCCATGGGAGATTCATGGATACTAATGCTTGGTTGACCTGAGAAGTGTGTATCATGGAGGGGAGCTAGTGTGGTTGAGCATTTAGCCATTCGCATAAGATATGTGCAGCTGGATTCATCCAAGTGGGAACCCAACAAGATATTGTCTCATCATCCTAAGATTGTAAAAGTGCTTGAAAGAAAAGAACACATTGCCTGGTTCTCAAGAAATGCTTGAAAATAAACATTCTCAAGACCTTCAAATTTCAAACCCCTTGTGAGAAACAAATACTCTTGATGAATTTAGACACTCTTTCTTTCCCTAGGGATCATATTCCTAGAGGTTTCTAAGTGCACAAATTCTACCATCATTTGTTTTCAACAAGGTTAAACATAAGAAAATTTTGCCCTATTTTCCTCGATTTCCACATAGTGGACCTTGTGGGATTAGAAAGAAAGTGGGACATTAGACATATAGTTTGAAACATAAGCAAGCAAGTGTCTTTGATGAAAAAGGAATTCATTAAAGCCAAGATAAAAGGACAAATTGAACTTCATATGTGTTTTTCCCAATGATTTCCCCCAAGATCAAAATCCCAAAACCAAAGGTCAAGAAGATTAGTCTAAAATCCCATGAGCAATGCCTTGAGATGCTCCTTGAAGTAAGAGAAAGACTTGTATACAAATTCTACAAAAAGACCTCAAGGAATAATCCAACATTGCATGCATTCTATTATCAACAAAATCCTGAACTTTTTGAAAGGTTTTCTTTTCTCCCATAGGAAGTCTAGCATGTTCTTTAATACCAAGATTTTGTAGAGAGAGTCGTGTCTAGGTTAAGGTTCAAGATCAAAGTCATCATCCTCATTCATTCCTCCATCAACCAAATCTCATGTCATCAACAAACCTTTTGTGAACTCTAGAAAAAATACTCATGCTAAACTTAAAGGGCTAAACCAACATCACCCTATCTTGGCTTAACACACCTAGCCAAAATATTCAAACCTTTAGACGAATTTACCTTCAGGATAACGCAACTTCCTAAGGTCTACTAGTTCGTGATTACATTGGCTTAACACACTTAGCCAATTCATCCACTTGTGCAAGTTCCCCTAGGATAACACAACTTCCTGGGGAATACAACTTCACTACAATCTTGTTTGACTTAACACATCTAGTCAAATTATCACAATCAATCTAAGTCCTTGCAAGTCTAGCATAATCCTTGAAGAGTTCTCCAAAAGGTTTCATTCACTCATTCCATCCATTTATCCCATCACCATTACCACCATCTTTGATCATTTAACTTCCCTAGTTCTTCTCTTTTGGGCCTAAAAGGTTAGGATCAAACAATCCCTATTTTTTATGGTCCAAACAAAATCTCAATACAAGAAGAACATGGAGAATATCAGTGAAATATCAACTTCTGTGGACATGAGTCAATTAACCTCTGAAATAAACCTAGCAGGATCAAGCAATCCCCCAAATAACTCTCCTTTATCATCACAAAATCCTCAAGAGGAGAGTCATCAAGAGGACATCACAAACAAAGACATGGGGATGACACAATCTGAAATGATAAAAATGGTTCAAAATTCAGAGAACCACAAAATTGTTAGTGCCATGTTCAAATACTTAAATACGCTAGTAGGAGGAGGGGTCCAGTTCCCTTCCGACCTTGACACAAGCACTAGTATAGATGTGCCTCTTATAAATGCGTCCCCAATGTCAAATGTCAATCAAGAAATACCTCACACCACGTCAACCATCACACCAACCTTGTTGAATGTAAACAAGGGGAGTGCCATTTTTCAAGAATTGCAAAGGCATCGCGTTGTGGCTAACAAAGAGGCGGTCATCACCACCACGCTGGGTACTTCTATCTCAAAAAATCCATCCCACCCATACGTCCTACTCACCTTCCATAACCACGTTGGCTCATCTTTGTTCCATGCAACACTAGCCTATCAATCAAACATACAAACTTCTCTACCACTAGGAGAAGGGGGCTTGTTTGGAATGACTGATGTTGCTAATCATTTTTTCTAGGTTAACATCCCATCTCTGCCCCCATTTCCATTCACAAACACATCACCTCTCGGATTGGGTTTTCCTCCTCTCAACATCAATAATTTCTCGAAACCAAGCAATGTGAACATCACATCAAGTTCCCTCTTATTTCCCACAACATCATAACAACAAGTGGCAACCATTCAAGCCACTACATCAATTGGTCCTCAAATATCCCAAAGGATACCATCTCAAGGACCAAACATCCCAACCACCCCCCCAACAACCCAAATCCCAATCACCACCATAATCCCTTCAACTGTCACAATAGTCAGCATGATTCTCATTCCACCACTAATCCCACCAAGATCCAACACAACAAATTCATTCACCACTCTAATCCAAACCCTTCAAAAGGCCAACCAATAGAGAGTACTCAAGCAAAAGCATCAAGCTCAAGCACAAGCACAAGCTCAAGCTCAAGCTCAAGCTCAAGCACACGCCCAAGTGCAAGCCCAAGTTCATGCCCAAGCTCAAGCACAAGCATAAGCTCAAGCACAAGCACAAGCCCAAGAACAGGCATAAGACCAATACCAAGTGCAACTACAAGCAATCCATCTGCAATCTTACCAACAAGCCCTCCAAGACTTTCAAGCACAACAACAATCCAAACAACAAGTTTTATTGGAACAACAGTAGCTCGACCAACAACAAGCTTTGTTGGCACAACAACAGCTAGTCCAACAACAAGATTTTTTAGTGCAACAATAGTTTGACCAATAGCAGACTTCATGGGAACAACAACAGATGGACCAGCAACAAGCGTTGTTGGAACAACAAGCATATTTGGAACAACAACAACAAGATCAACAACAAGCATTGTTGACACAAATGCAGGCATACCAATAGGCTTTGAACACACATTAGAGCTTGTAGCAAATGCCCACTAGTACTCTTCCCACACATCAAACACCTCAAACACCTCACAACTCCATCATTCCACCTCTTGACCCAAGCAAGGATGTCACAACACAAATTAAACTGCTTTCATAGCTAGTGTTGGACTTATAAGTAGGAAAAACAACGAGAACACTAGGAAAATTGTGCCCTTACCCTTTCTATAGAAGTCTCAACATGATACCATTCCCAAAGGGATTTGAGATCCCCAAATTTGACAAGTACAATGGAATGGGTAACCCTAAAAACCATGTCAAGGAATTTCAGGTGCATTACATGGAGGTCGCATATGATGACACGTATCTAGTGCAACTCTTCCCTTGTAGTCTGACTTGTCCAGCCATGGAATGGTTTTCTCGCCTACCCACAGGCATTAAAACATTCAAGGAAATCATGGAATCCTTCCTTAAGAATTATGCTTTCAATATGGGTGTGGATGTTAGTTTGGAAGAGCTATCTGCACTCAAATAGAGAAAAGGAGAACTATTCACATCCTTCTTGCAAATATGGCGATCCAGAGCCAATTAGAGCAAGTGGACCATGCTAGAAGAACAACAAGTTTGCACCATCATAGCCAATCTAGATGAAAACTTGGCGTTCTACTTGAAAATGTAGTGCATCACATCATATGACCAACTAATCCCAAAGGTGCTCAACATCGAAAGAGCTCTTACTGCGCAAGGAGGTGCACTAACATTCACTCCACCATAGCATAACCGCTCATCTAACAACTACAATGATAAACCTCGAACATGGTAGAGGAATAAAAAAATCATGAACAACGACGTGGTCAATTCTAAAGTGGTCATCAGTGCCCCTAAGCAGAATACCCAAACCCATCATCAACCAAAAAATCATAATCGCAACAATGTGCAGACTAATGTAGTAGTAGCATAGCAACAACAACCTCCCACCAATCAAATCAACAACTTGGGTAATCAAGGAGGACCACCTCCCCAAGGCAAGTATCCCCCCAAAAGGAAGTTCACGACTCTTGGTGAATCGATTGAGTCCATAATGAAGAAACTAGTCAAAGAGAATCTAATCAAAGTCTCTAATTCAGAGCAATACATGGAACCCATGACCAAACCACCATGGTATAATGAAAATCTCCTTTTTGACTTTCATAAAGTCAAAGGACATACCACCACCAATTGCATGAGACTCAAAAACATCATACAAGACCTCATCGAGGATAATATCTTCAGTATCGAGCAGCCAATCGGAAACCAAGACTTGAAGATATACACCAATCTGATGCCAAACCACAACCAAGGGAACAATTAAGGAAATAATCAAGGGAACAATAAGGGCAAGCAAAATTAAGCTAGTGTTAATCTAGTGTATGAGGAGATAGTCAGGTGTGTTGATGAAATGGTCACTGTCATAAATGTTAAAGGAGCCAACAACGGTCATGGAGTCACCACACGTGGTGGAAAGGTTACCATTTCTGGGGCACCAGCTAAGACTCCCATTTCTAATACAAAATCCATCCCCTATGACTACAATGTCATTGACCATCTGAAGAGAACCCTCGCCCAAATCTCCATCATGGAACTATTGAAGATCTTCACCGCCCATAGGAAGATCCTTGATGAAGCCTTAGTTGTGTCCACTGTCTCCGCCAACCTTGACACAGAGCAGTTCTAGGCTATGGTAGGTAACATTGCCACCCTGAATCTCATTACATTTTCTGACCAAGACTTCCCCCTGTAGCCATCTCATAACCGCGCACTCCACCTCCAAGTACTAGTCCATAAAAAGAACTTAGTCAAACGAGTCTTGGTGGATGGAGGTGTAGACCTTAACATTTTTTCTCTAAAGATCATAAATAAATTGGGATTCACTAAGGATTCCATTAGTAAGAACAAAATAATCATGATAAGGGAATATGATGACCAAGAAAGAGTGTCTCAGGGCAATATCAAGATCCCCATCCAAGTAGGACCAGAAACTATGGAGACTACATGTTAGGTCCTCAACCTAGATCTACAATATAATATCCTCCTTGGACACCACTGGATCCATAGAATGAAGGTAGTGGCCTCGATGTATCACCAATGCATCAAGTTCTCACACCAAAATGAGGAGGTTACTATATATGGTGATCCTAAACCTTTCGCCTACTGCAAAAACTTGGAAGCCAAGTTTTATAAAATCCCCCAAGTACAAAAAAATGATGGAGGCCCATCAACATCATATATTGACCTAGCCAACCTCGCTTCCACTTATGTGACAGAGACACTCGCAATCCATGACATATCCAAGATTCAAAACATGATTTAGGACAATGGATGTGGTGATTAGAGAATGAAAAGGAATGCATTTGTTGTGGGAGAGTTACCACAATCTCCTAGGTTGCATGGACAACCCCAGCCAATTGAAACGCCTATCCACACTATTAGAGAAGAACCTTCGTTGGAGGAATCTTAGTCGAGAGAATGTGGATGAGGAGGACATCTCAAACACATTATACCAAGATGAAAGGCCCACCCCCACCCTACCCATGGATGAACTAATAGAGGGTTACAAATGATGTTTGGTATGGGCTATAACAAGAACGAAAGCCTTGGAAGAAATAGTGATGGACGGTTGGAGCCCATCATTGTAGAAAGAAGAATGTAGAACCTTGGCCTTGGGTATAATCCTTTGAGTACAACCGTATGTGGAAAAGGTACTCCCAGAAGGGTAGTCAGGTCCTCTCCTCAGGTAACAACAACCACTCCTGTACAACTTGTATGCCTAGGTATCCCACTCGATAACTTCACTTTTGACGTCACCGATGTTTGTGCTAATAGTGATGATGATGATATGATAGCAGGTTTCCCTAGGCTCTTTGAGGATTCCACCCTACTAATGATTAGTGCCTCCACAACTGAATCAAACCAACGAACCCAATAAATCACCTTAGTACACCCATAATTCATCAATCACGATCAACGAGGACCACCAATTCTTGACTCATTCAAAAATGATGAGGTGCTCTTGGAGTTCATGGAACTAAGGGATATAGTTCCATGTGGGGATCATAAGGCAAACTTCAACATCACATTGGACACCCAGGCATACTATGTGGAGATGATTGAGTCCTTCAGTCACAAAAGGAAAATATCGAGAATAAGCTCAGAGTTACTGAGTGAAAACCACACTGTGGCACTCAAACCACACAACAGTAAAAATAAAGGACACATCTAATGGTGAAAACCTCTTTAAGGCACTGAAGGATGAAGGATTCAATCTCCCCCTACTGCTCTACATCAAGAAAAGTCAATAGTCCTGGTAGAACAGTGAAACCCTGTCAACTTGGGAACAAAAACAGAACTGCAAATCACATTCTATGCTCAAACACTTCAAATAGAAGAACAAGAACTATTGGTAGCATTCCTAAAAGAAAGAAAGGTAAACTTCACATGGACATATGCCAACATGCTAGGTCTAGATCCTGAAGTAGTAGTTCATCATTTGGCCGTTCACCCCAGAGCAAAACCAGTCAGACAAAACTTAAGAAAAATGCACCCATAGATAGCTCTGCTCGTGAAGATTGAATTATAGAAACTCTTAGACGTTGGTTACATATGACCAATTGATTATCCATAGTGGGTATCTAACCTTGTGCTAGTCTCAAAACCAAATGGGGGCATCTGCATCTGCACGGACTTTAGAGATCTAAACAAAGCATTTCCTAAGGATAATTTTCCACTACCCAACATTGACATGATAGTGGACATGACGACAGGACATGAGATGTTGTCCCTAATGGACGGCTTCTCAGGATACAATCAGATAATGATAGAAAAGGAAGACCAGCATAAAACAACCTTTACATGTCCTTGGGGAACCTACTACTGGAATGTGATGCCATTTGGGCTTTGGGCTAAAGAATGCAAGAGCTACATACCAAAGAACCATGACACTAATCTTCCATGACATGATTCACAAAATTGTTGAAGACTATGTGGACAACATACTAGCCAAATCAAAGAAGAGATGGGACCATATAGAAACTCTAAGTGCAATCTTTGATAGGCTAGAACAATACAAGGTTAGACTCAATCCAAAGAAGTGTGTATTTGAGGTACAATTAGGAAAGCTACTGGGGTATATAGTTTCAATGAGAGGGATAGAAGTGGATCCCACAAAGGTAAAAGCAATCCTTGATATGGGATCACCAAGAACATTAAAGCAACTCAGAGGATTACAAGGTAGACTCCAGTCCATCCGAAGATTCATAGCACAACTGGCAGATAAGAAGATTGCCTATTCACACCTGCTCCACAAGGGAGTAGCATTCAAATGGGACGACAAGTGCGAGCAAGAATTCAGAAAAATCAAAGAATATCTACTTACACCACCTGTGTTGATGCCACCAATTGTAGGGAAACCATTGATTCTATACATCTCAGCAACGACAACTGCCTTTGGTGCCCTTTTAGTCCAACATGATGAAAAGGGAACCAAGCAGGTGATTTACTATATCAGCAGAACAATGGTAGGGCATGAGCTCAAGTACACATCAATAGAAAAGGCTTGCCTAGCACTGGTATTTGCAGCCCAGAAGTTCAAGCACTACATGCTAGCTCATCAAATTAAGCTAATTTCCAAGATAGACCCCCTGAAATATCTACTATCAAAAGCAATGCTTACAGGCAGAATGGCTAAGTGGGTAATGATACTATCTGAACATGATATTGAGTATGTCGAGCGAAATTCGATCAAAGGAAAAGTTATTGTGGACTAGCTAGCAAAAGCTCCACTCTACATAGACAACCCACTCATATCAAAATTTGTAGATGAGTCTCTTTTCAATCTCAATGTAGCCGACCACTTGAAACTGTACTTTGATGGCTCCCACATGCAACATGGATCAGGAGTCGGTGTGTTCTTCATTAACCCGCAAGGAGATTGTATACCAAGATCATATAAATTGGCAGTCCCCTATATAAACAATATTGCAGAATACGAGGCTTTAACCATAGGCCTCAAGTTTGTAACACAATGGCGAATCATGGAATTAAATGTTTATGGGGACTCACATCTTATCATCAACCAAGTCAATGGGGAATACAAAACTAAAGATGATAAGCTTGCACCATACAAAAAGGTGGTAGAAGGCCTCAAGGAATCATTCATCGACATCACTTTTGAGAAAATACCAAAGGCAAAAAATAGAGCAACAGATGCAATGGAAATAATCGGATCCTTGCTAGATATCCCTCACAACGTCTCGAAACACGAATTCCTGGTAGAGCAGCTTCTCGTACCCACTTTTGAGGTACTAGAATTGGAATATGCATGTGAACTCATTGGTCCTAGTGATCTTTGGTACTATGACATCTACACCTATCTGAGATTAGGAGTCCTCCCAGCTGACATTACCCGAACCTAAAGCGAACCTTCATCAAAAGGTCCTTACGATTTATCATCCTAGGAGAAATCTTCTTCGGTAGAAGTGTCAATGAAACTCTGCTACATTGTTTAAAACTTGATGAGGCCTTGAATGCTCTAACTGAGGTACACAATGGCACTTGTGGTTTGCATTCAAGTGGTTTGACCTTGGCTAAGAAGTTGCTAAGAATCAAATACTATTGGCCGACAATGGAAAGAGAGGCACATGACTTTGTCAAAAGGTGTCTACAGTGGAAACAGCATGGAGATCTCATTCACGCGCTAGCTCAAGAACTGCATCCCATTATTCCACCTTGGCCCTTTTCCCAGTGGGGGCTCGATCTCATTGGCAAAATTTCACTCACCTCATCCAATGGCCATAAGTTCATCATCACCACCATCGAATATTTCACAAAGTGGCTTGAAGCAATTCCCATGACCTACATCACTTGAAAGCAAATATCCAAGTTCATCCTAAACTACCTCATTTTCCGATATGGTGTACCCCAATCCATTATCTTTGATAATGGGACACCCTTCAAGAATCAGGATGTGCGTGACTTGTGCAAAAAATTCAAAATCAAACATTGCTTTTCCATTCCATACTATCCACAAGGCAATGGCCAAGCAAAAGCTACAAATAAAACCATTCTAAAAATTCTCAAGAAAAAAGTCAATGACTCTGGTCATGACTGGCATCTGCAACTAAATCCAACCTTATGGGCATACTGCACCAGCATCCGCATGCCGACAGGTGCCACTCCATTTTCCCTGGTTTACGGATCAAAGGCCATACTCCCAATTGAGATTGAGCTCCCCTCCTTGAGAATATATTTACAAAACCTCTTCAGAGATGAGGAATATAGGGTTCCAAGACTGTATGATCTAGAGTTATTAGATGAACGGCATATGGACGCCCTAAATCATCTACAGGTCTACCAAAATCGCCTTAAACAGAGCTAGAACAAGAAGATCAGGCAATGCACCTTCCAAGTTGGTGACCTTGTGCTGAAAGAGAACCAAAAGAATGTGCCCAAATTAAATACAAAAGGAAAGTTTGAGCCCAACTAGCTAGGACCCTTCATCATCACCACAAGCTACAAATCAAGGGCATATCAACTATCAACACCAGAAGGCAAACCTCTGTAGGAGCCCATGAACTGTTTGCACCTTAAAAAAAAATTATACCTAAGAACTTGCAAGGTATGGAACTAAAAAATACAAAACAATCAAAAAAAGTCCTAAAAAAATGGTTACCTTGATGAAAACCTGGAAAACAGGCGTCTTGGTGACAACAAAAAATCAAAAAGCAAAAAAAAAAAAATCAGAAAAGGGATTGAAAACAGTAAAGAAAAAAACCGTCCTCTAGTTAAAACCACTTCGGTGGTGCTTTAAACAAGTACCTTGGTGAAAACCTAGAAAACAGGTGTCAAGTGTAAATAAAGCACTCTCTATTCACCAGGATCTGTGCGACTCATCCATCTATCCATCCATTCACCTACAACCATACCATGGCCTAATTTGGCGTCCATATCATATTCCACCATGGTACTACTTCGCATATTCCTAAGGTCAGTTTGTCCTACCTTTATCGAAGTAGTCTATCACACCACACTGGGGGCATGTTCCCACATGCATCAGATCAGATTCATGTATATTCTTGTAATCTTCTCAAAATTCACTCAAAAAATCCAAAAACATCTCGAAGTATCAGAAAATCTTCAAAAGTTCATCATTGAGTCTTGTCAGTCTTTCACCTTGTCGAACTATGTTGTCTCTGAGCTTGAACATAGGCAAGGTTGATCTTTGATCATCCCTTGAGATAGTTAGAGTCAGTCCTTAGGCGTCTACCACATTGGCAATCTATTTTCCCATCTAGCCTGCATCTTATGTGTCAGTCCTTCAAACAATAAAATGGCAATCCGTTTGTCCATCTTATCATCATTGAGTCTATCATCAGTCGAACTACGAGGTCTTTGCATGTATAACGTAGGCAAGTCTAATCTACAGATCAGCTCCCGAGACCCCTAGGATAGGTCTTTAAGTTAGTCTCTTCATCATAAACCTCAAAAATGCCAAAAACATTGAAAAATGTGAAAATACCAAAAAAAACCTCAAAATATCTGAAAAACCCAAAATGGTGCACCCGTCCCATCTCATTTTCACCCGCAATAATCTTCATTCATAATAAATCAATCATCGCCTTCATCCTCTGGTGAAGCAATCGGAAGCAATTTTAGTAGGTTACAAAGTGAACACCTAATCGTCAAAAGTCTTGGAAGTCTAGGTCAGTAAGCAAGCAAGTTGATCAACTCGAAATATCAATAGTTTATCATCCAATCAGTCTCACCAAAACCCTAATCACTACATGTTCTAGGATGAAGCTTTCCTGCGATGCACATAAGCATCAGGTACCCCACAATAGCTTAGTCTTGGCTAGTGGTACGAAGAACATTAGCTTGTTTGGTTGCTTTATCTTGGTCTTGTCTAGACATATCTTATTTGTTGCACTCATTTCAAGGACCTCTCAATGATGCCTAAAAAATAGGTTTAGAGAGAAAGGAATGGGGCAATGGTCATTATCTTTTTATCTTCTATCCTTGTGGGATACGCTTGTAAAATAAATTAGTTGTGCATGTTTTTTTTGGTTTGTAGGGAGGATATTTTAGGTATCTTGTTGACCACATAGGAAAGCTTGCTTTTCTGTGTTTTGGTCTGAGATGTTTAGAATGTCTGAACTGCATCCTGAATAAAGTATGTATGTTAAGTGTGAACAAGAATATTCCTATCTGATTATTGAGTCAAATTCTATAACACTAGGTACCATGCCATCCTAGTCCTTTATACCTTGATGCATTGTACCTATGTGTTATAAAAAATAACGCAATTGACCCTTTGAATGTCCCAATTCCTAGCAATGCAAATCACCATCATTATCACCTAACTCATTAATTCTACAATTCTTCTATCTTCTTTCCACACTAATATGGTATTATAACAGTAATCAAAACATCACCAATCCATACACCTTGCATCCACATGATCATTAACATAATACACATTGCATCATATCATTATCTTAAGTTACGAGGAATAAAGTTGTTATTCTAAACATCTTAAGAAAAGCATTGCATCATACATAATCATTTGCATCCATTACCATTTGCATATCATTACACCATCATTAAAAACATGAAAATATACAAAAAGAAATGCATCCACTACATACATTGCTTCACATAAGCATAAGAATGGAAACATCTTATAGCATCATACATTGGCATATTACAAATCTTCATATCATACATATGCACCATACATATCATAAAGGGAAAATCATCCCGTATATATCATCAAAAAATACTGTTATGATACAAATCGGAAAAGGTGTATATCGAATACATGGTACAATAAGGCCAAAATACTACAACCCGTATATCAAAAATGGAACAAACTGTCATGTGATCAAAAAGGGGCCTAGCCCTACTGATTGTGGCCCTCACCCTCCCCTGCCTGCCTCTCACCATGATCCTCTTTCGATCGCCTCCCTATTTGTTGGGAGAAATCTAACACTTTGCTGCCTGATGGCACTGCTTGTCGGTAGTGTCGTCGATAGTACTCAGCCTCTCTGATGACCTCTCTATACTCCCGAATGTCAACTGAATGACCTCGAGATGTGGAGGCGACACTCTCTAACTACCTTCGTTGGCCAATCTCTTGATCCCTCTTAGATCATGCTAGGTCTCTCTCCACTGTAGCTGTAGCAACCTGCTACCAGGCCTCATCTCGCTTAGCTGTCAGAACTTGTACCTGGCCCTATAGCTATTGAATCAATGTGTCACGAGGATCTGGATTACCCACTAGTTGTATGACAGGCTGTACTACTGGTTGTTGATGTGCTAGCACCTGGGGCTGCCCATCCTATCCTGCTGCCTGACGTGCCTAATCCCTTAGAGGTGACTGCTGAGGAGGTGGTACACCTCCCCAACCTCTACCTACTGACCTACCTCTAGGCCTCTGATGTGGAAGTACTATCCCAGGAACTGCCAATCTCACTGGTGGACTGAACCATGCCCTATACACTGGAGTCACCCCTACGTCTACTGGCCCCCCATCATATGGCCATGGTCGAGCCACCAACTATGGGAATCAGGAGACTGCCTCATCTGCTGGAATAGGTGATCCCCATGCTATCTCCTTTGTCGTGCGAAAAAAGAGTGCCATGTACTGACCATCAAGTATATCCTGCACCTCTCTGAACTATCTAGCTACCTTGTCAAGAAGGTACCTCTCTATCAGAGTGTGTTCTTGGCCTTGCATGAAATTCTCCTGGCAAGCAAAGAAAAGTTGCTCAGCATCATCCATCCACGGACCTATACCCATCCACAGCCTCCATACAAACACTGTCATCTCATCTAAAACCCGTTACCAATGGGCTATGTCATTTGTACCCATGTGAGTGAAGAGAATCCTCGCCCCACCATACCACCACACAATGGGGTCATCAATATCTAGAACAATCAGTGTCACAATCGGGCGAAGCACCGGGATCTGCTCCCAAGCCCAACTATGTAGAAGAGTCAATCCAGCCCCAAGAGCCTGACCCTCCAAATAGGCGAACTCATGCAAATCTTGGTACAAGGAGGCCGACAGTACTGGTCCCCAAGCAAAGCACACTCAACAAGCGCACATCTGCTGCCATGCTAGTCCCCAACCCAGACTAAAATATCAGCCATGCCAATCAGGAGCTACAAGGCCATAACTTAGTGGCGGCCACAATCAGGCTATAAGTAGGGGCCATACCCCGATACCTCTCCAAATCTATCTGACCATCACAAAGCATGAGCTCGTCCACACCCATGATACCAAAGCAGGCATCCCTACCCTCCTCCAAATCATAGATCACTCACTCTCCATGAATCAGTAGTCGCAGGATACGTCAGACATCCTCAAGATTAATGGTGGCCTCGCTAGTAGGAAGATGAAAAGACAACGTCTCGCTATGCCACCGCTCGGCCAAGGCATGCATCATACCTAGATGCGTTCGAATAGGAGGAACATAAGCAACGAACCACAAGCCAAGCATACCAAGTTGCTCCTGGAGGAATATGTGCATATCCTGTAATCTCTCAAGCACTCGCCACTGGTGCTCCCTCGAATGAATGACCTCATGCCTCTCCTGCACAAGGAAGGAAGCCACATCAGTTCCCCTAAACAAAATTTGTTGTGTGTATCGCATTTCGCTCTTGAAACAAATAAAGCGGTGTTGTTCTCAAAAGTGGCATAGTTTTTAATGTTCCAAATTGCGTCACGCAGCGGACTTAGATAAATGTGACTAACTTGCCCGCACGACACTGTTTAAGTAAGTGGCCGAGTTTACTAGCCGAAAATCCCTAAATGGCAAACTCGCCCATGTGGAAATCTATGCACAAACAGTCCTATATAGGATCGTGCGGGCCTATTTGTGAATTTTCTGTGGTGCTATATCGTGTTGCGTCGACTCAACCATACCTAAAACCTAATAAGTGTGTGAATAATGATAAAAATAAAGGTCGGATAGGGATACATACTATGGGTCCTGCGGCGAATCGTCGTTGATATACGCGTAATCGCTCTGACACATGTAGAGGAAGGTGTCATTGCGCCATTTTTCTCCAAAACTCAAAGTTTAAGTGTCAAATTTTTCAAGGTTAAGAGTGCAAATGTATTGAAAGTGACCTCTCGAGGTCTATTTAAGCCTGAAAATTAGGGTTTTTTGACCTAATTTGACCTTTCGGCAAGGGTTTTAGTCCCCCAAACCCGTTTTCATCCAACCAAGAGTCATTTTGCATCTCTTCTGGCATTTTAATCCATTTTTCTAGCGTTCTAGGGCATTTCTGGCCTATCGGGCACCTTGTCATCTTTTCACAAGATCATCCAAAAAAAATTCAAATTTTTCATTTGATCTCTCGAGGGTGTAGTATCCAGCAATATCCTTCCGCTAGGGCAGCAGTTGGGCATCTAAAAAAATTTGAGAAAATCCTGAACCCTTGATCACAACAGTTTATTCTTTGAATCAATGCAACAAGTACATTGCTTCAAAGAGGGGCAAAATGTAGACATGGAAAATATACAAGTTCATTTTGGCACAACTGATCCTGATTTACTGACAACATTTCCTCTTAAATCATATTCTCAACATTTCATCACATTCTATCTCTTAATTTAATAAATCATTATTTATTGGATTAAGTCTCCTTCCAATGATTAAATTAATCAATTTAATTTAATTAACCTTACATCCCTGTTTAATTAAATAAATCATTTTATTTGATTAAATTCTTTAAAGTGCCTTTATTAAATAAATTAAATTAAACCTTATTTGATTTAATCTAACATGTTCCTTCTTGATTAAATAAATCAAATCATTTATTTAATAAATCATTTCCTCTCAATTCTTGACTTAAAACAATTCATAAATCTAAGTCTAAATTGTCACATCATCTAATTCCTCATTAAGTTAATCAAAACCTTGATTAACCTAATCTCTCTCACTAAAATCCTCTAGAGAATGCAACTTGCACAATAAATCAATTACTTTGATTTGTTTATTCATCTATTTTCCCTCACAAGGCATAAAAAGGGAATGTTCCCTCATTTGAATTCAAAAAAGGCCAAGTGGACTTGGTCCTTCCAACAAGGCATTCAATGCCTCTTACATGTCCTTGACCTTGAGCCAAGTGACATTAACTTCATTTGCCTTCCCTCTTCAACAAGTCATCTCACAATTTCAAATTCAAATTTATGCATTTATCATGCACATTGGCCAAAATGTGCTCATTCCTCATCCAACCACATGTGGACAAGTGGCACGATACCATTGGATTATCTTTTGTCCCACATTGCTCAAACCTTGCTTTCTCTTCCAAATTGAAAGTTATAAATTGGAGACTTCTCTCCTCATTTCTCATCCACAATCATATGCAAAGTTACTCTCTTCACATTGAGAGCCAATTTTTCCCACTTCAATCAACCATCAATCATCTTTTAAGATTTGCAACAAGGTTATGCTCAAATCTCTTTGGATATTTGACCATTTCTCAATCAATCAAAATTTCTACTTAGGAATTGGGAAAGCGCCAATTGCAACACTTCATTGGCACCAATTCCCCCACAAGATCATCATGCTATTAGTTTAATTAGGATTGAATCTCTTTTGTTTCAAGTTTAGTGTGTTCTTAATTTTCCTAGTTTAGTTTGAATAGATGGATTTTATGGGGAATCTCCCATACTTGTTTGCATGCATATGATCTAACAACTAATGTGTTTTGTTGCTCTTATGCATTTGCAGGTTTAGGGGTTCACAAATTCAAAGTAAAGAATAATTTATATTGGTAGAAATATGAGAATCTCCCTTTTAAACACTTTTTGTTTGATAAATTTTGGGTTAAAAAAATGTTGTCAGCCACATGGACCATCATATCACTTACATATCACCACTTTTTGGTCCATCATGATCATGCACATACCCAATTTTTTGCATGATGATGTTGATATTAAGTGAGGATGTCTCTATTTCTTTCATTTGTTACGAAGGAAAATAACCAATACCACTAGTGTCTATCAATTTAGGATGCGCTAGTGTTAAAGTTAGCTTAGTGTTTTGCATGATGATGTTGATATTAAGTGAGGCTTTGCTTGTTTCTTTCGAGGGAAAATAACCAAGACCATTAGTTGTTCCTTGTGTTTTAGGCTCTATAGGAACACGAATACCTTGTTCGAGCTAGTGCCAAATCCTTTTCCACTGTATCTAGATTGTTGAACATGAGTTCATAACCTTTTCCATAAATCATTTTCATTTCTTTTGGAGTCAGTGGCCATTTATAATCAACTTCATCAAATTTTGTTGTATAATTTGACTTTTCTTCTAAAGTGGTTGAGGTGGATGATTTTGAAGGGTCTTCCAAAAATTTTGTTGGCATTACCACTTTTTCTTTCTCATGCTTCTTTATTGCAATCTTTGGTTTCGCATCAAAGCTAGGTGTGAAATTGAAGGAACCCCAGTCATTGTCTAATAATTTCGCCACTTTTTCCATATCTTGTTTTTCTTTTTTTATAGGTTCTATGTTTGATGTTGGGGTTAAGGTGTTTAGATATTTTTTCTTTCCCATTTCAACTTGTAAGAAAATTTTAGGCTCGAGTTATATTTCAACTTGGTAAAATTTATTGTTATATATTTATTTCATGATATAGTGAAGAGTTGAAGGCACCAAATACATATCTCATGGATCCAACTTCTTCCCACAAGAATATTGTATGAAATATCATGAGGCATGACATGAATAGGTGTTTTTAAGGTATCATTTCTAGTTGTAATAGGAAAAGTAATTGCACCAAGAGGATGCTTTCCTACATTGTCAAATCCTAGAATCAATAACGAATCAAGTTCAATTATTAACTTATCCATGCCAAGCCTATCTGAAAGTTTTAGACTACACACATTAAGAGTAGAGCCATTATCAACAAGGGTTCACTTTATTAACATTATATTGTAGATAGCTATTATCATGAAGGTATCAATTTTCTTTCTCATTTCCAAAGTGGGTAGCTCACATTGATGATAAGTAGTTTCTATGTTGTTCAAAGTTATAGCTTCGATTTGCGTTGCTATTTCATTTGATTACACAGTAGGAAGGGTATGAATTTTTTTTAAGGAACTTTGAATCATCTTATGATAATGAGGAGAGGTTTGAATAAGGTCCCATAAGGATATCTTAGCAGGAGTATCTTTAAGTTATTCAACAAGATTATACTCCTTTCCACTTTGTGGAGGGAAACAAGGACCTAGTAAGATAAGGTTAGGAAACGAGAGGGATGTTGAAGGTATTTTTCTTCGTTGTTGATTGTTTCTAGTGTTATACATGTATGAGAAATATTATTATAATTCGACTGGTGCAAAAAAAAATTCTTTGGTGGGTAAAGGATAGGTTCAAGATTGTTTTGAGTTTGCAGTTTTTGTGAAGGTGGGTAAAGAATTAGAGGATTCTTAGGATGTCCCACATGGTATTTAGGAGGTCTTATAGTCAAGGGGGATCTAATTGAAACTCTCATTCAATGCCTCAATATTTTCAGTTTGATTTCTTTCTAATGAAGGGGAATCTAGTGTCATCTTTTCACCATCATCTAAGAAAGTCAAAATATTGTTATTTCCTTCCACCATGGTATCTTTTCTAGTAGGAGAGTTTATAGCGGAAATACAAACTAGATGTTCATTGCATTCCAAGGTTGGTTCTTCTTAAATGACTTCATCACAAGTAAGGGATTTATCCATGGTTGGATTGCCTTGTTTATCAATGGTGGAATTCTCTCATTCAATAATGTTTTCCCTAGGAGAAGAGAGACAAATAGAACTCTCATAATTATCATTTGTTTGATTGTCTGACATTGAAATATCTTCTTCACAAGAGATACTAGGAGAAGAACAAATTTTATTGTCATGATTGTCCATGATTTCATTATTTTTTTCTAAGGTCTCATTCTCTTGGGCCCTAATACCTACTGTAGTAGGAGATATTTTAGGAGAGGAGCGAACAAGAGGTTAATCAAATTCTATGCTTATATTTTGTAAAGTAGCTTTATCAAAATTAGGAGAGGTAGCAAGAGAAGGGAAATTATGATTTTCCTGCTTACTGGAAATAGATCTTTCCAAATGGTAGGAGTATTAGGGAAAGGAGGAAAAAGATTCTCATTAATCTCAATAAGTGTATCTTCTAACACAAAACTATCTTCTTTGCATTGAGGAGGGCCGAATATTAGGAGAAGGAAAAATTTGATTGTTATGGCTATCTATGATTTCATCATCTTTCACTAAAACATTCTCACAAGCAAGGGATGAATTGAGACTAGGTAAGATGATGTTTAGAAATTTGTCTATGATCTCATCTTTTCATGTTATAATATCTTCCCAAGGAGGAGGAGAAGAGAGAAAATCAATACTCTCAATGATTGTATCTTCTTTCACCAAGATACCTTTGTCACTAATAGGACAAGTATCGAGAGAAGATCAATTATTATTGTTCTGATTGTCTACACTCACATCCTCTTGTATTATGAAATTCTTACAAATTTGATAGATGCTAGGAGGGCATCCAACATGTTTGTCAAAGGTTTTATTTCATTTTAATATATTATGCCCATGACTAGGGAAAATAGAATCATACAAGCCATTTGATATTCTAGGAACACTAAATTCTTGAAAAGAAAACATGCTAACATGAAAAAGTAAGCTTTCAAAATTATGCAATGTTTCTGAAATGTAAACAAATCTCCTATAGATCTAATTTTTTTAATACTAAAATTAATTTTGAAATTATTTTAAAATGACTTCACTACATGGATGATTTTACCTAGATACATAAAATAGATGTTCCTACAACTTTACAGACTAATACTATAGGTTACCAGCAAGCCTAGGAAGCATAAAAATGAGGTTTTCAATGTTGTAAAAGGAAGTTTAGACCAAATTTGGGACTAAATCCCTCAGAGGGGCATATGAGTCCTAGTCAGGGTTTTATAGGGGTTCAAATGCTGAAAAATATACAACACAAAATTCATAGAAAGTAGGAAAAATAACCTATACTGGGACTAGATCACCCTTTGTAGTGTATGAGTCCCATATTAGGGTTTTTGCAATGAATTCAACATATTTTTAGTGAAATTTAATGGTTTTGGTTTGTATGATGTCTAGATTGATGGTAATTATAGATTTCAGATGAAATTCAATGATGTAAGATGCAAACATGTAACATATATGCAATTTCACTAATAAAATATTTAGAAACCATAGATGCAAATTGACTAATGCAAACCCTAATGCAAAGTTAATGTAAGCCAGATCTAGGAATATTATGCAATCTAAATCAGAAATGAGGTGTTCATGTCAGGTTAACCAAAATGTAACAACAGAAACAAGGTGCCCCACCTTTTAGGAGATGGAGCACAAGGATGGGGTCCTATTTCACTCTTGTTTCATTCAAGGAAACCTTAGAGATCTCAAAACAAGGATGAAGTGGGGGAAAATGATCTTGCAATAAGGTATCCCATTGTGTGATTAAAGACAATAAGAGGGTTCACCACCAAGCTAGGTCTTTGAAAGAAAATAAATGAATGTATTATGCAAAGTACATGCAAAACCTAACAAAATGACCTAGGAAATGAAATCAAAATGCATAATAAAAGACTATGAAAGTACAAAAGTGTACCTGGAAGAAGGATGAGGCTAGAACAAGCTTCAAAATTTTGATATCTTGATGCTTAATGCTTAGTGGGACTCATACGCCAGTCTGGGTGTATCAGTCCCAAAGTATGATTTTTGGGTGGAAACATGAATCTAGAACTGCCGAATCAAGATCTACAAAAAATACCCAAAAATAGGTATACTAGGACTCATATGCCACAAGTGGCATATCAGTCCCATTTTGTCATGAAGTGTCCCAAGAGAAAAAATCTAAATAAAAAATTTGTGAGCCTCTGAAGATGGATCAAATGATCATTTTCCCACTAGTTTCATGTAGATAGGTTGGATATCTTACTCTAGATCTAAATTTCTATGAGCCTTGACAACCTTACATGACAAGTTTTGCAACTTTCACAACTTTGCAATCTTGATATTTTTCAAGGTTTCAAATCCACTTTGTTTTCAACCAATAAACCTACACTAACATAAAGAGAGAGAAAAGGTGTTGTTTTGATAGGTAATATGGGTTTTCCTTTCTCAAACCTCATTTAGGTAATTAAACTAAATGATGAAATAATAAAATAAGGACATGAAACATGAAACATGAAATGATGATATCTTGGATGATGTCTAAGAATATAAATCTAAACAATAACTTGAAGTGGCCATGAAGAATGTAGATATTGATCTCAAATTGGATGTGGAACAACGCTTGCAAACAAATCTTCAATTTTGTGGATATTAAATATATCCCATGCTCCCTTCAGGTTGCTTCACTTTTTTTCTTCGCTTCCAACTGCTCCCGATGTTTTTGAAGTCCAATAGCCACCTTTCAATGAATTCGGCTCACTACTTCCATGTGTCATCTAATTTCTCATCGAAGGGGAGCTTCCCTTCCCTTCTCCTTCAGGTCTTGACTATATGCCACATTGCCTCCCCCTGAGTACAACTTTAAGTAGGCCCCATAGTGGTGCCAATATAGTCAAGGCTCCTCCACACTCTTCAAAATGGGCATTTCATTCTCGAGAAAGAAGGAATGAAGTGTGGGCCCCGACCACATGCCACACGTCCTAACTAACTCTATAAGATTGTGATGCATGCTTGCTCGAGCTTTAGATATTTTTGAATGCAGGGACCACCACCACCATTCATGGGGAATGCATCTGGATTGTAGGTAACTGTGTTCATGCTTCAAAATCTTTCCGTTGCAATGGTTGTGATAAGTCATTGTTGCGAACATCATTTCCCATGATCGAGAATATTTTATGTTACAGGCTTTCAAGCGGTGGAAGCATTTGGCTATATATACTACTTCTTTTAGCCTAGATCTAGTTTGGAATACCTATAGAAAAATTAGAAAGACACCAAGCTTTTTGTTTTGTTAGATAATTGTAAAGACTCACAGACTGTGCCCTTCTAATTTGGCCTCTTTGTTTCTTAACTATTAAAAAAGTATTATAATGTGTTGTTACTGAATAAATTATTTGCAACTTCACTGATTTGAATGGAATTTTGATTTAGGACCATGTCTCTGACTGTTCCTTTTAAGTAAATCTCTATGCAAATTATTTTATGTTATGAAATAAATTCTTTACGTCTCTCTCTTTGATGTTTGTTACTTCGAGACATAACAGATTGTTGAACAAACCCTTAAATCACATCCAAAAGATAGATTTATTGTGCCTTAAATCTAAACCTTTGTGTATCGCCCTAGTTAGATCTTTATTTTTATATTTGCTTCCTTTTCCCACTCAAAGCCCTATTTATAGAAGAAGTTGACTTCTTTAAAATTTGGAGGTTACTCAGTTTAGCGCAATAGGTCCCCCCTTTAACAAAGTTTCCCATAAAGGTTGTTACCTTGTTAAATTTTGGCATCAAGAATTTCCTTTTTATGGCATGCCCAGTGGGACCTTCTAAATAAGCTTAAGCCTTGAGCAATTATATGAGGCATCCACCTGTCACAAGATCCCAAAAAAGAAACAACCATAGTTTGCTGGTATCACCACTAGGAATAATACCAACTAGAACCCATCATGTGAACATTCTGAATCCTCCACCAACCATGTTACCAATTGGTAACCAAAATTATGTGGTATTGGATGCTGAAAGATCTCTTAGAACACTAGTAGTGCCTATCATTTGGGCCCCCATTCTGGTCTTTTCCCTCAAAGCTATTCCTAAATTTATCAAGCATCGTCTAAGAACACCATCTAAACATCTCCAAAATATGGTAGACATGTGCTTGGTACATGGATTTATAGATCGAAACATAGCACTAAGGTTTCTTGTAGCTTCTTTGAGAGGAAAAGCATTAGATTGGTACCACACTCTATCGGCTAACACTATCGATATTTGGGATTAGCTTAGGGATCCTTTTTATGAAACATTCTCAAACAATAGAGATATGTCTTCTCAATATCACCAACTATAGATCATCAAATAGGCTCCATATAAGGCCTTGGCTAACTTCAACACTCGATTTCACATAACTTTTCAAAGAGTTCAAGCAACAATCCACATGCCACATGACTTGGCGTTCATGTTCTACTTGAAGTCCATCAATGTTGACATCTCAATTATGACCTAGTCACTCAGTGGAACCACTCTACCAGATGCATATAGTGTCACAATTAAAGTGGAGGGTATGTGCAGGATCATGATGGGCCAAAAGTGGCGATATGTAATCCATATGATGACCCATGTGGCTGACGACTTTTTTTTACCCAAAATTGATGAGACAAAAAGGGTTTTTAGAGGAGATTCTTAGTTTTCCACCAATATAAATGATTCTTTACTTTGAATTTAATAAATAATTATTATTCATTTTCTATTAGAATTACGAATAAAGTCCAAATTAATAGGCTGATTGAAAAAAATCTATAACTTTCACACGATATCATATTTTTTGCATGTGTAAAATTCTATGCTTCACATACTATAGGATTTTAAAAAAAAAAATGAATTTCATGAATTTTTTACCAAGTTAAGGTGGTTAGACAGACGAGCTTTTATATTTTTTAAAAGTTGTAATAAAAAAATCATATCTAATTATTTACTTGGAAAAAAATTATAAAAAAATATGCATCACATTGTGACATGAGTCCTCTACTTATATCTAAAAGCTTATAAAAAATTATTATCATTTTATTATGGTTAGGGTGGTCAGACAGACACCTACTTCTTATTTTTACCTTGAAATTTAAATACTACTACATTGAAATTTCAAATTTTCACTAAATAGATTTTTTTTTTAAAAATAAAGGTCTAGTAGTTTAGAAGCTACATTCAATTTTCTATAGATTATATTTTTACATTTTTTTGAAATAATATAGATAACTTATTCAAATTTTTACGTCAAGTTGTCTAACTCTGATTGTTTGTCTTTTTATTGCCACTTTAGGGCCTGTTTTTTCCATGATGATCCTGCACATACCCTAGAAAACAATCTAATTGATGTCGAAAATTTTCCACCTCGGCCCATCATGCCTATATTCCTTGAGATATCAGTTCCTGCCCAAGTTATGCCACTACCACTGTAGTTGCTTCTTCTCAATCGACATATACATACGCAATCATACCAAAAAATGTTGATTCCACGTCCAGTGCTTTGAAGAACGAGATGAGTGACATAAAGGAAATGTTGTGGGTTATGGCCAATGAAATAGCTATTATCAAGAAAAACCAAGCCACTCCTCCAAAGTTGACCTATCAGAATTATCAGGGTGGAAGGTCCTCTTACCAACAGATTTAGTTCCAAGGAGGTGCTCTTACAAATCCTCTTGCACAACCAACAAATAAAATAGTGTTAGTACCCACTTTGTTGCAAAACACCAACCTAAGCTTGAGTACAGAGCTAACCGTGGGGCCAATAAAATTATTCCATGATGCCAACCCCTGGTGTTTACCTTGTGGTGATTCACTTATGCCCCGAAACTGCAATTTAGAATAAAGGGTGGTAGAGCAGCGCAACCAAGGTATGATGCCAAATTTAGGAGGTTATACATATGCCTCTCCCCAAATGGAGAATGCGGTTCTTACCACATAGATGCAAGGAATATCCCTAGAATAAGAAAATGAGATATCCCCCAATCACACCCTATTCTCCTAGATGGAAGGAGAAGAAGCGGTGTTCACATTCAAAGCATCCACTTCAGAAACCCCATAAGTGTAGTCTGATTACAAAACTCACTCCAAGAAGAGATTCATAGGCGAATCATTCATCCCATAATTAGTCATTTTGCAACCTGAAAGCACTTATGACCACAACCCTAGTACTTTGATTGTGGTGTCACAATGTCCATCGTGAAGGGAAATTGTTACAACAAGAGCTACAGAGAAAAAGCCTTTGAGTCTGCCACCATTCAATGTGGTGGAACAATTGAGGAAATCATCTACTAATGTGTCCTTGTGGGATATCTTAGCTATCCCAGAGCAAAAGACATTTCTAAAGAGGGCTTTCTGAGAGGATCCAATCATTGAACCAAAGGAGCAATCGCTTAAAGGGAAGACTGTTGATCAATCACCTAAAGAAATATTTCTCATGAATACTATAAAGGATACCTCTATTGATGATCAAATGGAGGAATCCTTGGTAGAGATAAACCAAAACCGAAGCCATTTTTCTTGACCCTAATTGTGGATAATAAATTTATACATAACTCCATGATTGAATCCAATGCTAGCACCATAGTCATGCCCAAGAAAATAGTTGAAGCCCAAGGATTGAGCTATGAACCTTTGAATAATGGGGTTATGCAATTAGATGGGAATATGGTAATACTGTGGGGATCATTAAGGACCTTCCATTAACTTTGTTTGTCTGCCCTAGTATCATGGTCAAGCAGGATACCGTGATCATTAATGTTTCTCCCATATTTGGTCTATGCTTGTCTAGGGAATTCACTTCTAAATTGGGTGGATACATATCCTTAGATTGGTCACACCTAATTGTAAGGACCAAGCATGGAGCCAAAATGAAACTGGTGTACGAACCATTGCATTCAGAACATGTTGCAAATGAGGCAGAAATAGTATTTGAGCCTGCTCACACCTCCATCACCAAGGAGAAGATGTATTGCACTGAGCTTCTAGAAGATGAGAAAATCATCTGAGATCAGACCAATCAAGAGGAGGTTCTCCTATGTGAGTTCATTTATAAATACCCCTTCGTAAATTATCATGCCATTGGACTAGGGACTTATTTCATTTATGATGAAGACCATTCCATCTTGAAAGTAATAAAAGAGCCCAAAGGCATTTCGATCACAGAGCTATGGTCGCTACACTTCGATGGTGCTAGATGCAATATTGGTGTAGGGTCTGGCATGTTCCTAACTTCTCCAAGCAATGAGAAGACAATCAGATTTTTTTTATTCTAGTTTCCCTCTTCCAAAAATGAAGCTGAATATGAAGGCCTTGTACTAGGTTTAAGCCTAGCAGAATGAATGGGCATCAAGAAAATAATGGTGTTCAGAGATTCTGAGATAATTGTTAAAAAAAATCAGGGTATTAGTGTAGCAAAGGATGTTCATATGAGATCCTATAGATACAAAGTCTAGGACCTTATTGAGAGCTTTGATGTTTTCAATATCCAAATTGTTCCCTGAGAAAAGGGTGTTGATGTGGACCGGATGGTCGTAATTAGATCCCAATTTGAACTGACATCCGACCTAATACATAAAATACACTCTATACAAATGATAGTTTGACCAACTATTCTAGATAATGGTCAGAGTTTTCAAATATTTGACAACGATGACCACATCACTTCGTTTGGATCACAATGGAGACAGTTTTTCGACCAACTCCAACCAAGGATCGTTGAAGCCTATGATGGATAAAATATTGAGCTAAGGTCCAATTTGCCTCTGAAGGGTTTGGTCACTCTCACAAACCTTTTTTCTAACCATCTAAGAAATTATGTGGATTGTTTGAACATAAGTGATTATGTACATTTTCAAATTAGGGATGGCAGAAAGCTCGAAGTTGGGAAGGACGTCCCACAAAAAAAAAATAGAGGCGTATCAACCTTTGGGGGAAAAATGAAGGGTTGTTGGCCTGGTCATATGATGACTTCATGGAATATGATCCCAACATCATCCAACATACGCTAGAATTGACAAACGGGGCCAAACTAGTTGACCAAAAATAGAGGCTAGTGAGTCCCAAGATCGAATCAATGATGGCGCAAAAGTTAACAAAGCTAATTCGGTCGTGGGTGAACCCACAAAAGTGGTTTACAATTGGAGTGAGGAAGGAAAAGTTGAAAAAAGTGACCCCATGCCAAAAAAAATCATTTTGGGGGTTCGAACGAACGTAAAGATGGTTCAAATGAGCTAGGGTTTGAGCAAACCCATTCAATTAACTTCCCACCATTCCCTCAAAAAACCCAAAAGAATTTTTTTTTGAAAGGGGGTTGAGGATGAAAATGGAGGAGACTTCACAAACCCAACTGGATGATTGTAGTCCTCAGAACGAGCTATCCAATGAATATAATTTTAATATGTTTTGGTTTAATTATGTTTTTTTTTTTTTTTAATTAAACATAGGTTTTTCACCAAAAATCAAGCTCTTTGTTCTGCACAAGTGGAAAAATAGCAGATTATAAAAATTAAATTTTTAAAAATATGTTCACACTACTCATTGATGTCCTTTATCCATTAAAAAAAAAATCAATTTTGATACATACAAAAAAATTATGCTTTATATTGTCTGCCTATGTCTGAATTGTAATTGGTTTGACTTCGAAACTTGATTAAGGAAAAAATATATTTAATAAAACTCTATGAAACCAAATTAATTTGTTAGATACTATAGTTACAAAGCTAAATTCAAAAAAAATAGAATTTTATCCTTCATTCAAAATGTGTTATGTTGTATACGGTGAGCATCACTCCTTAAAAATGTTGGTTTTTATAAAAAAATAGTTTTCAAAGCAGATGGAAAAATAAGTACAATCTGATTCCAAAAAAATAAAATTAAAATATTTAGAATCTATTGACAAAATGTCACAAATCACTAGTTTTCATCATCTTCAAATTCCTCATGGTTTAGCCTTTATAGGAGCCCGAAAGTGAAGATTTAGTTTAAAAAATTAGTTCAGTGTCTAGTTTCCCCAAAAATTGTAAACCAATATTGTGGGATCACCCTTGCAGATTGCCTTCTTAATCAAGCATAGCACGTGTGTATCCAACCTAGTCTTAGTCTAAAAGAGGAACATATATATTTTCCTCTGCATTGATTTTCGCATCCTAAACAGGGGATCACTAAAGGATCCTTACCCATTACCCTCCATCGAATCAATCTTGCAAAATGGAGCAGGTTCGAAGATCTTTTCTCTGTTAGATGGATTTTCGAACTAGAATAAGATTCAGGTTGAAGAATGAATTTCAATTAATCTTGAGTGGGTGAACACCATAAAAAATCCTCCCCTTCTGGTCAACAAAAAAGGTGTCCACTCTTTCTTAGGAAAGGTCAACCTTGTAAGTAAATGTATTTCTATTTTTGTAGGGATAACTAGGCCAATCGCCTTGATAAATTTGGTTGGTTTTGGTAAGTAAATTTATTTCTATTTCTTTTGTGTTCTTTTGTTTATTTGGTCAGTCTTCTTAATCCATGATGTTGCAAGAATTAAAATTATAATGAAGTGAATAACCCATATGCCAGAAAAGTCAAGAAATATTCAACGAAGTGGAAAATGGGCCATGACGGATAATAGAAGGAAAGAAAAATATGAAATAACATAAAACGCTATCTTCATTTTGAAATTATGATATGCTTCAATTTTACAAAGTTCAAAGCAGCTCTAAGGCCATATTTCAAAATATATCTATATAGCTATATAGATGAAGGAAGCCTTTTTAGGGCTTATATACAAAAAGAAAAAGAGAAGGAGGTGGTATTTCAGTTGGAGGCAACAATATGAACATCTTCATCCATAGGTGTAGGAGCAAGAACATCAAAAGTGATAACATCTTCATTCATAGGAGCCGGGTTGGTAGCGGTAATCGCAAGAGGTAGTGGGAATACCAGATTCCTAAAATCAATATACCATTCTACATCATAGAATAGTACCACATAGTAAACATGCATCAGTAAATGGCATGCACATGTAACCTTCTGATGATGCTTGGCCTATGCTTGGAGGTGGAAACCATCAAGAAAAAACACCCGTGGCACCACCGTGTCCTCCTCAACATACTTCTGAAGGTCACTTGCAGTGGGTAAGCCTAGGCCATAGACCATATTCTCCACAATTTCTCCAAAACCCACAAGGTATCCCTTTGGGAAGATCTCTAGCATTAGGTGGATAATCATCAGCTTTGGAACCCTGGATATCAAGTAAAGAGGCCATGAAGTGTGAGGATATGTCAGTATTCACTTGATATTTATCCTCATATTCCACACAATCCCGACCCAAGACCCATTTTATTGGTATGCTCGCAAGAGAATGCTTGTTCTTCATCATTCTATTCAACCTCCTATTTGATACTACACCATAGAAGGCAATCTATGACTTAGTTTTGGTAAGCCTAAGATGAGTATTCATGTTGTCTATTGATACTTTTTTGTGCTACTGCTATTTCTACCCAAATTGTTGCTACTAAATACTAGTGCTACCAATTTCTAAGTGTGATTCTATGACTGTCTGGGGGCCTATTTATAGGAAATATTTAAGATACCTATGTGCTAAGCATGAGGTCAATCAAGTGCTAACTCGAAATTCACATCCAAGAGCTGACTAAAAAAGACACGAGCCCATTTGTGTATGTTGTGTATGGATTGTTGTGTGCAAATTTAAGGAGAGCTAATTAATTAGCTCAAGTTGGTGGTTGCTCTAAGAGAGCATCTATACGGTTGAGTACTGAGGTGTCACATTGTGAGTATGCCGAGAATCCCAAGACCAAGCTCAAGTCTTTTCAAACACTCATCGTATCTAGGCTTAATCATGCTTTTCAAGATATTAAATGCTAAGCTTGTGAGGAGTCTATATGCCCTTAAATCACCAGCTCAATTTCCAAGGAAAATTGTGTCATGGGTTATAAGTACTTAAAGAAATTATGAATTCTTGTCTTTTTAAAAGGTAGGTAATTTACTTCATATGGGCAAGAAAGTTGGCGATACATGCCAAATTTAATGCAAGAAAAGTAGTTGCCATCTACCACTTGAAGGAAGAAAAAGCTAATTATTGCATGTGGTTGCTTAAACAAAGGAGAAATATTTTGAATATGCATTCAAAGCAACAAAATTTTGAAGTGTATAATCGATAAGGGATATGTAAGAAATTACAAAGGTTTGAACACAAGGGTATGTGTAGGATCATGGAAAAAAAAGGCCCTTAAGTGGCGATGAAAATTCAGAAAATCAAAGTTAGGCAACTTGACCTAAAAATTTGAATAGTTTATCTATATTATTTCAAAAATCTATAAGAATAAAATCTGTAGAAAATTGAATTTAGTTTCTAAACTACTAGGTTTATTTATTTTGTTTTAAATCTATTTGGTGAATTTTTTTAAAAATTCAATGTAGTAGTACTTAAATTTCAGGGGAAAAATAAGAAGTAGGTGTCTGTCCAACCACCCTAACCACAATAAAATGATAATTATTTTTCATAATAGTTTATATGTAAGTAGAAGACTCATGTCTCAATGTGATGCATATTTTTTGTAATTTTTTCGAAGTAAATAATTAATTATGAATTTTTTATTAAATTTTTCCAAATATATAAAAAACTCGTATGTTTGACCATCTTAACTTGGTCAAAAATTCATGACTTTTTTTTTTTTTTTAATCCTATAGTATGCAAAACATAAAATGTGACACATGTTTGAAATTAAAAAAATGTGATACCTTTTGAAAACTATAGTTGTTTTCAAATTAGCCTCTCAATCAGGACTTTAGTCGTAATTCAAATAGAAAATGAATAATAATTATTTATTAAATTCAAAGTAAAGAATAATTTATATTGGTGGAAATCTAAGAATATCCTTTAAAAAAACAAATCATTTCATCAATTTTGGGTAAAAAAATTTGTCAACCACATGGGCCATCATATCTCCAGTATTTGACCCATCATGATCTTGCACATACCCACAAATGGAATCCATTGCCCATAAAGTAGCTCAAAGCTCACTGATGGATAAAATGGGTGAGATATCTCAAAGCTTGGCTAATGCAATGCTCACAATGCCCATGGTTAATACTTTTGAGGATGAGTCTTATGCTACACCTGGAATTCTAGAAAATCTGACTTGGGATGATTGCACACGGTCAACTCATAAGGGAACTCACAGAGATACAAGTCTAATAAAGGAAGAGTGGGACAACATTCATCACCCCATCCTTAGGATCAACCCTAAGGGCTTAAGAGAAGCAGCTTGCGCTAGGATGAAGAAATCCTTAGAGCATCAACTATCATTCAAGCAATGGTTGTGTGGACTTCCATAATATATAGTCCCTTATGTGCACTACTGTCTACAGACAGTCTGTGAAATCATTCGATGCTTCAATCTGACAATTGGCGCCATTGAGGGAAGAAGGCTAAGATTTGTAATATATAAATATGTTCTTAGAGACATGCTATGCATTCCAAGGGGTAACAATAGGACGCTACCAATGGAGCCATTCAACCAAAAAAAGGGCTTAGGGTTCTAGAAAGGGAGAAGTAACGCCCTTGAATTTTATAATATGGAGACCGAAAGAACTTAGGATTGCCAGAAGCTGATAAGGAATCCAAGTCACCATGTCGAATTCACACAAGCGGACCTGCAAGACTCCTTCTCCATAATGGCTTTTGTGTGCACCTTGGATGATAACAAGATCATCCACAATTTTAAATTTGGTCTGGGTTTTCAGCTAAGGAAACAACATGACCCTTTCTAGTATGATTTCACAAATCACATGATCATCAAGGATATGTTGAAATAGATTGTAGAGTTTGGGACTATTGATAAGTTAAGTTATCCTTCTCTCCTTGCCCATATGTTCCTGCATCGGGACCCTAATTTCTTCAAGGATAAAATGGAATTATCATTTTTTTATGAAAAGAATCATCGAAAGCTAGCTTCGATGTGGACTCCCATCCTCTCTTCAACCTATGACTATTATGAAATTTTGGAAAATTTTATGTTTCCAATTTTATGTGACTTAAGCGAGGATGGTGACTACCATCATCTTTTGAAGAATCAAACTAGATAGATGCAAACCCTGTTCCCTAAGTTTGACGGGTTCCTCATGGAGGATTTCACATGTGTTTGAGTACATGGCTTTTCGGAAGAGCCAATCCAACTCCCAAAAAGAGTCACTGATTGGGTATTAGCTCTTGAGGTGTTTTGAAAAATGGTCAGTATTGATTGGACTTTTTGCTTTGATCCAAAAAATAAAAATAGAGGGTTTTTCAAATGCTCGCTGAGCTACGATACAATAGTCATGGTAAAAAAGAGATCGGCTAAGCTACTAGAGGCAAAGTTGGGTCACGTCGAGTTGGTGTTCATTTGTGATAAATGGGACTACAACCCTGGGGATGATTTGGGCGACACATTTATTAAGGTAAAACACAACCCTCAGCCTTAGTGGGAAGCATGGCAGAATCCTCTAGAGGATTCAAGAAGACTATGGGTGGACTTGGCATAGATGCCAATGGATAATCGGAGGCCATCATGGCTTGATATTTATCATCCGAAAGGGAAGGTCAATGAAAATTTCCACATGAGTGCTACCCTCCATAATAGTTTGATGAGGGAATATGACTAGAAGATGGAAAAGATTAATGCTTTCTAGATTTATTTCCAGGAGATAAGGTGCCCCCTCGCCCTGTTCCAAGACTCGTCAGTCTTCGACACCAATGACCGGTTTGATAGTCTCTGGAATGGGGAGCATGTTGATTCTGACACAAGTGATACGAAAGAGGTTGACCTTGGAGAGGCCACACAATGTTCTAACAAGGGGAATAAAAAGGATAAGGAACCAAGAGATGATCCAACGATGCAAGTTAAGAAAATAGGAACGTAGCTTAACACAGCTATTAGGAGGCTACAGAT
Organism: Sequoiadendron giganteum; assembly: GCA_007115665.2. Classification (NCBI taxonomy): domain Eukaryota; kingdom Viridiplantae; phylum Streptophyta; class Pinopsida; order Cupressales; family Cupressaceae; genus Sequoiadendron; species Sequoiadendron giganteum. Next base: position 223,937,066 of record CM021103.1, read on the forward strand.
AAATATTTAATGATTAGAGTCTCCACAGTCTCAAGCCTAGGATTTAAGAAAGCAAAGAGGAATACAATAACTGATGGGGGTAGTTCATGTGGAGAACTCTCCACCAAGCAAAATACAATGCACTAATACAACTTCTGTAGAAGATTCGTACTATCCCTATGGTGCCCATTGCAACAAATTTTAGCCTATATTTATTTGTCCCTTCCATAATGGCTATGGGAGGTTTGTCCCATTTTCTCATGTCGAACATATGGCTTTCTCTTCCCCGAGAATTCCTTCATCCTTTGTTGGAGCTGCCTCAACCTTTGCATTTACTCCCATGTCTGCATTTATGGCTACCATGCCCTTGGCATCTAAAAATGCTATCCTTGTTCTCTCCATTGAGTCAGCTCAAACCTAGCCTTTTCAATAAATGGATCCCATTGCATCTCCATTGCCACCACCATTTTCAACGAGTCCTCCCAAACCTTCATCACCTGGGGTTTTGAATATTCCTCCCTTCGCTTCTCTCAGAGTATCTCTTCAAAAGAAGAAAACATCTGAGGTCACTTGTCTCTCATTCCATTTTTTTGTCCCTCCCAGTGCAACCTTTATAGGCAAATGCATCAGATCACTAGCTCAATTCTTGTCATAGAGTGATACAAAAAATAAAGTTTGATCTCTCTGAATCCAAATTCAAAGATAAAATGATGCTAAGAAATCAACATATCCTAGGGTCTAGACAATTTATAGTAAGGCTCAACATTCATTATATTTCGCAACCTTGTATCCCAATGTCACCAAAATATAGTGGTAAATAAAGCCCAATGACTATGACATCTACGCCGTTGGACTTGACTTGCATATTGCCCGATCATAGGATAAATTCAAGCTCATGGAGGAGACACAGTTGGTAGTGACCACTGACTTTCTCAAGTTTGGTCACAAGTTGAAGAAGGTGGAAGATTAGCTCAAGGCCGTCAAAGAAAGAATTGAAGTCATGTTGTCAAAGGACAAGGCATGAGAGGCTGAAGTGGTGTGCTTCACACAAAACACATAGGTAGATCAGGCTAGCCTAAAACGAGAGCTCGAGAGGTTGCAATCCCACAACTCCAATCAAGGCGTTGAGTTGTAAAAATGGAATCAAGAGTTACAAGACTAGTTGGCACAATTAGAGATGGAGGTTCATCAAAAGGATGACTAGTCACAGCAATTACGTGCTTAGTTAGAGAAATATATACAATTGAAGGATATAGATCTAGTGAGCTAGCAGGCTCAATTTGAAAAGGACCTTTAGGAGATCAAGCTTTCCCTACAAGAGGAATTTGTCTCGAAGTCAAGCTGAAGCAAAATGGTTCACCGCACAAAGGGCCTTACAAGAGAAACTCTCCACCACCGCTTAACAAATTATAGGGTTGATGCAAGAGATTGGGATGAAGGATTTAAATATTAATCTCTTGAAGAAGGTTTCTCAAAATCATACTCCACATTCAAACCTCTGCCTCATAGCCGAAAAATAATATGCTTCATACTAGGAAAGGGTCGAGGTATTATGCCCAACTCTTCAACCCACAATTCAGTTTATGGCAAAGGTGACAAGTTTAAACAAGCAGGTTCACAATGCAATGGAAAAATTCCCTCAATTTATAAAGGGAAAGTTTTCTAAAGAAGAGAAGCTGCTAGATAGGTTGTACACCATGCCAAACGAGGATCTAGTGCATGCAGGTATTGTTCATCGGAGGTCAGCCACTAAGATTGCAAGGGATTTTATTTGTTGCTATAAAGCCACCCTTCATGCTGAACTCTTCTCAGTCACATTGGGCTAAATTATGGATAGCATGCAGACGAAGTTTTCCCAACTAACCCAGATGGTCTTGCCCTCTCCATTTATTTCTAATGAATCAGTGGCCACCATGGAGAAAATTGCAGCCAAAATTGAGGAGAGGAAGCAGGATTTATCTACTTTCCAAAGCTTCAACGAACCTCCTACTACTGAAGATATTGAAGGTGTCACTCATAGGATTGCACAACTAATTTTTCAGCTTGAGTCCAGGTCCAAGATATCTATGATGTTTCCCTTTAAGGAGGTTATCGATCTACATGAGGCACATGAGAATCTACATACCATATCAATGACTTCTGATGCCGGTCAGTTGCCCCTGCAGATAGCCCTTTCCAAACTCTAACTCCAGTGTTCAATGAATAAGGCTCTGGTTTGTGGAACCAAAAATATTTTTAGTTCATTGTTTTGCAAAAAAAATCCCATGATAGTCGCCAAAAGTTGTGGATATTAAATATATATCCCATGTTCCCTTTAGGTTGCTTCACTGTTTGGCTTCACTTTCGACCACTCCCAATGTTTTTGAAGTCCTCTAGTCACCCTTTCAACAAACTTAGCTTGTTGCTTCCACATGTCATCCAATCTCTCATTGAAGGGGAGCTTCCTTTCCCTTCTCCTTCAGGCCCCAACTACATGCCATGTCATCTCCCCCCGAGTACAATTTTAAGTGGGCCCCATAGTGGTTCCAATATGCTGAAGGCTCCTCTACATGTCCTCAAAATGGGGATTTCATTCATGAGAAAGAAGGAACGATGTTCGGGCCCTGAATACATGCCACACATCCTAACTAGCCTTATAGGAATGCGATAGCATTACAAGTATTTTCACATGGAGATATAAGATTTCACAAAAGAAAATAAACTTAAAAATTAACATGTCAATCAAATTGAAAAATCTATTTAGAAGATTAGATCCGAATTATCGTAGTTTAAAAAGGGTTTGACAAGTGTAGTAAAAAAATAGATCTATCATTATTTATAATTGATTTTCTTGTACGATAGTCAACTCAAAGCACTGTATTTTTACTTGAAACTAAACTAAACTAAAAATCGCACCTTAGTGTGAAATGGGTACACCGAAAAAGTGTGGAAGGTTAATTAGGATAAATTTTGGTCTATTTTTGGCATTCATTTATGCAGTACATGAGGTTAATTGGTAAGCCATTTAGCAAATGATGTTGTTTGTGCAACAAAATTTTCAATGGAGAAGTGATAGCTTCAAATAAACTATGCATCCACTTACAAAGATCCAAACATGATTGAAATAAAACCTTTGAATCAGATTATACTCCATTACCTACAAGCTCATGCTATGTTTGCAATAAGGAGAGAGATATAGAGAGAGGGGAGGATATAGAGATAGAAAGAAAGATATAGATAGAGATAAAGATGGAGATGGAAAAGGATAAGGAGAGGGATATGGAGAGAAAGGGAGGAGGGAGAGATAATGAGAGAGATGAGAGAGGGATAGGTAGAGATGGAAGAGATAAATATATAGAGAGGGATAGAGAGGGAGATAGATGGATGTATAGAGAGAGGGAGATATGTCTAGATACAAAGGGGAAGAGAGGAAAATAGAGCTAGAGATGAAAATAGAGCGAGAGAGGAAGATGGAAATAAATAGATAGAGAGATATAGGTAGATGGAGAGATAAATACAAAGAGAGATAGGGAGATAGAGAGGGAGAGATAGGAGGACAAGATAGAGAGATATAGAGGAAGAGGGAGAGGGACATACAAAGAGAGATAAATGGTGAGATAGAGTGATAGAGTGATAGAGAGATAGAGATATAAGGAGATATAAAGAGGGGAGGAGAGGGAGAGAGAGAAAAAGAGAGAAAAATAGAGAGAATTATAGGTAGGTAAATAGAGATGGAGAGGGGGAGAGAAATAGGTGGAGATAGAAAAAGGGGGAAAGAAGTAGGCGGAGATAGAGATATATGAGAAGAGAAAGAGAGAGATAGAGACATATGGGAAGAGAAAGGGAGAGAGAGGTGGAGATAGACAGATAGATAGGGGGTAGGGAAGGAGGGAGGCAGAGATGGGGACAAATTGAGAGAAGGAAGGAGATAGAGAGAAGTAGGGAGAGAAAGGGAGAGAGATAGGTAGAGGAGGAGAGATAAAGAAGAGGTGGAGAGAGGGATATATATATGGAGAGAGAGAAACGTAGAAAGGGGGTGATATAAAGAGATAGAGAGAGGAGTGAGAGGGAGATAAAGAGAAAAATAGAGATAGAGATATAGAGTAGGAGAGATGGAGGGAGAGATGGAGGGAGAGATGGAATGAATGAGAGAGAGATAGGGGGAGAGGGAGAGATAGATCAATAGATAGAGAGGGGAAGATGAAGTTGCATAGATAGTGGGATATATAAGGAGATATAGAGCGACAAGGAGAGATATATCAATCACCCTCCCTATATCTATAATACCCCTATGTTTTATTTTCTGGACTGGACAATGTGTCCTTGTTTTGCTTTGATTGGTTTTCTAGATATGATGTTACTTTTTTACACTTTATCATGTGTGATATTTGATCGCTATTTATAAAGAAATAGACTATTTATGTGATGTGATGTATCTTATCTAATATTTAATTTGACATACTTTAATTGGTGTAAAAATGTTTATTTCTATAACATGTTTATTATACATGAGATATTTGAGTATTATTGAACTGTTAGTTTATGATGAGTGTATTGGTGAAGGGGATGGGATCGCATCACTTGCTTGCGAGTGCCCTGTGATTCTGTGATTTACTCTTCCCAGTGTGTATTTTATGTTGCGTATATATATATATATGATCTTTGTTATCTCATTTACAGGTTTACAAGTACATTACATCGACTCCACCTGGTTTCACAGGTTGGAGCATGTTGACCCAACGGTTAAGTCGAATGGGAGATAGTAGTTAGGTAACATGTGTCAGGTCTACACCCTAGCCATAGTGTGTTGTCAATCGTAGTTCTTGTGTCATCGTTTGTCTTGTTTATTATTATTTAAATTTTGAAGGATTCTTGTTATGAAAATAAATGTTAAAATTATGAATTAAATAATGTTGGTTTTTATTTAATTAATTTTAGACATTTTGATGGAAGATTTTTATTTAAGTTAATTAATTAAATTTAATTTATTTAGTAAATTAAATTTAATCCATGGGGTTAAATTTAACTATTAAGTAATTAAAATTGATTAATTAAATTGTTTATTTAGAAAGTTGCTAAAAGAAACTACAAATAATTTGAAATTAAATTTGAATAAGAAATTATTAAAAAAATTGTGAAATTAAATGTGGGTTTTAAAAGATGTTTGTTAATTTCAAGCATGTTATAGTTAAATTAATTAAGAGGTTGTTGAAAAAAATGAATTCCCAAAGAGAATCTGGGCTTTGGGTGAAGAAGTGGAAAGCTTCTTCATGGCAAAGTGGAGGATATTTTTTGGGAGTTGAAATTTTGGGAAAAGGATTTTTGCTTGCTGTGGAAAATTGGAATGGGGTTTTGGATTGTAAGAAATTTGTGAAAAGGATTTGTATTCTTAGATTGTTTGGGATAGTTGCTATGAAATTGCATACATACTTTGTTCTGGGAAAATTGTGTTTGCTGAGAAGAAGTTGTGAAAGCTTTGGAAGAGGCTCGACATCAAAACTTCAATACTTCAGAAGCTTCTTGAAGCATGTTCATTTCTTGTGTATTTATATTTGTTTAAAATTTGTATTCGAACTATATTGTTGTAGATAATTGTTGTGCTAGATCTATAAAAGAAAGTTAAATTTGTTTTAGAAGAGAGGAAATTTAAGGCTTCCATGATTGTTGTGAAGAAACCTAGGAAATATTAGTTACAGTGAAAACCAAAGAATAATATTTATGTTATTTGAGGAATTCTTAGATTTAAACTGTGAAATAAATCTAGAGGAAAACAAATTTAGATTTAGAGAAAATTTAGTGTTAAATTTGTGTTGAAATTATTAAAAAACCTCTCTAGGAAAATTGTGAAACCTTTTTATTTGTAATTTTTTGTCGTGGAATAACCTAGAGGAAATGTAGAAATTTATTGGAGCTCTTGGAGGATATTAGAAGAACTATGTATATTGTCTTTTCTTTTATCTGTGTTTGGATATGAGAAAGTTATTTATATAATTTATTGTAAAATCCCTTGTGAAATTCAGGAATCTTCTGGAAATTCTTTAATTTCACCTATAGGTGAATGTTTTGAAAAATTCCTCCAATTTAACTATTATGTTGAAATTCATTTATATATATATATATATAATATATATACATATTTTAATATGATAAAATATATCTTTTGACGGAATTAATGTCGTCTATACAATGAATGGAGTTAATGAATTCACATTTTTCTTAACCCTATTTTTTTTATTAGTATTGTTTATTGTAAACAATGGGGGAGGCTTGGGAGAAGTTGCCTCCACTGCTGCCCCCATAAGGGGACGATTGTGGAGGGAGACCTCTGCAACCCCTCCCCACTCTATTAAGGTTGCGCCCAAAGGGTTTTGGGTTCGGTTGTGCTTTAGCACAACCACCTCCTCAAACACTTGGGGTTTCCGTGTATCTTAAGGTAAACAAAGTAATAAAAATAAATCCACAGATGGATTAAATTTGTCTGCCCATTCGACCTTTTATTGGATTTGGATTTTGTTTGGTTTTTTTTAATATGATATATATTTATAATGTATATACATTGTGTATATATATGTATATATATAATGTGTATATGTAAATATATATATTTATTTGCAAAATATGAATTATATATATATTTATTTATTTATTTAATGAATATATATCATAAATATATATACATAATTATATATTAAATTATAGTTGTGTATGTATATTTTATGAATATATATTAAATATATATATTTATATTTAAAATAGTATTAATTTTTAAAAAATGGTTTTATTTCAAAAGATAACATGTTTCTATGTTTAGTTGGAAAATTGAAGAAAATAATTTGTAGATTGATTTATGTTGCTTTTAAAAGTAATCTACGGATTTGATTTTACTGAAGAGGTAATTAATTGTTTTAATCAATTATTTTGTTAGGGCAATTATTTTCTTTACTATGAAATGAATTTGAAAGAGAAATGGATTTAGTATATCCAAAAGTAGATTGTTTCCTTGCAATTGCCTCCTTGTAATTATTTCCTATGTTTTCTTCTTTGGGGAAATGGGTTAAATGTGCCTTAAATTGTTAAGTCTTCCAAAGGATTCTAGAGGATGGGGGTTGTCATAATGTGATGTCAACCATTTTTATTATTGCCTCATTTGGGGAATGAGTGATGTAACCTTGTGATTAAGTTAATGTAAATGGAGTTTATTATATCTCTTTATGTTGTGATGTATCTTTATTTTTTATGATTACTCAATTCATTATGTAATTAAATGTTATGTATGTATGATGATGTATGTTTGGGTTTTAAGTAATCCCAATCTCATATCCCTAGAGGTTGTTGACAATTAATAAGTGAATGTGTATGTAAATTACACTTTAAATAAAAAAAAATTGGTGCACTTAAGTAGTTAATTGCAACTTCCTTTAGGGTTACTTGGCGAGGCATTACACATGGTATCAGAGCCTAGGTTTAAACACTAGGTGCTTTGGGATTATGATGTACCCATTAAGCTTTAGTTGCATAGGTTTTCAAGTGTACCTTGTTTAATACCTTTATGTGTCTGTGTACGATTATGCCTCCCAAACATGGAAGAGGTAGAGGACGAGGATGTGGCTGAGTAGGCGGTCACGAAGGGAGTCAGCATGACTCTCCTCTTCATGTTAAACATATTCCAAATCAAGAGGAGCAACAGGCATCATAGAATGGCCCAAGAGGCGGTGATAGATAGCGAGATCCTCTGGGGATCGAGGCCGCACATAGAGAATTTGAGGAGGCATTAGCACTCCTTGGTCTGAGATAGGTAGATGCATAGGGTAATTTTGGTGTGAGGGAAGTTCTGACACAGACAAAGACATTAGCCTCTACACATATGAGATACTTACTTCGGGCATGACCACCATGGTTTGATGGAGTAGGTAGTGGATTATGTTCATTTATAGTATTTTTTTCAATTTCATAGCCACTTTATTTTTTCATTTTCAGTGGTTTATGTTTTAAATTTGTATGAAAATATTTCATAATGAAATAATGACTTAATTTCTTTAAAGAAAAAATCTAGATTTCTCCAAATTTATTTCATTCCATTATTTATCACTTATTATTAATTGTTTAATCTAGCCACATGCAACTAGAATTTTTAGTCCATCCATGCACAAACACATACTCTCTAACACATTAACTGTAGTGTAGAAAAATGGGTCCCTTGACATTTTCACACTCGTTTGGGCCCTCCTTCTGGATTTTGGGTTAATGTTGCCTTGATTTAGTGTTGTAATGTGCATGACATGCTCACATTAGGTCTTGCGCCCTTGTGAACTAATGGATTTTAAGCCTACCTTGCTAAAAAAATTTAAATTTTTGTAACTCACTTTCACACTTTTCTAGGGTTTTATCAAATAACCAAGCATACTAAACATAATTTTAATCAAAATCAACTTTAATATTGCCTTATTTGGAGTGTTGTAAAACTTGTTGTAACACACTTTCACTCTTTTCTAGGCTTTTCATTTATAGGTTTCTTGTCATTTAATTCGCCCTATTTTGTATTCACGAGCCTCATTTATTACATATTTTTGAGGATAATTCTGACACCAATCAATAAAAAATCATAATTCAGGTGTTTCTAGCTTATCTGGCTTAAATTTAGGGATTTGGGACTCATTTTCCACCTTGGGTGAATGGGTCCCACCTAGATTTTTTGGCCTCAAATCAGTTTTCAAACATTTCTAGACACTTTTGGTTTTTGGTCCCATACATTATGTCTAATGGGACTCATTCACCAACTTGGGTGAATGAATCTCATGTGACCAAAATACAAATTTAATTCAAATTTTTGGTGAGATTTTATTCTCCTAGACCTTATGTAAGCTTTTGGTGTTGTAATTTAGAGAATTCTTGCATAATTGAGTATAAATACAAGGTTATTTCTCTAATTTTCATATCTAGCAATCTAGCAATAAATCAAGTGTTCACAAGAATTCACAAGAGAATTCAAGAGTCTTCAAGGGAATATTATCAATCATTTTAGAGCAGTATTCAAGTATCAATCATCATGTCAAGGATTTCATAGATCATGTTTTTTATTGTGCGAACAATTGCGATGTAGAGTTTATGATTCAAGCAAGTTTTTCAAGCAAGATAGACATCATTCAAGCAAGAGCCAAGAACCACATCCATTGCAACCTTTTAAAGCATATTTGTAACACCTTATTGCTAGGGTTTGGTGAGTTGCAACATTATTATTTGTTCCTTCATCATTCTCCATTCATATTTTCTTTCATTTCAAGGTTTACTTACCAACAAGGGGTTTGACCAAGGCAAACCCCTATTCACTAACCCCACAACATTTTTCCCTCTCCTTTGTGTGTGATTTACAGCGCTAGGTTGCATATTTTCTAAGGAGAAATATTGGACAAAAGTTATCAAGTGATCCAAAGTTGTCAAAGTTGTCATCAAGTCTTTGAGAAGCTTGGAGAAGACCTACAGGTGGAAGTTTGTAGTTTTGGATCCAAAAAATAATCAAGAAGAGAAGAGCAGGCTGAGAGGAACAAAATTAGATCCCAAACTTCCAGAAAATTAGAAGTGGACTAATTCACCACAAGTGGTGAATGAGTCCCACCATGCATGCTTGACAAAGATTTTTATAAACTTGGATACCCTTTTGGCATAAAATTTTCCTACACATTTTTCCATAAATAAGACTGATTCACCCAAACTAGTGAATGAGTCCCAATCATCCTTGACACTAGATTTTTTAGTGATTTCGACCTCCATTTTTCCCTCTCTGGTTTCTCAGGTGCAAACTTTTAGTTTTACAATTTTTTGTTGCATTTCATTCATATTTTTACGTCATTTAGAGTTAGTTTGCATTTAATTAGGTTTTTGTTTTACATCTTGCAATCATTGTATTTTCCAAGTCTACACTTGGTGGTGAACCCCTCATTAGATCTAATTCATCCTTTAGAACACCCCTCTTGCAAGATCTCTTTCTCCTTTGCAAATATATCTCAATGGGTTTGTTCTTTAGAGAAGTTATTCAAGATTGCCCCTTTCCTTTTAGGTTCAAAATCCTAAAGGTAAAAAACAAGACCCCTAAATTTCAAGATTTCATTTTGGTGAACCTGCATTTAGAACACTAAATTTCAGATTTGGAGTGCATTTTTCATCCTATATTTAGATAGCATTAATATTGCATTAATATTTTCAACTTGGTTAGTTTACATTATAGTGTTTCAAATTTTGCATTAGTGAAAGCTCATTTAAATTGCATTTTTTCATCTAATTTCACTGAAAATCTTTAAAATTTTGCATTTACATCTCATATTTAGATCACAAAACATAAAAAGCATAAAATTCAATTGATAAACTTTGAAAATTTTGAAAAAAATCATCCTTGGGACTCATTCGCCACCCTGGGAAAATCGACCCCTCTACATATTTTTCCTTGCATTTTCTGGCACTTAGAATTTGGTTTTTGAGTTTATGTTTGGTATTATTCACTTTTTGTTTCAGTTTCAAAAATTTTAGTTAAAATCATTTCATTGTTCTTAGCTTACATTTCATTTGAATTCACATTGCATTTAGTAACCCTTGCATGAGTATTTGGTGTCCTATTGCTAATATTGTAGTGAGATGAATTTTGAGACTCATTTCATCCCACGATAGCATAATCATTGTGGATCTTGGGTTGTCCAACTCTTTCACTCCTGATATTAACACTAGTACACTAGATATGAACAATACCTTTAACAACTCTTTTCCTTCAATTATTTTTAAATTTGAACTAAGGAATTATAGTGTCCCACAATAAAACATAATTCAAATTCATGAGGACCTAGAAAACTTACAACACCAATTGTAAAATGGCATCTCAACTACTATCATTCCTACCATAGATCACATTCACCACATGGTTGAAAGTAAAGATGGGCTTGACCTTGTGAAAAACATAGATTAAATCTTTGGAAAACACCTCCCCCCAACCACTAGTTGTCCTCTACCAAAAATCAATGTTACAAGACAAGGAGGAGCTCAAATTCCTCCTCCCTCAATAATTGCCTCAATACCTACCTATACCATTCCTTAAGTCACAACAACGATGCAATAGGTTAGTAAAGTGATTCCTTCTATGGATTTTCATACTAGCATCCCTAGTTCCTATGTGGCATCACACATTATATCTCTTACCATTGTACCAACTATAAGAATTCCATTCACTTGTCCCACGAAAACATACACCCCTTCACCTTTATCACTTCCATCTCATAACACAAGTAATGAACCTCTCATAACTCAACTCTTTCACACCATTTCATCCCTCCAAAATCAAGTTTCCACCATCCATCAAAATCAAAATGGCTCACCTACATATTATATCCAAAGCAATCCATTGTCCTTGGAGATAGTGCAAACATTGATGCCATAAAGTGTAGAGGTGCCTAGATTTGAGGATTATGGAGGGAAGGGAGATCCTTCTAACCATGTCAATTCTTATACTTTTGTATGTAGTGAATTTTTCCTTGATGATAAATTGTTAGAGAAGCTTTTCCCTAGTTACTTGAAAGATAACACCTTGGAATGGTTTTCTTCCTTACTGAATAACTTAATTCATTCATTCAATGAATTTTTTGATGGACTTTTAAACCATTTCATAGTACATATGACTCCAAAGATGACCTTGGCCGATTTGATGAGATGCAATAAAAAGAAGAAGAAAAGTTAACAGAATTTATCTCACGCTATCAATCGCTTTATTCCCAAATCGATGTCAAGGTCCCCGAACCTCACCTTCAAAATATTTCCATAGAAAATTTACAAAGTAAGATTCAGGACAAACTTACCATGATGAAATTCGCATCCTTCATGCACTTGTGTATTTCCTTCCATAATTATCAAAATTTGATTACTAGTAGAGATACAAAGTCCACTTCTAGCCAAATGGAGAGACCTAAGCCTGTGAAGCAAAATAATTCCCAACTCTTTAGAAAACAAAACAAAGGGTTGTTCCAATTAAATCCCCCTCAAAAAACAACTCACAATTCCAATATCCAAGTAGTCATCATTAAAGCCTCGATACCCTTTAACTATGGGGACCCGAAAATAAAATCCACTCCCTTACTAGATACCCTTTATAATACAATGTCCCAACCTCTAGAACAATAAATGATTACCTCTCCTCTTGTCAAAACACCGGATCCCAATAAAAATTTATCCTTGAGCTTTGGATTAAATGCTTATTGCCATTATCACTGACAAAATGGGCATGCCACAGAACATTGTAAGCATCTTAAACATCTCATGCAATACCCCATTGATTCTGGTAATCTTTCCATTGGAGGTGTTAATGATCAAGGAAATAATTTTGTTGCCCCTCCTAACCAAAACTTTCAAATTTTCACAAACCCTATTCCAAAACAGAATATTTCATTTGTCAAAGCTAGTGAAACTAAAAAGAATGATGTGATGAATGTTGACACAAATGATGAAAACAATGATTTTGTTTTAAATAATTCTATCAATAATAATCCTATAGATGAAATGGTAGGGGTGATAGATGTCATCTATTATAAGGGTTGAACTAAAAATTCTCTTGACATTGATTTCTCCTCTAAGGATATAATTAAACATGCACCTTATGGTCTTATCTACATAGTCAGTTGTATCTATGAAAATCCCACTAATGGGATATTAATAGATCCCTCCTACATGGAGAGAACGTGATCACCAAGGAATTTTTACTCTTGCATGAGTTATATCAAGGCCCGTGATAAACTAAAAGCATGTATCAAGACACACAATTTGTTTTCTTTCCCTACTATAGGATTAATCACCTTACCATTGTAAATAGGACCAAATATATTAGAAGTCACATTCTCCATCATCTTGCAGTCAGACCAATTTTGTGTGAAGTTAGGCCACCCATGGCTTCGCTTCATGAAATTTTTCCCTTCATTTGTGCATAAATGCTTAAAGTTCCCTTTTGAAAATATAATTATTCATTGTTTACCATAGTGGATTCAACCCTCTATCATCCATAGGAAATTTTTCCTTAGATTCCTTTTGGCCTGAGCCCATGGAACTTATTAAACAAAGAGAAGACTTCTTTTTCTTGTCCTATGAAACATGTCACCATCAACCTATCATCCTTGAAAAAACCATGCTTGAACCTAAAGAATTCCCAAAAAACCAAGACCAACCTAAAATAGAACCTTCACCAACGTCTTAGAAATGACCAAGAGATAATGAAACCAACCCTGCCACACCTCCTAGAATAAAACAAGTATACAAATTCAAAGAGAGAGTGGTTGAACAATCCCCTGAGGTTTCTTCCATTCCTCCCCTCAAGGAAGACAAGAAACCCATGGTTGATCAACCCGCTCCTACACAAAATGAAACTTGAAAACAAAACTAAAAGAAATAGAGGTGCTAGAGAGTGTAGGCATAGACATTGTACCCTTGCTCGTAGGATATATGACGAATTAAACCAAGAAAATAAGGATCCAAACTTGACCCAAGCAATGCATGATGATTGTACTCCTTTTCTAAAAAAAACAATCCAATACAACAATGACAACAAGAGTTGAACCCTCATATGGACATTATGCTTTGACCTCCTATTGTGATTAATTTGGATGATGATGACGAGGTTGCTAAAATTGACGAATAGGTGCATAATGAACTAAATACATTATTTTCCTCTTCTTTTAATCTTGATATACATTTACATATCAACAAATGACACAGTCTTGTGCCAAGTCAAGTTGTTTTCCTATATTTTCACTCCATTTATAGCATTCTCTCTCCATATATTATAAAAAATTTCCCACCTTTCTATTCTTTTATAATTTATTATGACTATCCATGCACTTATCCCTACATATTTTATCCCCATTTTGATTTTTCCACTTTTTATCATAGTGGCCAAAAGATATCTATTCACTCTTTTGATAATATTTTTAATTTTAAATAAGTAATGTAACTTCATCTACACATTGGAAAAAAAATGATGAGATATAAACTATATTGCTTTTAAAATTTGATAGGTCAAGCCTACTTGAAAAATTTACCTTGAATACACAAATATGAACTTTAATAGTTTACAATTTCAATTCTATGTTTTTCCAACTCTTCTCCATTCCTTTCCCTTAGAGCTAGCCAAACATGTGTTGCTATGATTTATTGTTATGTACTTGTATTTAAAGGCATTAAGTTCCATTGATTTTGTCATTTAAGCATATATTTTAATACCATTCACATTTATTGAAGTAAACATCTCAAGCGATGGAATAAAAGATATCTAGATTTGCACAACCATTCCTAGGAGCATGAGCATGAGTAAATTCATTGACCTTTGTTTGATGTAGGCTGATCTAGGACAACATATACCCTTGTGACATAACAGTACCCTAACAAGATATTTCTAAAACCCACCAACCCTTAGATATCACGAGGATATAGAAGAAGCTAAGGACAATTAGGCAATCTAAGGAAGATAATTTGTAGATTGTAGAGGACATATTTGTAGATGTAGGATTGATCTATGATTGAAAATTTTTCCATAACGATCTATCTTTATACAAAATAAACAAAAAAAATTAATTCCTAAAAAATATCAAAAATATTCTATTTTAAAATTTAAGACATATTAGATTTTAAACTATATTGAATATAATACATTTTCAATTATAAAACCAAGTGTGATTAATTCTTTGTACATTCTCACATTTAAATTTTTTTTTAATCCCAATTATTACTTATTTAACTAAACTTAATTCATACTTTTAATTATGCATCTTATTGGATTATCCTCAATCAAGAATCGTTTATTTTCCTCTATGATGATATCTGAAGATTAGTACTCATACTGCTTACTCAGAATGGAAGGTCGAAGATAGTCTGACCTGACATGAGATCTTTTTTGTTTTATTGGAAAACAAAACAGGCTAGAAATCTTAAATGCAGTTCGTTTTACAAATATGCCACAGGCTTGACCTCAATTTGATACTTTATAGAATTTAACCTTTTCATTCGTTCTCGTTTGAAAATGATAAAAAGTCAGAGCTGACACGGCGGCTAAATATCCAGTCTGAACACACTTTCCAAACGACGGTGTTGGTTTTAATGCAATCGGATGAGAGTCTCAAAGTACTTAAATAGTTTAATAATAGAATTCTCTAGAAGCCTTCTTTCCAAGACTTTCGACCACTTCGATCAAATCACGAAACTACCAACAACCTCCTGTTTCAGTAACTTAAATGAAATGATAGGCGAGTTGAGGCCATATCTTCGTAGGTGAGACGATAAGTCTTTCTTGTTGGGCCATTCTGAAATGTCTGTTATCAATATTTAATATTGTGTCAGACTTTAACACAAATAAGAAAGAATCGACAGAGGAAGAGATCAGATCAGCAGCTTTTGTTGACTTGACTGAAGAAACTGCGGTTATGTTTACTTTCATTTGTGATGAATCGATTGGTGCGGCGATATCGAGCTAGATAAATACCATCAATCTTCCTCTCACGAAATCACAGCTGAAAGCCAGAAGAGGAAGTAGAAGAAAAACAGAGGAGGAAAAGAAGAGTTAATAAGAGAAGATGGTGGTGGGAAGCGTCAGTCATGAAATCGAGTCTCCAGTGGAGGCGAAGAGACTGTGGAATGCTTTGGTGAAGGACGGCCATAATCTCCTGCCCAAGCAAGTACCAGAGCTTTTTTCAAGCATCACATTCGTGCAAGGCGATGGAGGTGTAGGCAGCATCAAGCAAATCAACTTCACTCCCGGTATGTACCATCTCATTTAAATATATACTTCTTTCAACTAGAACTGTCTTTGTACTGATGGGCTTTTGCGATGCAGCCAACAAGGATTTCAGCTATGTGAAGGAGCAAGTGGAGGAGGTGGACGAGGAGAAGTTAGTGTACCGCTACAGCCATGTGGAAGGAGGACTGCTGGGAAAGAAAGTGGCCTCTGCCAAATACGAATTCAAATACACCCCCAAAGTAGAGGGGGGATGCGTTTGCAGCTCTGTAGTCCATTTTGATAGCCTTCCCGGCGTTCCTCACGACGAAGAGAAAGTGAAGGAGATTAAAGAAATGGGCACTGCTCTGTTCAAGAAGATCGAGGCATATCTCCTCGCTAATCCCAATTTGTACTGTTAAACGTACATAGGTCATATAGTATGAATAAGGAGTACGCACGTACGGCGGCACCGCCTAGCGTTCCTGTGTAAGGTTTCAATTTCTGCGAAAATAAAAATGTAAAGCTACCAACTTCCCTTTCATCTGTTCTCCGCTTTCATTGTATTTGTTGTGATGACTCAATTTTTTAAATGCCATTGGCGCACCACTGTGTGAAAAATATAAATAATCCAACATTTAAAATACAGTTTCAAACATTTTCATTTTAACATTATTAAGCTTACGACTTCAAAGAAGAAAGATTATGTGTCCATTATTAAAATTCCACCAATAGGTATAATATTGGCGATAGCATTTCAAGTACTTTCACATGGAGATATAAAATTTCACAAAAGAAGAACCTCTAAATATTTTGAAGACGGTTTGATCTAAATTATTTTAGTTTGAAGAGGGTTTGATAAGTGTAGGAAGAACATACAATTAATTTATAATTGAGTTTTCTTTATGATAGTTACTTGAAATTATTAATTTTTTTTAATTGAAATTAAATTAAAAGATACATAAATCGTCAAATAAAAAAGAAAATATAAGATTGTTAATTATTTTGTTCTCTTTTTCAAGTGCATTCCAAGTCAATTCACATCTTTGTATGTTTCAAAACACATATTTATTCATGTGAAAGGCTTTATCAAAGCTACGCCTTCTTATACTTTCATACTTCCTTTTTTCTTAACATCTATTGGTTTTGTAGGTTGGTTGTCTCCATCACATATATTATGATAATATTCTCAATTTTTTTTTTATCAATTTTGTCACCATTGTCACAATGAATTGAATTTTTAAGTTGTGAATACTACAATTTCTATTATAAGTTAATGCCTTTAATTTTATTGAAACAATTTAAGAAAGGTTTGAAAATTAAAAATGATTTCTTTTTGAAACAACGAAAAAATCCTTCAACTTAGTTTGATGGAGGTAAAGATAAAAGTGTGTGAATTGGCATATTTGGTGGAACTTTGTATGGGATCTATTCTTCAAAAAACTCTACTTGAATTTTGCACATAATAATGTACCAACATACAATGTTATTACCCTTTATCTTCTCCACAACTGATGTTTTCCTCCCTTATGTTACTAAATTTATAAATAATCATTTTTTATGTGTTCATCTATAGATTATTAGACATCATTTTTTATAAGGGGGCAATTTATATAAAAAATCATACCCAATACTCAACACTCACATCTCTACTTCCCTTAATGAATTTATTTGATTCTCTTTTTTTAAATTAATTTGTGCATTTTTATATTTGTGGACTATAGCATGAATGGTGGTTGTTGGACTTGTGGTGGTCTAGAATTCTTTGTTGATATATTTTATGACCAAATAACCCTTTATATCTTCACAACTTCATAAGTAAAAAATTCATTATGATATGATTATATCAATAACCTTCTTACCCTTTTTCATATGTTTTATTCACTTTCATATCATTGTGAGTTCAACTAAAATGAAAAAATACAAAACTGATTATATTAAACAATAAGAATTAATATTTAAAATTTTAAAGTAGGATAATATTCAAATCAACATTTTTCAAAAACTATCATAGTCTACCACCCATAGGAACTAAAATATTAAGAATTTGAAGAACATGTTAGCTTGTGATTCTTAATATTTCATACGTATATTCTACTTTTTTTAAATATGAAAAATGGTTGTGATTTTTTGCATAAGTTTAAATAATTTATTTATTATAATTAATAATATTTTTAAATATTAACATTTAATTCATATCACATAACTATTTTCACAGAAAGGCTAAAACTATAAATCCTTAAACAAATACTTATAACACCAATATCTAGTGTACATGTATTTTTCTATAAAAAAAGCTTTTAATTAATAAAGTAGGGTTAATGGGCCATGACCCATACATTAATGTTAATCAAGCCTCACAACCAATAGAAAAAACCTTGAAAATAAATAGGCATTAAGGCCAATAAAACAAGCCAATAGGCCACCCACAAAGTTTGAAAATAGCAACCAACAACAACAAGCACCCCAAGGGTGGACATGACTACCCAAAATTCAAACCATTTACATGCAAGTTTTAATGTGACCTAAAATCTAAACCATAAGCAAGACAGGCCTTTCAGCTAGCAAAACAGACCAACAAGCCATCCACCAAGAAATAATGCAACCACCTTCCATAGAAACTACCCCAAGGGTGAACAAGAAAACAACATTAATTTTGATCGAGCAAAGAACCCCCATTGACCAACTTGCCTCTCCACCTCTCTAGGAGAAATAAAATACATGAAGCAACACCTCCCCAACAACAACACTTTGAAAAAACCATCCCCTATTTTTTACCAGGTCCAACACATCCAAACTCCCCTCCTCAATAACGGAGTAAAAATGAACAACATAGCACTGAGGAACAATAACCTTCCCATAATAGCAACCCACTCAAAATATCAACACAAAATCCATCTAAACAGAAGAGATCTCCCCTCTATAGGAGAGGATTATTTGAGAACCATTACCATGAGAGTTACCATTCTCCTACACATTTAGGCTCAAACTCAAAAGGAACCAATAAAAGAAAAGGGAATTTCCCACCACAATTATAACATCAAAATTCACCTCAATAGGAGTAGTCACCACCTCCATAGAAGACCCCAAATGTAGAACCCAACATAAACCCAACCATCCAATAGAAAGGTTTTTCACCTTATCCTTTGGCAGCACAAGCTTCTAGTACTTGAAGGAAGCCATTGAAATCACCCAAACCAAAAGTAGAGAAATCAAACTTATTTGATTCTTCAGAATGTACATTTGGAGCAATTCATCCAATAGAACGAAGACAATAACATGAGAAACAACAACCTCCACAAAGATAGAAACCCCAAGAAACATCTTCTCAGTCCAATGGTGGTTGAAAACCACATAAAACTTACATATCTAACACTTAAACAAAGCATCTAACTATCCAAATAGAAACCCAACCCATGAAACAAAAACTAGGAACAACCTAGTCAATAGAAGAAGCTTAAAACCAACAACAAACCAAAAATCTTACAAGCGAAGAATAACCCACATTAACATAATTTAAGGAGACCAAAAAAATTCCTTGTGTAAAGAAACAACCCACCTCAGACACTGAAACTAAGCCCCCAAGGAGAGGGATACCTATGAACCCACTAAGGGGAAAGCAAAAGCTAGGGCTGGCCCAAAAAACTAACACCAACACCCAAGGTGCAAAACAAAACTTCAAATTCACCCAGAAGGATAACTAAGAAAAGAAATTGGGACATGCTAAAGCCAGGACCAGCACTAATAACCAAAAGCCACCCCCCCACAAAAAGAGGGAAACCCGACCACAATAGAAGAATAGAGGACTCAAACACAAACAAGTCCTCACAGCCACACAAAATAAGAAACACCACTATAGACGGCTTGGAAGCAAACCCATCAAGTTACAAGATCACAACCATGACCTTATAGAATTAGACACTATAACTACCCTGAACCATTCTAAACACAAAAATGACCCAAAAAAATATAAATGGGTTCGAGAAGCTATCAAGAAATGTCTAGCCAAAGAGTGGCTAAGAGGTGGCTTGCAAGCCACACATCACAAAAGAAGGTATACCCCATGGAAAAAATGAACAGAGAATGTTGAGAACTCCACTAGCTAGGAAAGCTCTAACTCAACAATAGTAGACTCAAGAGGGAAGGGAAAACAACCATCACCATTTCCCACAAAAAACACCCACAAAAGGCCAAAAGGAAATAGCCTATGTAGACCATAAATTGGAACCAACACTAAAACAAAAGACTAAATTTTTGTAGACCATTCCATAAAATAAAAAGAGGCCCCAACAAGACAAGGGGACAACCAAAAGAACACAACACACAAGCCTATCATAGTAGAACAAATCCATCACACCTCTAGTGGCCAAGAGACATCATCATTGTCCTTCAAATCAAACCCACCATCCTCAGATTTTCCATAGAAATTCTAAACCCCATGCTCACTCCCTTTCTCCCTCACGTTGTTGCATACTTTATTTTTCATTAATTTTTGAAGTGAGATTAGTTTTAATTTTGACATGGTTATATCAAAAATTGCATACTTTTTTTTGTATATCCAAATTAACTTTTTTTCTTTTAATACCAAGTGCATAGGTAGTTTCTAGAACTTTTATAATCTATTTTACCATTTTTTCAAATGTGTGAAATAGAGACCCTTGTGTTTGATGAAAAAATTAAATAGAAAATTGTAACAACGGAAATAGGGTGCCCCACCTTTTAGGAGATGGAGCACAAGGATAGGGTCCTATTTCACTCTTGTTTCATTCAAGGATACCTTAGAGATCTCAATCCAAGGATGAAGTGGGGTAAAGAGATCCTTCAATAAGGTATCCTAGCATGTGATTAATGACAATAAGAGGGTTCACCACCAAGCTAGGGCTTGGAGAGATAAGAAATGAATGTAATATGCAAAGTACCATGCAAAACTTAAATAAATGACCTAGGAAATGAAACTAAAATGCAAAATAAAAGACTAAGTACAAAAGTTCACCTAGAAGAAGGATGAGGTCAGAACAAGCTCAAAAACCCTAAAATCTTGTTGTTTAATACCCATTGGGACTCATACACTAATCTAGGTGTATCACTCCTAGACTAGGGTTTCTGGGTGGAAACAAGAATCTAAAAATTTTGAATCAGGATCTACAGAAAATACCCAAAAATAGGTATATTGGAGCTCATACGCCACAAGTGGCGTATCAATCTAGTTTTGTCGTGAAGTGTCCTAGGACAAAATTCTAAAGAAAAAATTTGTGAGCCTCTGAAGATGGATCAAATAAAAATTTTCCCACTACTTTCATGTAGATAGGTTAGATATCTTGCTCTAGATCTGAGTTTTTGTGAGCCTTGACGAATTTTGCAACTTTTACAACTTTTCAATCTTGATATTTTTGAAGGCTTCAAATCCACTTTGTCTTCAGCCTATAAACCTGCAATCACATAAAGAGAGAGAAAAAATGTTGTTTTGTTAGGTAATAGGGGTTTGCCTTGGTCAAACCCTATTTAAGTAATTAAACCAAATGATGAAACAATGAAATAAGGACATGAAACATGAAACATGAAATGATGATACCTTGGATGATGTCCTGAAATATAAATCTGCAAAATAACATGAGGTGGCCATGAAGAATGTAGATCTTGATCTCAAATTGGATGTGTAACAAAGATTGCAAATGGATCTTCAATGCTACATCAACAACATTAGATCAACAACATGTGCTTGATGCACTATGTCTTTGACATCATGATGAATCTTGAATTTTTATAACAAATGATGAATAAATTTTCCTTTGAATGCCTTAAAGATGCTCTTGAATGTCCTTGAATTCTCTTGTGAAGTCTTGTAATCACAGACTTGGTATTAGGAATGCTCTCTTGAAAGCCTTAGGTGAAACTGAGTGAAATAACCTTGTATTTATACTTGTTTATGCCAAATTTTTTGAAATTACAACACTACAAGCTAACATCAGATCTAGGAGAATAAAATCCCACCAATAATTTGAATTTAATTTATGTTTATGCTACATGGGACTCATACTCCATTATTGGCATATCAGTCCCATTAGGCTAAACTTTGGGACACATTTTTCAAGAAATTCTTAGATTAAGTGGAATTTGGATCGAGGCCCCGAAACTTAGGTGGGACCCATACGCCCAAGGTGGCATATGAGTCTTAGATTACTAAATCTTGGCCATACAATCCAAAATCATTAATTTATGATTGGTGAATTGATATTTGTCAAGATTATCCTTGGAAAGATGCATTAATTAAGGCTTGTGAGTGCAAAATAAGACTAAATAAGTCATAAAGAAGCCCAATTTATTAATGAAACCCTAAAATAGTTTGAAAGTGTGAGGGTACACTTTACAACACCCTAAATAAGGAATAATTAAGTTCATTTAGTTTACAAGGGCCCAATACCTAAAGTGAATGTGTTAAACACATTACAACACTAAATCAGGGCAACATTATGCTCAATTTAATAGGGAGGACCTAAACAAGTGTGAAAATGTAGAGGGGTACATTTTTTGTCATTACATTTAGCCCCCACTTTAGTGAGAGGAGGAACTTGCTTCAAACTCACTCTAAAGTAAACATTTAAGAGGGGTCCCATTGTACCGATGTTGATGGTCTAGGATAACAAAGAGCAAGTAGGTGGTCAGGCCCCTAAGATCCAAGATCCTACATCAAACCAACATAAGCACAAAAAGACACACACAAGTTGTATGATATGCATCAACAAGACAAGATAGATGAACATATGATGTAAAAGATATAAAGAAGAAATAAAAAATGAAAGAAAAGTTGGATCAAGCTTCAACCGTTTTTCCCACATGTTGTGGATTAGATCTAAGTTTTTTGTCCAAAAATGCAAATGAGCACTCTAAGGCAACAAAACTTCAGGCAATCCACTGGGTGAGTATCCAAAAAGGGTTACGAATAACAAGTGGAACACATTGTCCACTATGGAAACCAAATGCACACTCACAAGGGCTAGTGGAGCCTTAGGCCATCCACTAGGTGATCCCCTAAGAGGTGAGACACATACACACATGGTTGGTATGCACTCACACACAAGCAAGTGGCTATGGGAAAGTCACGCCTAAGTTTGGCTCCCATACGTACAACCATACCAAAGCTATATCTCTTGATAAATTTGATAAGGTGCCACACAACAATGAACTTTGAGCTTTATGAGGCAAGAAAGCTTTGTATGCTTGACGCCCATGAACAAACAAGATGACACCATAGGCAAGAAAAGTGTGTTATACAAGGTGGCAATATAACAGTTATTATAAATGCAAAATAGTGTAAGGAATGCTCAAAGGGATTTTTCTTAGTTCATGTAAGGTCTCTTCTTCAAGAAAATCATGCTTAATGTCTCCAAGAAAGGACAAATCAAAAAAATATCATGCTCTCAAAGGATATCAAGCCGAATGACACCACCAAGAAATGACACATCACAAGAATAAAGAAAATCACATGGTGAAACATGAGAGGTTATTTAAAAATCCCTATTCCAAGTCATATGTTTCTGAATGAAACTACATCATGAATAAGTATGTCATATATGAGCCAACTTAAGGCATATCTTCCACATCCTAAGATTTCTCTTATATGTACATGAAAGGTGGTCATCTAGCGAACAAAGACAACGACAAGTGACATACGAGGACAAGGCTACTTAACCCCTTGCCCCCACTTAGTGCAAGACAAGAATGAGCTAAGATGAATTATGAGAAAAATGCTAGAGTAAAAATCAATATCAATTAGAGGAATTAGGTTCTCCCACATAATTAAGAGCACCACACTCCTTCATATGTTGGATTTTATTACTCAAATCCTTATATTCATTAGAAAAATGACCATAAACTCTATGATATGCACAAAATGAAGTCTTTTAATAAAATTTATTTTGTGTTATTGGGGGGAGAGATATCGAATGATCTTGGAGGAGTCTCGATAAGATACACTCTTGATCAAAAGTAGAAGATGTTCCTCTATTTTGTGACAAAGGTATCTCTTTCTTAGTACAAGGTGTCATACTTACACAAGACTCTTTAGATTGCGAGATTTTGTATTCTCCTTTATAGGAGGGTGTAAAATATATCAAGTTCAAACCATTAGTATTTTGCATGATGAATTTGATATTAAGTGAGGATGTCTATTTCTTTCATTTCTTGCGAAGGACAATAACCAAGACCACTAATGTCTATCAATTCAAGATGCACTAGTGTTAAAGCTGGCTTAGATGAATCTTTTGTAATAGTGTTGATATTAAGTGAGGGTTTGTTTATTTCTTTCGAGGGACAATAACTAATACCATTATTTGTTCCTTGCATTTTAGGCTCTATAGGGACATGAATACCTTGTTCGAGCTATTGCCACATCCTTTTCCACTCTATCCAAGTTGTTTCATGAGTTCATAACATTTTCCATAAAGCATTTTCATTTCTTTTGGAGTCAGTGGTCATTTATAATCAACTTCATCAAAGTTTGTTGTATAATTTTCCTTTTCTTCTAAATTGGTTGAGGTGGATGCTTTCAAACGGTCTTCCAAATTTTGTGTTGAAACTATAACTCTTTCTTTCTCATGCTTTTTTATTGCGATCTTTGGTTTCCCATCAAAGCTAGGTGTGAAATCCAAGGAACCCCAATCATTGTCTAATAGTTTTGACATGTTTTACATCTCTTATTTTTCTTTGTTTATAGGTTCTATGTTTGATGTTGGGATTAAGGTGTTTAGAGATTTTTTCTTTCCTTTTTCAACTTGTAAGAAACTTTTAGGCTCAGGGTATATTTCAACTTGGTAAAATTTATTGTTATAGATATATTTCATGATACAATGAAGATTCAAAGGAACCACATGCATCTCATGGATCCAAGTTCTTCCCAAATTGAAGACTATATGAAAGATCATGAAGCATGACATGAATAGGAGTTTGTAAGGTATCCTTTCCAACTATAATAGGAAAAGTAATCACACCAAGTGGATGCTTTCCTATGTTGTCAAATCCTTGAATCAATAAAGAATCAAGTTCAATTATTGACTTATCCACACCAAGCCTATTCAAAAGTTTTAGACTACACACATTAAGAGTGGAGCCATGATCAACAAGGGTTCACTTTATTCTCATCCTATTATAGATAGCTATTATCATGAAGGAATTTGTTTCTTTCTCATTTCCAAAGGGGTAGCTCATGTTGATGAGAAGTAATTTCTTTGTTGCTCGAAGTTATAGCTTGAATTTGGGTTGCTACTTCATTTGATTGCATAGTAGGGAGGGTAGGAAATTTTTGTAAGGAACTTTGAATCATGTTATGATAGTGAAGGGAGGTTTGAATAAGGTCCCAGAAGGATATCTTAGTAGGAGTATATTTAAGTTATTCAACACTTGATCATACTCCTTTCCACTTTTTGGAGTCAAACGAGGACCTGGTAAGATAGGGTTAGGCAATGAGAGGGGTGTTGAAGGTATCTGTCTTGGTTGCTAATTGTTTCTAGTGTTATATGTATGAGCAATGATATTATAATTTGGTTGCTGCAAAAAAATATTCTTAAGTGGGTAAAGGATAGGTTCAGGTTTGTTTTGAGTTTGCAATTGTTGTGAAGGTGGGTACAAAATTAGAGGATTCTTAGGATGTACCACAGGGTATTTAGGAGGTCCAATAGTCAAGGGGGATCTAATGGAAACTTGTTCATTCAACACCTCAATAGTTTCAGTTTGATTTCTTTTTAAAGAAGGGGAATCTAGTGTCATCTTTTTACCATCATCTAAGGAAGTTGAAATGTTGTCATTTCCTTCCACCATGTTATCTTCTCTAGTAGGAGATTTTATAGGAGAACTAAAAACTAGATGTTCATGACTTTCAAAGGTTGGTTCTTCTAAAATGACTTCATCACAAGTAAGGGAGTTATCCATGGTTGGATTGTCTTGTTTATGAATGGTGGAATTCTCTCACTCAATAATGTTTTCCCTAGGAGAAGAGAGACAAATAGAACTCTAATAATTCTAATTTATTTTATTTTTTGACACCAAAATATCTTCTTCACAACTAGGAGAGATACGAGGAGAATAAAAAATGTGATCATCATGATTGTCCATGATTTCATCCTTTTCTTCTAAGGTCTCATTCTCTTGTGCCCTAATACCTACCCTAGTAGGAGAGATTTTAGGAGAGGAGCAAACAAGAGGTTGAACACATTCAGTGGTTATATTTTGTAAATTAGGTTCATCATGAATAAGAGAGGTATCAAGAGGACAACTATGATTTTCATGCTTACCTTTATAGATATTTCAAAATGGTAGGAGCATTAGGGAAGGGAGGAACAAGACTGCCATGACTCTCAATAAGTGTATCTTCTAACACCAAACTATCTTATTTGCATCGAGGATGGATATTAGGAGAAGGAAAAATTTGATTGTCATGGTTATCTATGATTTCATCATCTTTCACTAAAACATTCTCACAAGCAAGGGATGAATGTAGACTAGGTAAGGTGATGTTTAGATTTAATTCTATGATCTCATCTTCTTGTGTCATAATATCTTCCCAAGGGGGAGGAGAAGAGGGAAAATCAAGACTCTCAATGATTGCATCTTCTTTCACCAAGATACCTTTGTCACTAATAGGAGAGGTATTGAGAGAAGACCAATTATGATTGTTATGATTGTCTACACTCACATCCTCTTGTGCTATGGAATTTTTACAAATCCGATAGATGCTAGGAGGGCATCCAACATGTTTGTCAAAGGTTTTATTTCATTTTCGTAGATTATGCCCATGATTAGGGAAAATAGAATCATACAGGCCATTTGATATTATAGGAACACTAAATGATTGAAAAAAAGCATGCTAACATGAAAACGTAAGCTATCTAAATTATGCAATGTTTCAAAAATGTAAAAAAATGTCCTATAGATCTAAAAAATTTAATACTGAAATGATTTATGAAATTCTTTAAAAATGACTTCACTACATGGATGATTTCACCTAGATACATAAAATAGATGTTCCTAAAACTTTCCAAACTGATACTATAGGTTACTAGCAAGCCTGGGAAGCACAAAAATGAGGTTTTCAATGTTGTAAAAGGTAGTTTAGACCAAATATGGGAGTAAATAACTCAGAGGGGCATATGAGTCCTAGTCAGGGTTTTCCAAGGGTTTAAATGCTGAAAAATACACAACACATAATTCATAGAAAGTAGGAAAAAAAACCTATACTAGGACTAAATCACCCAGAGTAGCGTATGAGTCCCAGATTAGGGTTTTTTCATCGAATTCAACATATTTTGAGTGATTGTTAATGCTTTTGATTTGTATGATGTCTAGACTGATGGAAATTATAGATTTCAAATGAAATTCAATGATGCAAGATGAAAAAATGCAACATATATGTAGTTTCACTAATGAAAGGTTTAGAAACCATAGATGAAAATTAACTAATGCAAACCCTAATTCAATGTTAATGTAAGATATATCTAGGACTATGATTCTAAATCATAAATGAGGTGTTCATGTCAGGTTCACCAAAATGCAATAATGGAAACAGGGTCCCCCACCTTTTAGGAGATGGAGCACAAGGATAGGGTCCTATTTAACTCTTGTTTCACTCAAGGAAACCTTAGAGATATCAATACAATGATGAAGTGGGGGGAAGAGATCTTGAAATAAGGTATCCTAGTGTCTGATTAAAGACAATAAGAGGGTTCACCACCAAGCTAGGTCTTGGAAAGACAAGAAATGAATGTAATATGCAAAGTACCATGCAAAACCTAACTAAATGACCTAGGAAATGAAATTGAAATGCGGAATAAAATACTAATAAAGTATAGAAGTGCACCTGGAAGAAGGATGAGGTTAGAAAAAGCTTTAAAACATTGAAATCTTGATTTTTAATGCCCAGTAGGACTCATACACCAATCTGGATGTATCAGTCCCAAACTAGGGTTTTTGGGTGGAAACATGAATCTAGAACTATTGAATTGAAGGATGTACATAAAATACAAAAAAATAGGTATACTAGGACTCATATGCCACAAGTGGCATATCAGTCCTGTTTTATCACGAAGTGTCCAAGGAGCAAAACTCTGAAGCAAAAATTTTTGAGCCTCTGAAGATGGATCAAATAAGCCTTTTCCCACTAGTTTGATGTAGATAGGTTGGATATGTTTCTCTAGATTTGAGTTTCTATGAGCCTTGACAAATTTACATGATGACTTTTGCAACTTTCACAACTTTACAATCTTGATATTTTTGAAGGCTTCAAATCCACTTTGTCTTCAACCTATAAACCTGCAATCACATAAAGAGAGAAAAAGTGTTGTTTTGTAAGGTAATATGGGTTTTCTTTTATCAAACCTCATTTAGGTAATTAAACTAAATGATGAAACAATGAAATAAGGACATGAAACATGAAACATGAAATGATGATACCTTCGATGATGCATTGGAATATAAATCTAAAAAATAACTTGAAGTGGCCATAAAGAATACAAATCTTGATCTCAAATTGGATGTGGAAAAATGCTTGCAAATGGATCTTCAATTCTACATCAACAACATTAGCTCAATAACATGCTTGATCCACTATGTCTTTGACATGACGATGGATATTGAATTTCTGCAAAAAATGATGAAGAAATCTACCTTTGAATGCTTTAAAGATGCTCTCCTTGAATACTCTTGTGAAGTCTTGTAATCACAAACTTACTACTAGAAATTCTCTCTTGAATGCACTAGGTGAAAATTAGTGAAATAACCTTTTATTTGTACTTGTTTATGCCAAATTTCCTAAAATTACAACACTACAAGATGACATCAGATCTAGGAGAATAAAATCCTTCCAAGAATTTGAATCTAAGTTAGGTTTAGGACACATGGGACTCATATGCTAGAACTGGAATATGAATCCCGTTAGGGTAAGCTTTGGGACACTCTTTTTCAAGAAATTCTTAGATTCATGTGAAATTCAAATCAAGGCCCTGAAACATAGGTGAGACCCATACAACCAAGGTGGGGTATGAGTTGGACCATATCACTAAATATTGGTCATACAATCCAAAATAATTAATTTATGATTGGTCAATAGATATATTTCAAGATTATCCTCGAAAAGATGCATTAATTAAGGATTGTGGATGCAAAATAGGACCAAATAAGGCATAAAGAAGCTCAATTTATTAATGAAACCCTAGATTAGTGTGAAAGAGTGGTGGTACACTTTACAACACCCTAAATAAGGCATAATCAAGTTCATTTAGTTTACAAGGGACCAAGACCTAATGTGAATGTGTTAAACACATTACAACACTAAGTCAAGGTAACATTATGCTCAATTTAATAAGGAGGATGGGTCTAAATAAGTGTGGAAATGTAAAGGGATACATTTTCCATCATTAGAAAAATAAAAACAATAATTAAATTAAATATACATGTGTACGATAAAATTTGGGTATGTGCAGGATCATGATGGGGCAAAAAGTGGCCATATGTAAGTGATATGATGGCCCATGTGGCTGATGACTTTTTTTTTACCCAAAATTGATGAAACGAAAAGGGTTTTTAAAGGAGATTATTAGCTTTCCACCAATATAAATTATTCTTGACTTTGAGTTTAATAAATAATTATTATTCATTTTCTATTTGAATTACGGCTAAAGTCCTGATTGATAGGCTAATTGAAAAACATCTATAGATTTCAAAGGGTATCAAAGTTTTTGAATTTGAAACATGCATCACATTCTATGCTTCACATACTATAGGATTTCAAAAAAATATTTGAATTTCATGAAGTTTTGACCAAGTCAAGGTGGTCAAATGTACAAGTTTTTATATTTTTCAAAAGTTGTAATAAAAAAATCATAATTAATTATTTACTTGGAAAAAAATTACAAAAAAATATGCATCACATTGAGACATGAGCCTTCTACTTATATCTAAAATATTATAAAAAAATATTATCATTTTATTATGGTTAGGGTGGTCAGACAGTCGCCTACTTCTTCTTTTTTCCCTGAAATTCAAGTACTACTTAATTGAAATTTCAAATTTTCACCAACTAGATTTTTTATAAATAAAAATAAACCTAGTAGTTTAGAAACTACATTCAATTTGCAACAGATTCTATTCTTACATATTTTTGAAATAATATGGTTAACTTATTCAAATTTTTACGTCAGGTTTCCTAACTTTGATTTTTCTAAATTTTATTGCCACTTAAGGGCCTGTTTTTTCCATGATGATCTTGCACATGCCCATTTAGTTCTTACGATAGAAAAATACTTTCTATGAGAATTAAAATTCCTATTACATGAAGATAAATCAAATATTATCTTAAAAATTTGAGCTATCCTTTTACAAATTTTTACAACTAGAAATTAAATTAACTAGCACAATTTCAATTTAACTTCCATTTGTAAGCTACTAACAAAAAAATTACTTATGTACAAAAAACTATAAATTAATAATTTCTTCTAACAGTCATAGTAAAATCATGGGGGGTCTGAGGAAGTGGTCTAAGCCTCTTTCCTACATGTTGTTATGCCAAAACCTGGAGCTTTGGAGGCTCTTTTAAAATGTTTGTATGACCCCCTTGTTCATGGCGATGAAGGGCTACAATGATGATATTACTATGAATTCTCTAATTCTTAGCATGAAGATAGAGTTAAAATTGGTAGTATAGCATTACAGCTGACTGCCGAGGCAACTAGCTTGGCTTTCAATGGTCTGAAAGTGGCAAAAATTATTAATTTCCAACTATTAAAAATGCATTGATAGTTTCCTCGAAGGGGAGGAGAAGCTTCAACACTTCCAAAATGGTTACAACAAAGAAAGGCTCTCACCTCATTATGGGATGGTCAACATGCATATTATAAAATACTTCATTGTAGAAGACAAGTATACTACTATCCATGGGTACCATTTTCCTTTTCTTAACCACACTAGAAGAAATGAAAAGATGAATATTCTATATTCTTGCTTTCTTCTTTGAAGCAATGTAAGGCCAAAGGGGCTTTGCCACTCCTTCACCAACACCTTATCCAAATATTTTATAATTATGTTTCTACTAATACGCCCATTCCTAGCCCTTCAATGGATATCGACCTTCAAGCTAGTGAAGCTCTTGGAACAACTAGCCCAACCCTCACCCAAATCTGAATCCTTGTAAAACTATTGGTGAGGGTTCTTCCTTAGCTAAGTCTCGACAAACTATTTTCCCCCCCAAACTAAATATCATGTTGATCCCTCTATGACTAAACTGTATTCCATTAAATTCCTATTAACAAAAGGGGACCCGATTGTCTCAATTGTGAAAGGAAAGAAAATTATTGGCAATGCTTCTGGTAACCGTCCAAATGTAAAAATAAAATTCCAAGAATAGTGGAAAAAGTCACAATTTAAATCTAAGATGAGGATGAAAAACGCAATGTGGATTATTCAAGTAGTGTAAGGGTGGGAGAAGGTCGGCTAGATTGGTGGGTCAATCCACCAAAGGTAAAAATCTAAGGTTTGAGGAACCAAAAGATAAATATTGAGAAGATGAGGTGCCCTTAGACCTAAGTAAGAAGGAATTAGATGTGGTTATTTGTGAGGATATTGAGTAGGACTCTATTAGCAACAAATAAAAAGATGAGGAGGAGGGCATTGACCAATAGGTTGTCCAGGGTTCAAAGGATACTCAGGATGAAGGAGACCAACAAACAACAAAAGAAAATGAAGATGTGAATATGCAAGCCACAAAAATTGTGAAAATGCAATCCTTGAAGGACCTTGATAATGAAATGGAGTAGGATAACAAGTATTTTGAGTATTATAAGACCCAGTTTCATGAGATTCGAGAAAAATTTAGTAGGATGGACAAAGCATTCAATATGCTAACTTCAATCACTCTAGGAATCATGAGAAGGGAGATATTCAAAATGATAAATTGTATGGAAAAAATTAGAAAAGGGCACAGAAGGAATGATTCCTCTCAGGATGCAGAGATACAACTGGAGGAAAAAGCAGCTGAAGAGTTGGATGCTTGGAGCAAGGAGCTGGAGTAGTTGAATATGGAATGAGACTTGATATGCATGCCTACAAACTAGTTACGATTTGTTGTCTCTTTGGTTTTTGGCCTATGATTCTTGGTCCTTGTTGGGTCTACATGCCCTAGTGCTTATTCCTATTTTCTATTTTTTTGTTTTATTCAAACTTAATGCTCTCCTGGTGATGATTGTGTCTTGGTTGGATAGCCTTTTGCTTTTTCATTTTTGGTGTTAGTCCATTTTCTTGGTGTGGCTATTTTGTTGTTGTTGTACTAATAGATATGAGGTTTGATCTTTGTTCTATGTCTAGGTTCAGAGGCCCTTCCCCCTGCTTTTTCAATCAATAATTTTTTTTATAGGTATTAAAGATGATTATGTAGCTCACACAAAGTCTCGACCTTGGACACCAATGCCATGTGTGATGCACTATTGTCCCATACAATCCAAAATCAAAAGTTATAGGGTAAAACAAATCTTGTGTGAATTTAATCATAGAATAAAACTTTTGATGACCCACATAGAAGAATGATAACAAAAGTGTTTGGGCTGGTTGTTTTGGATATCCTCAGCCAAACCCCTACTTTATTGTTTTCACCTCTACATACAACCATATTATTTTTTGATAAAAAGAAATGATAATGATAAAATATGAAATATTTATCCAAGAAAATGCTATTCTAGATAAAAGGAAAATAGTTTAACTACAATATGATGATATCAACAATATTCACAATATTATCTTTATATATTGGCTACAAAAAAAAGGAAGCAATTGATCTAAGAAAAGATCCACCTAGAAGATACCATAGGCTCACAAAAAGCTCCCAAAAAGATCCCAAAGCAACCACTAGATTACCCTTCACAATCCCACCATGAAGACAATGACATGGAAGATCTATCTAAGGATGTTGTATTTTCAAAAAGAAATAATAGCTTCAAGACTTTTAGAGTTAGGGTAGAGTGTGCATTCATGAATGAATGATCTTCTCTCTCGTTTTTGGCAAAGAGATCTTTTTTAAATAGAAGGTTCCTAGAATATTTTTTAATTGTGACTACCAATAGGGTTTTGTGCACTACCATATTCCTAGGAAAGTAATGCTCCAAAAATCAATTGAATCATAGATTTTCATGGGATGCCAACACATCACACAAATTTCTATGTGTAGTCTCTACATCTAGGAAAATTCGACTCAAAGAACTAGGAACTAGATAATTTTGCTCATAAATATATATTTTGATATCATCATGCTATTATTAAAATATTTTTATTTCTCATGCTAAAGGGGAGGTCTCATGTAGTAAAAAATTATAGGGGTTTACAATTTCCAACACTACATCTTGGCCCACCTCCCCCCCGTCCCACTTTAGTAGGCATATGCATTGCACCAAAATGCTTGCTAATATAAGAAAACAGTGATATAACATTAAAGATTATCAAAGGGTATTGAAGAGGATGCAGAGTCTTCAACACATGTGGAGGTGCTCCCAAGGAGAAAACCTATAAAAGAACCAAGATATCATGCACAAAAAATAATATTATGCATAGTATTTTCACCAAAAAACATGTTACTTATAGACATACACGTTAGGAAAAAAATTATATGACAAAGGATTTAAGAAATCCCTTAGGAAAAAAATGATATAAAAGATTTTGATAAATATTTTTTGATAAGTATTGCCTGGAAGATGTGTTATGTTGGAGATCATAGAATGATTTTGATTAGATCATGCTTGTTGCAAACTGTGTTATATAACAACAATGGAATATATAGAACCTTTTATTTAAATTAAAATATATTTAGGCATTATGATAGCCTTCCTTAAAATAATTACATGAATCGAGGAGTGCAAGTTATTTGAAGGAGAGAGAGAAAATTAAATATGAGGATGCTTTCGAGAACGCAATCAAGCAAAACTTTGTAACACGAAACACATAACATGTGCTCATGAGATGTCATGACACAATGAGAGGGGTGCCACATAGAAACTACTCCATTATTTCTACAAACCAATGCATAATGTCATCAATGAAGAAACAATAGAGTATTCTCTATTATCATTCTTTTTAAATGTTGATAGATGGTATAATCAAGAAAAATATCATCATCCTCACCAATTGCATTCAACCAAATGAACTGTAATTCTTTAATACTGACTACAAATTTAAAATATATAGTTTTTAATAAATATGCAACCAGCCTCACCAAAGTATTATAGTCAAACGTTTTCATTCAACCTAGTTTGAATTTGATAAAAAATAAATACCGGGTAGGGTGGCAGAATATGGAATCCGAACATATTTTTTAAATAACGGTGTTGTTTTCAATGCAATCTTAGATTGTTTAATAATACTATCCTCTAGAAGCCTTCTTTATAAGACTTCGACCCTATGATCAAAGCACGAAATAAGCCAAGTTGAGGCCACATTTTGGTAGGTGAGACGATAAGTCTTTCATTTTGGGCCATTCTAAAATGTCGGTATCGCTTGTTGACTTGACTGAAGATACTGAATTTATGTTTACTTTCACATGTGATGAATTTATAAGTGAAGCGACGAGGAGCTCTATAAATACCATCCATCTTCCTCTCACAAAACCACAGCTCAAAGCCAGAAGAGGAAATAGAAGAAAGGAAAAAAAGTGATAATTAGAGAAGATGGTGGTTGGAAGCGTCAGTCATGAAATCGAGTCTCCAGTGGAGGCGAAGAGACTGTGGAATGCCTTGGTGAAGGACGGCCATAATCTCCTGCCGAAGCAAGCACCAGAGCTTTTTTCAAGCATCACATTCGTGCAAGGCGACGGAGGTGTAGGCAGCATCAAGCAAATCAACTTCACTCCCGGTATGTACCATCTCATCTAAACATATATTTCTTTCAATTAGAACTGTCTTTGTACTGATGGGCTTTTCCGGTGATGCAGCCAACAAGGATTTCAGCTATGTGAAGGAGCAAGTAGAGGAGGTGGACGAGGAGAAGTTAGTGTACCGCTACAGCCATGTGGAAGGAGGACTGCTGGGAAAGAAAGTGGCCTATGCCAAATACGAAATAAAATGCACCCCCAAAGCAGAGGGAGGGTGCGTTTGCAGCTCTGTAGTCCATTTTGACACCCTTCCCGGCGTTCCTCAGGACGAAGGGAAAGTGAAGGAGATAAAAGAAATGGGCGCTGCTCTGTTCAAGAAGATTGAGGCATATCTCCTCGCTAATCCCACTTTGTACTGTTAAACGTACCATACCACATAGTATGAATAAGGACTACGCACTTACGGCGGCACCGCCTGGCGTTCCCGTGTAAGGTTTCAATTTCTGCGTAAATAAAAATGTGAAGCTATCGAGTTCCCTTTCATCTGTTCCCCGCTTTCATTGTATTTGTTGTGACGACTCAATTTTATAAATGCCATTGCCGCACCACTGAGTGAAAAATATAAATGATCCCAAATTTAAAACAGAGTTTCAAACGTTTTCATTTTAAAATTCATAAATTTGCACCGTAATAAATTAATAATTTATGTTTCCATTATTAAAATTCCACGAATAGGAGTAATACCATGGCCATAGCATTAATAAGTATTTTCAAATGGAGATAAGATTTCACAAAAGACAACAAACTTAAAAATTAATATGTAAATCAAATTGACAAATCTATTTAGAAGATTAGATCTGAATTATTGTAGTTTTAAGAGGGTTTGACAAGTGTAGGAAAAAAATAGAGTTATCACTATTTATAATTGAGTTTCTTGTATGATAGTCACATCAAAGCACTATTTTATTTTAATTGAAACTAAACTAAACTAGCAATTGCATCTTAGTTGTGCAATGGGTAAGTCGAAGAAGTGTGGAAGGTCAATTAGGATAAATTTTGGTCTATTTTTTGCATACATTTATGCAGTACATGAGGTTAACTGGTAGGCCATTTAGCAAATGATGTTAATTAAAACCTCTAAATTAGGAAGATAATTAGACTCCATTACCAACAAGCTCATGTTATGTTTGCAATAAGGAGAGAGAGAGAGAGAGAGAGGGGGGGGGGTAAGGATATAGAGATAGAGAGGAAGATATAGATAGAGATGGAGATGGAGAAGGATAAGGAGAGGGATATGGAGAGAAAGAGAGGAGGGATAGATAATGAGAGAGATGAGAGAGGGATAGATAGAGATGGAAGAGATAATTATATAGAGAGAGATAGAGAGGGAGACATGTCTAGATATAAAGGGGGAGATAGGAAACTAAAGGTAGAGATGAAAATAGAGCAAGAGAGGAAGATGGAGACAAATAGATAGAGAGATATAGGTAGATGTGGAGATAAATACAAAGAGAGATACATAGATAGAGAGGGAGAGATAGAGAGGACGAGATAAAGAGACATAGAGGAAGAGGGAGATGGAGAGATAGAGAGGACGAGATAAAGAGACATAGAGGAAGAGGGAGATGGAGAGATAAAGAGATATAAATGGGGAGATAGAGTGATAGAAATATAAGGAGATATAGAGAGGGGAGGAGAGGGAGAGAGAATTAGAGGTAGGTAAATAGAGATGGAGAGGGGGAGAGATAAATAGGGGAGATAGAGAAAGGGAGAAAGAAGTAGAGGGAGATAGAAATATATGGGAAGAGAAAGAGAGAGATAGAGATATATGAGAAGAGAAAGGGAGAGAGAGGTAGAGATAGAGAGATAGATAGGGGGGTAAGGAAGGAGGGAGGCAGAGATGGGGAGAGATAGAGAGAGGGAGGAAGATAAAGAGAGGGAAGGAGAGAAAGGGAGAGAGATAGCTAGAGGAGAAGAGATAGAGAAGGTGGGGAGAGAGGGAGAGATAGATCAATATATATATATACGGAGAGAGAGAAATATAGAAATGGGGTGATATAAAGAGATAGAGGGGGATAGTGAAAGAGATAGAGAAAGATATGGATAGAAAGAGATATAGAGAGGAGTGAGAGGGAGATAGCGAGAGAAATAGAGATAGAGATATAGACTATGAGAGATGGAGGGAGAGATGGACTGAATGAGAGAGAGATAGGGGAGAGGGAGAGATAGCTCAATAGATAGAGAGGGGAAGGCATAGTGTCATAGATAGTGGGAGATATAGAGAGATAGAGAGCGATAGGGAGAGATATATCAATGATGTAGAGAGTGATGGGGAAAGAATTCAATATACTAAATCAATGAGAATCAATCAAATTTCAAAGCAAAATCAACTCCTTTGGACCAAAAAAAAGATCCAATACACCTACCCTAGGGAAAGACTACTCAATTAGCCCAATTTGCAAAGGAAGTACCTTTTAAAGATGAGGTTTCCACTCAAACACCAAGAAAAATCAATGTTCATGATACCAAATCACCAATTTCATGATTATTTTACCCACACAAGGCCATTACCTGCTGCCCCAAGAAACCCTCCTATAATATGCAAAAACAAGGGGGTGAGTGCACCAAGATGGTTCCCAAAAAGGGGACTTAAGTGGACAAATTTTTTCTGAAATCAGGAAATACTAACCTTGGACGTGAAATTGAGGATACTTAGACTCAAAATTTTGAGATGGAACAAAAAGAAGGATTCAAGTGCTCCAAGTCTACTTTCTAAACTACTAATTTATTTTCAAAATGGTTGAGATTAAGGGGTTCAAACGAGGGACGTACACAAATTGGTGTTGTTTTTGTCAAAAAAACATAACATAGCAACTCTTGTACGACCCTCGTACGGTGAAATTTTTTTTAGTATTTTTAAAATCACAATGGTCAGAAGTTAGCTAATAGTATGTAGTTGATGCACAATTTTTCTGAAAATTTTTTAATGAATATTTGATTTTTTACTAATTTGCGAAGTGGACATATCCTTAAAATAAAATTTTGGAAACTAATTGATTTGTTTTTTTTTTTAATTTTAAAATTTTGTAGAATGGAGTCTAGTTTCTAAAAATGTAATTTATTTGAAAAATTGATGAACGGTTAATTTATAACGAAAAAAATACCAAACACTGCTTTTTGGAAAAAAAAAGACACAGATAAAATAAATTATGGATGAAACACTTAACTTTTTCAGAAAGTGAAAAAAAATACATCGTTGGATAGCTAAGAGATAACCCAACATTACCCATCTGCTTGATTTTTTTTGATATTGAATCACGTGCAATCCTGACGGTGAGCACAAACTCGATTATGAGAAATATGGTGGATCTTTTAAAAACACATTTTTGGTTGTTGGGAATGCCCTCCAAGCCTTTGGGTTGGTATTCCAAGGCAAATACCAAGCCTAAGGCTCAGGAATTCCCAAAGCAAGATATAATGTGAGCGCATTATAATGCGCTTGCGTTATATCTCACTTTTGACATGATTTTTGCTTCTGCGGTGAACATGTCTACTAGCACATAATGTGAGTGCATTATAATGCGCTTGCGTTATGTCTTACTTTATGTTAAATGCTAATATATTAATGTATGCTGATATATTTTTATGTACATGTATGTATCTATGCTTGTATGGATGTAAGATTATGTGTAGATATGTATTATGCTTGTATGTATGTATTTATGGATGTCTTTAGACGAAGGGAGAATTTAGAGAGAGTCTAGAGAGATGGAGAGGGGGTCAAAGTGAGAGTTTAAGAGAGGGAGTGGGAGAGAAGGGGGTGGATTGAGGGGGACTTAGCTAGG
>CM021103.1:223975502-224276122 GCA_007115665.2 Sequoiadendron giganteum
AGGGGTCAAGGGATTAGGATTTAAGGATTGAGGGTTGAGGGATTAGGGTTTAAGGGTTGAGGGTTGAGGACCAAGAATTATAGGGTTGAGGTTTGAGAGATTTTAGGGTTGAGGTTGAGGGTTCAAGGACAGAGAATTATAGGTGTGTAGAGGATTAGGTTGAAGGGTTGAGTGTTGAGGGATTAAGAGGGTATAGGGATTGAGGGATTAGAGTTTAAGGGTTGAGGGTTGAGGGTTCAAGGATTAAGAAGGTATAGGGGTTGAGGGATTAGGGTTTAAGGGTTAAGGGTTGAGGGTTGAGGGATTAAGGTTTAAGGGTTGAGGGTTGTGGGATTAAGAGGGTATAGGGGGATTAGGGTTTAAGGGTTGAAGGTTGAGGGATTAAGAGGGTATAGGGGTTGAGGGATTAGTGTTTAAGGGTTTAAGAGGGTATAAGGGTTGAGGGTTGAGGGATTAAGAGGGTATAAGGGTTGAGGGATTAGGGTTTAAGGGTTTAATAGGGTATAAGGGTTGAGGGTTGAGGGTTGAGGGATTAGGGTTTGAGGGTTGATGGATTAAGAGAATTTGTTATATAGGGGTTGAGGAGAAAATGATTTAGGGTTGAGGAGTAGGGTTTAAGGTTAGAAGGATAGAAAGAGAATTATAGGGTTGAGGAATTAGGGTTTAAGGGTTGAGGGTTCAGGGATTAAGAGGGTATAGGGGTTGAGGGATTAGGGTGTAAGGGTTGAGGGTTGAGGGATTAAGAGGGTATGGGGGTTGAGGAATTAGGGTTTAAGGGTTGAGGGTTGAGGGATTAGGGTTTAAGGGTTGAGGGTTGAGGGATGAAGTGGGTATAGGTGTTGAGGGATTAGGATTTAAGGGTTGAGGGTTGAGGGATTAGGGTTTGAGGGTTCAAGGATTAAGATGGTATAGGGGTTGAGGGATTAGGGTTTAAGGGTTGAGGGTTGAGGGTTGATGGTTGAGGGTTGACAAATTAAGAGGGTATAGGGGTTGAGGTATTAGGATTTAAGGGTTGAGGGTTGAGGTATTATGGTTTAAGGGTTGAGGGATGAAGAGGGTATAGGGGTTGAGGGATTAGGTTTTAAGGGTTTAAGAGGGTTTAAGGGTTGAGTGTTGAGGGTTGAGGGATTAGGGTTTGAGGGTTGAGGCATTAAGAGGATATAGGGGTTTAGGGATTAGGGTTTAAGGATTGAGGGTTGAGGGTTGAGGGATTAAGAGGTCATAGGGTTTAAAGATTGAGGGTTGAGGGATTAAGAGGGTATAGAGATTGAGGCTCCCCTTCTCTCACTCTCCCCAACTCTCTCCCACTCTCACCCTCTCTCCCTCCCTCTCTATCTCCCACTCTTTCGGTCTCCCACTCTCTACTTCTTCCCTTCTCCCACTCTACCCCTCTCTCCCTCCCTCTTTATCTCCCACTTTCCCCCTCTCTCCCTCCCACTCTCTCTTTCTCCCACCCTCCCCCACTCTCTTCCACTTTATCTTTCTCCCACTCTCACCATCTCTCCCTCCCTCTCTATCTCCTGCTCTCTCGGTCTCCCACTCTTCACTTCTCCCCTTCTCCCACTCTCTCCCACTCTCTCTTTCTCCTCTCCCCTCTCCCTCCTCTCCTCTCTCCCCCTCCTCTCACTCCCCTCTCTCCCTCTCTCTTTCTCCACTCTCCTGTCTCTCCCTCCTCTCCTCCCACTCTCTCTTTCTCCCACTCTCCCCTTCTCCCTACCTCTCTATCTCCCACTCTCCCCCTCTCTCCCTCCCACTCTCTCTTTCTCCCACTCTGAAAAATATACTAAGAAAACCAAATTTCACATAACGCGAGCATGTTTTTTACTCCACTAAAATGGTAGAAAACTCTATATACCCATGATTTCAAGGCCCACAGTTTGCATATTCCCTTGGTTCTACACGTGCTCCGAAAAAAATAGCTTTTTGATGATTTTGTGAAGTGTGCAAGCATATTTTTCACATTCCATCACCTTTTCCATGATCTTCTTACCACCTTGGCATGAAATAGCAGAGTTTCCACA
Organism: Sequoiadendron giganteum; assembly: GCA_007115665.2. Taxonomy (NCBI): domain Eukaryota; kingdom Viridiplantae; phylum Streptophyta; class Pinopsida; order Cupressales; family Cupressaceae; genus Sequoiadendron; species Sequoiadendron giganteum. The sequence continues at coordinate 223,977,524 of CM021103.1, forward strand.
TTGAAAGACATATAATATCAATTGAAGTTTGAATTCCATTGAAAATTGATATACAATTGAAGTGTGGAAGGGAACAAGCTTTTGAACAAGTCAAATTGTTGTGGAGTTTGAAGAAAGAAGAAGCTAAGGCTACATAATCGGGTTGAACTCCTCCATTTGAAAGTTTGGTTTTTAAGGTATGTGAAGTATTTACACATTTTATTTCATTCTATTATGGCTTTCTTTCATTTTTGTTTTTCATTATAACCTTAGGTTGTCAATGCACATTTTAAATTATCATTATATACACAATTATATACACTTGCCAATTACCATTTTAATCTTGATTGAGAGCATCTACCATGATCCACAAATCATCAAGGGTACTTTTGACCCTAACTTAAATTGAAGAAGATCAAAAAACAAACTCAATCATCTTTTCATCAAAACATCAGAACTTGGTTTCAAATTTTTTTCAAACTAAAAAAAATAGATTAACCATCATAAAATTGATTGTAACATAGCATAAAGCTGATTAGAAACTCAAAACCATTCACGAAAATTCATCCTTTAAGAAAAATCCAAGCCTCTCCAATTCCTTCGAAGGGTCCAAACACCTTCCAATACCTCTGCACAAACTGATGCAGTACAAAGGAAGAAATCAACACCTTTCTTGACACACTTATTCAACTATATTTCCCTTCACAAAACATTTGATTCGTATACTCAAATTAGCATTAAGAGTTCCCAATTCCTTAAGGACCTTCAAAAAACCTTGAAAAATGTTGAAAATAATTGATTACAATCAACTAGGTTCCTCAAAACATCAACCAATGATTATTTCATTCACAAGTTGTCTTAAATCTTCCATAATGGCACCATTGTTTACAAACACAAACTATAATTCTTAAGGCACAACCAAACCATTATTTGCTTAATAAATTTTTGTTTGAGTTAGTACAAATAAAATGAAACCTTTCAGAAATCTGCCCTTACACACAAACTTAGTTCCTTTGTTCACTGTCCACATTACTAGTAGCCAATCATCTACAAACTATCACATGTATCTCCCAAACCATGCGCACACTTCAAACTATGATACTCATTTTTGATGCAGAGTTAGAGGACCCTAAATTCATTGAATATGTAAAATTTCCTTCAAGAGGCATCTAAGAATATTAAAAAGGTGTAATGGACCAATCTCAACACTCCTCCAAGCTGGAAAACAAATAGAAACATTGTTTCCCACATTTCACCCTTGGAATCTAGTTATTGTGCAAAACCTGTTTTGGGCCCTTAACTCCAAAACTTTCCAAAACACCAGGAAAATAAAAGAATGATTGTAGCACCAATTTCAAAGTTGCAAGACATAACTTAACCCATCACATGAATTCTTTTGGACAACTTTAAGAAAAGTGACATTTTCACTATTTTAGGCCTCCAAGTAGGCCAAATTTACAAAGGAACTACCCTTAGATCTTCACACCAGACTTCCAAACCCAAAAATAGTCTTTAATTAGGTCTCAAAACAAGATAATTTCTAGGTCTTAGGACCTTACCCGCTCAACTAGGATTCCAATACAAAAAAATCCCATTTTTCAATGCAAAGAGGGAGGGTTTATAGAAACTCCTATACCTAGGCCTTCCCAAACCATTCTAAAGAATCAAACATCTTCAAAATACCCTGCACAAGGTCAAAAGTTCATCACATAGACCACTCCTTCAACACTTTTTCAAAATCACTCCTTGGTTCCTCAAATTCTCATGGAAAAGTGCTTGTTTGAGCTAAGAACCCCATCCTATTGTTAACTTTTGTACATGATGATTGTAAGTATTATTAAAATGAAGCCTTCAATGAAATATATTTTTCAATTAACTTGAATGGATACATTTTTTAGGAACTAATATTCGCCTCATTACCATGGTATAGATAAAATTATCTGCCATGCCGAAGAAAAAGACAAAGAGGAAAGTAACAGATGAAGAGAACGAAACCTTGAAAGAAAAGGAGAGAGTTCAGGTGGTGGCATATTTTGAAAATAAGAAATTGGAAATGATTGATGAAAACAACTCGAATGTAGAGGAACCTCAACCATCAAAAAGAGAACGGGAATTGGCAGCACAATAGGCACGAATGCAAAAGCATCATCGTAAGACAGATTCAGATACCGTAGTTGGAGACACACCCTCTACGACAAGTGAATATGAAAGGACACCATTAAGCACAAGAGAATATGGAGGGAAATCATCTAGCACAAGTGAATATGGACAGAAACCATCTACTGCAAGTGAATATTGCTAGACACCATCCAACACATCTCAACTCGAGAGTACATCATCAATCAAAATTGACAAAGAAGATATGACATCATCCCCATGTGAACCTCAAGGTATGTCTTCTTCTCCACTCTCGATTGAAGGTACGCAATCTAGCCCACCTCAATTAAATATTGATGAAATTCCTAATGTTGAGATGTATGTACCTAGGAGAACACCACCTAGAATTTTGCGTAGAAAGCCAAAGTATTTGATTAATATTGATGATGAGATTTTTCAGCACATGGAAGGTAAGATTACAAGATGCACTTGTAGAAGATATGCTGATAAGATTTGGGAATGATTCTTTGAAAGGCTAAATGAGACTGCAAGATGTCAACTATTTGTTGAAATGATACAGAGTGTAAATTATAGGAACATCATGAAGACTCTTGGGTTGAGAACATTGAATGCATCAAGTGAAGACACTATTGTGAAGAATGTAATGGATGCTTATGAGAGTGTGGGTAAGACCTCACACTCAAAGGATAGTAATGTCACCCAACATGTCACTACATCGACTTTCGTAAGCTGTCAAACAAAGAGAGCTTGTCTAATTAAAAAGACTAGTGAACAAACAGGAATTAGTAGAAAAAAATGATCAAGAGCCATTCAAAGGCGACAAAGAATTGAGGGCAATGATACAAATGAATTATGGGCATTCTCGGGGAGACTGTCATGAAAAGATAAAGAAGTTGTCCAAGCCTTGAGAACACTAATTGAAGATTATTGGAAGAATAACACAAGGTTGTCTCTGAATCAAAGGGATGTGGTAAGAAGGAGAATCAGTAGTTGGAATCGTGAGCCACATCCAAAGCATTTTTTGGAAATTTAAAAATGATTATCCTCAAATTAGTATTTATCAAAGATTTTTTGAAATGCTTAAGCCCTTTTATGTCAAGATAAATCACACACACACTACTTGTTGTTGTAGACTACATATTGAGTTTTCTAACCATTATGATGTTTATCGTTCTATATGTTTAGATTTGGATACTAACGATGTTTTGCAGGATTATGGCATAGAAGCCCCACCAAAATCTTCAGGAGAGTTCTTATCAAAAAAATTATGTGAAATAGAGGATGGCCAGATATTCTATAAGACAACATGCTTTGATGGTTCATGCGAGCGTTGCGGTGGCTTCCAGTGTATGCCAGTATGACAACATATGAAAAGCACAGATGAGGTGGGACAAAAACTAGAAGAGTTCGGGAAGTATAAAATAGTGGCATATGCTACAAAAGATGGGTCTCAAGAAAAAAGGTGTGATTTGTTTATTGAGAAGATTCTAGTGTACCAATTTATGACCACATTTCATGATAGTATATTGTCTGAGTATGCAATGCATACCCATAGAATCCGATGGTTGGACATGGAGTTCAAGCTATGTGAGGACACCTTTCCAGTTGGAAGCATAGTATATATGGTTGAATTTGTAGAGAACTACACACTATAGCCACAACATGAGGTGCAGTCACAGTATTACAACTCCACACAAGTTTTGATATTTGTGCACATAAAATTCATTCATGCATTTGATAGTACAGATGGGCAAAGGAAGGTATTGAGGGAGTACCACTTTAACATTAGTGATGATTGAACACATTCTCCAGAGTTCATGCAAGGTTTCTTCCAGATGTTCTATAGTGGTTTGGCTCAGAGGAGCATAGAATACGATCAACATATAATATGGTCTGATAACTGTGCAACACAGTTCAAGAACTCGCGCATGTTCTACTGGTTGTGTAGGGTGCATGTCATTACAGGTGTTCAACATATGTGGAACTATTGTGAGGCTGAACATGGAAAGGGGGAGCATGATGGTGCAGGAGCATGCACGAAAAGAGAATTAGCTCGAGGAGAGTTAAAGTATAAAGACAATGCAAAGTTGACAGATGCAAAATCAATCATCGAGTGGTGTAATGCTTTGATGGGTCCAGGTAATGAAGGTACATCTTTAGTTCATATATTTTTCTAGTTGATGGATGATACTAACATTGCACCATGTGATGTGTGTTGTACATAATAGGATTGAGTGAAGTATACTCTTTCCTTAGCTCAAATGCATGTTCATGGAGTATCGATACACGAAAGATGGCATTCTTTTGTTCTTCATGTATAATGCAAGACTAGAATGATTGTGAGTCAGGGGAGTGGGTTGACAAATGGTTCATAAGTTATCTTAGCCCACCTCACAAGTATCGCCCTTCGAAGGCATTGGAACTGAAAGAGATAGAATCATCGGTCGACTTTGACCACATATCAGATCTAGTTCAACATGGTGATATATCTACTTTCTTAGTTGTTGAAATTCCATATCGTTAGATCTTACTTTGTATTGTATTCATAATGTTGACAAATTTTAAGAGATTTTTTGCACATATCAATGCAAGGCATGTTTATGCAGTTATTGCAGATGAAGACAATGAAGAGTGAACATACTATTAATTGTGTCATTGTGTTGAGACCAAAAAGAAATTGGAGGCCCCAGTTATAGATGGAGAAAACATCGAATACCCTACAGGCTGAGTTGTGGTTAATGGAACATGGCTTAGAAGGTACCCACATTCAAGTGTTAAACATTGGCTATTTCAGGACTTCAACATGCATCGTAATATTCTTCATTACTCGAACCTTGTCGTGGCATCCAATGTTCATTTGACCAAATATGGGGGTAGACCTTTGAACAAGATGTTATGGAAGGTCCATGAGTCTGACCATGAGTCAATACTTGACACAATAAAGAGTAGAGTAGACCTAGATGGTTTTTTGGATTAATTTGTAAGTATATGTACATTGGTTCTTATTAATTTATACTTGTATGCACATTAATTTGTTTGATGCCAATGCTATCATCCTCTTTTACAGTGATTGGTGTCCCCTTGCAAAAAATACAGATATATGAGCCATCCAAGAGAATGTCAGCAAGAAAAGCAATGCAACATCTGTAAGTGTCTTCCATCTATTTTATTTCATTTCCATTTTAGATGCTCTTTCTTTTTCTCTTTTACTTTGCGTATTTGTAAGTAAACTACTAAAAGTTGATTGATCTTTCGTTGCATAAAATGCTAATTTAAGAGCCATCAAAGAGAATCTCAGCCAAGAAAGCAATGCAACATACTTATTTTGATGATTTTGAAAAATTTCAATTTTGATTTCAAGCCATTATAAGAGAGCGTGCGAAGCTTAGCGAGGGAATCTCAAGTTACTCATTTGAATTTAACCTCATAATGAGCACCTATGATGTAGACATTTAAAGAGAATCTTGAATGTATGAGTGACATTATAAAAGATCTGAGAGAATGAAGTGCTAGAGGCATTGTAATAAGATTTAATTACATAATGAGATATATTCAAATATTGTAAGATTGGATTTCATGTTTGGTGTAGTAGCACCCTATTCTATAAATGCCTTGAGTAGGAAAATTTGCAAACTTTGAATTTTAAAATGTAAACAATGTGAAAGGTCATATAAAGGTCATGTAAACAATTTGTACACATTTTCCTACAACTTGTGTGACCAAGCGGACTATTCCAACACGTTCGAATATGTATGTTTACAATAGGCATGGTCCTCTTTCACACCAAAACACGTAGAATCGCTCCGACCTATGTTCCACCGGATCAATCCCTTAAGGGTCCAAAGTGCAAAATGGTTGCAAACTTCAGCATGCTATTACTCGAATACCGTGATTCTTAGAAACTTCTCATCTAATCCTAAAAAAAGGCATTGGGGCCCTCTAGAAAAACCTCTCTCAGTTTTGGCTATCTTGGAGTGGTTTTCTCGTGGTGGCGGATTTTCACTTGATGGAAAAAGTGTCAAATTGAAGCAGTGCAAAATTGCAAAGTGGTGCAACTCTCGCTTTGAAACTCGTGTGACCAAACTAACTGCTCCAACGCATCCAAATAGGTATTTTTATGCTAGGAATGGTCTTTGTTTGCACTGAAACATGTGGAATCGCTATGAGCTACGTTCCACCCGATCAATCCCTTAAGGGTCCGAAGTGCAAAATGGCTGCAAACTTCAGCATACTATTACTCGGATACCATGACACTTAGAAACTTTTCATCTAATCCTATAGAAAGGAATTGAGCCTCTCTACAAAAACCTCTGTCGGTTTTGGCTATCTCAAAGTGGTTTTCTCGAGGCGATGGATTTTCACTTGATGGAAAAAGTGTCAAATTCAAGTTGTACAAAGTTGCAAAGTGGTGCAACTTTCATTCTGCAACTCGTGTGACCAAGTGGACTATTCCAATGCATCTGAATATGTCTTTTTACACTATGCATGGTCCTCTTTCACACTGAAACATGCGGAATCACTCTGAGCTATGCTCCACCGAATCGATCCCTTAAGGGTCCAAAGTGCAAAATGACTGCAAAATTTAGCATGCTATTACTTAGATACCATGACACTTAGAAACTTCTCATTTGATCCTATAGAAATGAATTGGGCCCCTCTAAAAAAACCTCTCTTGGTTTTGGCTATCTTGTAGTGGTTTTCTCGTGGTAGTAGATTTTCACTTGATGGAAAAAGTGTCAAATTCAAGCAATGCAAAGTTGCAAAGCGGTGCAACTTTCATTCTGCAACTCGTGTGACCAAACTAAGTGCTCCAACACATTCGAATAGGTATTTTTAGGCTAGGAATAGTCTTTTTTTGCACTGAAACACGTGGAATCGCTTCAAGCTACGTTCCACCGAATCGATCCTTTAAGGGTCCAAAGTGCAAAATGGCTACAAATTTCAGCATGCTATTACTCAAATAATGTTACACTTAGAAACTTCTCATTTGATCCTATAGGATTTCTTTGAGACCCTCTACAAAAACCTCTCTCGGTTTTGGCTATCTCGGAGTGGTTTTCTCGTGGTGGCAGATTTTCACATGATGAAAAAAGCATCAAATGCAAGCAGTGCAAAGTTGCAAAGCGGTGCAACTTCCATTCTACAACTTGTGTGACTAACCGGACTATTCCAAAACATCTGAATAGGTATATTTATGCTAGGCATGGTTCTCTTTCACACAAAAACAAGTGGAATCGCTCCGAGCTATGTTCCACCAGATTGATCCCTTAAGGGTCCAAAGTGCAAAATGGCTGCAAAATTCAGCATGTTATTACTTGGATACTATGACACTTAGAAACTTCTTGTATGATTTTATAGGATTTCATTGACCCTATCTATGAAAACCTCTCTCGGTTCTGGCTATCTCAGAATGATTTTCCAGTGGTGGCGGATTTCCACTTGATGGAAAAAGAATCAAATGCAAGCAGTGCAAATTTGCAAAGTGTTGTAACTTTCATTCAGCAATTTGTGTGACCAAGTAGACTATTCTAACACATCCAAATAGGTATGTTTATGCTAGGCATGGTCCTCTTTTGCACTGAAACATGTGGAATCACTCTGAGCTATGTTCCACCGGATCGATCACTTAGGTTGGAGGAGTCTAAAGTTGCAAATTTGTAAGTTGCTTAAAGCAACAAATTTGAAATGATATTAAATGGCCCACTTAGCACTCATTGTATCTAAGCCTTCCTGAGAGGTCACCCATTCCAGTATACTCCAGCACAAGCACTTAACCACAAAGTTTTTCCCCAAGGTTAAACCCACTTAGCTTGCAACCCCATCTGCAAAACCTTCAGCAAGTGTTGTGCCTTATGAAATATTCATTATAGAGCCCCTTTAGCTCATCAATTGATAAGTAGGAGGTATTTTCTACAATGTGTCAAATTGTGATATTGCTATTAGGATTCCATTGAGCAGTCATTTGTAGTATTATATATAGCTCTAGCTTCTGTAGTATTCCACATGATTGTAGATAGTTTCAAAGATCTAGATGAAATCAATAGTTCACATTACTCGAGAAGGATGAACATCTTAAAGACATTTGTAGAAATCAGGACAAGTAACCTTCTTGTGGACTTAGGGCTGCAATATTTGATCTAAAAAATGTTCCACCATTTCTTTAGTAGGATCAAGAACACACATAATGAAGGTGTGTTTGTAGCCATGAAAGATTATGGTTCGAATTATCCAGAAGAGTGATGTTTTTTCCCGACCAACCATATCTATACCATGCTTTGTTTAGAAACAAGGATGGGTTCTCTCTTCATCAGCATATACATTATTCTTCGATGTGTTCACACCAGTGTTACATGACTAGGACTCACCTCGGACTTGACAAGCCATTTTTTGACTTGGACTCGGGCTCGGAGCCCAGACTCGACAAATAGAAAAACCTAAGAAATTCAAAGATTTGTAAGGATTAAAAAATTGTTTCATGCACCCTTTAATAAATAAGCCTTGAAGACACAATAGCATCATCAAATAGAAATTACTATGATCCCATACTCAAACATACATCAATCACATAAGTATAAGAACAAATTTTAGCTGAAGGAAATAATACATTTAGACATATAAATATTGTGATATTGCTATCAAGATTCAATCATGTAGTTTTACAAGTCAAACTCATTGACCCATGATTCATCAGTAGTGGTTCACAAGAACCCATCTCTCATGACAATGAATGGTTCATAAGGAGGAAGATAAATCTTCATACATTTCTTCTATCAAAAATGAGATAAGTGCTTGGTTTCATGAAGGTCATGAGATAACCATTAATGGGGAGTGGATACATGAAGAATTGATGGAGAATGATAATGGCTTCAGACCTGCTATAAAGGAGAAAAAAGCATTTCGATGATGCAAGAGGTTTTTGGTTTCACTACCAAAATGAGCCTATGAAGAATGCATGTGAAACTCCTTTTGACGTTGAGGGTGTTCTTACTCCATCTCAAGGATCATGCATTGAGGATGACATAGATCAATGCTAGGGATAACCAATTAGTAGTTATACACATGAATAAGTCAAACATGTACATGTCAATAAGGGAAGTAAAAGTACTAAAAAACACGTAAGCCTCAAAAAGTATACACACGAATACATAGTATACACAAATTAAAACAAAGTATATGCACAAATACAAGGTATATGCATGAAAACATGTAAACCACAAAGTATACACGTAAGTTGTAAAGTATACACTTGAATACATGTAACTCATATCTATTGAACCATCAATTTAGAATGAAAATATGGACATGCATCGATAAAATATATTTGTATTAACCAAATATCCATGTAGGCATACATCAATATATGTCGATATAAGGATGAAATATATGTACAAAAAATATATGTCCATATAGGCTTACGAGAATGCCATCTAGGCATACAATGTCAAATATGTCCAATAAAAAATATGTACAAAACTGCCATGCAGGCATACAACAAAGGACTCTGGAATCAAAAGTCATTTCTCTCCATGCCTTGGAAATAAAATATTTCCATTTCCTTTTCGCTTAGATGGCAATAGGTCTGTCACTCATTTTTGCTACGCTCGTGGAGTGCTCCAGCTACTCCTCCTAGGGTTTAGTTCATGGTGAAGTTTTAACTGTTACAATAAGAAGTAAAGACATGAATATATAGAAATTACATTATAAAAAATGATATAATTGAAAAAATAATCACTTACAACCATCTCACGATCTCTCTCCATGAGGGAAATATTCTCACACCCATGCTCAGGTGTGCTCAAGCCTTGTATAAACCATAAAAAAAAAAATTAAACTACGTGAATCAATAATGGTTTGATTTTTCACTAACTAACATCTATAACAACAAATGTAAATGTAAATTTACTAATTTGCCTCATACCTCTTCTGTTAGAGCCATCGAGGATTGTATAGTAGATGTCACACCAATATCCATTGCCCTCGTCACATTCGAAGGTGTATCATCTCGCAACAACTGAAAATGAAACAAAAAATTATTCAATGTAATCAACGATGTGAATGTATAAACTACACAAATCTATTAAGTACTTGATTAATTAGTTAAACTATGTATTCTATTACATACATTAAGGTTTGAGTAAATCCACCACCATTGGGAAGTGTTCCATCAAAACCTCCAATATTAGTCTGTTCAACATCCAAAATTGTATATTAAACTACCATTCATAAAACAATGCCATTAACATGCAATAAATTTATAATTGTTTACTAGTTACATACCCTAGCGATAGGTGTACTGTAGAAATAGGTTGGTGTGGGGCCGGTGTATCCAGTCTCAACATTGTGACCCTGCAATTTTATTAAAATAATAAAAAAAAATTAGTTAATCTTGCATTTCAAAATCGAAATTTAATAAATTAAATTCAATGAACACATGAACTAAATTTTACCTGACTATCAATGCCATATGCCTCATGCAAAATGTCAGCTACCCTTTGCATCTCCATAGCTGTAGATGGATCCTATGTACCAGTCTCCTGAGGTTTAGTGGGGTCATGTGAACAAGTAGCCTCGCAAGATTGACACACATGTGTTCGAAGGCCACCACTTGAAGACTCCCCTGGATGGCATTGTAGAATAGGGCTAGTATGATGGATGACACTTTGGGTCAAAGTGTTGATTTCCTACAATGTCTCTACGTCAACACTTTCCTTCATGACAGAAGGAATAACAACGTGCTCATGAGGTGGCCTAGTGAGAGCTCGTCTACCTTGCCACGTAGGATCTGACTATGCACCAGGTCTATCCTGAGTTGACCCCCCACCTCTCCCTTGGAAATCCCTCATATCAAAATAATTTGGGATTTTGTTCAATATGAACTCACTGTATAGTTTCCTAAGGAAATATTGTGGGACCTCACAATTTTTGCATGGTGGGTAATCAAACGCCATGTACCAGCTATCATAAAATTGATCCCTAATCTATCGGTGGTGGCACCAATGGATAGGAAACCTCTTCGCATTGAGGGTAAGATTTTTATTTGTGCGTGGGTCGGTGAATAATGAGCACAAATCATCTTTTGTAATTTTTAAATCCTTCACATCCTTGTATGATAGTTTATTTGCATAATAGTCCCTAGCCACCTACCTCCTATCTTCCCATCTAGTTATTTGTTTACTAATTGAATCTACGTTTCTAACATATATTTTAATGAATTTGCTAGGGTGATTCTTTCTGTGGTTGAACCATTTGGATCACTCAACCTATTGATCAAATCCTCAATTTGTTTTTTCTTGTTCTCAATCTCACACATTAAATTTTGTTGAGTGCCAAGAGGGGGGTGAGTGATTGGTGGAGGAGGTTGATGTTGTGGTTGATTTTGATCTTGAGGATTTGGTTGGTCTTCCTGTTGAGGATTTTGAGGGTTTCCAGGTTGATTTGCATATCTTAAAAATTCAAAAAAAAATATATCAAATTCAACCTAAAACAAACAAATTCAAAACAAAAACCATAGAATCCTTACCTCTCATAGCTCCTCCTCGTCATGGCACCATCATTGTGAAGAAATATGGATTTTTGGTGAAGAGATTCTCCTCCTCGAATGCAAGCATGATATTGTGGGGTTTTTGGCTGTGGGTGCAACAAAAAACCAGTCGAAATGCAAATGAGAGATTTTTATTTATTTTTTTGCTTTTAACAGTCAATAACGCGAGTGCATTATAATGTGCTCGTGTTATGTATTTGTAGTTGTTGAGACCTATCCTAGGTTTAACGAAGACATAACGCGAGCATTTTATAATGTGCTTGCATTATAACGTGCTTGTGTTATGGTTTTCAAAATTTTTTTTTAGGGTGTCCACGAAATTGCTACCCATTTCCATGCAACCGACCAAGGGTTATGCTGGAATTCGTACTTCTAAAACATCCCAGAATCAGACAATGGTTCAAACACCTCTTAATGCCCCTACACAAACATACTAAACACTCACAAAGCCAATAATTTCAATAATTCACCAAACCACCACCATGGTTGCACATTTTCTCAAGGAAACAACATTGTTCTAGCTCGAGACATTACTCCATCAGTCAATTTTATGCTTTTCCAAAGACCTAACTATATTTTCCACCTATCCTAACATGGTACGCACCAATCCACCGAGTTATAGATCCATTACAATGGGTGGATTGGTGAAAATCAATACATTATGGCTTCAAACCCTTGCGTAGTCAAAATAGGACAGTCATCGAGTTTTATTGATTTCTCACACAAATCAATTATTTAATCTTTCAAAACAACTTTAAATGAGATAAAATACATGTATCAACATGAACCGATAACCTCAAGCCATGACAGAGCTGTACGGGTCCATACAAATAAAGAGAAGTTCAAAAAAATAGGGAAAAATGTGGAGATCAATGTTAAAAATCAAGTTTTATTCTTTCAAATCTAAACAATCAACATTTTCCACAAGGGATTACATCATTTTTTGATTGTACAACTTCAAAATACCTCTAGAACCTACCAACTACCCTAACCACCTTTTAAAATCTATTGACTCCTTAATTTGAAATTTGATAATCTTTGGTCTTAATCACCATTTACAACCGTGTTTTGTAATTTTCACCCATTCTTGACTCCTACTGACTTAAAAACCTCAATTACATATTGAACAGACATTTTAGACCTTATTCAAGAAGAAAAAAATGAAATATCAACTCTATACCATACTCTATCCACCTAGACCTTATTATCAATATTGACATTGATTGACAACTTATTACACTGCATTATATTTTAGCATATTTTGCAACTTTGTCATTGCATATTGATTAAAAGACCTTCAAGACTCATTCTAGTTTCATCCCAAGGTGTAGGTGCCCCTGCACCATAGACCCCCCCATAGATAAAATCTTGACCCAAGATTTGAAGGGTGCTCCATGCATCTTCAAACCTATTGTCAGATTCCTCCTAATCCCTAGATCAAAAATTGATGCCATCTCAATCTTTGAACTTGTAAACAAATAATAATTAGCTTTTCCATTACCTACCTTCATGGTTCCATCTACACACTTATATCCATCCATCTTTGTTTGTATCCTCTGCCCCCTCATCACTGTCATCAGACCTTTGTTCCTTTGCTCACACTGTCCTATCCTCATGGTTATTAGACCTTCATTTTTTTTTCCATAATGACCTTTCCATAGTGTTAGCAGATCATTCTTATTGTCATCAACCTGCACCATTACCTTACCAAAATTTCCAACGTCCTTCCCCTCAACCTTCATTTGTCTTGTGCCACTACTCTTCACTATAAGACATGTAATGACCCCAACTATGAGTTCATATTTCTTTACAAACATGTTACCTTGGTTTCCATTCTCCTTTACACACTTACCATCACCCACTTTGTTTACATCAAACTTAAGCACAAGTCCCTTCTCCATACTCTGCAAAACTAAAATCCTCACTATCCCTTTACCATTTACCATAGCCAAATCAAGTTTAGGCATGAGTTTTTTCTCTTCCTTTTTCAAAAATAAAATTTCCACCAGGTCCTAGCACCATTTGTAGGTGTCTCTCTTGTTGTCCCAACACCATAACCCTGCTCCAAATCAGAAATTATGTTGTCCTTATTTTCTTCAAGTTTTATAGGCTCTTTTTTGCCAAATATCACAACCTTAGACTTGCCTTTATCCTTCTCTTTTCCCTCCAAAGGAGTTAGTTTGAAAATTTGATCATCCTTCCAAATTGTAAAGGTGTTTTTCCCAACCATCATACATGGACCTTCTATCAAATTTCCATGGCCTCCCCAAGAGCACATGAAAATAATCCATTGGCAATATGTCACATAGGACTCTATCCTTATACTCCCCAATCTAGAAATGCACATAGGCTTGCTCATTCACCACTAAAGTTTGACTATCATCACCCAAGCAACTATATAGGGTGTTGCATGAGATATCTTTTCCAAGCCTAACTTATCTACCATCTCCCTAGACACCATATTATCTTGAAAAATAGAATCAATGACCACTTGACATACCTTACCTCTAAACTTGCATGAAGTTCTGAATAGGCTCCTTCTTTGACTCAAGTCTTCCTCCTTAGGTGCCTGCAACAAAGTCCTTCTTACCAAAAGTGCTTCTCCCTCTTCTAGATCAACAAATTTTCTTGAACTTTCACACTCTTCTTGAACCAGTTGTGTTCTTCTCCCACTCCTTCTATCAACACTTGATATTGAACCTCGACCTTGAGGACACTTGAAATATGGGTGTCCAAATTCTTGAAAATTGTAGCATCTCCCTGAAAAAAGCACTTGCATTTTGTCCTCCACCAAATCTACCTCTTGAACCTCTCCATCCACCTTTGAAATCAGATTTCTCTTGTTCCTTCTTGACATCTCCTTTACTCTCATTATAGTTTTTCTTTGAACTAGGGAAGGATCCTCTAGCTCTACAAGTTTTGCCTCTTTCTCTTGTTTCCTTCTCTTGTCTCCTCTTTAGCTTTTCTTCTGTCGTCATTGCCATTTGAAAGCATTGTTCAACTGATTTTGGTGCCATCAAACTAATCTCATCCTGAATGTTATATCTTACACCATTCAAGTACCTAGCAACCATTTCTTCCTCATCTTATTTATGTTTAGTTCTTATGCTTAACCTATTAAATTCTTCAATATATTCTTGCACATCTAATTCTTTTTGTCTAAGATTTTGCAACTTCTTAAGAAATTGTACATTATAATCATAAGGAAGGAACTTACCTTTGATTTTTTTTTTCATCTTCTCCCAAGAAGTGATCTTTCGTTTTCCTTTCCTCTTGCACAAAATTATTCCATACTGAAGCATGTCCTTTTAGTTTTGTTTTTTCCCTCTTAACCTTATTCCCTTCATCAACCTCTTCACTATCAAAATAGTTCTCCATGGCTCCAATCTAGGAGCTCTTCAGTATCAAGTTTTCCTTCGTACATAGGAACATCCATTTTTCCATGTCCATCCCTCTTCACAGCCTTCAAAAGCTTCATTGTCCTCACATCTTCTGGATCCATCTCCTCTTCTTCACTAGAGGTCTCTTCCTCTTCAGACTCACTTTCTTCCAAAAGAAGCCTACCTTTAGCTTTTATCCTAGCAATCTCCTACTCCAGGGCTTCTATTTCTTTTTCATGATTTTCAATCTTCCTTTCAACAATGTTTCCCTTAGGAGGAATTTTGATTCCTCCAACTACCTTCTTCTTCTTACACACAAAAATTATAACCTTCTCTCACAAAAGACCTAATCCCTTGCTCTGATACCAATGGATGTAGAGAGTGATGGGGAAACCATTCAATATACTAAATCAATGAGAATCAATCAGATTCCAAAGAAAAATCAGAAGTTCAAGTTAAAATCTCAACTTCTACCAAGCTTTCCCTTATAACATAGGTAACCTAGTTCAAGGGCCTTTTCACAAAGATTTCCCTAAACACTTGAAAAAATCAGGGATGATTAAGATACCCATTTGTAAGTTATAAAACATAGGTAAACCCCAACATCAACTCCTTTGGACCAACACGAAGATCCAATTCACCTACCCTAGGGAAATACTGCTCAATTAGCCCAATTTGCAAAGGAAGAACCTTTTAAAGATGGGGTTTCCACTTAAAAACCAAGAACAGTCAATGTTCATGATACCAAACCACCAATTTCATGATTATTTTACCCACACAAGGCCATTACCCTAGTGCCCCAAGAAACCCTCCTATAACATGCAAAAACAAGGGTTTTGTTGGAATTCACACTTCTAAAAATTCATAGACCTGTCTAATGGTTCAAAAACCTTTTAATTCCCCTGCAAAAACATACTAAACACTCACAAAGCCAATACTTTCAATAATTCACCAAACCACCACCATGGTTGCACATTTTCTCAAGGAAATAACACTGCTCCAACCTGGGACATTACTCCATTAGTCAATTTCATGCTCTTCCAAATCCCTAACTGCATTTTCCACCTGTCCTAACATGATACACACCAATCCACTGATTTATGGATCCATTACAATGGGTGGATTGGTGAAAATCAATACATTATGGCTTCAAACCCTTACACAGTCAAAACAGGATAGTCATTCAGTTTTATTGATTTTTCACACAAATCAATGATTTAAATCTTCAAACTAGCTTTAAATGAGATTAAATACATGTATAACCATACACTAGTAACCTCAAGCTATGAAAGACCTATACAGGTTTGTACCAATAAAGAGAAGTTCAAAAAAATAGGGGAAAATGTGGAGATCAGTGTTGAAAATCAAGTTTTCTTCTTTAAAATATGAAGAATCAACATTTTCTACAAGATATTACATAATTTTATGATTATATCAACTTCAAAATACCTCTAGAACCAAACAACTACTCGTAACCACCATTTAAAATCTATTGACTCCTTAATTTGCAAATTGACAATCTTTGGTCTTAATCACCATTTACAACTGTGTTTTGCAATTTTCACCCATTCTTGACTCCTACTGACTTCAAAACCTCAATTACATATGGAATGGTCATTTTAGACCTTATTCAAGAAGGATAACATGAAATATCAACTCTATACCATACTCTATCCACCTAGACCTTATTATCAATATTGACATTGATTTACAACTTATTACATTGCATCATATTTTAGCATATTTTGCAACTTCCTCATTGCATATTGATTAAAATACCTTCAAATATATTATATGATCCTTCAAGACTCATTCTAATTTCATCCCAAGGTGTAGGTGCCTCTGCACCAATCAATCACCCTCCCTATATCTTTATCTATTTATCTTTATCTCTTTATCTCTCTACCTCTCTCTATCTCTTTATCTCCCTCTCTATCTATATGTTTCTCATTATCTCCCTCCTTATATATATATATATATATATATATATATATATATATTTTCTTCCCTCTATTTATATTTATCTATATATATATATATATATATATATATATATATTTTCTTCCCTCTATTTATATTTATCTCCCTATCTCTTGGTGTGACTTTATTAAACTATCTATGTCTCTCTCCTCTTCTCTCTTTAACTTTTCCTTTATCTATTTTTCTCAATCTCCCTCACTATCTCTACCTCTTTCTCTATCCCTCTTTATTCCTATATATTTCTATATATCTCTATATATATCTATCTCTATATATCTCTTTGTCTTCCTTTTTATCTCTTTATATCTATTTATCTCTCTTTCTCTCTCTCTCTCTAGATATCTTTATTTCTCTCTCTTCTCTTCTTTTTCTCCAAGTATCCCTCTCTTTATCCCTTTATTTCTATCTTTGTTCCTCTCTATTTATCCATGTTTATCCCTTTCTCCTTTTTTGTCTCATTTTTCTCCATCTCTCTTGCACTCTTTCTCTTTTCTCTGTCTCCACCTATCTATATCTTATCTTTATCTATCTATCTCCCTTTTCTCTTCATTTATCTTTCTCTCTTTCTCTCTCTCCCTCTCTCTCTCTCTATATATATGTTTGTCTCCTTAACTATGGAATGGGTGCATTGAAGAGGTCTTAAAGGTGAATTATCATATCCTTAATCACATGACATGCTACCTTGAGCATAACTCCCCAAGGACACATGTCATCCTTGGATTGTTGATAGGTATAACCACTAAAAAGTTAGTTTCTCTTTTCTCTCTCTCTTTTCCTTTGTGTCTCTTATATTTCTCTCTCATGCTCTCTCTTTGTCTATTCCTCTCTCTTTCAATCTCTATCTCCATCTCTCTCTCTCAAAATATATCTATCTAATTGTTTATCTCTCTCATTCTGTATCTTTTGAGTTTCTCTCTCTTTATTAGTCGATAGGCTATATAGTGTGAGATTTGAACATGAAACAAGTCTCACACGTGCAAATCACTATTGAGTCATTGGAAAACAAGTTTTAGCTACCATTTTTAAAGGTAAACTAGTTGTAGTTTAACAGTAAAATACTCTAAAATATCAGGTCAAAGCCTCCAAAATCTCACTTATCACATAAAAGCTAGATAAATATTGATTTGGCAACTAGATGAGAAAATTCTATTTCTATTTGTAGTATTTTTTGTCAATTTCATAGCCACTTTATTTTTTCATTTTCATTGGTTTATGTTTTACATTTGTATGCAAATATTTCATAATCAAATAATACTTAATTTCTTTCAAAAAAAATCTAAATTTTTCTAAATTTATTTCATTCCATTATTTAGCACTTTTTATTAATTCTTTAATCTAGCCACATGTAACTAGAATTTTTAGTGCGTCAATGCACAAACACATACTCTCTAACACATTAATTGTAGTGTAGAAAAATGGATCCGTTGATATTTTCACACTCGTTTGGGCTCTCCGTGTGGATTTTAGCTTAATGTTTCCTTGATTTAGTGTTGTAATGTGCATGACATGTTCACATTAGGTCTTGGGCCCTTGTAAACTAATGGATTTTAATGGTACCTTAATAAAGTGTTGTAACTCACTTTCACACTTTTCTAGGGTTTTATCAAATAACCAAGCATACTAAACATAATTTTAATCAAAATCAACTTTAATATTTCCTTATTTGGAGTGTTGTAACACACTTTCACTCTTCTCTAGGATTTTCACTTATAATTTGGCTTTCTTGTGCTTTAATTGGCCCTATTTTCATTGACAAGCCTCATTTTTTGCATATTTTTGAGGATAATCCTAACACCAATCAATAAAAAATCATAATTCAAGCTTTTCTAGCTTATGTGGCCCAAATTTAGGGATTTGGGACTCATTCTCCACCTTGGGCGAGTGAGTCCCACCTAGATTTATTGGCCCCAAATCAGTTTGCACACATTTCTAGACACTTTTGGTTTTTGGTCCCATAGATTATGTCTAATGGGACTCATTCACCACCTTGGGTGAATGAGTCTCATGTGACCAAAATTCAAATTTAATTCAAATTTTTGGTGATATTTTATTCTCCTAGACCTAATGTCAGCATGTAGTGTTGTAATTTCAAGAATTCTTGCATAATTGAGTAAAAATACAAGGTTATTTCTCTAACTTTAATACCTAGCAATCTAACAATAAATCATGTGTTCACAAGAATTCACAAGAGCATTCAAGAGTCTTCAAGGGAAGATTATAAATAATTTTAGAGTAGTATTCGAGTATCAATCATCATGTCAAGGATTTTATTTATCATGTTTGTTATTGTGTTAATAATTGTGATGTAGATTTTATGATTCAAGCAAGTGTTTCAATCAAGATCGACAACATTCAAGCAAGAGTCAAGAACCACATCCATTCTAGCCATTTCAAGAATATTTTAAACACTTTATTGCTAAGGTTTGGTGAGTTGCCATATTTTTATTTGTTCATTCATCATTCTCCATTCATATTTTCTTTTATTTCAAGGTTTACTTACCAACAAGGGGTTTGACCAAGGCAAACCCCTATTCACTAACCCCACAACATTTTTCCCTCTCCTTTGTGTGTGATTTGTAGTGCTAGGTTGTATATTTCCTAAGGAGAAATATTGGAGAAAAGTTATGAAGTGATCCAAAGTTGTCAAAGTTGTCATCAAGTCTTGGAGAAGCTTAGAGAAGACCTATAGGTGGAAATTTACAATTTTGGATCCAAAAATCAAGAAGAGAAGAGAAGAGCAAGTTGAGAGGAACAAAATTGGATCCAAAACTTCCAAAAAAGTAGAAGTGGCCTAATTCACCACAAGTGGTGAATGAGTACCACTATACATGCTTGACAAAGTTTTTTACAAACCTAGATACCCTTTTGGCATAAACTTGTTCCTACAATATTTTTCCATAAATAAGACTGATTCACCTAGCCTGGTGAATGATTCCTAGTCATCCTTGACAGTGAATTTTTTAGTGATTTAGACCTCCATTCTACCTTCTCTAGTTTCCCAAGTGCACACTTTCAGTTTTATAATTTTCTGCTTCATTTCATTCATCTTTTTAAGTCATTTAGATCTAGTTTGCATTTAATTAGGTTTTTTTTTTACATCTTGCATATCATTGTCTTTTCCAAGTCTAAACTTGGTGGTGAACCCCTCATTAGATCTAATTCAACATTTAGAACACCCCTCTTGCAAGATCTCTTTCTCCTTTGCAAAGATATTTCAATGGGTTTGTTCTTGAGAGAAGTTTTGGAAGATTGCCCCTTTCCTTTTAGGTTCAAAACCCTAAAGGTAAAAAAAAGGATTGGGCCTAAATTTCACCATTTCATTTTGGTGAACCTACATTTAGAACACTAAATTTCTGATTTGGATTGAATTTTCATCTTATATTTATCTTGCATTAATATTGCATTAAGATTTGTAGTGGTTAATTTACATTCTAGGGTTTCAAATTTTGCATTAGTGAAAGCTCATTTAAATTGCATTTCCGCATCTAGTTTCATTGAAAATATTTTAAATTTTGCATTTGCATCTCAAATTTAGATTAGAAAACATAAAAAGCATAAAATTCAATTGAAAATTTCTTTTTTTTTTGAAAAAATCATCCTTGGGACTCATTTGCCACCTTGGGAAAATCAGTCTCTCTACATATTTTTCCTTGCATTTTCTGGCATTTAGAATTTGGTTTTTGAGTTTTTGTCTCCTATTATTCATTTCTGTTTCATTTTCCAAAATATAAGTTGTAAGCATTTCATTGTTCTTAGCTTACATTTCATTTGAATTCACATTGCATTTAGTAACCCTTGCATGAGTATTTGGTGTCCTATTGCTAATAATTTAGTGCGATGAAGTTTGAGACTCATGTCATCCTATGATAGCACAATCATTGTGGATCTTGGGTTGTCCAACTCTTTCACTCCTAGTATTAACACTAGTAGACTAGATATGGACAATACCTTTACCAACTCTTTGTCTTCAATTAGTATGCAAGTTGAACCAAGGAATTATAGTGTCCCACAAGAAAACATAATTCAAATTCATGAGGACCTTGAAAATGTACAACACCAAGTGAAAAATGGCATCTCAACTACTGTCATTCCTACTATATATAACATTCACCACATGGTTGAAAGTTAAGATGGGCTTGACCTTGTGAAAAACATAGTTTAAATCTTTGGAAAACACCTCCCCCCAACCAATAGTCATCCTTTACCATACAAGACAAGGAGGAGCTCAAACTCCACCTCCCTCAATAATTGGATCAATACCTACCTATACCATTCTTGAAGTCACAACAACATTGCAATAGGTTATTAATGTGATTCCTTCTATGGGTATTCCTACTAGCATCCCTAGTTCCTATGTGGCATCACATGCTATATCTCATACCACTTTACCAACTTTAAGCATTCCATTCACTTGTCCTATGAACACATACACCCCTTCACCTCTATCACTACCATCTCATAACAAAAGTAATGACCCTCTCATAACTTAGCTCTTTCAAACCATTTCATCCCTCCAAAATCAAGTGTCCACCATCCATCAAAAATCAAAATGGCCCACCTACATAATATATCCAAAGGAGTCCATTATCCTTGGAGATATTGTGAACACCAATGCCACAAAGTGTAGAGGTTCCTAGATTTGAGAAATATGGATGGAAGGGAGATCCTTCTAACCATGGGAATGCTTATATTGTCTTATATAGTGACTTTGTCCTTGATGATAAACTGTTGGCAAAGATTTTCCCTAGTTCCTTGAAAGATACCACCTTGGAATGGTTTTCATCTTTATCGAATAACTCAATTCGTTCATTCAATGAAATTGTTGATGCATTTGTAAACCATTTCAAATTACATATGACTCCAAAGATGACCTTGCCAATTTGATGAGATGCAATAAAAAAGAAGAAAAGCTAACTAACTTTATCTCATGCTATGAGTCACTTTATTCCCAAATCGATGTCAAGGTCTGCGACCCTCACCTTCAAAATATTTTCAAAGAAACTTTACAAAGTAAGATTCGAGACAAACTTACCATGATGAAATTTACATCCTTCACACACTTGTGTATTGCCATCCATGATTATCAAAATTTAGTTAGTAGTAGAGATACAAAGTCCACTTCTAGCCAAATGGAGAGACGTGAGCCTGCAGACCAAAACAATTCCCAACTCTTTAGAAAACAAAACAATTGTTTTCTCCAATTAAATCCCCCTCAACAAAAAACTCACAATGCTAATAACCAAGTAGTTTTCATTAAATCCTCGATACCCTTTAACTATGGGGACCCAAAAAGAAAATCCACTCCCTTACCCAATACCCTTTATAGCAAAATGTCCCAACTTCTAGAACAAGTGATTACCTTTCCTCCCATCAAAACAACTAATCCCAATAAACCTTTACCCTCGAGCTTTAGATCAAATGCTTATTACCATTATTGCTAACAAAATGGACATGACACGAAACATTGGAAGTGTCTTAAACATCGCATGCAAGACCTCATTTATTCTCATCATCTTTCCATTGGAGGTGTTAATGATCAAGGAAATAAGTCCATTTCCCCTCCTAACCAAAACTTTCAAATTTTCACAAACCCTATTCCAAGCCATAATATTTCATTTGTCAAATCTAGTGAAACTAAAAAGAATGATGTGATGAATGTTGGCATAGATGATGAGAACAATGATTTTTATCTAAATAATGCTATCAATAATAATCCTATAGATGAAATGGTAGGGGTGATAAACATCATCTCTTATAAGGGACGAACTAAAAATCCTCTTGATATTGCTTTCTCCTCTAAGGATATAATTAAACATGCAGCTAATGGTCTTCTCTACATAGTCGGTTGTATCTATGACAAGCCCACTAATGGGATATTAATAGATCCCTCCTACATGGAGAGAATGTGATCACCAAGGAATTTTTACTTTTTCATGAGCTCTATCAAGACACACAATGGTTTTTCTTGCCCTGCGATAGGATTGATCACCTTACCATTGAAAATAGGACCAAAGATATTAGATTTCAAATTCTCCATCATCTTGTAGCTAGACCAATTTTGTGTGAGGTTAGGCCACCCAGGGCTTCGTTCCATGAAATTTTTCCCTTTGGTTGTGCATAAAAGCTTAAATTTACCTTTTGACAATGAAATATTCATTGTTTACCATAGTGGATTCAACCCTCTATCATCCAAAGGAAATTTTTCCTTAGATTCCTTTTGGCTTGAGCCCATGGAACCTATAAAACCAAGAGAAGACTTCTTTTTCTTGTCCTATCAAAAACTCAAGGCAAAGAGAATAACCGAACTATCTTGCCGAAACATGTCCCCATCAACCTCTCAACCTACCATCCGTGAAAAAACAATGCTTGAACCTAAAGAATTCCCAAATGACCAAGACCAACCTAAGATAGAACCTTCACCCACATCTTAAAAATGACCAAGAGATAATGAAACCAACCCAGCCACACCTCCTAGAATAGAACAAGTATACAAAGTCAAAGAGTGAGTGGTTGAACAACCCCCTGAGGTTTCTTCCATTCCTCCCCTTAAAGAAAACAAGAAACCCATGGTTGATCAACCCGCTCCTACACAAATGAAACTTGAAAGAAAAACTAAAAGAAATAGAGGTGCTAGAGAGTGTAGGTGTAGAAATTATACCCTTACGCATAGGCTACATGACAAATTAAACAAAGAAAATCAAGATCCAAACCTAACCCAAGCAATGCATGATGATTGTACCCATTCTCTGAAAAATAACAATCCAATACAACAATCACAAAAAGAGTTTAACCCTTATATGGACATTATCCTTTGACCTCCTACTGTGATTAATTTGTATGACAAGGACAAGGTTGCTAAAATTACCGAAGAGGTGCATAATTAACTGAATACATTATTTTCCTCTTCCATGAGCTTAGATGACAAATATTATATAAAGAGTATTGAACCTAGTGCTTCTCCTAGTTTGACACTTGATCTTGTCACTTTAGCTAGTTTCCCACCTTCAGTATACAATGAACATGATTGGGAGGTGGATGACCTACTCATAGGTTGAATCGCATGTTCCTTATTATCCTTTTTGCATTATTTATTTCTTTATCATTTTATTTTGTGTGATTGAATGTGCATAATGTGATCCCTCATTATTTTTTTTTGATGTTCTCTCTCTTTGTGAAATTCCTCTATTTGTATCTTCATTATTCTCTATGTCATTAATCTTTTACTAAATTGCAATTTTTCTCTCTTTCATTAATCTTGTGTTTTCCTTTTGGGGATGACAGAAGGCATTGAGACATTCATGTCTCTTCCATGTTGACCCAAAAGGCTTTATTTTTCCTATTGGTTGTTTTTTACGAGGAACCACCTAAACCTTGAAATCCTCTAAAGGGTAACCAACCCTTATGCTCAAGAAATGCCAAAGTTAGTGGCCAACTAACAAGTAAGGATTTACAGGCCCTTACTCCTACTCTTCGAGCTTTGTGAAACCCAAGAGGGTAATCCTTATCACACTGAAGAGATATGTATTTCCTAAGAGTAATTTTATACACAAATAAATTCCTATTTGAGTACAACTAAGAATCCTTTACCAAATATTTGGCTAGTCTTTGGAAAAATT
This sequence comes from Sequoiadendron giganteum, assembly GCA_007115665.2. Lineage (NCBI taxonomy): Eukaryota > Viridiplantae > Streptophyta > Pinopsida > Cupressales > Cupressaceae > Sequoiadendron > Sequoiadendron giganteum. Next base: position 224,002,138 of record CM021103.1, read on the forward strand.
ACAACTTAGTGCTATAAATTGAGCAGACATTCATTGTTAAAGACTATAATTGAAAGAATTTTAAATGATTTTTTGTTCTCATTCCAAATCTCTATTCTTAGTTGGTTTATCTAAGGTATTCTTAGTGAATAGACCAGTGCTTTGTCTATTGGGAAACATAGTCAAATTATATAATGATCAACAATACATAAGCCATTCCTTCATTTTTTTTTGGACTATTATCACACCACATTGTAGCATTCAACTCACTATATTCTATACATAAATTCTTACCAAATATTATATTCCTCCATATGGATTTATGATCTTACTTTAGCAATTTAATCAACTCATTGAAATGAAGCCAAAACAAATCCATACAATCAGCCAAAAAAATTAACGATGAACTAGAAGATCATTAAAATTTTCATTCATAACTTGCAAGAGAAATTATATAAGAGAGTATATAAATAAGAACTTGATATTTTTCATTCATTTCTATAGCTTGCATAAAACTATTTTAATATTCCTACATACTTCACTTATACCCTTGATCTCTTGTTGTTCTATCTATCAACATTATACTACATATTTCTTCCTATACATAGATTTTCACTTAGACCATTTCTAAGACTTAGAAATTGACCCCTTGTAATTAGCATTGAAATCCCTTTTATAGAATAAGGGGGCGACAAGCATCGGGCTAAATTATAGTCTAATTTAACCAAATTTCACTTTAATTTCACCAGACTTCAAAATATTCCCTAGAAAATTGTAAATCATTTTCAACATAGGGGCTAGAAAAATATCAAGAAACTATTTGCAGGGAAGCCCACTAGCCTTCCAAAAGGTGTCGCATCATAGCATAAAAATTAGTACATTCATGTTGACCCCTAGAAGTCACCATCAACACAAAAAGGAAAAAAATAACAAGAAAATAGATCACACACAACAACCCAAAGAAACATGTCAGCACAAAGGAAAGAAAACCTGAAGATTAGCTTAGGAGGGGAGCATGGTGCTATTCTGCCTAGTCAGTCAAATTATCCATGGCCATGAGACACTAGCAGTAGCGAGAGTCAGTTTCATCTCCGCTATCAGATGGATCATCTAAGACATCAATTGGAGATTGATTTCATCCCATTAAATCTCAATGATACTTGCTTTTCCTTGTAGCCTCTCTCTCAAGCCTTCCAAAAATTTTTTCCTTTCCTTTCACCAACTCCTTAGAGATAATTCAGCTCCTTAGATGATATGCATGCTTGAGAACACCCTGTGCAAATTTATTTTCAACTCTTGCCTTCTTCTTCGGTGTTACAGGAACCTCAGGCACATCTTTCTCCTCCTTGGGTTCAGCATTGTGAGACTCAAGAAGTCTCCTAGACCTACATGTTGGGCTGATAGACACACTTACCTTACCCAGTGTTGATGAAACAATTCACAGAAATACTACCCTCCTATGTAAAATAGTAAACTAAAACTCTGCAACAACTTAGAGAACCTTGTGTGCTCACTTCAAACTCTTAATTATCGTATGAAAAAAAGGGTGAGAATAACAAGCAAGGAGTAACCAATAAATAGGCTAGCTACAACATGTATTCATTAATGTTCCAAGGGAGCTTGCACAAGAGAGTCATCAACCAATTTATTTCATTTTGAATCTGAGTCATTGATCACACACTATAATGAATCAAATGTACATACCAGATGTCCTAAGTGGGTAAAAACCCACTCAATCTGCATAATTAATCATATACTTAGCACCTGATGAAAATTTTCCTATCATATTTACCCATTCACCAGTGGGAATTAATTTTCTCACAATTCACCACAACAAGATAGTGAGAAGTGATCATGATCAATCCTTAGAATATCAACCCATACTCTGTGTTTCCTCGAATTATTTATCCCACGCATGCTAGTGCTTGACAGAATTGACAAGTGCAACCAAAAGCATCTCCCAAATCATGAATGTTTGCCAAGGACTTGGTTAAAATTTAGTGATGTTCTAAATCTTAATGCAGTTTCGGCCAAATTTTAGTAACATTTCATCTCTACTAAATTTTATCAGACCCTTTGAAGTAGTCCATGCAATAGTTTCCCACTTTCCCATTGAAAATGGGAGGCACAAATGGGGCCATCACGGGATGGCATGGATTGCTCTGGATAGTCCACATCACTTGCCATTAGCCATCGACCATAGACCTGACTAGAGCACACGTCGTCATTAAGATCTGGCAGGTCCCTCCATGGAGCAACATATTTCACAATGCCTACTAGTTCATGTCCATTAATAAGCATTCAAATAAAATTCAATGGGGTGGTGGACAATGGTGGATATTGGACCACGTTGCTCCATATTTTCCATAGATTTTTTTTTGGTGTTGTTCATTTCTTGCAAAAGATATATGGCCCACCATATAAAGGTTACATGTGTCACCATGCCCAATAGCTCGTGTGACTTCTTCACACTAATAATCAATATGAACAAGAACATGAGGAACAACTCTAATGATAACAAATGTGGTGATGCTTGTCGTTGATCACCTTCAAACTCTTGCTTGCCAACCGCTTAGAAATTTTGAGCCCACCACCTATGATGATTGATGGCAACCACCTAATAGCCCAAATAGTTAGTTCTTAAAATGGGGCCACAACTAGGTTGACAAGACTTAACCCTCAAGGATGAAGACTTTAAAAACTAAATTTTAAACATTAAATATTTGGCTCGACTATGGTAAAAATTTAAAATGACTAACTTGCAAATGGTGACCAAAAATATAACCAAAGGAGTTGGTGCAAGTAACAAACCCAATGGCTTAAGTTGTGACTAAGGTGACTAGTAACTGAGTACATAGGTCAATGGAGGATTATAGTGTTCAACGTTTATTCCAATACAAATTTTGAATGGAGGTTTTTCAACCTAAAACACTAAAGCCTAACCTCAAGCAAAAAAGCATAGAACTATGACAGGGCAAGACATACCACATATTTTCAAAAAAAATTAGGAGCTCTACCATTTCCTTTGCCTTTTCTCTTTTTCATTTGTCTTTTGTTTTCCTTTCGGGGATGATGCAAGGCATTGAGACATTCATGTCTCTTCCATGTTGACCCAAAAGGGTTTCTTTTTCCTTTGTCTTTTGTCTTTTTCAGTTGTGTTGTGTTTTCCTTTTTGGGATGACACAAGGTGTCGAGACATTCATGTCTCTTCCATGTTGACCCAAAAGGATTTTCATTTTTTTTGCCTTCTTTGTGTCATTATTCTAGTTCTATGTGTATTTGATGAATGATGATAGTTTTGGTTCTCTTTGAAAATATTGTAGCAAAGAACATACTGATTGCAAATCCATAGATCCCTTATGTGTTTGGTTTTTTCATTTTGGGGGCAACCCCTCTCTTTTCTTTTTCTTACATGCATAGCTTTACTTGGAAACATATGACTTGGCATAGGACTTTCCATGTTATCTCTCATGCCTTTTTTATTGCTTGCATTTATCATTTTCTACTTTAAAGTAATTTCTCACAATATGGTGTTTAGAAATTTCTTTAAAGTGGGGGCATACATTGGTATTATTCTTTTTCATTTTTCTTTTTTCATGGTTCATGGTACACTCTTCTTACTTCATACGATGCATTTTTTGCTTTGTGGATGACATTGGATGTGATGTATTTCAAGAGCATGATATCTCATAGCATATTACATGCCTCTTAGTGGCTTGATTGGACACACTCCATCTCTTAAGTTTTTAATCTTCTATTCTTTGATTGGTCCACTCTTGGAGATATTAGGCACAATGTTCCCTAAGTTAAAGACCCCGCATGAACTAAGAAAAAATCATTTGAACATTTCCTATTTTGAATTTTTCATTTGTAATTATATGGATAGCTTGCATAACATAACTTGCATGCTTGTAGAGCCATATTGTTTGTTCATGAGTTCCAAGCATATGAATTTTTTCTTGTCTCATGAAGCTCAAAAATTATTTTTGTGTGGTGCATTATATTAAATTTATCAAGAGGTATAACTTTGGTATGGTTTGAGTGGGAAGCTTGACCAACACATGACTTTCCCAATAGCCACTTGTGTGTGTGTGTGAGAGTGCATACCAACCATGAGTGTATGTGTCTCACCTTTTAGGACTTCTCACCCAATGGACAACAAGGAGTTTTGTTGCCTCAGAGTGAGTGCATTTTTTTGGACAAGTAGCTTAGATCTGATCCACATCGGGATGGAAAAATGATTGAAGCTTGTTCCATTCTCTTTTTCTCTCTTTCGTATTTGGTAGTGTATGTTGGTGCTTTGTTTATCTTTACATCATTCTCACGTGTGTTATTTTGTGCCCAAGTTGATTTACCTTGGGATCTTGATCTTGGGGGCTTGATCATTGTTGTCTCATCTTATTGGGATTGATACATTTGAACCCATCTTGATGTTTGATTGTTTACTTTAGGGTGAGTTTGAAGTAGGTTCATCCTCTCAATAAAGTGGAGGATAAATTTTGTGTAAAAAAATGGATCCCTTGACATTTTCACACTCATTTAGGCCCTCATTGTGGATTTTGGCTTAATGTTGCTTTGATTTAGTGTTGTAATGTGGATGACACATTCACATATGGTCTTGGGCCCTTGTGAACTAATGGATTTTAATGGTACCTTGCTAAAGTGTTGTAACTCACTTTCACACTTTTCTAAGGACTTTATCAAATAACCAAGCATAATAAACATAATTTTAATCAAATTCATCTTTAATATTGCCTTATTTGGAGTGTTGCATATGTAACTAAGGGAAAATTCTGGTTAGCATTAAAAAACATAAACAAACTAAACCCTAGCTAACAATGAAGCACAATGGAACATAACAGCATAAACCAATGAATGATCTCACCATAACCTTCATGCATTCTAAGATTAATCTCCATTGCCCCTATCCATTTTGTTGTAAATAGTTTTTTCCCTCAGATTTTAGTGAGCAACTATGACCTATGACAAAGACCTAGCAAAATATTGAAGGGTTCAATTAAGAAATTTCAAGTGTAGTAAAAAAATTTCAAGCATGAAGTGAAAAAATGAGGTTGATATTTCCCTTTTATAAAATTCAATGATCTGGATGAATGGTCAGAATTGATAGTTGACAAATGGCCTAAGATAAAAGGCTAAGATTGAATGTGACAACTAACAATTAGGGTTAGGGAGGAATTAAGTTAAAATTTGAAATGGAGGGTTGTGATTTGATTTTAGGAAAAGAAAATAAGTGGATAGAAATGCATGTGACAAGAGGATATTGAGCACAAAAAAAGAGATTATTGGAGAATCAAATAAGAATTTAATTTGATTTAGGAGGGAGTGTTGACCTTTTAAATTAGGAATTAATTTAATTCAAAAGTGGTGGGGCCAGGATGGTAAATAATGATTTTTAATTATCTACCTCGTGGGAAAATGAGAAGAGGGATTTAAATAGATGATTTTATTTAAATTTGGACGAAAAGACAAAAGGACAATTAAATAATTGATGACAATTATTTAACTGTAGAGGAAAAGGATAAAGCAAATAATAATTAAATAGTTTTATGAATTTATTTAATTATAGGGGGACATAGGAAATTAGTGTGAACTCCTATCCTGCACTTGCACAAAAACAACAAACAATCACAAGATTTGATCATATGCAAGAAAGAATGAAGGATTCCCCATGAAATCCATTTACTAAAAATCAAACTAGTGAAATGAAGAACAAAGTAAGTAAATCCTACTTAAGTAAGCAAACTTGTGATCATGTGGGGGAATTGGTGCCAATTGATGTGTCGAAATTGGCCCTTTCTCAACTCCTAAATTGCAAATTTTGATGATGTGTGGATTGATAAAATCTCCTTAATGAGATTTTGGCATAACCTAGTTATGGAATTATGAAAATGATGAACATATGGAATGAAATGCACAAAATTGGCTCTCAATGTCAAGAGAGTAACTTTGCATGAGATTATGGATGAAGAATGAGGAGAGAAGCCTTCCATTTATAGATTTGAATTTGGAAGAAAGAGCAAGATTTGGGCAATGTGGGATATAATTTCAACCAATAGTTAAATGCCACTTGTCACCATGTGAAAGGTTGATGGTTGTGCACATTTTGGTCAAAATGCTAATAAATGCAATTAGGTGGAATTTGAAATTGAGGAAATGAAATGTGAGAGGGAAAAAGGAATGAAATAAATGTCACTTGGCTCAATGCACAAGGACATGTAAGAGGAGTGAATGCTTTGTTGGAAGTACCCATCCACTTGGACTTTTTGAATTCAAACTTAAGGGAATATTCCCTTTTTATGCCATGTGAGGGAAAATAGAGATTTAATAAATGAATTAAATCTATTTTCATGTGCAAGTTGAATTCTCTAGAAGATTTTAATGATAGGGATTAACTTAATAAATATTTGATTATTTTAATGAGAGGTTAGGTGATTTGACCATGTTGACTTAGATTTTATGATTGATTTAAATAAAAAATGAGAGGAAAGATTAATTAAATAAATGTTTTTGATTTATTTAACTAAACGGGGAAATGTTAGATTAAATTAACTAAGGTTTAATTTATTTAATTTAATGAGAAGACTTTAGAGACTTTAATCAAACAAAATGATTTATTTAATTAAATTGAGACATAAGGTTAATTAAATTAAATTGATTATTTTAATCAATAGAGGGGAAAGACTTAATCAAATAAATATTGATTTATTCAATTAAGAGATAGAAGGTGATGATAATCTGAGAGTGTGATTTTGGAATAAATTTCGTTAGTAATCAAGATCAAGTGTGCTAGATCAAATTGTACATTTTCCATGTCTACATTTTGCCCTTCTTTGAATAAATGTACTTGTTGCATTGATTCAAAGAATAAACTTCTTTGATCAAAGTTCAAAAAATTTCAAATTTTTCAAATGCCCCACTATTGCCCCAGTGGAAGGATATTGCTGGTATATTGCCCCCTCGAGAGATCATACACAAATTTTGATTTTTTGGATGATCTCACAATAAAAAAAGATGACAAGGTGAGTGATAGGTTAAAAATGCCTCACAATGCCAAAAATTGTGTTAAAATGCCAAAAAATGATGCAAGATGGCCCTCATTTGGACAAAAATGGGATTGGGGGACCAAAACCCTAGTTAGATGGCCAAATTAGGTCAAAAAGCCCTAATTTTTAGGCTTAAATGAACCTTGATAGGTCATTTCCAATTCATTTGCACATTCAACCCTTTGAAAATTTCACAATTAGAGCTCTGAGTCTTGGTTGAGATGGTGCAATGATAGCTTCCCAAGCATGTGTCGGAGAGAGTACGAGTGCACCCCCGGTCAATTGGCATAGGACCTGTGGTATGTACCCCTATCCAACTTTTTTTTTTAATTTACGTGCATTAAATAGGGTTGACGTCAGTTTTAAGTTGAGTGGCGCTATATAGTGCCGCTAAAAGTGCTATGTCGGTGCCGTGCAGTCCTATATTTGACCGCATATGCAAATAGCGTCGCGCGTCTCAGTTTGTAATTTAGGGTTTGTCAATCAAACTTTGCCACATATGCAAATAGCGTCGCGCAACACAGTTTGCGACTTAGGGTTTAGTCTCAAAGTCATCCGCATATGAGAATTGGACCACGCGGTGCACTTTGGATATTAGGAACTTGCAAAATCCACCATGGCGGTGCAGTTTGGACCTTTCCAAATTGGGCCACATTTGCTATTTGGATGCAAAAAATTTGTGTGAGATGCTGATTTTTTTATTTTTATGGGACTTTGACACGGTTGCCTCCATTGTGTAGGAGGAGCTTGATGTACTTCACTCGAGGGAGAACAGATGGCCAATGCTCTATAGATTGCAGGGTATGCACATTTTTCTTCAGGCATAGCTTGGTATGCTTGGTCTTTAGTACATTGCTTATGTTCCTCCCATTAAGGCGCACTTAGGTATGATGATCGCTTTGGTTGAGCGGTGGCATAGTGACACTTCTTCTTTTCATCTTCCTACTAGTGAGGCTACCATTACTCTCGAGGATGTCTGGCGCATCCTCTAATTTCCTATCCATGGAGCCAGAGTCATTTACGATCCAGATGCTGGTAGGGATGCTTGCTATGACACGATGGGGCTTGATGAGATTCACTTCTCTGATGGGAATATTGACTTGGAGAGATATCATGGTAGGGTGGGCACCTACAGGTTGATCATTGTGGCTACTATTTCTTGTCTTGTGGCACCTAATCGATGGGGCCGATACTTTAGTCTAGGCTTGGGACTGGCATGGGAGTGGATGGTTATTCGTAGGGAGTGCTTTGCCTAGGGACCAGTATTGTTGGCTTCCCTATACAGGGATCTTCATGAGTTTGCGTATCTAGATAGCAGGTCTCTCGGGGCTAGAGTTACTTTGTTACACATTTGGGCCTAGGATCAGATTCTAGTGCTCTGTCTAGATGTCACACTAGTTGTCTTTGAAATTGATGACCCCGTTGTTTGGTGATATGGCGGGGCAGAGATCCATTTTACCCATATTGGCAGAGGTGGTCTTGCACGCTGGTGACGAGTTCTTGATGAGATGAAAGAGTTTTTCTGGAGGCCTTAGATGTGCATAGGCCCATGGTATGATGATATAGATGAGTTTTTTTTTGCCCAAGAGGACAAATGGATGTTGTGTCAGGAGCATACCATGATAGAGAGGTATATCTCAAATAGGGTGGCCCAATAGTTTAGAGAGATGAAGGATAGGCTAGATGATTAGTATGTGGTGATCTTTTCCCGTACCATGAGAGAGACGACATTGGGCTAGCCCATCTTGACAGCTGAGGAAGTGTCTTCTTTTAGACAATTGGTGGCTTGAATATGGCCGTATGATCAAGGGCTAGCAGATGTAGGGGTGACTCCAGCATATAGAGCCTAGTTTGGGCCTCCCCTGAGATTGATAGTTCTTGGTGCAGTTCTCCCATGGAGGAGGCCTAGAGGTAGGACAGCTAGTAGGGGCAGAGGATAGGGCAGAGGAGGAGGTGGACCACCTCCTAATCAGACACCTCCTAGGGATTTAGCACAATAGTCACCTCCCCAAGTAGGGGAGTAGGATGGTCAGACGAGGGATGGAGGTAGAACAGTCTTGCAACAACAGCCAATAGTGCAACCAGACCATAGAGATGTTTTGATCCAGCAGTTGTAGGGTCAGATTCAGGTGTTGACAATAGAGAGGGATGAGCCTAGGCAGCAGGTCATGATAGTTATTGCCGAGAGGGACCAGGCTTGATCTGAGAGGGATTAGGAGATCGATCGACGAAGGTAGATAGAGAGTACAACTTCATCATCCTAGGGCCAATCAGTTTCTTTATAGGAATACAGAGAGGTAGTCAAGGAGGCCGGGTATTATCACAACACTATAGATAGGTAGTGCCAACAATAGTTCTAGTGCCATACTTCTCTCAATAGATAGGGATGAGGCCCACAGAGGATCATAGTGAGAGGCAAGTGGGAGAGGGAAGCAACCAGCAGGGCTAGCCCTTTGATCATAGTCTGTTACCATTTTTAATTTATGAACCTTGATTACTCTCCCCTTTTTGTAATATATACATTGATCGTACACTTGATCCAATTTTGTATCATGAAAGTATATTCCTTGATAATATATATGATATGATTCACCTTTATGAAATTTTTTGTAATGTATGATATGCATTTCTTAACTTCCTATATGCTATGAGATGTTCTTATTTCTTATGCCCATGCAATATGATGTATGTTTCTAATGGATGTACTTCTTTTTGTATCTTTTTCATGCATTTTTAATGATGATCCTACGAATATAATGTATGTTATTAATGGTGTATTGATGTGCAAATGGTAATGGATGCTAATTATTATTTATGATGTAACGATTTCTTAAGATGCTTAGAATAACAAATTTATATTATTCCCCATAACATAAGATAATGATATGATGTAATATGCATTTTATGCTAATGATCTGGTGGATGTAGAGTGTATGCATTGGTGATGTTCCGATTACTATCATGATACCATGTTAGTATGGAAAGAAGATAGAAGAACTTAGAATCAATGAGTTAGTTAGGATGATGGTGATTTTCTTACTAGGAGTTAAAATTTTCAAAGGGTCAATTACATTATGTTTGATAAAACACCTAGGTATGATGCATCAATGTATAAAGAACCAAGATGGCATTGCACCTAGTGTGATGGAATTTGACTTGACAATAAAATAGGAGTATTCTTGTTCACACTTAGCATGCATACTTCATTCAGGATGTAGTTCAGACATTCTAAACATCTTAGGCCAAAACATAGGAAAGCAAGATTTCCTATGTGGTCAACAAGATACCTAAAACATCCTCTCCAAAAACTAAAAAAAGTACATATGACTAAGTTATTCTATAATTGTATCCCACAAGCATAGTAGACAAGCATTGTAGATAAAAGAGAAAATGATCCTTGCCCCATTCCTTTCTCTCTAAACTTGTTTTGTTTAGACATCATCGAGAGGTCCTTGGAATGGGCACAAAATAAGATAAGCCAAAAAAATACCAAATAAAGAAAACCAACAAGCTAATGCTATTCATACTACTAGCCAAGACTAAACTATTGTGAGATACCTGATGCCTATGTCCATTTTGGGAAGGATTCATCCTAGAACATGTTGTGATCAGGGTTTTGATGGGACTTATTGCGTGATAGGTTATTGATATTCCGAGTTGATTAACTTGCTTGCTTACTTACTTAGACTTTTGAGACTCTGACGATTAGGGTGTTCACTTTTGAACCTACTAGACTTGCTTCTTACTAAATCACCAAAGGATGAAGGTGATTTATTTTATTATGAGATGATAATCATGGGAGATGGGGAGATGGGATGGATACACCATTTTGGATTTTTCAGATATTTTGAGGCTGTTTTGGTATTTTTTGAGATGTTTTCAATTTTTTTTGGTATTTTCAAGATTTACAACGAAGAGACTAACTTAAAGACCTATCCTAGGGGTCTTGAAAGTTGGTCCATAGATTAGCCTTACCTATGTTATACATGCAGAGACCACGTAGTTTGACTGGCGACAAACTTGACTCAATGATAAGATAGATGGGCAAACGGGTTGCCATTTTATTGCGACAGATGCCAAAGGACTGGCCTAAATTGTCTTGGGGGTGATCAAAGATCAACCTTGCCTATGTTCAAGCTCAGAGACGATGTAGTTCAGACAAGGTGGAAGATTGGCAAGACTCAATGATGAATTTTTTGAAGATTTTCTGAGATTTTTTATATGTTTTTGGAATTTTGATGAATTTTCTGAATGTTTTTGGATTTTTCAATGTCTTGGGAAGAGCACAAAAAATATACACAAATCTGATCCAGTGCCAGTTTCAAGGACATGCCCCCAGTGTTAAGCGATAGACTGCTTCAATAAAGGCAGGAAAATTTGACCTTAGGAATATGCCAAGTAGTACTATGGTGGAATATGATATGGGCATCAACTCGGGCTATGGTATGGATGTGTGCGGATGGGTGGATGGAGGATTAATGAAATGTGATGGAATGAATGAGTGATTCATGCAGATTCTGGTGGATGGGGAGTGCTTTATTTACACTTGCCACCTGTTTTCCAGGTTCTCACCAAGGTACTTGTCCAAAGCGCCACTAAAGTGGTTTTCACTAGAGGATGATTTTTTTATTTACTGTTTTTAATCCTTTTTCTGATTTTTTTTTTGGACTTTTGTTTTTTTGTATTTTTTTTGTTGTCACCAAGATGCCTGCTTGCTAGGTTTTCATCAAGGTGACCCTTTTTTTAGGACATTTTTTGATTTTTTTGTATTTTTTGGTTCTGTACCTTGCAAGTTCTTAGGCATAAAACTTTTTGAGATGAGAGATGTTCAGAGGCTCCTAGAGAGGCTTGCCTTCTGGTGTTGCTAATTGATAGGCTCCTAATTTATAGCTGGCTATGATGCCAAAAGGTCCTAGCTAATTGGGTTCAAATTTACCTTTTCTCTCTAGATTCGGTACATTCCTTTGGTTCTCTTTCAACACAAGTTCGTCGGCTTGGAAGGTGTGTTGCCTGATCTTCTTGTTGTAGTTGTGTTTCAGGTGATTCTGATAGACCTATAGATGGTTGAGGTCATCCATGCACCATTCATCTAATAACTCTAGCTCATTCAGTCGTGAGACCCTATATTCTTCATGCATGATGAGGTTTTGCAATGATATTCTTAGTGATGGGAGCTCAATCTCGATTGGGAGGATGGCTTCTGATCCATAGACTAGGGAGAATGGGGTGGCACCTGTTGGCTTGTGAATACTGGTGTGGTAGGCTCATAAGGCAGGATTTAGCTATAGATACCAATCACAACCAGATTCATTGAATTTTTTCTTAAGGATCTTCAGAATGGTTTTATTAGTGGCTTCTGCTTGGCTGTTGCCTTGAGGGTAGTATGGAGTGGAAAAGCGATGTTGGATTTTGAATTTTTTGCATAAGTCACAAACATCCTGATTCTTGAAAGGTGTCCCATTATCAGAGATAATGGATTGGGGGACACCATATCGACAAATGAGATAGTTCAGGATGAACTTGGAAATTTTCTTTCTAGTGATGTAGTTCATAGGAATCTCTTTGACCCACTTTGTGAAGTACTTTGTGGTGGTGATGATGAATTTATGGCCGTTGGATGAGGTGGGTGTGATTTTTCCAATGACATCGATCCCCCATTGTGAAAAGGTCAATGGTGTAACAATAGGATGGAGTTCCTGAGCTAGTGCATGAATAAGATCTTCATGCTGTAGACATTGTACACATTTTCTGATGAAGTCATGTGCCTCCCTTTGCATTTTTGTCTAGTAGTACCCAGTTCTTAGTAACTTCTTGGCCAAGGTCATACCGCTCGAGTGTGAACTATAAGTTCCATTATGTACCTTAGTCAAAGCAGTCAAGGCTTCCTGAAGTTTTAAGCAATGCAATAGGGTTCCATTAATGCTCCTACAAAAGATGGTTTCTCCTAGGATGACAAAATATAAGGACCTTTTGACAAAGGTTTGTTTGAGGTTCAATGTAATGTTGGCTGGGAGGACTCCTATTCTCAAGTAGCTGTAGATTTTTTGATATCAACTATCACTGGGACCAATGATTTCACACGTATATTCTGACTCTGGTACCTCGAAAGTGGGTACAAGAAGCTACTCTATCAAGAATTTGTGTTTTGAGACATTGCGAGGGATATCTAATAAGGATCTAATTGTTTCCATAGCATTAGCTGCTCTATTATAATCATTTGAGGCTTTCTATTAACCTCTTGTATGGTGTGAGCTTATAATCCTTATTTTGGTCCTCATCATTGACTTGGTTTGTAATAACTTGTGAATCTCCATAAATGTTTAGTGCTATGATTCAACACTGTGCTGCAATCTTGAGACCTATGGTTAAAGCCTTGTACTCTGCAATATTGTTGGTATAGGGGAATGCTAATTTGTAGGATCTAGGTATGCAATCCCCATGTGGGGTGATGAAGAAAAAACTAGCTCCTGATATACGTTGTGTGTGGGAACCGTCGAACTAGAGTTTCCAATGATCGGCTATGCTAAGATTAAAGATGGACCCGTCTAGAAATTTAGAATAAGTGGATTCTCTACATAGATGGGAGCTTCTGCTAGTTGGTTTGCAATGAATTTTCCTTTGATTGCCTTTAGATCTACATATTCAATGTCATATTGTGATAGTATCATAACCCACTTAGCCATCCTTCCAATGAGCATAGCTTCTGGCAATATATACTTTAGGGGATCTATCTTTGTGATGAGTTTGATTTTGTGTGCCAGAATGTAATGTCAAAATTTTTGTGAGGCAAACACTACTTCTAGATAAGATTTCTCAATGAATTAGTAGTTCAACTCATGGCCAACCATTGTTCTGTTGATATAATAGATGGCCCTTTTTGTCCCATTTTCATCGTGTTGAGCTAAAAGAGCACCCAGGGCTACTACTATTGTTGAGATGTATAAGATTATAATTTTTCTTGCAATAGGTGGCATTAATATTGGTGGTGTGAGCAAATATTATTTGATTTTATCAAATTCTTGATTTCATTTTTCATACCAGTTGTACGCCACTCCTTTGTGGAGTAGATGTGAATATGCAATTTGTTTGTCTGCCAATTGCGCTATGAACCTTTGAATGGATTGGAGTCTGCCTTGCAATCCTCTGAGTTATTTTAGTGTCCTTGGTGCTTCCATGTCAAGGATTGCTTTGACCTTTGTGGGGTCCACCTCTATTCCCCTCATCGATACTATGTATGCCATAAGTCTACCTGATTGTACCCCAACGACACATTTATTTGGGTTGAGCCTGACCTTATACTTTTCCAATCTGTCAAAGATGTCACTTAGGGATGCTATGTAGTTTTGTCTCTTCTTAGATTTATCTAGTATATCATCTACATAATCTTCGATGGTTTTATGTATCATGTCATGGAAGATTAGTGTCATGGCCCTCTCATATGTAGCCCTTGCATTTTTTAGCCCAAATGACATCATATTCCAAGAGTAGGTGACCCATGGACATCTAACTATTTTTTTATGATGGTATTATTTTGCAATCATTATCTGGTTATACCCCAACAAGCCATCGATCAGTGATAGCATCTCATGTTCGACTGCCATTTCCACTATCATATCAATGTTAGGTAGTGGAAAATCATCCTTGGGACATGCTTTGTTGATGTCTCTAAAGTTTGTATAGATACGGATGCCCCCGTTTGGTTTTGAAACTGGTACAAGATTGGATACCCATTTTGGATATTCAATTGGGAATATGAAGCTGACATCGAAGAGTTTCTATAATTCTACCTTGACTAGCAAGGCTATTTGGGAATGCATTTTACTTATTTTTTGTCGTACTGGCTTCGCTCCAGGGTAAACAACCAAATGATGAACCAAAAATTCCAGATCTAGACCTCGCATGTCGGAATAGGTCCATGGAAAATTTACCTTCCTTTCCTTTAGAAATGCTGCTAGTAGTTCTTGGTCTTCTATTAGAAGTGACTCAACATAAAAAGTGGTTTGTGGTGTTGTCTATGTTCCCAAGTTGACAGGATTACACTGTTCTTATAAGAATGTTGATTTCTCTTTATGCAGTATAGTAGGGGAGAGATTGAATCCTTCATCCTCTGGCACCTCGGAGAGGTTTTCACCATTGGATGCATCCTTTATTTTTACTATTTTGTGGTTAGAGAGTGCCATAGTGTGTTTTTCAGTCAATAACTCCAAGCTTAGTCTCATTCTTTTTCTTTTGCAACTGAAGGACTCAATCGTCTCCCTATAGTATGCTTGAGTGTCTAATGTGATGTCGAAACTAGCCTTGTGATCCCTGCATCAAACTACATCTGTTATTCCCATGAATTCTAAGAGTGCCTTATCATTTTCAAATGAGTCTAGAATTGGTGGTCCTTGTTGGTCATGGTCTATGAGTTGAGGGTACACTAAGTTGATTTTGTGTGTTTGTTGGTTTGACTCAGCGGGTGAGGCAATAATCATTAATAAGGAGGAATCCTCAAAGAGTAAGGGAAGGCTAGCTTTGGTATCATCGTCGTCACTACTGGCACAGATATCAGCTACGTCAAAAGTGAAATTATCTAGTGGGATACCTGTGCATATAGCTGGTTGAAGGGTAGTTGCTGATACTTGAGGAGGGGACTTGACTACCCTACTGGGAGTACCTCTACCATGTATGATTATACTTAGGGAAGTACATCTAAGGCCAAGGTTTCTTATTCTTCTTTCTATAATGATGGGCTCTAGTCGTCCATCACTATTTCTTCCCAAGCTTTCGTTCATGTTGTAGCCCATACCAAACATTATCTACAACCCTTTGTTGGCCTCATCCATGGGTAGTGTGTGTGTGGTTCCTTCATCACAATATATCGTGCTTGAAATAGCTTTCTCATCAAAAATTTCCTGACTTAGGTCTCCCAAATGGCAGAATCTAGAAGGGTCTGGCCTAAGGGTGTGGATAGGTGTTTCGGTTGATCGAGGTTTCCCATGCGACCTAGGATATTGTGGTAACTCTCCTACAACAAATGCACTCTTCTTCATTCTGTATTCCCCATACTCATTGTACTGGATCATGAGTTTGATGTTAGATATATCAGGGATGGTGGGTGTCTCTGTCGCAGAAGTGGAGGCAAGGTTAGATGGGTTGATGTATGCAGTGGATGGGCCTTCATCATTTTGGTACAAGAATTTGACACATTGATGATATTTCGAGGAAACCACCTTCATTCCATGGATCCATGGGTGTCCTAGGAGGATTTTATATGGTAGGTTGAGGTCAAGGACCTGACAGGTAGTCTGCATGGTTGTTGGTCCCACTTGGATTGGAATTTTTATAGTGCCTTGAGACACTCTTTCTTGATCATCATATGCTCTTATAGTGATTTTTTTTTTCTTGTTAATGGAATCCTCAAAGAGTCCCAAGTTCTTTATAAGTTTGAGAGAGAAAATGTTAAGGCCTGCACCTCCATCCACCAGGACCCTTTTAACTTTATTTTTGTGAATCAACACTTGAAGGTGAAGTGCGTGATTATGAGATGGTTGGGTGGGGAAATCTTGATTAGAGAATGTAAGGATATTTGTGGTAAAGATATTACAAACCATAGCCTTAAACTATTATGTGTCAAGGGTGGTAGAGATAGTGGATGCCCCTAATGCTTCATCAAGGATTTTACTATGGGCAGCCGAAATTTTTAACAGTTCCATGATGGATATTTGGGTAGGAGTTCTCTTCAGCTGGTTGATGACACTGTAGTCGTAGGGAATGACTTTTGTATTTGAAATGGGGGTCTTATATGGTTGTGATTCCCCTACAATAGTGACCTTTCCACCACGTGTGGTGACTCCATAGTCGGTGTTGGATCCTTTGGCGGTAATGACCATGAACATTTCATCTACACATGTGACTATCTCTTCATATACTAGGTTAGCACTAGCATATTTTTTCTTTCCTTTGTTGTTTCCCTAGCTATTTCCTTGATTATTATTTGGCATTAGATTTGTGTATATTTTAAGGTCATGGTTTGTAGCTGGTTCTTCAACATTTATGATCTTGTCCTCAATGAGGTCTTGGATGATATTCTTCAGCCTCATACAATTTGCAGTTGTATGTCCCTTGATTTTGTGAAAATCACAAAGGAGGTTTTCATTGTACCATGGTGGTTTTGTCATGGGTTTTGCATATTTATCAGAGTTGGATATTTTGATAAGGTTTTCCTTGACCAATTTCTTCATTATGGATTCAATTGATTCTCCAAGAGTTGTGAACTTTTGCTTGGGAGGATACTTCTTTTGGGGAGGTGGTCCTCCTTGATTGCCCAAGTTATTGATTTGGTTGTTAGGAAGTGATTGTTGTTGTGTCACTATATTATTTTGCACATTATTGTGATTGTGATTCTATGGTTGGTGATGAGTTTGGATGTCCTGTTTAGGAGCATTTATGACCACCCTAGCATCAACCACATCATCATTTTTGATGTTTTTGTTCCTCGACCACATTCCAGGTTTATCATTATAATTGTTGGATGGGCAGTTATCCTGTGGTGGAGGGAATGTTGATGCGTCTCCTTGTGTAGTAAGGGCTCTTCCAAGAATTGAGTGCCTTTGGTATCAACCGATCATATGTTGTGATGCATTGCATTTTTAAGTAGAACACCAAGTTTTCATCTAAATTGGATATGATTGTGCAAACTTGTTGTTCTTCTGGCATGGTCCACCTACTCTAATTGGCCTTGGATCACCATCTTTGCAAGAAGGATGCAAATATCTGTCATTTTCTTTGTTTGAGCATTGATAGTTCTTCCAAACTAACATCTGCACCCATGTTGAAAGCATAATTTTTAAGGAATGCTTCCACAATTTCCTAGAATTTTTTAATGCCTATGGGTAGGCGAGAAAACCATTCTATGGCAGGACCAGTCAGACTTTGGGGGAAAATTTGCATTAGATATGTGTCATCGTATGCATCCTCCATGCAATGCACTTGAAATTCCCTGACATGATTTTTAGGGTTTCCTGTTCAATTATATTTGTCGAATTTGTGGATTTAAAATCCCTTTGGGAATGGTATCATTGTCAGATCTTTGTCAAATGGATAGGGTTACAAGTTGCCCAAAATTTTGGTTGTTTTTGCTACTTGGAGGTCCAACACCTGCTGAGAGAGTAGTTTGATTTGCGTTGCGACATTGTTGTGCGGATCAGGAGGTGGGATGAATGTGTTTTGATGTGTTTGGGGTGTTTGATTGATGAGAGGGCTACTGGTGGGAGTTTTCTACAACCTTTGTTCTACGTTCAAGGCCTAATGATATACCTAAATTTGTGTCAACAATGCTTGTTGTTGATCTTGTTGTTGTTGTTCCAACAACGCTTTTTGTTGGTCCATCTATTGATGTTCCTATAAAGCTTGTTGTTGGTCTAGCTGTTGTTGCGGAAACAAATTTTTTTGTTGGTCTAGTTGTTATTGCGCCAACAAATATTTTTGTTTGTCTAGTTGTTGTTGGTCTAGCTGCTATTGTGCCAACAAAGCTTGTTGTTTATCTTGTTGTTGTGCATTAAAATATTGTAAGGCTTGTTGGTATGCTTTTTGATGAATTACTTGTAGTTGTGCTTGATATTGTGCTTGCACTTATTGAGCTTGGTGCTGGGCTTGAGCTTGAGATTGTGCTTGTTGGGATACTTGTGTGGCTTGTTGGGCTTGTGCAACTTGTTGGGCAACTAGTTGTGCTTGTGCTTGCTGAGTAGCCTACTATGTAGGTTGTTGGTTTTGTTGAAGTACCCTTTGATGATTGGCCTTCTAGATGCCCTGGATCATGGTGATGAATGAATTCGTTACGTTAGCTTTTGGTGGGATTGGTGGTGGATTGGGAATGGTGCTAATTGTTGTGATGGGTGAAAGGGTTATGTTGGTGGCCAAGATTTGGGTTGTTGGTGATGTGGTTGAGATGCTCGGTCCTTGAGAAGGCATGTTTTGAGAGATTTGAGGACTGCCTGATGTATTGACCATGGTGGCTTGAGTGGTTTCCATTTGTTGTTGTGATGCTGCTGGAAAAAGGAGAGGATTCGATGTGATGCTCGGATTGCCTTGATTTGAGAAACTAGTGGTGGGTAGGGGGGGAAGACCCAATCCAAGAGGTGATACAGGTGTGAGCGATAATGTAGGAAAAGATGGTATTCTCCCCTGGAGGAAGGATGCGTTAGTGACTCTTGTTGTTCCGAAAAAACCACCTTCTTCTTGTGATAGAGAAGTTTGTATGTTTAACAAATAGGATGGTGTTGCATGGAATGAGGATGAATTTGCATGATTATGGAAAGTGAGTGGGACATATGGGTGTGATGGATTCACTAGGATAAAATTATCCAATGTGGTGCTGATATTTACCTCTTTTTTGTTTACAAGGTGATTCTTTTGTAATTCATGAAACATGGCACTTCCCTTGTTTACGATTGGTGAGGTTAATGTGATTGTTGATATGGTTTGGGGCACTTCTTGAGCGATATTTGGATTTGACATTGGGGATATGATCGTAAGAGGCCTTTCCATACTGGTGCCTACATCAAGGTCAGAAGGGAACCAAACCCCTCCTTTTGTTAATGTCCATAAGTATTTAAACATGGCATTGACAATTTTATGATTCTCTCGATTTTGAACCATTTCTAGAATTTTTGATTGTGTCATTCCCAAGTCCTCATTGGTGATTTCCTCTTCATAGCCTTCCTCTTGAGGATTTTGTGATGGTAGAGAATATTTTTTTGGGGTATTTCTTGATCCCACAAGGTTTACTTTGGTGGTTACTTGACATAAGTCACTAGAAGTTGATATTTCTTTGGTATTTTCCATGTTCCTCTTATGTTGTGACCTTTTTTGGACCATAAAATAGAGATCGTTTGATCTTAATATTTAGGCCCAAAAGAGGAGAATAACTAGGAGAGTCCAAGGATCAAAAGGGGTGGTGATGGTGATGAGATAAATGGATGAGGTGAATGAGCAAAAATTTTGAAGAAATTTTTAGTGGTAATGCTAAAATTTTAATGCTTAGATTGATTTAGATAGTTTGACTAGGTGTACTAAGTCAAACAAGATGATGGTGAACTTGTAAAACCTAGAAGTTGTGTTATCCTAGAAAAAAATTGCACAAGAATATGAATTGGCTAAGTGTGTTAAGCCAACCAAGGTGATCATGAACTAGTAGACCTTAGGAAGTTGCATTATCCTAAAGGTAAATTTGTTCAAGAGGTTTGACTATTTGGCTAGGTGTATTAAGCCAAAATAATGTGGTGTTGATTTTTCCTTTAATTTTAGCGTAAATGATGTTCCAAAGTTTCTCAAAATTTTGTTGGTTGGGTGAAATTTGATTGATGGGGATATGGATGAGAGTGAAGAATTTGATCCTAGACATTTTCCTAGACACAAATCTTTTTTTACAAAACCTCAGTATTGAAGAACATGCCTTACTTCCTATGTAAGAAAAGAAAATCTTTGAAAAAGCTCAAGATTCTATTGATAATAAAATGCATACAAACTTGGGTTATTCTTTGAAGCCTTCTTATAGAAATTATACACAAATCTTTCTCTGACCTCAAGGAGCATTTCAAGACGTTGTTCATGAGCTTTTAGACTAATCCTTTTGAATCTTGGTTTTGGGATTTTGACTTTTCGGTAAATCATTTGAGACAAAACATGTGAGATCCAATTTTTATTTATCTCTTCTTAGTGAGTTCTTTCTACAAAAATCACTTTTCTTGATTATTTTTCCAACTCTATGTCTAATGTCCTACTTTATTTTCATCCCACAAGGTCCATTATGTGGAAATCAAGGAAATTAGGGGAAAAAATTCCTAGTGTTGACTTTGGTGAAATAAATGACAATAAAACCCTAGCACTTAGAAACCTCTAAGGAAATACTCCCTAGGGCAAGCAAGAGCACTTAGATTCTTTAAAGGATATTTGTTTCCTCAAAGGGTTTGAAATTTCAAAGCTTTTTTAAATGTTTGTTTCTCAATGTTTTAGAACCAAGCAAGGTGTCTCAATAACATGCACAACCCTAGGCTGAAAAGACAATATTTGTTGGGTTCCCACTTGGATGAATCCATCTATGAATATTTAGTGTGGATGATTAGATGCTTGACCACATAGGATCCCCCTTACAGTGCACTCACTTCTTAGGTCAATCAAGCATCAATACCCATGAATCTCCCATGGCATAATTTTTATCTCTACAACAAAACCACATGTATAACATGCATCAGCTTCAAAGGACATGACCTTTTGCACTAACAAATAGATAAGATTTGACATTTGCTAAAAAAGAAGTTCTAGTGCAGGAATTTCATTCGTGGGGGACTATCCATGTAGTGAGAGACCATTTCTGACCTTCTATTCGGAATAATCCTCATGATTCTTGAAATTTCCAAAAGAATCCACACTTATATACTAGTTGGAAGTCACTTGGATTTAGCGTGTTCCCAATTGGGTCATTCCCTTGGGTGAGTAATTTTTCCCACAAGGCAGGCCCTCTAAGATAAATAATAGAAAGCTAGCATATCTCATAGTTCAATCAACCTTTGTTGAAAAATAAAGGGAGAACACTCGCAATATACCCTGCTCACACTCACATGTTTCGTTCAATTTTAATTCCAAAAATGAAATGTGGAGATAATTATTTTATTCAACTTAAGATCACCAAAAGAAGCTTTTGATTCTCAAGATCACCATGAGGCGTGAGAGAAGCGCATACGGCCTTTTGATGATATTAACTTGAATAAACAATTACAAAAAAAATAACATTTGTTCATTTTAATCCCAAAAAACAAAATGGATTCTTTTTAGAGCACCGAATTTAAATGTGGAAGTTTCCTTGTTCAATTTTTAAACCTCAAACCAAATCTAGTGGATTGTTTCTAAGGTTCCTTTTAATCCCTCCTTCTAGCAACAAAATGTGAACCTCTATCTTGCAATTGCACAAAAACAACAAACAATCACGAGATTAGATCATATGCAAGAAAGAATGAAGGATTCCCCATGAAATCCATTTACTAAAACTCAAACTAGGAAAATGAATAACAAAGTAAGTAAATCCTAATTAAGTAAGAAAACATGTGATCCCGTGGGGGAATTGGTGCCAATTCATGTGTTGAAATTGGCCCTTTCCCAACTCCTAAATTGCAAGTGTTGATGATGTGTGGATTGATCAAATCTCCTTAATGATATTTTGGCATAACGTAGTTATGGAATTGTGAAAATGATGAATATATGGAATGAAATGCGCAAAATTGGCTCTCAATGTCAAGAGAGTAACTTTGCATGAGATTATGGATGAAGAATGGGGAGAGAGGCCTCCCATTTATAGATTTGAATTTGGAAGAAAGAACAAGATTTGGGAAATGTGGGACTAACTTTCAACCAATGGTTAAATTCCACTTGTCACCATGTGAAAGGTTGATGGTTGTGCACATTTTGGTCAAAGTGCCAATAAATGCAATTAGGTTGAATTTGAAATTGAGGAAATGACATGTGAGAGGGAAAAAGGAATGAAATAAATGCCACTTAGCTCAATGCACAAGGAAATGTAAGAGGAGTGAATGCTTTTTTGGAAGTACCCATCCACTTGGACTTTTTGAATTCAAACTTAAGGGAATATTCCATTTGCATGCCATGTGAGGGAAAATAGAGATTTAATAAATGAATTAAATCTATTTTCATATGCAAGTTGCATTCTCTAGAAGATTTTAGTGATAGGGATTAACTTAATCAAGATTTGATTAATTTAATAAGAGGTTAGGTGATTTGACAATTTTGACTTAAATTTTATGATTGATTTAAATCAAAAATGAGAGGAAAGATTAATTAAATAATTTTTTTTGATTTATTTAACTAAAAGGGGAAATGTTAGATAAAATTAAATAAGGTTTTCTTTATTTAATTAAATGAGAAGACTTTAGAGACTTTAATCAGAAAAAATGATTTATTTAATTAAAACGAGACATAAGGTTAATTAAATTAAATTGATTAATTTAATCAACAAAGGGGAAAGACTTAATCAAATAAATAATGATTTATTTAATTAAGAGACATAAGGTGACGATAATATGAGAGTGTGATTTTGGAAGAAATGTTGCTGGTAATCAGGATCAAGTGTGCGAGATCAAATTATACTTTTCCATGTCTACAATTATTGACATATTTAAATAAATAAATAAAATTTATTTATTTAAATAATTAGAGGAAATAAAGAGAGTAAATAATAATTAAATAAATTTAGGAATTTATTTAATTATAGAGAGACTTAGGAAATTAGGGAATTTAAATAATCAAGAGGAATAAAAGATAGGAATTAATTAAATAATTAATAATTATCTAACTAATAGTTGAATTTGGACTATAGGACATAATTAAATATTTAATTATGCTGAGAAGAAATATGGTAAGTCATAAAAAAATAAAAGCTTCCAGGCCTAGGTTATTTTTATGTGTCTACATTTTCCCCTCTTTGTCATGATGTAGTTCATTGCATTGTGACAAAGAAAATTCAGTCAAAACATGCCCCAGTGTTAACTAGGGAGTCCCATGCCCCCTCAGAAGAATTTTACAACTTTTTCAAAAAATTAAAAAATATTGAAAATTGATTCGAAAAGTCAAATTAATAAGTAGAAAATGCTATGATAGAAAAATAAATGATTTTCACGACCCTAAAATTAAATAGAATGCAATTTTAAGGCCTAAGCGAAGTGCAACAAACACAAAACCTAGAAAAACTATAATTTTGGAAGGTATAAATAGGAAATTAGAAAATCAAAGGCTCATTTGGCACTTGTGAAGGTTGGAGATTAGGAGATCTAAGTAGAGATGGAGTGCATTCCTCATAGCGAGCATAAATTATACTAGTTTTGAACATTCAAACTGCTAGAGGGAATAGGAGATCTGGTGAATACCTTAAACCCAATATCAAATTTTGATTTCATGCATTTTTTAGGTAGGGTAAAATTTTAGCAGTCAATTGAGTCATTCAAGGATAGCCGCAAGTACTATCACATTCTCCGCAATTGCCTATGATTCACTACAAGTGTTATGAACACGCTTAGGGTAGGATAGGGCTTGAAATTTTTGTAACATAATTGATAGGGTTCGACGCATCCACGGGATGTTGAACAACATCCATGAATGCATGATGCAACTGACTGTAATGATGCACAACTATTAGGGTTTAGTAAAAATCATTGGGGCTTATGCGCAACTATTAGGGACTATGTGCAACCACACTAGGAATGACGCAAGGGTAGGCATAGGCCACAATTGATTTGGTGCTTTTCCACAATCTGTATCCTATGATGCATCTATGAAAGCATGTGACACATTCATCATTTCATGACACAACTAAGAATTGTGCGACGTAATTAATTGGTGACAAAGTTTCTCTAGAGTAGGATGGATTGTCTTTTATGACATGTACCAAATAGGCTGAGGTAAGTTGTTTAACTAACATAGTGTTTTTCATGTGGGTCACAAGCTCATCTAGACCCAATTTGTACTTGATTTTCATGACCACCAAAGAATTATCAATTGTGGGACCAGTTGACTAGCACTGAAAAGTATAGGTTATTGCATATTGGATTATATCATGTTACCTTCATGCCCGTCATTAGGGAAAATAAGGGGGATGCTGACTGCACTTGCTGAGAAGTGGCATTTTCATACATGCTCATTTCATTTTCCTATAAGAGAGGATATGATCACATTGGAGGACATCTACAAGATCATGTGATTGTCGAATTGAGGTGAGCAAGTCAGATATGATCCAGTCTGGGGATATCAATCTTTGACCACCTATTGTGTATCTAGGGATGTCAAGGATTTGGGTATTGACCACTATGAGATCAGATGGGAAATATTGGTTGCATGATACAAGTTGTTTAACTATATATCATGCACTCTAATAGGTGAGGTAGTCATGCCAAACCATTGAGGACATGGATTTGTAGTCAAATGGGGAGAGATGCTAGTCGAGATAATGGCTAGTGACACTTTATATGCATGGGGGCCATGTATGGTGGTGATGGTTTACTTTTAGCTACATGATATATCTTATCAGTGAGGATAGTCTATGCACTGCGGAGTCAATCTGTTGATGGTCTGGGCTTGGGAGCACATTGCGGTGTTTCATCCACTAGTTTGTTGCTAGCTGGGGGCCAATGTACCATATGTGTATATGTACAGAGGAGCAATCACAAAGACACATGTGAGAAATATTGGTTATTGGTGACATGGATTGGATACTTTGGTTAGCTTCATATGGAGGCCTTGGATGGATTTTGCGTAGTGGCCGGATGAGGATCAAAATCTATTGTGGTGCCGGCAAGAGAGATATATTATTGGGAATATTGTTTAGACACAACATATTATTGACATGTATCTACTAAATCAGGTGTTGAGACAGTTCAGAGAGAACCAGGGAGTGCCACGAGGTCTTGTAGTGTTCGCTTGGTCATCTAGAGAAGTGACTCCATGGGACCTAGTGATTGTAGTAGCCACAATTGATTAGGACATAGATGGATTATAAGAATTTTCATGGGCATGGACAGGGAGTCCAGTAGATGTAGGAACCTTAGCAGGGTATGATGCATAGTGGTTAATGCATAGGCCTATCCCTTTGACCGATCCAAATCAGCCAACTCGAATGGTGCGATGAGGATGTGGTCCTCGAGGTAGGAGATGTGGTGAGAGAGGGAGGGGAGATGGAGGCAAAGGAGGTGGTGGTCGGGGTGGTGGTGGAGGAGTTGGAGGAGATGATGGTGGTGATGGGATAAGAGGGGATGGTGGGAGGAGGTAGCGATGGAGGCTACAAAGGAGGAGGAGCAGGTCAATTTTTCCTATCTGAGAGGAGGGAGAGGATGAGGGAGAGGAGGAGGCAAGACAAGAGGAGGGTATGGAGGAGGAGGTAGAGGTAAAGTGGCCTGACGTAGATTAACTCAATCTTCTCATATGTGTTACTATGATGGATGTGGAGGTGCCCGAGCATAAGGAACAACTCGAGGATGAGGATATGGGTGAGGAGGAGCGGATCCTATGTGAGAGGATTTTGGATGGGGACAAGGGGTTTGAGAATGTTCCTATCAAAGCCAAGGTAGGGGATAGGGATTAGGAGCTGGCTAGTCTATATGCAAGAGTATAGGCATTAGAGGCTGAGCTGTAGATTTTATAGGTGGAGAGAGATAGCCTATAGGTAGAGAGGGAGACTTCAGTGGTTAGGAAATAGGAGGCCAAGCACAATTTTATGGAGTACACTACCACACTAAGTGGGAGTAGTGTAGACATGGTGGTAGGATTACTGAGAGAAATTCATTGGGAGTAGTACTAGAAGGATTTATAATTTTTCAAGATACCACTCGAGCATAGAGCACCGAGTGTGTCAAAGGCACTGAGTAGTGGTTGGTTGCATAGTATATATTCACAGAGTAGCAGTGGGGTTTCAGGACCTAGATCCCATCCTCATGACAAGGCACACCCATCACCCTTTGGGAGTCATGGTAGCTTCAGATGGACCCGGTTTGACTTATGTATTTTGACACTTGTATTTTGTCCATCGAGCCTGTGAGCTCTTATTGTTGGGAGATATATTATGAAATTAAACTATGACACTTTTTTGAGTGATATATATAGATTATTTTTGGTGGCGAATATATGATATGCAGTGATTTACATGATATGTAGTCCTTTATTATGTATGCATTATGGATTATGATGTATTCTTTATGTTATGACTATGTAGCCTATGATGATGTCTTAATTATATCTGATGATGTATGCATTTAATTTTATGGTGCTATGGATGTTGTGTATGGATGAGATATGTATGATTATGATATGTAATGATATTTTATGTAAATACAAATATATGCAAATTTATGTAATGTCGTAATGATTTATGAATATGCCACGTGGTTTATGATGGTTATTTAATGTTTCCTATGTTATGATCCTTATGATAATGCATTGTGTGATGAGGGTATTTTATGATGAGATGTTGTTATTGATGACACGATGATCTAATGCTTTATGTATGCATGATGCATAAATACTAATGGATGCATAAAATGTCATGATTATGAATATGAATGTAATGTTCCCTCATTTTAGATGATGTGATTGTGGTATGTATTATTCTTTATGTTATGATGATAGCTATCATGTATTTATGTGAAGTAATGACATTTATGGGTTATGAAATGGAAATTTTCCTATATGTTATGTTAACACAAATATAATTATGCAAATGACATGTAAATGGATTTATGCAAATGTGGGATGCAAATCGTATGTGAAATTATGTGTGAATGATATGAAAATCCTTAGAGGGTCATGTATGCAACTATTTTTTTGTGTCACAAGATGTCGTCATAATACAAGAAAGAAGAAGCGTTAGCATGGAAGACATGGATGCTATTATTAGAAATAATCCTTCAATATTTTGCAAAAGTACAAATAGGTGTTGTATTAATCATCATTGAGTGGATTATTGCAATGAAGAACAAACACCATGAAATGGCATAAATTGATGGTGTGCAAGGTTGTGCCATTGCATAAAACAAATAGTCATAGACAAGGAGGATCGTGACTCATACAAGGAGCCCAATTTCCTCGATCTTTTTTTCACAGTCAACCACAAAAAGTCTTCAAAAAGAAAGACATGCTGTGAAATGTCATTTCTCCTCAAAATCATGTACAAGACATCCTCGAGGTGGCTAGTATCATGATGAAAAATCAAATGATAAATGTGACAATATTTAAAGACAATGTTTGCTAAAGTGTTTCCAAAGAGTGTTTGTCAAGAGTGTTTGGATGCCAAGATTATTAATGTCGAAATGCCAATTTTGACGAAGCCTATTTTTGTATCAGAGAGGCTAATGTGTGATAAATGCCGAGGAGCCAAATTTAGGAAGGACACATCTTCAATAGTGTTGATGTTGGGAGAATTGATTCCCAATATTATAAGATGCCCCAAAATGTCAGTTGATAT
The DNA here is from genome assembly GCA_007115665.2 of Sequoiadendron giganteum. NCBI lineage: Eukaryota > Viridiplantae > Streptophyta > Pinopsida > Cupressales > Cupressaceae > Sequoiadendron > Sequoiadendron giganteum. The sequence goes on from CM021103.1 coordinate 224,030,179, forward strand.
TGTCGATGCTCAAGAAAGACATATCCTAAAGAAAAAATAAGTGACAAGGGTCATTCCCTAGAAATATATATCCTAAGAATAACATAAAGTTGACATTTGACATTGTTATTAGAGTTTGACCAAGTTTTACTAGATGACCCAATATGTCTACGTGGCTAGATTTGAAGTGTCAATTTGGTTGAAATGTTTGTTGGTTGGTTGTCGAGATTTGCATAAGAGTTGTTTGATTTAGGATGTTATGATGAAAAAAGAACAACTCGATAGACCCTAAGGGACTGGACCTATGGGGCCTTGGGGGTTCATTGATGATGGCCTTGCCTACATAGTGAATGCACAAAGATGTCATAGTTTGACATGAAGTGACTTTGTTTTAGTTACAAAGGGCCTAGTCATGATTTTATTTGAAAAACCTAAAAGGACAAACCTAATGCCTCAGGGGCACATAGACATATGAACTTGCCTCTATTCAGTCACAGATGCAATGTAGTTCGACAATGTCATGGGTTGAGTAATGTGTTCATTAGACTGAAATGACCAACTGATAGGAAAAACCTAAAAGACTGACTCAGGTGGTCTCGATGGTACATCAAATTATAACCTTGCCTATGTAGCAAACACATAGAGACTTTGGGATTTTTTGAGAGTTATTTAGATGTTTTTGTGTTTTTCAAAATGTTTTGTTTTTTTGGATTTTGACATATTTTATTTTTTGGGGATTTTGTTGATATTTTGATTTTTCTATATTTCTTCAAGACATTTTATGATTTTTAGGGATTTTTGAATATTTCGACAACATACATGACCAGGTGTGAGACCCACTACAATCAAGTGATAAGGGTGATGCCCCCAGTCAAGTATAGGACTAACTAGGATGAAGGAGATGGAATGGGATGTGCTCGAGAGGGAAGGGGGATGATGTGCAAGGCATGATGTCAACCATTTTCAGCCATGGAAATAAATAGAAAGACTATGACAAATGTTGTGAGGGTGTCGAAAGATTGGGTATTCATTAAGGACAAAGGTTGATGGAGGGATAGTAGATGTCAAAGCTAGGATTGCCTATGCATGACACTTGTTTACAAAGTTTTCACCATGGTACTTATCCAAAGCACCACCGAAGTGTTTTTCACTATTGGATGAATGATTTCTCTTTCTTATTTTTTATATTTTCTAATTTTTTTGGTGTCACCAAGATGCCTATTTGCAAGGTTTTCATCAAGGTAATTATTTTTTTGTATTTTTATGGTTTTTTCCAATCTCTCTAATGTTATGTGTAGAACTTGCGTAGATGCAAATTATTCATGGGTTCTGATAATTGTTCTTCCTCAAGAGTAGACAAGTGGTAAGCACTATAACCAAAGGATGCAGTGATGACTTATCAACCAATTAGGCTCAAACTTGCTAGGCTTATCATGTTCAACTTGATTCTTTTGGTTCTATATCAAGACCAACTCATCGATGTCAAAATTTTGTAACTCTTTTGTTGTAATGTTGGCTTTGAAGCTATGTGTAGAACTGATATGTCATGATGATGCCTTGTCCCTATGCAGATAACCATGTTAGATGAAAGGACCTGATTTGGATGTAGAATGTAAGAAAAAATTATAACATATGATAAAAGTGGTAGATGAAAGAGGCTATGGTATGATCCCTAATCTTCACACCAAGTGGGGTGCCAAGCTTCAGATGAAAAGGATTTTGGGAACTTGATGAGCTAGGGTACATCGAGGGGTCATCGTCAAGGGCACATTGAATTTTTTTTCCAATGGGAGTGGATGGATGGAACAAAATATATGGAATGAGTGAAAGTGATGATGGTGACACTAGATCAACAAGCTCTTTATTTTACTTTTGTATTGATAAATGCCCCTAGTTATTTTTGGTGGTGAAGTTTTCTTGGAGACCAATACTTTTTTATTTTCACTTTTGATTTTTATTTTTGACTCATCGAATAGCTTTTAATGTTGGCTAGAGGATGTTTTTTGACATTCATTCTCATTATCGACTTGTAATATTAATTGGTTCAATAGATTTTTATTTTGGCTAGAGGATTTTTCTTCATTTTCTCTTTTCAGGATGTCTTTTTGATTCTTGGGATTTTAATTTGTCCTTTTCTTCAAATATGTCTTATTGATCCATGTCTATGATGTGGATGGATGTTAGTTGAATGAAAAAAGTGGATGGAGTTACTGGAACGCTTGGTGGATGAAGGGGAGTGATGATGTCAACAATTTTGTCTCTGGGACTAGCCTTTTTGGTACCGGTCATGTCAACAAAGACTTGCACATCCTTAATAACTTGGAAAGATGACATGGCAGAGGTGATAATAGGGGGGAAATACCCTAACCAAAAATAGGTAGTATGGAAGGATGATGACTGAACATCCCCAATGGGATCATGATCAATGAGTGGTTTATCATGGACATGGGAGGAATGAGTGGAAGCAAATAGGGAAAAGGCGGATGTAGTGTCAAGATACCAAAAAGTTTCAATTGAATTATGACAATATTTTTTTGTTCTTTCTATAGCTATCTTGATAGCATTGTTAGAAGTATGAACCTTCTCAACAATAATAGCATTGTTGTTTGCTGGTAAATTATTCATATAGTATTCTCCTAATCCCATATCACGAACTTGGACCTTAGTGTTTGATGACATGGTGGATAGAGTGGATGATTTGATGAGTTCTAAAGGATCAATATACTAGGATTAAGTGGTGAATGAAGTGAAATGTGAGACCTCTCGATTGATGGGCACTTGATGTTTAGTAATTCCTCTAAGGTTTGAACAATATTGAAAACGATTAGGGTCACCTAGAATGGTGATTTTAGTACCATTGTTTGGGAACTTGAGGTATTGATGATATGTGGATGGTATGACCTTCAAGACGTTAATCCAATGTCGACCATGGAGGATGTTGTAGGATAATCAAGATCAAGGACATGACATGTAGTTTCTATGATTAATAGCCCAACACGAATAGGGAGTGTGATAATTCCCTTAGAAGAATGCTCCTCATCATCATAAGCTTTGATTACAATTCTTTTAGTGACATCTACACATGCATCAGAGAAGCCTAATCTCTTGACCAAATTTAAGGAGCATATGTTCAATCTTTCTCTACCATCTACTAGGACTCGTCTAACCTTATGTTTGTGAATGAAAATGTAAATGTGTAATGCATTGTTGTGATATGGCCTAGCATGGAATAATCTTGATCTAAGAAAGTGACTTGGTAGTTATTGGCCAAATATCCAACCATAGCTTCAAAGTGGTTGACATCAATGTTGATAGGGACTAAAGTCTCTTTTAAGGCCTTGTCAAGGAGTTTTATGTACAAGAGAAATGTACAAAATTTTGAGTATGGAAATTTGTGTAGGGGTTTTACCCAATTGATCGGCAAGATTAAATTGACCTTTAGGCTATGATAGCTTATAAGAAGCGTCGGGTATCATGATTTTGGCTTGGTGAGTGGTGAGGTTGCATTGAAGAGTCTTTTTAATGGTGATGGTGTTGACATACTCATCAAGAGCTTGAAGGTGATTGATTATAGGCCCTCCCATCTAATCAAAGGCATTATGAGTATAGTTAGCCTGGTTATTAATCTTTTGACCTGGCGAGGAGGGATTTCCCAAACCATGATCTTGTAGTGGATTCTTAAGAATGGTATGGTCAGTATTGGAAGAGTATTGTTGATCATTAAATTCAATGTCATTGTTCTCAATTAGATATTGTATGATGTTTCTCAATTGCCTATAGGATGATGTTTTATGTCCATTTTCCCTATGATAACCACAAAAGGAATTTTTATCCCACCATGATGGTTTAAACTGTCACGGATGATATGGTGTAGGTTCTTGCAATTTTATGATGTTAGATTGAACAAGCTTTTTGAGGACATATTCAATAGGTTCTCCCAAGGGGGTGTATGTGCATCATTTTTGGGAACTTTCTAGTTTTCCTTTGTTGATCTTGGTTTTGGTTGATTTGGATGGTATTTTCAGTAGGTGCTAGGATAGATGGGGGATTGATTTGTGGTTGAGATCCCATAAGTGTGATTTTAGGACTGGTTTTATTCATCGCTTTAGCATCGACAACACCATCATTGGTAGCATGTTTATTTTTAGACCAATACTTGTTCATATCATTGGTTGTGTTCATGTTTTTGTTCTTACTAGGGTACCTAAGTTCACCTTGTGCTATGAGGTCCTTTTAAAGTTGGACATCCTTTTCAACAAGGTCTATGAAGTTTCTACAATAATGGACTTGCAAATTATATTTCATAGGTCCAATGATGTTTTAAAAAAACATGTTTACTTTCTCCTTTTTGGGGATTTCAACCAGACAATGGAATGAATTTTTCACCAAATTATTCTTGTGTTATTTTGCATAGTGTGGCAATTGTAATTTCAATGTCAATGTTATAGGAATAGTTCTCTATAAATTTGTTGGTGAGTTCATCCCATGATCTTATCCCTTTAGGAAAAAGTGCAAACCAATCAAGTGTAGAACCTGTGAGCCTCCTAGGAAAAATTATCATCAATTAAGTGTGTTCATATGAAATGTCTACATAATTGGCTATAAATTCTCTTATGTGTTCACTAGGGTTTGTCTTTCCTTTGTACTTAGAGAAATTAGGAACAACATATCCTAGAGGAAATGGTGGGATGTACAAGGTTGTGTCAAATGTGTATGGATGAAATTCAAAGGATGTATAAGTATTCTTGTTTGATAGCTCCATGTTATCTACTTGATTTTGTAAGCTAGCTAGTTGGACAGTTAATGCACCCACTATTGGATTATTGGTGGCATCACTCATGTTGTCAATACTTATCCCTTGTATTCCCATTGGTTGTGATGACTTTTTGAGTTGGAATGTGTTTATGTTGAGCATGTGTATGAACATGAGAAGTGTATGCTAGGATATGTGATCTAGTAGCATTGAATTGCATTTGAGGAATTCATTTTGCATACATGTTTTTATGACCATGTGGGTTGTGACTTGTTTGTGACATGTTCATATGTTGTGACACTTTATTTCCTTGTCCAAATTGATAGATATGACCATGTGGGAATCTCGTGTTTTGTCTATGAGGGCCACTAGTGTTTGTGTTAATTTCAGGACCTTGTGATATAGTATTGGTGTTAAGTTGATGTCCTTGAATGGTTAATCTTCTTTTTCTTTCAAAAGGATTAAATTAGGACATCCCCATATAATTGGATGTAAAAAATGTTAATCCGAAAGGTTGTGACAATTTTATATACTAGTGGTATTGATTGTGGCATGGTTTTTGATATAGTTGGTGCCCCAAGAGTGGATGTTTTATTGATTAGGTTGGTTTCACTTTGATTTTTCATGCCAATAGAAGTATTGGTAGCATTGTGGTGTGGTGTTGAGGGAACTTGACTAGTTTGTGTGTCATGATTAGGTGATGCTGCTCTCAAGGTGTTGACATCAAATCCATGTGATAATTTAACTCCTTCATGCAAGAGTTTGGCTAAATATCATTGTGGATCTAGCATGAGTAATTTGTCTACAAAAGAGCCCACTTATGGATTTTGGGTAGCAACCTCTATGTCTTCTATAAACACATTTCCATTTTCATCTTTGTGAATGAAATCCTTAAAAGGATTGTTGTGTGATGAATTTCCAATAGTAGTGTCATTGAAAGGGTTGTTGGAGGTATCTCCCATGTTGGTATTGTTGTGAGTTGTATGTGAAGTGGCATTTAGGTTCATGCCACTAGTATGGTTATAAAGATCCTCTCCTTTTCCAAAAATGTCCATGTCTCTTCTCCTATTTTGTAATGTAGTCTCAACCATGTAAAATTTTCTCAAAAAGGGGTAAATGCCAATGATATGGAACTAGGTCTATGGATGGAAATTATATGAACTAAGTCGATGTTTTTTATATTTTTTTGGATACAAATATTCAATCCTAATGAAACTATGTTTTTGGTCTTTTTAGAATAAGCAAAGAGTGTCCTAATGCAATGTGATAATAATGTTTAAAGAGGATGCAAGATGTCTAACGTGAGGTGACAATGATGTTTATGAGGGATGCAAAGTGATAAAAAAAAATTCTAAAAGTATAATGCAAGGTGATAGTGATGTCCAAGAGGAATGTCTAATGCAAGGTGAACAATAATGGTGTCCTCAAATGATATATTTTTGATATGCTATGGAAATATCTAAATATGTTATGGAAGTGTTCTAAATGTAAAGTTCAATCAAGCTCTAAAGGTCATCAACTTTGGGAGATTTCAAGAAGAGGTTTACTACCATCCAAAGTTTAGCGAATGCTTCAATTTTGAATTGTCAAAGGACCTTTTTGTGAGACCAAGTGAAATGAAAAAGAGAAAAATTGAGTTTCCCAAACTAGACTTATGAGCTAGAAAAGACTCAACAAAAATGACAAAGACTATAAGAGTGACAAGTGGCTTGGTCCAATGACAATATTTTCTTGAAGCAATGGTTTTACAAAGTATGGAAAGTTGGCCTATTCTAAAATCTACAAAGATAATGACCTAAGATTTTGGCTAGGCTAAAGGTGATTAGGAATCCTAAAATGCAACTAAAGTTTGCAATGGTATGCCATTTGTTAAGAAAAAATGATAAAGTAAAAGGTGTAATGGTCGATAATTTGAGTAAATCTTTCTGGTTTTTGTACAAATATCATTGTAAAAAGGTAGTTAGAGACATATCTTGAAATTTTGATTTTGGATTGTGACAATGACAATTGTTTTTTCTAAGTGATAGCTAGTTACGGTATTTAAGGTCCTAGTTGTGTTCTAACACAGTCAAATGTATTTTTTTTGAAATGACAATTGTAGTTTAGGAGAATCAATTACATATTTATGTGTGATAGTTTTGGTTTTTAGTAGGCGATTGCAGTTCATAGAGTCTCAATAATGTTTCACAGTAAACAGATTTTGGTTTCTTTTTTCTACAATTTTGATAAGGTTGTAAAGTTTTTTTAGTCTGATTATTATTTTCTAGATCGCAGAGGTTTTTTATTGTTCATTAATTCAGAAAACACTTTAGCAAACACTTTGTTTTTTTCTTGGGTTGTTTTGCACAAGAACTTTGAAAATAAGCACAAATCCTATGGCTGGAAAAGAAAATATACATTAGATTCCCACTTGGATTTCACTATCGGCGCCTATTAAGAGTGGATAGCTTAGGAAATCAGTAGCACTAGCTCCCCTCCACAAAACTCACTTCTTAGGAGTACCAAGTTCTAAATTCCCATCAGCCCACAAGGATCTCAAGAATTTTTCCATCTCTTCAATGAACTACAAAAGTGTGGGATGGCTTCAAAGGTCGAACCTCCTGCACCAACAGATAGAAGGATTTTGGCTTTCTACACAAAGGTTTTTAGTAAGGGCATACATCATGGGATATAATGATAAGATAACTCAAGAGGTCTCCCAACCCTTAGAACAAGGGATTTTAACATAATAAAGATACTGGGGGAGAGCTATCACGTACCGCTTCTCGTTGATTACAAAATTTCCTTGCAATCATAAATTTATATAGTGGTTCAAAAGGACTTGGCTTGAGCCCATTACCACTTGGGTCATTCCCATCTTTTGAAGTGGGGTGGCAGGCCCTATACTAATGGGTAAATAAAATTGAATTGAAAACCTATTTTTTGGCCATCCAAGATTGCACAAAGGTGTGATGAGAGTGCATACACAAATCTTTCAATTCACACTCACAAGATTGCTCATTTTAATGCCCAAATTCAAATGTGTGGGTGGAAAAACAATAATCCCTAAGTGCTTTTGATTCTCCATATATTGAGGAACAAGAGAAGTACATGCGCACTAAGAAATTGCTACCATACCATAAAACATGCCAAACACTTGTAAATTTTAAACCCAACTTATTGTAAGACAAACAAGGTACTTTTTAGCCCAATGCTATGAAAATGCAAGTATATTTTAACCTTGAATGAGTGAGGATGCAAGTTGTGTTATTTTTAAAAGTAATGAGTGTAAATGAAGTTCATTTTAACCCATGAATACGAAAGGCAAGTTGTAGTTAATGTTTGCAAAATTTTAACCCAATTTATTATGAAATAAATAAGGTTCTTTCTAGCCGAATGCTATGAAAATATAAGTATATTTTAACCTAGAATGAGTGTAGATGAAAGTTGTGTTATATTTAAACCCAATGAATGTAAATAAAATTCATTTTAACCCATGAATGTTAAATGCAAGTTGTAGTTGTTGTTTGTTTGTTTCTTAAGAATGAAATACTTTATGAAGATAAACAACAAAACAAAGTTAGTATCCACCTCTAGCTTGCCACATGCTACCAATAGAATATCATTAACTAGAAACCTCTAGTCTACCAAAATATAAAGGCTGAAAACTAGAACTAATGGAAAAAATTGAAAGAAAAACCTAGATGGGAAGTTAGGTCATTCTAACTATAGATGCAACCCACAAAAATGATCAAACGTGTCTTAGAAAATGTGATTACACCTTACGGGATGTCGATTGTGGTTCACTACAATAGATGCAGCCTAAGTTTTTGATGATTGTGGTGAACCCAAAACACGGATGCGGCAAATGACATTCAGTTGCGGTGCATGAGCCTAAATCCATTCCTGCAACCTGCAAAAATAAAAAACTTGTATGGAATTTGCAAAATCTTTGTCTTTCATGTCAGGTTCACCAAATGCAACAAAGGAAAAATTCAAGTTAGCATTAAGCAACATAAACAAACTAAACCCTAGCTAATAGTGAAGCACAATGGAACATAAAAGAATAAACCAATGAAAAATCTCACCATAACCTTCATGCATTCCAGGATTCATCTCCATTTCCCCTCTCTATTTTCTTGTAAATAGTATTTTTGCTCAAATTTTAGTTATAAACTATGACCTATGACAAAGACCTAACAAAGTATTGAAGGATTCAACTAAGAAATTGCAAGTGTACTAAAAAATTTGCAAGCATGAAGTGACAAAATGAGGTTGATATTTCCCTTTTATAAATTCAATGTTCTGGATGAATGGCCAGGATTGATAGTTAACAAATTCCCTAAGATAGAAGGTTGAGATTGAATGTGATAACTAGAAATTAGGGTTAGGGAAGAATTAGGTTAAAGTTTGAAATGGAGGGTTGTGATTAATGGAATGAAATGCATCTGACAAGAGGATATTGGGCATGGAAAAAGAGATTGATGGGGAATCAAATAAGAATTTAAAATTATTTGATTTAAGATGGAGTGTTGACCTTTTGAATTCAAAATTAATTTAATTCAAAATTCGTGGGGTCAGGATAGTAAATATTGATTTTTGATTATTTACTTGGTGGGAAAATGGGAATAGGAATTTAAATAAATGATTTTATTTAAATTTGGAGGAAAAGACAAAAATTAAATAATTGATGACAATTATTTAGTTGTAGAGGAAAAGGATAAAGTGAATAATAATTAAATAAATTTAGGAATTTATTTAATTATAGGGGGACATAGGAGATTAGTGACATATTTAAATAATCATGAGGAAATAAAGAGAGAGAGTAAATAATAATTAAATAAATCTGGGAATTTATTTAATTATAGAGTGACTTAGAAGATTAGGGACATATTTAAATAAATTAACTACAGTTTATTTATTTAAATAATCAGGAAGAATAAAATATATGAACTAATTAAATAATTAAGAATTATTTAATTAATAGTTGAATTTGGACTATACGACATAATTAAATATTTAATTATCTTGAGAAGAAATATGGTGAGTCAAAAAAATAAAATCTTGTAGGCCTAGGTTATTTGTATGTGTCTAAAGTAAAGTGTTGTAACACACTTTCACACTTCTCTAGGCTTCTCATTAATAATTGGGATTTCTTGGGCTTTAATTGGCCCTATTTTGCATCCACGAGTCTCATTTATTGCAACTTTTTAAAGAAATTTGACACCAATTATAATTCAGGTGTTTTTGGCTTGTGTGGCCCAGATTTAAGGATCTCAGATGAATTCGCCACCTTGGGTGAATGGGTCTCACTTGGATTTTTTGGCCCCAAAACAGTTTTCACACATTTCTAGACACTTTTGGTTTTTGGTCCCATAAATTATGTCAGATGTGACTCATTTTCCACCTTGGGTGAATGAGTCTTGTTAGACCAAAATTCAAATTTCTAGTGGGATTTTATTCTACTAGATTTGATGTCGGTTTGTAGTGTTGTATTTTCAAGAATTCTTGCATAATTGAGTATAAATACAAGGTTCTTTCTCTCATTTTCATACCTAGCAATCTAACAAGAAATCAAGTGTTCACAAGAATTCACAAGAGCATTCAAGAGTCATCAAGGGTAGATTATCAAGAATTTTAGAGCATCATTCAAGTATCAATCATCATGTCAAGGATTTCATATATCATGTTTGTTATTGTGCTAACAATTCTGATGTAGAGTTTATGATTAAAGAAAGTGTTTCAAGAAAGAGTCAAGAACCACATCCATTGCATTCATTTCAAGAATATTTGTAGCACCTTATTGCTAGGGTTTAGTGAGTTGCAACATTGATATTTATTCATTCGTCATTCTCCATTCATATTTTCTTTCATTTAATGGTTTAATTACCAACAAGGGGTTTGACCAAGGCAAACCCCTATTCACTAACCCCACAAAAATTTCCCTCTCCTTTGTTTTTGATTTCAAGGGCTACGTTGCAGATTTCCTAAGAGAAAGATTGGAGAAAAGTTGTCAAAGTTGTCATCAAGTCTTGGAGAAGCTTAAAGAAGACCTATAGGTGGTAATTTGCAGTTTCAGATCCAAAAATCAATCAAGAAGAGTAGAGAAGGCTAAGAGGAACAAAATCTAATCTAGAACTTGAACTAGAAAATTAGAAGTGGAATAATTCACCACAAGTGGTGAATGATTCCCACTATACACGATTGATAGATATTTTTACAAATCTAGACACCCTTTTGGTAGAAACCTGTTCTTGCACATTTTTCTAGAGTCCCAATTAGCCCAATTAGCCCTGATAATAGATTTTTTAGTGATTCAGACCTCCATTCTGGTAATGCTTTTAAAACCTATGTTATTTTAAGCTCGTTCCATGATTAAAATGACCATTTTCTCCTATGATTAACAAGTTTGGTTTGGGGTTTTTGGGATCTAGTACCTTTGTTTAAAATTGCCAAAGCCTTAAACTCTTGTGATATGTTTTTGCATTGACTTGCTCTACTAGGTTTCTAGTTGCTTTAGTTATGACTTAATTCATCTTGATCATGTTGTTACTGGCCCCTTCCTCATAGACTTGTCGGTCATGACTTGTTCATTGATTATTTATAGATCTTCCTATGGTTTGGCTAGAAATGTTTTGTAAAATTAACTTACGTCCTAAGTGTTAAGTATGTCCACCTAAGGATCATATCCCATTAACCTAGTCATGGCCCCTTTTTATGACTAAATTTAATCACATGTGTAGAAACCTAGTTCGTCAGATTCAACGATTAAATCCTAGCCATGAGCACATATTGCACAAGACTGAAATGACTCATCTCTGAAGAATTGTATAGCTTGCATGCTTGTGACATGTGTCCCTCTACAAGATGTGGGAGCCAGTTTCTACCATCCTGCTCGATGTACTTGAGCTAGATAATAAACAATGATAATAGAGCTACATGATCAAATCTTAGTCATTGAGCGCAGACTGTGCAAGCCTTAAAATGTTATTTTAAATCCTGCTACACGGTGTGTGTGATTGTGATTCATGTATCGTTCTACCGGTGGGGATAGGACTGTTAGGCCCTCCAATGAATGACTTGGATTCCAATTGGTGAAATCTTCATTAGTCAATTCAATGGTGAATGAAGGTGATGTGTCTTCAAATAGTTCTCGCTTGATTAGAATTTTCTGATGTGCCATGATGAAATCAGATCTATGGATATGATTTAAAATCAAAATTGCAAATGTAAGAGTCATTGACTTTCACATGAGTGAATATTACTTGCAGTAAATACACCCAAAGCCATCTAACAAGTACATAATTGCATTTAAAGATAGTTTTTCTACACACTTGAAGATTATAGGCGATTCATAGATACCCTCGAGATCAAAAAAACATCTTGTAGAGTTTGTGGTGGCCAAAATTGGGATTTCCTACCATAAAGAAATTCGTAAGTAGAGTGATCACTTTCTTTGTATTTATTTTCTAAATAAAAGGAAGAAAATGGCTTGAATTAGGGAAAACAACTAGTGTTAAAATTTGTATGTTTATTTTAATTGCTTTATTTGTGTTTGGGCATGTATTGATAAGTGGTAGGTCTAGTCAAATTACATAAAACTGTATCCCATAGGTGGTGTCTTAATACATGAATGGAGGTGCTAGGTTTTTCATTTCTTTGCAATATGACCTCAATAGTTTGATACATGTTCTTTACCTATGGCACCCAAAACCAAAACATCTAGTTCGGGAACCCCAAGTATAACTCTCTCTCGGGATGTAATTAACCAATTAAAACCCTCTACTAGAAAAAATTTTGAGGGAGCTATTATTTCTTATGGTGATAGGGTTTAGGAGGGGTTGAAAGATAAGATGTGTGGTATCAAAGATGCAAGTTTTCCATTTTCTAGGTGGAAATTATTTCATAGTTTGTTAGGGAATAGAAATTTGGGTGTCCTTGTTTGTAATCCTTAGAGGTTAGACTTGGGAAAACTAGTGGTGCCAAATGTGTACATAGATGTCAATTTGTTGAAGGACATTTCCTCAAGGTACAACCCTATTACCAGAGTAGTCAGGTCATATTTGGTCAAAATAAATAAAGAATAATTTGCAGATATCTTCATCCTACATGAATGGAATGAGGGTATGATCCCAATTGACCTAAATTCTTTTAGGGAGGAGTATAGTGATGGCACTCTCAAATTTTGTAAATTTGAGAGATGCCTATTATAAAAATTTTGCTTCTGCACTTTCATAAGTGCACTTGAAGAATTAGTCCTGACTGACCAACATTGGAGGCTTACAATTTAAAGCCTATTGATTGTCATGCAAAACCCATTTGTAGACATACTCAGTAGACATATGTGAGTAGGCATGTCAAATTTCAACTTCCCATGATAATTTTTGACAGACATGTCTCTCGGAGGTCGTTTGAATGGTTTCCCAGATTGATTCCTAAGTCAACCTGGCCTGTTTTGACTATTTTGCAGAAGTTGCAAAAAATAAATTTGGACCAACCTTGCTGACCTCGCAGACCTCATAGACCTCGTAGACCTCACGGACCTCGCGGGATTAGGGCCGACCTCGCAACCTCACAGCCTTGCTAACCTCACAGGATTATTGGTGATGCCATAAAAAGGTGCGAGGTTGGTGAGAATGCAACCTCGGGGACCTCGCGGACCTCGTGAGAATAGGGTGATCTCGCAGGCCTTGCCAAATTTTGATGACATTTCTAAAAGGAGTGTGAGGTGTGTGAGAATGCACAGGAGGAGCCTGGTTTTGAAAATTTTAAAAAATTTAATAAAGTTGCAATGGTTGGAGATTTAAAAATGGGGTGGGACCCAGTGGAATTTTTTGGTGAACAAGTGGTGGGGATAAAATTTTAATTATTTACCCAAATAGTGGAAGGTGAATAAAGTATTCACGAAAAAATGTTACAAAATGATTTTATTAATCATTTTATTCTACAAGGGGTGAATAAATTTATTCACTATGTAAGTGAATATTATTTTACTGAAGAGGGTAAATGGTTTTAATGGAAAATATTACTTTGAGTATAATGCAAACAGGTGAATAAAGTATTCATTTTAATTTTTGTTTGCTGGGAAATGTAACACCATGCCTTTTCAAGTAAGATTATAACTGAAGTTCTAGTTGAGTAATGATGTAATATTTTGTTCATTGAAGATGAATAAAACAAAACACAATAGTGCAGTATTGTAAAGTATGCAGTATATTTTGCAAAGGGGAAAATCAAAACAAAGAGCTGAAACAGTTTGTGCACGAGAAGAGGTTTTTTGAGCAGCTAGATGAAATAAGAAGATTCTCCACATGGGCTGATTTTCTGTTGCTAAGCAATGATGAGCTGAAGCATTCTGAGGGGAATATGTTTGTTGCTGCAAAGGAAGAAAGAAGAGAAGATATTATTTTCATTTTGATCAATGGGAATGACGTTGCCATGTGTCTACAACATATTTGAATTTAGGGATTCTTCTATTTCGTCCATTCTTCTATATCTTGTTTTCTCTTCTCATTCTAAAGGGTTCTGAGTTTTTGTATTGGGCTGGGTAGATAGAGGTTTGTTAAGTCTAAGTTAGTTTTGAGTCTAGAAGCTGTAATTTCTGATTTTATGAGCAAATACAACCAGTTTGTGCAAATAAATCATGAAATGTGTTTACATTTTCATGAATATCTTCAATTTTTCTCCATACTTGTACAGTTAAATCATATGAATTCAATAATACAAATTATTTTGAGTTTATCATCTCAAATTTCATGAGATTGTGTTATTTGTTTATGGGTCTCTCTTAAAGAAATGGTTAAATACTGTGAGCATATAATAGTGATTTTAAGTGTCCAGATTGGATTTGATAAGGAGAATTTGATGGATAATAGGAGTGGGATTGTTGGTGTAAGACACTAATAGTTGATGCAAAGCATCAACAATTTTAGATCCATTGGTTGAATTCCATTTGCTAATAAAGTTGTCTTATATATTTGACTCCATGGCCCAGAATTGGCAATGATTCATCTTGCAACTTAATGCATCTCAGAAACAATTTTAAATGTAAAATAATTCTTGTTCTTATTGTTTGGACAATTGTGTCTGTCATGTTCTCCTTGCTGATTAGTGAAATTCATTCAATATCTTGCCAATGTTAAGTGATATTTTAAGTTTCTTAGGAATTCTATGAGAGCATAATATGTTAAGCAATATCCTGTTACTTGTGTGTTTAGATTGTTTGATGTTGCTAAAGGGTTACCCCCCTAGGTCTTATAGAGCTTGAAGTGTAGGAGATGTCAGTCTTTGACTGAATCTTGTCAGTTGGCGACTAGGGTTTGTGGTTCTTTATAATGGAGGTTGGCTACCTCTTAGGGAATTGCAAATCCTAGTTGGGTTGCAGTTTTAAACACCAACAGAATTATGACTCTGCTGGAGAGAATTTGAGAAAATTCTAATTGCAAAATATAGCCTTAAGAGTCAGTGCATAGAGTCAAACACTTTGTCATTCTGATTTAGTTCAAAGTTTAAAAGATTTCAACCCTGGAGAAGAAAGTGTTCCAGTGAACCTGAACAATTTTGTAATCTATGGTGCTCTGCTAGTGGAAAGGAACTCAGAAAGAAGTCTAACTATGAAAGAACTTCATACTGCTTGAAGTTCAGTCCTTTGTGAAAAGAGGTGGCAACTCTGTTTGATAGAACTTATTAAAATTTAAAGAGAGTTCCAGATCTACAAACATTTCCAGTCAGGAAGACAATTTGCATCAACTACAAAGGTTTCCAGGTATTCCTCACTCTTGGTTTTCAAGAAATTTTTGTATGAAAACCATGTTTGAATAGTTTAGGAAGAAATTGGGTTCCCTATTGAGTGATTAGCATTAAAAGAGGGAAATAACAATAACATTTAGTTTGCATACTTCTGAGTTGTAATTTGCAGCCTATGTATCTTGTTGGAGAAGTATATTTACTCTTGAAATTTTACCACTAAGTTGATATTATGTGTAATTCATTTGAATCATGCATTATGCTATTCTAAGATTGTAATGAAAGGTAGAAATAGGGAAAATGAATGATCAACCATAGAGTTGAGATGTAAAATCTGAAAAGGTATATCGAAATTCCTCAATACATGCACCCTGGCATAGTTCCAGATGGAACTGTGGTTTGTGCTCAGTCCCAGCCAGATTGTCAAAATGGTTTTAGCACTGGAAGATACAGAGCTATCAATTTCAATGACCTTAGTGGCTACCCAAATGACATTCTAGCTAAAGTCAGAAATAGGTTACCAAGGTTCATTGGTGATAAGTCAGAATCAACAAACAGACATCTCCAAGAGTTTATAAATTTGATAGATGATTATGAGATTGATCATGAAGATGTGATCATGAGGTTATCTGTTCAGTCCTTGAGAGGAGATGCAAGAGAGTGGTTCGCTTATTTACCAACCTCTTTTGTTCATTCATGGGAAGAGCTCAAGGTAGTGTTCATGGAACAGTTTGGAGAAAGGACTAACCTTGTTCTGATAAGGAAAAAGTTCATGAATATGGAGAAACGAAAAGATCAGTTAGTCCCATCTTTTAATCTCATATTTTCAATGATTATTAGAGAGATCCTAGAGAAAATAAGTCCAAATGATGCTAAATGTTTGGTTGTATACCTGGGAGCATTTGACAAAAATATGAGTTATTTGTTGAGGGACAAAGAGCCTACAACCCTGCTCCAAGCATATCGGATGGCTATAGACATTGAGAACAATTTGAGGTTTTCAATGATGAAAGGACATAGGGCTGTAAGTGTTGATCATCCTAACACACCTCAAGAGAAAGGAACTCATGGATCAACTAGAAATAGTTCTTGTCAAGAGGGTAATGATGTTGCTGCTCCAATAACTGTAATCAGTTTATAATCTGCACAAAATATAGTGTCTCAAAATGAAGATGTTTGTTGTATGAATGAGGACACTAACTATAATTAGTTTACAATCCACACATGTGCAGATCCTTGCAACAGTAATGAAGAGGAAGATACATGGTATGATGAACAAGTGAATATGCATGCCATTTTTTCTTGCAATACCTTGTGTGATGAAAAAATGAAAGAGGTACAAGACATCTTTCCATGTCCTATTTTGGTTTGTGAAGATGATACAAATGTTGATGACATTCCTTTTCAAGTTAGTGAACAAGACATTGAAGATGAAAGTTCAAGAACCTACTCTGAGGAATCTAAGCATGGTTTGTGTAGTGATAAGTCTTCTGATGGGGATGCTAATGAAGGTCAAATTGATTACTCTTCTACTGATTATGAATGCCCTTATAATGATGAAGAAAATGATGAACCTGTTTATGCTTTTTCTGCTCATGACTGTTTATGTGAAACAGAGATGGAAACAGTTTCAGATGCTTGGCGTGTCCCATCATGTAATGAAACTATTGGTTGTTCTAGTGATGAGATCACAGAGAGGGTCCATCTGCAGTCCTATGGTTATGATGAATTTGGTAATTTGTTTGAAGATAAGAGTGATGGTGAGGTTATGTATTCATCATTCAATGTATTAGAACCATGTAATCCTAATTACAATATTACCAAGATTGGTGATCATGCTGATTTTTCTTATGCTGGCCATACTAGCTTGAATGAAGTAGACTTGAAATTTTTTATATCAGATGAGGATGATGTTAGTATGCAGATGTGGAAGACATGGTTTCACTCCCAGATTATGTGGATATGGCAGAAATGTCAGATGTGTGTACTGAGCAATCTGAGAATGGGAATGAAGTTGAAGACTTGTCTATTTTCTCTTCTAGTGATTGCAATGAGTGTGAGTGCAAAGATGACTTGAAGGATTTGGACCTTCAGGTTAAGGAGGCTGAAACTCTTATGTCAAAAATAAATATAATGGAGAATCCATTGTTTGATGAGCCTCCATCTTCATTAAAGATGAGAAATGATGAAACCTATTGGTGGAGAGATAACCCACTCTTTGCTGAGAGTTCTAATAATACATTTCACACATGGTTGGAATGTGGTCTTGAGCAAGGAAATGAACACATTGATGAACTCCTTGAGGGCACCTCTTATGGTTGTTTTACATTTGAAACAGATGTTTTAGGTAAGGTTGAACATCTTGGTGTCAGTTACTTGGAGGAGTTTGAACTTTTTCAGTTTCTAGTTCATCTGGAAAGTGTTTTTATAGAACATGACAATGAGATGAATAATAGGAAATGTTATTTTCAATCTGAGCATATTACATATGATGAATATAACACACATGTGTCATGTGATGATGAAATTTTGTAGTTGGTGACTGATTATGCAATGAAGATTAATAGAGATTGTATTGGGAATGATATGTTCAGAAGAGTGGTTAGAAATGTCAGTGGCAATGTTTGTAATCAGGCAAATTTCAGTGGTCACCACATTTTCCAACTTGTAAGAAGAAGGTCACCTATATTGTTTTGGTTTGACAAAGGAAAGAATAGATTGAGGAGGATCAACTCTTTCTATAGAATTATATTTGATAGAGGTAAATGTTGATCCCCATTTTTTCATTTGGTGGCTTGGGGTAATCAGATGAAATTAAAAAAAACAAGTTGCAAGGAGGAGCAGTTTGAGGGTACCTGTCAAACTCAGATTTTGGTCTACTCTCTAGAGATCTAGAATATTTCTATGCCCACAGGGGGCATACATCCCTAGTCAGAGCCACTGATGGCACTCTCAAATTTTGAAAATTTGAGAGATGCCTATTTTAAAAATTTTGCTTTTGCACTTTCATAAGTGCACTTGAAGAATTAGTCCTGACTGAACCACTTTCGAGGCTTATAATTTAAAGTCTATTGATTTTCGTACAAAACCCATTTGTAGACATACTCAATAGACATATGTGAGTAGGCATGTCAAATTTCAGCTTCTCATGATAAGTTTTGATAGAAATGTCTCTCGGAGGTCATTTGAATGGTTTCCCAGATTGATTACCGAGTCAACCTGGGCTATTTTGACCATTTTGAAGAAGTTGAAAAAAATAAATTTGGCCTGACCTCACCAACCTCGCAGACCTCACAGACCTCATGGACCTCATAGGATTGGGGCTGACCTCACAACCTCGTAGCCTCACAATGTCACAACCTTCCAGCCTCACTAACCTCACAGGATTATTGGTGATGCCATAAAAAAGGTGAAAGGTTGGTGAGAATGCAACCTCGTGGACCTCACGAGAATAGGGTGATCTCGCAAGCCTCGCTAGAATTTGATGACATTGCCAAAAGGAGTGTGAGGTGTGCGAGAATGCATGGGAGGAGCCCCAGTTTTGAAAATTTTAAAAAATTTAATAAAGTTGCAATGGTTGGAGATTTAAAAACGGGGTGGGACCCGGTGGAATTTTTTGGTGAACAGGTGGTGGGGACAAAATTTTAATTATTTACCCAAATAGTGGAAGGTGAATAAATTATTCATGGGAAAATGTTACAAAATGATTTTATTAATCATTTTATTCTATAGGGGGTGAATAAATTTATTCGCTCTGTAAGTGAATATTATTTTGCTGAAGAGGACAAATGGTTTTAATGGAAAATATTACTTTGAGTATAATGCAAATAGGTGAATAAAGTATTCATTTTAATTTTTGTTTGCTAGGAAATGTAACACCATGCCTTTTCAAGTAAGATTATAACTGAAGCTGCAGTTGAGTAAAGATGTAATATTTTATTCATTGAAGATGAATAAAATAAAACACAATAGTGCAGCATCATAAAGTATGCAGTATATTTTGCATAGGGGAAAATCAAAACAAAGAGCTGAAATAGTTTGTGCACGGGAAGAGGTTTTTTGAGCAAATGGATGAAATAAGAAGATTCTCCACATTGGCTGATTTTCTGTTGCTGAGCAATGATGAGCTGAAGTAGTTGGAGGGAATATGTTTTTTGCTACAAAGGAACAAAGAAGACAAGATAGTATGAGGGTAAGAAATTATATCACCCCAATTATGAATCAAATTCAAATCAAGACTCTTTTCCAAGGGATGTTCCATTAAGATTAGGATTTATTGAAATCATGAGGCAACTGAGAGCATCACAAACATCACATCTGCTAGAATCAATAAAGAAGGGTTCATTCTTCCCTGAATGGATAACATTTACTAACTTTGTGATGGAAAAAGGAGGTTGGAAGGATTTGATTAAATTCTTGGCACCCCATCAGCTAAAAAATGTATGCCCAAGGAATCATGATCCAAAGGTTTTTATTGCTGGTTTGAAGGCATTACACAGGAGTGGTCCATTTGTACACAATTTCTAGTAACCTAAGGATGTCATTAGAAACATCATTGATTCTTCTAAACAAGAAGAGAGGAAGGAAAAGTACTTGGCTTTCCAAAAGATGATGAAGCAAGCCACAAAGAAGAACCCCAAGTATGATCCTATGCACAACATTGTGGGTGATTTCAATAGAAGTGAATATGTTCTTCATAATTTTGAGTACATAGTAGGTATCTTAAGGGCAGAGCGTGTAGTGGTAGATAAAGGAAAATTAATGGATGTGGAATATAAACCTACGGTTGTACTTGAAGAAAGGCCTTCTTATCAGCCATAACCAGAATTGAGAATCTATTCTAGAAGGAAATATAAGGCAAAGAACTAGCAAACATTGCCAACTCCATCCACATTAGAAGGGTCAAGAGTTGTCTCCCCTCATAGCTCAATTCCATCACGTCCTAGATATACTTCTCATGTTATTGTTGATATTGATTCACCCCCGAGGGAATCCCTTCCATCAGAGCAACACTCGGCCAAGAAGAAGAAGGTTGAGGTGTGCAATATTGTTAATTATTTTCAATATAATAAGGATGATATACTGGTGACCCTTGAGGATATGCCACAAGGGATTCCTTCTCCTCCAAGAGAAGTGGCATCAAGCTCTAGAGCGGGTGATCTTAGGATAAGTAAAGCAGATTTGAGTGGCTTGAGTAATGTTGATGACTTGAGATAGGATGCCCGTAGGGAATTCATGGAAGATGTTCATTTATTGAGACTGAGGCATTTAAAAAATTTGTGTGGAGGAAATTATTCAAGAGTACACTAAGAGGGTAGCCAAAGAAAGAATTTTGCACCCTGATCTTTTAGAGGAGATTGTGCAAGCTAATGTGAGAATTGAAATGAATAAGAATTTTCAAAACATCAAAGTGGATGAGGCTAGGGTTCTTGTACAACAAAGTGGTGTTTTCTTACTTCCTAATTGGGATATAGCTAATTTTTTTGTCTTGGATACAATAAGGAGGGTTGAGAGACCATTATTCCAAACTGAAGAGGAGGCTAGGTTGGCACTTCAAGGATCAAATTTTAGTGAGAAGTGGAATGCTCTAGCCATATGGTCATTGTCTCTTAGTTCTAAGAAACCCATTGTTGTAGAACCGGCCAATTTCAAGGGCCAATTGATTATTAAAAGAGTTGTTGATACTCCTGCACTAGAGGCAACTGATATGACTACCAGTATTTCCAAGTTTATAAAGGTAATAGTGGAAAGTGTCACCATGTATAGGGATACATAGAGGAGTAAGTATAATGAGTTGATTGTTGAGTATAACATGAGTCAACAAAAGTTTATTGAGCTTGATACAGAGGTAGCACTATTAAAATGAAAAATCGAGGCTCTAAAGTCTCATGGACTAGGTTGTTCAGAACATGCAACACCTATGTCTCCTAGGATCCATTTTCCACCTTCTTCATCTGAATAGGAATTATCAATTGTGCTTTATAATATGGGTGAAGAGGCATTGGTGGTTGAGGATCCAAACATATCAGGAGAAGCCTCGTCCACTAAACCTACCAATGAGGAATTATTGCTCCAAATTAAAGAATACAAGGAATTGCTACAACAAGCCCAAAATTTCATGTCTAAAACTAATTCTAAAATTCTTTACACAGTGTTGAAGCATATGAATAAAAAAATCTAGAATACACTAAATATTATTTATTCAAATTATGCTTCAATGATGCAAACAATAAGATAGTTGGAAAGGGACAAGGAAATTGGCTACCCCCTTGTTGGATAAATGGATTCCCAAGCTTGAAGATTTGAAGCTTATAGCAGTTGGAGCCAAAAAAAGAGAGGATAGTTATCCAGCTTTTCTCCCAACTTATAGGTTTTTTATTTAGATCAAGGAGCATAAATTTCAAAGTTATGTTGCTCCTATGGATGTCAGAATAAAGGATCTTAAGGAAAATTTTGATGAGGCAAATATCAAATTGCTGCTTGAAATCTAGGGTACACCTGATGGGGTCAAACCTTTACAAGCATGGAGGGATCAAATTGAAGAAACCATTTCTTCTTAGGCATCATAAATTTGTAAAGAAACTGATATTGGCATGTTGAAAGATATGCTTGAGAATTTATCTTTCATCATTGGCTTCTTCCAAGATTTTGACAAGGAGACTGCTTCTGTGATGGTAAAATATGCTCCATATAGGAAAAAGATGGATCAAATTATTAAATTGAAATGGCCTTCAAATGTACAATATGAGTTGTGGAAGAAGATTTTCATAGGTGATTTGTAGTTGTGAATATAAGAAGAGAATACATATACTTGGTGAACTATAGTACAAGTTTGGCCTTAGAGGTTACAATGGATAATGGTAAGTTTTCTCCTTAGCTCAAGATGTGACAAACAAATGATGAATAATGCTGACTTGGCTTATTAGTTGATGTTGATCGAGATGGTGACTCATATTTTCCTCTGCACATATTTTGAAAGAAAAAAGAAGATACAATAGTACAAATATTATAATTATACTACAGGGTGCCTTTGGAAGGTGGTTATTTTAGTTGTTATGACCGAATATTATGTCTCACAAATATTCTTCCCATTCGAAAAAGTGAATGTAACTGCAAAAGGAATATGTATTACAGCGATCCAATAGAAATGAGTTATGTGTACATATTGGCCTGAAGCTTTTTTTTCTCCCTTGTTTCTATAAAAGGGAATTCATGGCCATATGTAGAGGTCTTTTGTTGAATTCTAGAATAGAGTTTTGTAAATGAGAAGCACAAAGATATTTTGTTTGACTCGAAGTCTTAGGTTATGAGTTATGGTAGTTAACTTTGTTAATTATATGGTTTCTAGGCATGTCTAAAGAGAATATGCTTATCTTCTTGTTCCATTATCTCTCCATTATTGCATTTACGTGGATTATTAATGAAAATATGATCAAGGATTGTTTCATTTATTTTCATTGTCTTTCGGAGTGAGATATGTTTTGATTATATTTTTGGTTTAATGAATCGGTTAGAATACTTTAGTCAAAACATGAATTTATGCACATGCTAAGTGGATCTTATAAGTAGTCATGGGATTTGAGTAATGATATGTGAAATTTAATGTAGTATCATTGAACTCGTGGATGTCTGGAATTAAATTCACCTTGCAGTTCAATTTTCTTTAGTTGACTCCATACCCTGAGATAAGGTACTAGTCTAAAAGTGTTTAATGAATTTCTTGTGATTGTAGTATTTGATTTGAGAACATATTTATAAATATATTTCAGTTGAATTATTTATGGTATTGTATGGAATTATTGGCTTTTGGTATTAAGTTCTTCTAAGGAATTGCCTATTTCTTGATGGATTTCATCTTTCAACCTCTAATGGGAATACATATGCTTTTTCGTACAATGTAGGGTATAAGTAGATGAGTTGCATATAAAATATACGTTGTGGGATCACCCTCCTTGGTTTTGTAGATCCTGAAGTGTAGGAGAAGAGGCATAAAATATTCATCTCATTCATTGGCCAACTGTCTCTCATGTATTTGAGAATTGCGTGTGGAAAAATCATAGGTATTTGGTGAGATCTAAGTGGTTCTTAAAAACCAACCAAAAAAATGGTGACTCTATTGGGGAACGTATATAGTGAATTTTTTCACCAGTGTGCCTCATTGAAATTCACTATAATATATGGTGATATTGTTTATAGAGTCACTCTAGTTGAGTTCTTGTCAACTTTTGTTCAAGTCCTTGTAAAAGGTTTTCACTAAAGTTCATGTTTAAATATCTTGTTGCTATTAAAGTATTACAAGACTTGTGCTAAAAGGTTTGACCAAAAGTACATCACATTTGTTAAAGTTCGGATGATTCATAAAATAAGTAATATGAACTTGTCCCAATCATTTTGGGTGGCAACTCTTACATCTCTACACTAGTGCATTCCAATATTCAAAGATATTAAGTAAGTGAAAAGGGAAAATAAAAGAAGACTCACGAAGGTGACAAAAATAAAGAATTCCCAAGAGCAAATGCGAGGAAATTAGAGCAGAATGAAGAAAAACTCTGAACAGAAGCTGTAGTCAAAGCTTGCAAAGGATAAGCAGCCACGATGGGTAAAGAAGACTACATAATTTGGTAAGTTTGTTGAATCCTTAGTTGAAGTATCACCTAATTTTAATGATGAGATAAAAAGTACAAATTCTCATGGAGAATCATGTGAGGCTGCAATGTCTCGAGAAGATCAGGGCAGTTTCGTTGTTGAATAAGTTTTCGATAACGAATTGGATGTTTCAAGAGAGGAAGCTAGGTGGGAATTTTGGAATATGAGTAATGAATTTCGAGAACCACCAATTCCTAGAGCTAGGTTTGTTTTCCATGGAGGTAATTTCAATCCTAGAGGAGAAGCCCCTGAGACAAAGCCACTTTTTCAACCTGAGGAAAAATTTGTTGATCAAACCTTTCATACTCCTACACCAAGTGAGTATGGAGACTTCTTAGAAAATGAGGAAGATATAGATAAGGATATGCAAGCTTTGGAAGATCAAGAAAAGTGGCTTTCTGAGCAAGAAGAAAAGAATAGACTGAATGCTTTGAAAGAAAAGGCTGATATGGTTAGAGCTAAGGAGCTTGAAAGAAATGCTAGGAGATAAAGAATTGAGAAAATGAGAGAAGATGATGCTAAGTGTAAGGCTACTGAAGAAATTGTTGCTAAAGAAACATCCATAAATACCCCAGAGATTCCTAAGGAAACAATCCAGATGGGAACCTCTCCTACAAACAAACTTGCAATGAGTATGACAACTTCCAAAATTCAAGACCCTATCGCCACTACTAAGAAAACCTCCTTTGTAGACCATGAATAGAAGCCCTTTGATCTGAAAAAAGAAAAATACCTTTAACACTTTCACTCCTAGCACTAATGTAAATATCCATACCTCACCCACCAAGACCCCTATCAATAATCCCAAAACTAATCCCATGCCTTCCACCACACCTCCAAATCCTAAGCTATTGAAATTATAATTGGCTAACAAGAAATTGCAGGAAGAATTAAAGAGGGTTGAGATTGAAGTTTCTAATGCAGAGATGGCAAGGAATATTTATTTTTTGAATATGTCTATACCTACCCGCAAACCCTCATTTTCTAGAGAAACTAGTAGTGAGCCTCATAGGAAGAAATTTGAGGGACATACTCCTGATAGAGGTGGTGGTGGAGGTCAAGGTGGTGGATTTGGAGGAAGCAATAAGAATTTGAATTCATATTTTGAAGATGACGAGGGAAGTAATAAAAAAGGTGGTGGTAATGGTGAAAGTGGGGGAGGCAGGATTGGGAATAAATCTGACAATAGAGGAAAAGATGAGAAGAATGATGCCCATCGAGACAGAAATGCCAGAAGGCCAACTCATATGGATAGATACAGATAGTTATTCTTTAAAAATGTCCCAGGGTATCCAAACCCTATCCTTGATAATGCTCAAAAGCACCTCCCCAAGTTTACTAGTAATAATGCTTTCAGTGGAGAGGATCATTTGAAATCCTTCCAAAGTTTTGTAGAATACTTTGAATTTTGGGATGATGATGTTTCTATGAAGTATTTTATGCAATCCTTGACTAAAGATGCTAGGGATTGGTATAGGGGTTGCTTGAATCAAGTATTGACTCTAAAGAGGCCTTATATAGAAAGTTTAGAGAGTAGTATGGGGATCAAACTGATCCCAAATTTAGGCTAAACTATTTCAACAACATCACTAAAGGGCATAATGGGATGGCCACTGTTTTCAATGTAAGGTTTCAAAAAGCCATGCTTAGGGTCTTTGCTTACCTGAGGCCAAATGAAAATTCTTGTTTTGTAGTGTATTGTAATGCCTATGATTCTAAAATGTGTTATTTTCTTAGGGATAAGAACCCTCATTTATTGGGATAAGCCTATAAGATGGCAGTTAACATTGAAAACAATAAGAGAGCATCAGGCAAGGTTGGAAGAAGGGAGGAATATAAGGCTTTAAAAACCCCTAGGGTTAAGAATGAAAAAACTAGGAAAATCTCAGCTCTTGATGAGAAGTTAGATCAAGTCATTAGTCTATTACAAAAGGAAGAAAAAAATGAAAAGCCTCAGTTTCAGAGAAATGATATGCCTCCTAGGCTGAAAGACTATCCTTATAATACCAATTTGCATAATGGAAATATAGTCAATAATAATTAGAGAAATACTCAGGGCACACTTCATCCCTTGCATAGAAATACTACTAATTTTCTTGACGATCTTCCATGGTGTGAAGTGTGCCAGATGCCTCATTCATCACAACAATGTGTTGTCACTAGGTCTTTAGAAGAAACTCAAGATGACCATGGAGAATGAGATCCTCCCTAGGGCCACGATTAGATGGAAAATATGTTCATGATCAAGTCAGACCTAGAGTGTGGTGAGTACACTTCAAGGGATGATGTTGATATGGGTGATGTAGATGTGTAGAAGCAAGAAGCTAGTATTTATCATCAGCAAGTCTTCTCAGATGAAGATGGAGAGAATTATTGCACTGTGTATACTTTGGAATTGGATAATATTTCATTGTGAAGACCTTCGAATGAGGAAATTGAAAGATAGACAATTGCATTGGCTGCTAAGGCAAGAAGTGATTACAATTTGAGAAATAGGATTGTAAGTGGTAATCAAGGCAGCCCTGGGAGTATTTTTTTTAAAGAATATAAAGTAGGAAACAATGGAGTGGAAATAGAGAATAAGAAAGAGGGAGCCAAAACCAAAGAAGGTAAGGAAATAAAAATCTGGGCCAAGAAAGGCATCAAAGTGAAAACTGAAGGTGGAGTTGTACCTCAAGTTGGTAAAGACAACCATGAAAAACCTAGTCTTCAAATGGTCATAGAAAAGGAAAAACAAGTAGTACCTAAGGAACTTGTTTTCCCTGAGCTACCAAATTATTCCCCTGTGGATATG
This sequence comes from Sequoiadendron giganteum, assembly GCA_007115665.2. Taxonomy (NCBI): domain Eukaryota; kingdom Viridiplantae; phylum Streptophyta; class Pinopsida; order Cupressales; family Cupressaceae; genus Sequoiadendron; species Sequoiadendron giganteum. The sequence continues at coordinate 224,057,076 of CM021103.1, forward strand.
TTTTAATTATTGTCACAAGTCAGGGTCACAGTCGCAATCTTGGAAATGATGAGAATAAATGAACATAAAGAAATGACTGTTGTGTTTATCAATAGTATTGTCATCAGTAGGAAGGAAAAAATGACAATGGAGCAATCTAGATTATATAGTAGACAACTGAAAGATGTTAAAGTCAAGGTAGTGACCAATGAAAATCCTGAAATATATTTGGGAACTACCATTACTGCCAATTCAAGGCAGGTAAATCCTTTTTTCCTAAGTTTGATCATTGATGGAAAATTGCTCAAAAATTGTTGATAGATTCAGGGGCATCCAACAATGTGATATCAGTAAAGATCATGGAGGAAATGGGTTTAAAGGTGGACAATACATATGGTAAATTCTATGCTATGGATTCAAGGGAAGTACCTGTCATAGGGGTAATAAACAAATCTCTATACAAATTGGTAGCTTTCCCAGAAAAGGAATTATTTATGAGCATTATAGTGGTGGATATCCCACCAACTTATGGGATGCTATTGTCAAGACAATGGAGTGCTTCCATGGGTAGAAGTATACAATGTGACTTGTCATTTTCCAATTTTTCCATTAATTAGAAAGATGTTAAGGTTGCAAGGGAGCCCAAAATCCATCACATGATAGAGTATATGGAAGAACCGAAGGAACTAGTAAGAATTAATTTTGTAGACACTGATCTAGATACTTTTAGGGTTGAAGAAGAAGTACCAAAAGAAAATGAGGACCCTGCATCAATTTTTTGAGAGGTTTCCAATCACCTTCAAGGATATTCTACTTGGACTATGTACTTTGATGGAGCTTTTTCCAAAGAAGGCTTTGGTGTAGGGATTATCCTTATTTCTCCTTAGGTAAAACTTACAAATACTCTTTCTTGTTACACTTTTCCTATACAAATAATGTTGTTGAGTACGAGGCTCTCTTGCTTGGGTTAAAATTAGCTTCCGAACATGGCATTAAGTTGTTAAGGGTATTGGGGGATTCTGAGTTGGTAGTTTCCCAAGTTAGATCTAGATTTTCCACTAAGGATAAAAGGCTTAGGCAATGCAAGAATGTAGTTTGGGATACTATTGAGGCCTTTGATGCCTTCGGCATAGATTGGGTAGAATAAGGACAAAATGTCAAAGAAGACTTATTGGCTAACATCGCAATAAGATTGGATGATGTCACCTTTGATGGTGTCTCATAGATAGAGATACAAACCAAACCTATGGTGATTGACAAAATTTGCAATTGGCAAGTGTTGGATGACGATAATGACATCTTGAGATTTCTACATTGTGTTGAAAAAGATGAGAACCAAGAGATTGATTTAATTTATTTTGTAGTTGAGGTTGATGGGAAAGATAGATTGTTTGGAAATGAGATAATTTAGTTAAATACAAACAAGATCCCCTGAGGGTTATTTGCACTAGAAAGGGTTTCTGATGGCCCTAAAATATCAAATTCAAAGAGGACACCCTCTTAGAAGGAGAACTTGGAGGTGATAAACCTGGGGATATAAAACTCCCCTAAAAAAGGTGTATATAGGAAAAATGATGAAATCCCATGTAAGGAATATATTGATAGCCTTGTTAAGAAAGTATAGGAATGTCTTTGCATGGTGATATGATGACCTTAAGGAATATAGGGAAGACTTGTTCCAACATGAAATTCCTTTAAAGCCTGATATGAAACGATTCAAAAAAAAATAAAGGCTAGTCAACCCTATATTGCAACCAAAGATGCAAGAAGAACTTACCAAGCTAAGAGATGCTGGGATCATCAAGCCTATTAGGCTCATCATGGGTCTCAAATATAGTTCCTGTTAGGAAGAAAAATGGTGATATCAGGTTATGTGTAGACTTCATGAATCTTAATGTGGCATATCTAAAGGACAACTATCCCTTGCCCAATATGGAGGCTATGTTATAGAAGGTCATAGGTTGTGAATTACTTTCAATGATGGATAGTTTCTCAAGATACAATCATATTATGATAAGAGAATCTGAACAATACAAAACTATATTTACTACACCATGGGGAACATATGTGTATGTAAGGATGCCTTTCCGCTTGATGAATGCTAGTGGCACATTTAAAAGGGATATGGATGTAGCCTTTTTTGAATTCAATGATCTTTTCCTTTCCATATACCAAGATGATCTCATTTCTCATAGTAAAATGGAAGAAGATCACTTTTCTCATTTTGGAAAAGATTTTTCTTAGAGCTTTAGAATACGGGATATCTCTGAACCCCAAGAAATTTCAGTTTGGGGTAAAAGAAGGTAAATTTCTAGGCCAAATTGTCTCGAAGGATGGAGTCATAATTGACCTTGAATGGGTGGCATTGATTGATAAAATTCAACAACCTAAAAATGTGAATGGAATTCAATCTTTCTTCGAACAAATTAATTTTGTATGAAGATTTTTCACCAATTTTGCTCAAACTATAAGGCCTATTTCCGAAATGTTGAAGAAAGGAGAAAAAGTAGTATGGATAGAAGAACCAAAAAAATCCTTCCAGGCTATCAAGGATGCTATCAAGAAAACACCTGTCCTTAAATCCCTTGACTACTCAAAACCTTTTTAGTTCTTCACATTTCCTAGTTCCATATTGTAGCAAGGGTCTTACTTCAAAAAAATGATGAAGGTTTTGAACAACCTATTGAATTTTTTAGCAAGTCATTGCAGGCATCTGAATTGAAATATGATTCTATAGAGAAGTAGTAATATTCCTTGTTTAAAGCTATTAAAAATTTTAGACCATATTTGACTGGAACTATTATCATAACATGTGTTCCTACAACTACAATCAAAGATACATTTACCCATCAAAAGATCATAGGTTATTGATGCAGGTGGATCAACAAAATTCAAGAGTTTAACATCAATATTCAGATCACAAAGATGGTGAAAGGCTAAGGTCTGGCTAGATTAATGGTTGAGACAAACTTGGAAGATAACTAGGTAAACCAGGTTGAGTATGAAAATGTTTCCCCTATTTTTGATATGCAGACCTGTGGTTGGTGTAGAAGAATTGTGGAATAATTACATACCATGCAATGCCCTGAGGGTATGGCTAACAATGAGCAAAGAAATCTTAAATTACATGCAATAAAATATGGTATAATTGATGGTGAACTTTGGTGGAGAAGCCTTGAGGGTGTATTACTCAAATGTGTGGATGGGGACCAAGCAAAAGATCTCTTGACTGAGATGAATAAAGGGGCATGTGGAGGTCATTACATGGTAAAGAAAACTTCCCACAAGATATTAAGAGCTGGATCTTTATGGCCCACTAAGATGCACATAGGTTTGTAAAGAAATGTGACACTTGTTAGAGGTTCACTAGCAAGTTAAATCTCTTAAGAAATTTACCACTTAGGCCAATATCAATACATGCCCCATTCCAAAAATGGGGCATTGATTTGATTGGGGATATGTCTGAGAAGTACAATGGATGACATGCTTGGATATTGGTTGCAACTGATCACTTTATAAAGGGGGTTGAAGCTATTCGTAATAGAAAAGCTACTAGTAAAGTAGTCACTGATTTTTTGATGAATAATATCTTGAGTAGGTTTGGTGTTTGTGAGAGAATTGTCTCTAATAACACCATGTGTTTTAGGCCTGAGGATTTTATTTATTTTTGTAACTAGTATGGCATAAGTGTTTCTTATTCATGACCATATCACCCCTAGGGAAATGGGGAAGCTGAATCAAGCAATAAAAGCTTGATGAAAATTATTAAGGTGATTGAGAAGAACAAGAAAGATTGAGATTCAAAGTTACAACTAGCACTATGGGCTAACAAGACTATGGTGAAGAAGGTCATTGGGAAATCTCCTTTCAATCTGGTGTATGGATTTGAGGCTAAAATACCTCATAAAAATTTGTTGAAGATGTGCAGGTTTGTCCAAGAATATAATGGTGATATTTGTGATGAAATGTAGCTCAGGATGGATGAATTGATTGAGCTTGATGAAACAAGGTGAGAAGCTCATAAGAGGAATGAGAAGATACAATTGCAAACTAAAAATTTGTATGACAATAAATCCATTGATAGAAAGTTTGAGTTGGGAAATATGGTCTTAATGTGGAATGCAAGGATGGAGGATAAGGGTAAAGATGGGAAGTTTGATCCATTGTGGCTAGGTCCTTATCTAGTTTTTGATACATATGGAGAGGACTCTTATTTCTTGTAGTCCATAACAGGTGAAATTCTTGAGCTACTAGTACATGGATAGTTCTTGAAGTCCTATTTCTCTTAAAATAGGCTATCTTTCCATGTACGTTGTATAGTCCTGTATTTTTTGTATATAGGTTTGGTGTGTTTTCTTTTCTTGTTGTGTCTCCTTGTCTTGTCCGGACAGGTCCTAGTTTTTGGTTTATTTGTGCTAGTTTGCTTCAACCTAAGATCTGAACTCTCGCCATACCCACTAGGGGTATGAATCCTCGAGCTAGAGCCACTGGTAGTGCTTTAAAAAATTGGGTTATTTTAAGCTGGTTCCATGAATAAAAACATCATTTTCTCCTATGATTAATAGGTTTGGTTTAGGGTTTTTGGGATCTAGTACCTTTCATTAAAATTTCCAAAGCTTTAAACTCTTCTGATATGTTTTTACATTGAATTTCTCTAATAGGTTATCAATCACTTTATTTATGACTTAAGTCATCTTCGTCATGTTTTTATCAGCCCCTTCCTCATAAAACTGTTGGTCATGACTTCTTCATTGATTATTTAGAAATATTCCTATGGTTGGGCTAGACTTTTTTTTGTAAAATCAACTTATGTCCTAAGTCTTATGTATGTCCACCCAAGGGTTGTAGCTCGTTAACCTATTCATGGCCCCTTTTTATGACTAACCTTAATCACATTTGTAGAAACTTGGTCCATCAAACTCAATGATTAAATCTTGGTCGTGAGTGCACACCACACAAGATTGAAATGAATCATCTCTGAAGGATTGTGTGGCTTGCATGCTTGTGACATGTGTCTCTCTGTCTGGGACCCATTTTCTACCATCACACCCAATGTAATTGAGTCGGATAATCAATGGTGATAATAGAGCGACATGATCAAATCTCAGCCATTGAGCACATATTGTGCAAGCCTTAAAATATTATTTTAAACCCTGTTGTGTGGTGTGTGTGATTGTGATTGTGTATCATTCTATCGGTGGAGAAAGGACTGTGGGGCCTTCCAAAAAATGAATTGGTGTCTGAATGGTGAACTCTTCATCGATTGATGGGATGGTGAATGGAGGTGACATGTCTTCAAATAGTTTTGGCTCGATTAGAATCATCTGATGTGCCACAATGAAATCAGATCTATGGATATGATTTAAAATCAGAATTGCAAATGCAAGAGCCTTTTTCTTTCACATGAGTGAATAGTACTTGTATTAAATACACCCAAAGCCATCTAACAAGAACATAAGTGCATTTAAAGATAGTTTTTTTGCACACTTGAAAATTGCAGGCGATTGATAGATACCTTGGAGATCGAAAAAACATCTTACAAAGTTTGTGGTGGCCAAAATTGGGATTTCCTACCATAAAGAAAGCCTTAAGTAGAGAGAGCACTTTATTTTTATTGTTTTTTGTAAATAAAAGGAAGAAAATGGCTTGAATTAGGGAGAACATCTAGTGTTAAAATTTGTATGTTTTCTTTAATTGCTTTATTTGGGTTCGTGCATGCATTGATAAGTGGTAGGCCTGGTCAAATTCCATGAAATTGTATCCCATAGGTGGTGTCTTAATATATGAAAATAGGTGCTAGGTTTTTCATTTATTTGTGATAGGACCTCATTTGATTCCTTTTCTTCACCTATGGTACCCAAAACCAGAACATCTGGTTCAAGAACCCCAAGTAGGATTCTCTCTCAGGAAGTAATTGGCCAATTAAAACCCTCTACTAGCAAAAAGGTCAAGGGAGATATTATGTTTTATGGTTATCAGGTTTAGGAGGGATTGAAAGATAAGATGTATGGTATCAAAGATGCAAGTTTTCCATTTTCTAGGTAATGATTATTTCAGAAATGGTTTGGGAACAAAAATTTGGGTGTCCCTATTTGCAATCCTTGGAGGTTTGACCTAGGAAAAATAGTGGTACCAAATTTGTACATGGATTTCAATCTACTGAAGGACATTGCCTCATGGTGCGACCCCATTTCAAGAGTAGTCAGGTTGTATGTGGGTAAAGATTTGGTCAAAATAACTAGGGAATGAATTGTAGACATCTTCAACCTGTATGAATGGAATGAGGGTCTGATCCCAATTGACCTAAATTATTTTAGGGAGGAGTATAGGAATATAATAGTTCTTTTCAAAAAAACAATTTTTTCCATCTATACTGCCTCTATAGGGAAAGGAAAGAACAAGAAAAAAATCAGGATTGGTGAGGATGAGAAAGATCCTTTCGCCATGAGGTATTTTTCTAATTATTTCAAGAAGATGGTTTATTCTCTTTGCCAAATGCTTGGCATAGATGAACCATCCACCATTCCTACATATCTCATGTATATGGCTACACACATCCAATATTCAACCTATAATGTGGTTTATGATTATGCCACATATTTGTGAAATAGGATGCATAGAGGCTTGTGTGCACTCAAGGAGGGAAAAGAGCCTGTAAGTTTTTTATGGTATTCTCTATTGATGCATATGTTTCTATTATTAGGTGAGAAGGTTTTTTTCAAAGATATGGAATTGAAAAGGAGGGAGGATGAAATTAAATTTCCTATCCAATGTTGGACCCAAATTCATGGACAAGGATGATCCCAAGTTTGACTATGTGGTGTTCAACAATTTTTTTTCCTCAACACTAAGGAGATTTTTGATCCATAACAGAGCTAAGATTCCTAGGGAAATCCATGAATTTCTAAGGCCCATGGAAAAGAGGCTTGATTTGAATTTGACTCATTACTGGGGTGATGTAATTGCTTACCCTCATACTATTATTTTCAGAGTATATGGAAATACTATGAAACCTTATGTTTTTCCAAGGGATGTGCCATTAAGATTAGGATTTATTGAAATCATGAGGCAGTTGGGAGCATCATGAAAACTGTACAGCCAAGGAATCATTATTTGGAGGGTTTTATTGCTAGTTTGAAGGCATTACACAAGATTGGTCCATTTGTACATAATTTCAACTACCATGTGGATGTCATTAAAAACATCATTGATTCCTTTCAAGATGAATAGAGGAAGGCAATGTACTTGGATTTCCAAAATATGATGGAGCAAGACACAAAGAAGAACCCCAAGTATGATCCTATGACCAACATTGTGTGTGATTTCAATAGAAGTGAATATGTTCTTTAGAATTTTGAGAACATAGTAGGTATCTTAAGGGTAGAGCACATAGTGGGAGATAAAGGAAAATCAATGGCTATGGAGTAGGACCCTATGGTTGTACTTGAAGAAAGGCCTTCTTATCAGCCAAAACCAAAATTGAGAACATATTCTAGAAGGAAGGATAAGGTAAAGTAGCAGCAAACATTTCCAACTCCAATCACATTAGAAGGGTCAAGAGCTAGCTCCCCTCATAGCTCAATTTCATCACCTCCTAGAAAAAATTCTCCTATTAATGTTGATATTAATTGACCCCTGAGGAAATCCCTTCCATTAGAGCAACCCCTAGCTAAGAAGTAGAAGGTTGAGGTGTGCAGGGTTGTTGATTATTTTGACTCTGATGATGATGATATACTTGTGACCCTTGAGGATATGCAACAAGGTATTCCTTCTCCTCCAAGAGAAGTTGCATTGAGCTCTGGAGCAGGTGATCTTAGGATAAGTAAAACAGATTTGAGTGGCTTGAGTAGTGTTGATGACCTAAGATAGGATGCCTATAGGGAATTCATGGAAGATGATTCATTTATTGAGACTAAGGCATTTAAAAAATTTGTGTGGAGGGAAAGTGTTCAAGAGTACATTGAGAGGGTAGTCAAGGAAATAATTTTGCACTCTGATCTTTCAGAGGACATTGTGCAAGCTAATGTGAGAAGTGAAATGAAGAAGAAATTCCAAAACATCAAAGCAGATGAGGTCAAGGCTCTTGTGCAACAAAGTGGAGTTTTTTTACTACCTAAGTGGGATATAGCTAATGTTATTGTATTGGATACAATAAGGAGGGCTAAGAGACCATTATTCGAAAATGAAGAGGATTCTAGGTTGGCACTTCAAGAATTAGCTTTTAGTGAGGAGTAGGATGATCTATCCATATAGTCATTGTCTCCCGGTTCTAAGAAACCCATTGTTGTAGAACCAACCAACTTCAATGTCCAATTGATTATTAAAAGAGTTGTTGATACTCTTGCACTAGAGGCCACTGATATGATTGTCAATATTTCCAAGTTCACAAAGGTAATAGTGGAAAGCCTCACCAAGGAAAAGGATAAATATAGGAGTAAGTATAATGAGTTTATTGTTGAGTATAAAATGAATCAACAAAGGGTTACTATGCTTGATGCAGAGGTAGCACTGATAAAACAAAAAATGGAGGATCTTAAGTCTCAGGGACCAGTTGGTTCAGAACATGTGGCACCTTGTCTCCTAGGATCCATTCTCCACCTTCTTCACCTAAAAAGGCATTATCAATTCTCCCTTATAATATGGGTCAAGAGCCATTGGTGATTGAGGAGCCAAATATATCAGGAGTAGCCCCATCCATTGAACCTACCAATGAGGAATTATTGCTCCACATTAAAAAATACAAGGAATTTCTGTAGCAATCCTAGAATGTCATGTATGAAACTAATTCTGAAATTACTTACATGTTTTTGAAGCATATGAATAAGAAAATCTAGAATACACTAAATAGTATTCATTCAAATTATGCTTCAATGATACATGCAATAAGATTGTTTGAAAGGGACAAGGAATTGGCTACCCCCTTGTTGGATAAATAGATTCCCAAGGCTGAAGATTTGAAGCTTATGGTAGTTGGAGCCAAACAAAAAGAGGACATGTACCCAAATGTTCTCCCAAATTATAGGTTTGTTATTGAGATAAAGAAGCAGAAATTTTAAGGTTATGCTACTCCTATGGATGCCAAAATAAAGGAGCTTAAGGAAAAATTTGATGAGGAATATATGACATTGCTTCTTGAAATCTAGGGTACACATGATGGGGTCAAACTTTTACAAGCGTGGAGGGATCAGATTGAAGCAACCATTGCTTCTCAGGAATCATACATTTGTAAAGAAACTAAACTTTGCATGTTGAAAGATATGCTTGAGAAGTTATCTTTCATCATTGGCTTCTTCCAAGATTTTGACAAGGAGGCTACTTTTGTGATGGTAAAATATGCTTCATATAGGAAAAAGATGGATCAAATTATTGAATTCAAATGGCCTTCAAATGGAGAGTATGAGTTGTGGAAGAATATTTTCATTGGTGATTTGCAACTATGAATATAATAGGATAATACATATACTTGGTCAAGTATAGTACAGGTATGGGCTTAGAGGTTACAATGTATAATGGTATGTTTTCTCCCCAGTTGAAGATGTGATCAAGATGGTGAATCATCTTTTCCTCTATGGATATTTTGAAAGACAAAATAATTTACAACAATATAAATATTATCATTATACTATAGGGTGCCTTTGGAAGGTGGTTATTTTGGTTGCTATGAATGAATCATATGTCTCATGAATATTCTTCCCATTCAAAAAAATGAATGTAACTGCAAAAGGAATATGTATTACAACGGTCCAATAGAAATGAGGCATGTGTACATACTGGCTCGAAGGTTGTGTTTCTCCCTTTTTTCTATTAAAGGGAATTCACGGTCATATGTAGAGGTCTTTTGTTGAATTCTAGAATAGAGCTTTGTAAATGAGAAGCACAAAGATATTTTATTTTAGTCAAGGTCTTAGGTTATGATTTATGGGAGTTAACTTTGTTAATTGTATGGTTTCCAAGTATGTTTGAAGCGAATATGCTTATCTGCTGGTTCCATTGTCTCTCCATTATTGCATTTACGTGGATTATCAATGAAAATATGATCAAGGATTGTTTCATTGATTTTCATTGTCTTTCACAGTGAGATATGTTTTGATTATAGTTTTGGTTTAATGGATCAGTTAGAATGCTTTAGTTAAAACATGAATTTATGTAAATACTAATTGGATCTTATAAGTAGTCATGCGATTTGAGTAATGATATGCGAACTATAATGCAGTATCATTGAAGTCATGGATGTCTGGAATTAAATTCACCTTATAGTTTAGTTTGCTTTAAATGACTCCATACCTTGAGATAAGGCACTTGTCTGAAGATGTTTAATGCATTTCTTGTGATTCTAGTATTTTATTTGAAAACATCTTTATAAATATATTTCAGTTGAATTAGTTGTGGTATTGTATCGTATTCTTGGCTTTTGGTATTAAGTTATTCCAAGGAATTGCCCATTTCTTGAAGGATTTCATCTTTCCGCCTCTAATGGGAATACATCTTCTTTGTCATAAAGCATAGGGTATAATTAGATGAGTTGCACGTAAAATATACATTGTGCGATCACACTCTTGAGTTTTGCAGAGCCCGAAGTGTAGGAGAAGAAGTTTCAAAGCTTCATCTCATTTGTTGGCTAACTATATCTCAAGTATTCGAGAATTGAGTGTGGAAAACTCATAGGTATTTGGTGAGATCTTATTGGTTCTTAAAAAAAAACCAACACATTCTACCCTCTCTAGTTTCTAGGTGCACACTTTTAGTTTTATAGTTTTGTGTTGCATTTCATTCATCTATCTAGGTCATTTAGAGTTAGTTTGCATTCAATTATTTTTTATTTTACATCTTGCATATCATTTTCCTTTCCAAGTCTAAACTTGGTGGTGAACCCCTCATTAGATCTAATTCACCCTTTAGAGCACCCCTTTTGCAAGATCTCTTTATCCTTTGCAAAGAGATCTCAAAGGGTTTTTTCTTGAGTGAAGTGTTTGAAGATTGCCCCTTTCCTTTTAGGTCCAAAACCCTAAAGGTCAAAAGAAAGGACCCTCAATTTTCACCATTTCATTAACATACATATAGTTTTCTATTGGCATAATCCTTGAGCCTCCTTTAGGTGCAAGTGCTACTATATATACCTCTCTCTATATAGAATTGTCTCTGCCATCTATCTCTCTCTCTTTTTCCTAGTCTCTCTAAAGATCAATTAAACTATCAAATTTATATATTTATTTAATTTGTTCTATATAAAAATATAGTAATTATTAGCTATAATAATTTCATATTTATATTTAATAATTTTTATTATAGAATATAATATATAATAATAATATAACCTATATATTATTGTGTATAATAATAAACATAATTATGTTATATATCATGTAATCTATTATATTATTATATAATTATATAATATATTTATTATATTTTATATTATATAAAAGTATAATAATTATTAATTTTTAATTATAAAAATTATATATCTATTTAATAATTTTGTGAAAGAATATAATATATAACAATAATAAGTAGTATAGATATATTATTCATAATTTATTTTTTATTATATAAAATCAAAACTATATATTAATAATGTTAATATATACTTAAGTTAAAGGATGTTGTTATGTTAAAACCTAAATGTGCTCGTTATTAAGATATTGTTCCTAATTTTTAGGTTGTAGCTCACCAAGTTGGAGAAGTGAAAGGGAAATATCAGTGAGGAAGAGTTTGGAGGAGTGAAAACCAATAGTGGTGGGGAAAGCAGCAAAAAGGGTGGAAAAAAGTCAAAAAAATCATTGAAAATGATGAATGAATGGCATTCATTTAATTGTCTTGCATTGATACAGACACAAGATAGTCATCGATACACTTTTATAGGTTGCCTTATTCATAAAGGGAACACCTTTGGTATAATGATACATAAAGAATTATAATAAGTAGATCTATAACATCACACACCTGTAAGTATCCTAAATTTTAGATACAAACAAGCTAATCTCTACAATTGTGTCAATATGTTGACACACTCAATCAGAATACTAAATTCTACAAGAAAAAAAAGTTTTTTTAAAAATAAATTGTAGATAAAATATATAAATGTAAGAATGTTAATTATTTTATTCTTTTTCAAGGGCTTTCCAAGCCAATTCATACCTTTGTATGTCTCAAAACACATATCTATTCATGACAGGATTTATCAAAGCTAAGGCTTCAAATAATTTCATACTTCCTTTTCTCTTAACATCTATTGGATTTGTAGGTTGGTTGTCTCCATCACTTAAATTACAAAAATATTCTCAATTATTTTACCAATTTATCCACCACTGTTGCAATGAATTGAATTTTAAATTGTGAATACTGCAATTTTTATTATATAAGTTTATTCCTTTAATATTTATGGAAAGAATAAGAAAGGTTTTTAAATAAAATATTTTTTTGTGAAACAACAAAAAATACCTTCAACTTAGTTTGATCGAGGTAAAGATAAAAGTGTTTGAATTGGCATATTTGGTGGAGCTTTGTATGGGATCTATTATTCTAAAAACTCTACTTGAATGTTACACATAATAATGTACCAACATACAACGATATTACCCTTTGTCTTCTCCACAACTAATGTTCTCCATTATGATAATAAATATATAAATAATAATTTCTTAGGTGCTCATATATAGATTATTAGACAATTTTTTTCTATGGGAGAGAAACTTATAAAAAAAATTACACCCAATACTCAACACTCACATCTCTACTTCTCTTAATGATTTTATTTGATTCCCCTTTTTTTATTTCTATATTTTTTATATTTTTGGACTATAGCATGAATGGTGGATGTTGGACTTGAAATGGCCTACAATTCTTTGTTGGTTATCTTTTATGAACAAATACCCCCTTATATCTTCACAACTTCATAAATAAAATGTTTATTTATGATATTACCATGTCAATAACCTTCTCACCCTTTTGATATATTGTATTCACTTTAATATCATTGTGAGTTAAACTAAAAAGAAAAACTACAAAAACTTATTATATTTGTAAGTGTGAATAAGTAAATAAGATTAATAACACTTCTTAATACGACATTATATCAAAGACAAAGAAAATTGAACTAAATCAAAGCAATAATCTATTGAAAGCGTCATATTGTTCTCTATCTCCAAAGATTTATTAAATCACTATGGCTCTCAGATTGTTAAGTAATGTGACTATTAAAATGACTATCTGAAGAATGAGATGGATGATAATGCAATGATATGAAGCTAGATATGATACTAGATGAAAATAAACTAAACTAGCATGAATTGCTATGGAAAAAGATAAATGAAGCTACAAGAGGCAGCCATGATATGAAAGCTTGATTGTTGGATGCTTGAATGTTGAATGCTTGATGTGCTTGGATTCCTGCAGAGGAAGAGTGCATGAGTTAGATTATCTGGATCCTTTCTTGGTTGAATGAGGTTGTATTTATAGATTTCCTGGTTGTAGAAATGCACAAGGATGGCATTGAGAGGCTTGGATTCAATCTGGAGGATTGAATGGTAAAAGATGGAGGAGATTGAGAGAAATATGGTGATTGTATCTACCCATGAAAACACCAAGCAAGAGAACAGGAAAGATTGATGGAGGAGGATTGAGAGAAGAATTTGGAATTTGTCTCCAATTTGTCTCCAAAACTTCCCGTGAAGTTTCAAAGCATTAATTGTGACATATTTTAGACATAAATTAGACATAGGATATCTAATTCATTTTTGAGGAGATATAGATGGAATATTCTTTATGCCTTAATTCAAATATTTTTGATTTATTTAAATTAGTAAAAGAGGGATAAATAATTTAATAAAACGAACTATAGAAGTTGTTTATTAAATTAGACAAAAGACTATGGCAATTAATCAATAAAGTGTTTGATCTCTATTTAATTAATTTAAGATCGATGTGATAGAATAAAATAGGGATTTGATAATTAAATCAAACAAAGTATTTAATTTTGTTTATTTAATTAAGATGAATTTAAATGTGAACTATATTAAATAAATATTTCTATTTATTCGATAGTAGAGGAAATTCAGATAATTAATCAAATAATTCATATTTAATTAATCAGATGCTCCAGACCAATTTTAGGTGTATACATTTTTCCCCTCTTTGAAGTGATGTGTTAACACGTTGCTTCAAAGAAAATTTTGTTGCTATTGCCAGGATTGATGATATATAAAAATAATAATTTCGTATGTCCCAGACATGCTCCATACATTGATTTTCAGATGATTGCCGATAATATGCCCCCTCAAGAGATAAATTAATGATTTGATGATGTTTGGATTTTTCAAAAAAATTATTATTTTTTGATGATTTGATAAATTTACGATGATGAAATAATTTATCTCCTGACAAATGATGAAGAAAAATAGAGCCCGCAGATGAATTTCAATTAATTTCACGAATAAAATTAATCAAAATACAATAAAACCCTTCAAAAATCACTTTTCAAAAGTTATATATAGGCCAAAAGGTCATTTTCAAAATCATTTGCACTTTTGAGTTCGAAAAATCCTTTGAAAGAGACATTTCAGCTAGCTGGAGCAGGATGCAAATCCCTTACCACACTCACCGTTTCGAGCGGGTTCAATGTCACTGATGGCCAGCTGCTTATGGACCTTCGGTATGTACCCCTTATCCTCCTCATTTTTCATGAAATTATGTTTTTTATGCATTTAATAGCTTTAGATGTTTTTTTCCTATTTTAGCTCTTTCAAGCCATGATGTAGTGCTTTCAGTAGGTAGATTAGCGCTTTGAGATTTAGAACATGTGTTAAATTCTCTAGCGCTTTTGTAGGATAATGTAGCGCTTTCGATGACATAGTGCTTAGGTTTTGAAATTTAGTGCTTTGATGCTAGATTTTAGCACCTAGAGAGTTCTAGCACTTTGATTTGGTTGATTAGCACTTTCATGGTTTGTTCTAGTACTTCTGGTAAAGCGACGCTTTGACGGACTATTTTAGCGTTTTGATGCAGTAAAACAACACTTAGAGTAGAATAGCACTTCAAATGCCTGATTTAGCGCTTCGAAGTGCTGAAGTAGTGATTTCGAGATTTAGCACTTTGGGTGCCTAATTTAGTGCTTTTGACTGATAAAGTAGTGCTTTGGGTGCCTGATCTAGCGCTTTCAAGTTAGAATTGAAGATTTTTGACTTAGGTAACCTTGATTTTGTCAATTCTGATCATGACCATTCTTTGGATTGGTATGATTGATAATCCAAATTCTTGATGTTGGATTTGGATTATGTAAATAAGACTTACTCTCATGATAGGCAAGAAGAAATCCTATTTGTGATGATACTCATGATAGGCGAGGAAATGATTCCTTATCTGATAAATCTCATGATAGGTGAGATCTAGATAATGTTTTGATGAACCTCATGATAGGTGAGGTGTGTTGATGTTTGAGAACCTCATCATAGGTGAGGTTTGATGTTCGCCTATGAATTTTGATAAAAAATTCATACCAATTTTGGATTAAACATGATAGTAGAATGACTTTTGATTTCTAGCCATAGTTCACTAATTGTGGATTTTTCATTATGATGATAGGAGGATTTGGGTACTCTCCAGATGTGAGAGACATTTCCTTGGACCATAGACTTGATACCTCACGTGGCACCAGATGAGCTTTAGATTATAGGTTGATGTGGCCTGACTAGTTTGTTGGTTATGCCCCAGATTAGGATTAATCGGGGTCTGTTGACTGCTTTGGCTGAGAGGTGGCATAGTGACCACAACACCTTTCATTTACCCACAGGCGAGATGATGGTCACACCCAAGGATGTGTGGTGGATTCTACGAATTCTATTCATGGGGGAGATTGTAGCATATGCTTTGCATGGGGTTGGTGGTAGAGATGCTCTTCATAGAGTATTCTAGGATTAGGATATTGAGGGTCTGAGCATCCAATGGAGGAGGATCCTTGATTCATACGTGACATTACCAGCAGTGCTTGATGGATTTGTTGGAGGTTTCCTTTGCCCTAATTGTAGGTCAAAGGGATTCCTCATGGGTTGGGGAAGGACCTGTTGGTGTTTTATTTTTCCACATAGAGATTGTAGATCTCTAAGAGGCAACCAACCCCTATCAAGGATAACTACAACAACTAGTGGCCAACTAATGAGATTCAGTTGTGGACTGAACTCCCCTACACTTTTGGCTCTGTAGGACCAAGGTGGGTAAACCTAAATGTGTTTATAAGAATACCTCATGACTGGTAAGAACACTTCTTGTATACAGATCACAATTCCTATACACTCAGAGAGATAGTCATCATTTCATGGTATTGGCAGACTAGAGAATGATTACCAGTACTGAAGAGCAACGGAATTGACCCACTTACTATGAGAAAATACCTCTCGAAGGAAGACAAGGTTTTAACAAGTGTTTATGTTCAGTATTTGGATTGCCATGCTATGAGCTTATAGTATTGAACCAAAAATAATGCTATAAACAGTGTTCAGTGCCTCATCCATTGGGCAACGGAGTCATACAGAATAAAATCCTGATACTATGAACTTATCTTCATATAGCATTACTATCATGAGATATTTTAGTACACTAAGACAGTACTTCTTCAAGAATCTTGAGCATATACAACCATGAATATGTAATTGGTTATTCAAGCATTTGATTAACTTCTTAAGTTAAAGCAAGAAAACTAACTACACTTTCAATTAATTATTGAAACTAAACAGAGGAACCCTTGATAACTCCATTCACAATCCATGGCACACACACAAGAGAGTAAACCATCTTAATTTTATAGATTTCTTTCGATATCAGTAATTTAATAAAAGCATATCATACTAATCTATATATAAATTTCCCCTCAGGATGATTTTCAGAACAAAATGTTCATAACATTTCAACCATAAGACTGACTGTACAAACCCTAAAGCTTTAGACCCAAAAATCCTGACCCCTACAATGAGCCGTGAAATCTCCCTTATATAATAGGAGAGGACCAAGCATTAGGCCTCATTGTCGATACAAAAGTGAATTTCAACATAAAACAAAATTCAAATCCACATTCCTCATGATTTGATTACATCGTGCATGATTCGAGGAATCAAAAAATGGTTACAATAACTAGTCGGTGAACAAAATTTTGTGCAGAGCATGCGCACATCCACATCCATAGGAGAAAAAGGCACAAGCACATACATCCAAAAAATCCCCAACCAATCACCATCAAGAGAGCACACAACCTCGGTACAAGTGACTGCTTCGAGTGCATGCTTGAGACAGCGATGGCACCACCTCCTCTTTACCAACCTTGTGAGTACATCCCCGAACAATTGGACCCGGAGCCAATGCAGATACAGGCTCAATTGCCAGAACCTCCTCGTCCACTCCCATAAGCTCCGCCAGGGAAGCCAAGTAGCACTGATAATCAAAATCAATCTCAGATTCATCAGAATTTGAAATGATTATCGGGGATGAACTATGCACTGGCTTCTTCCCAGTGTTCCCAATCATAGCCTTGTGAGCTACGGGAGAATCAGACTTCTTCATGACTGGTGAAGCTAGCCTCGCACTCCTTCGCTTAACTGATTTATTCATGATAGAAATAGAGCTTAGCAACAAACAGAAGAAGAAACCTTACTACACACAAGCACAAGAGGATGCAATGCTAATCACATATAACTCAGTCAACATTTATAGAGTAGGCCAATATGCAGGGTACAATTACTTGAAGAAAATTCAAGCACTCACATAATTAGTGATCCAGATAACCATGAATACCCTTAGTAGATGGCACTATTCGCATGCAGAAAGAAATCAGGTGGAGATCCTCTAGGGAAGGAAAACCCATGACATTAATGACACGAGCAACAACCAAGCAATACATGCCACACAAACAACTCACACACCCCTTCCTTGCAATTGAACTGCCAATTTGGGACACTCTAATAAATGGAGGGTTGAGATTAAGTCCATGGATGTTGACAATCCACCTCGATGCCTTCAGCAAACATATCCAAACAAAACCCTTTAAAAAAGTAGACCCGAACTGCACAGTGGGACCCATTTGTCCCATTGGCAAGAAAAGAAAAGCCATGTGCCACTCCGTCGCAGACCTTGCAACAACCTCCTAGATATTTACTCCGCTCGTGTGAGGTGTGCGATAAACCATAATTACCCCATTATTAATGGCTATTACTAGTGAAAAGATGACCCCATGTCATATCCAACACCTCAGGAAGAAAACCCATTCATCCATACACGCCATGTGGCGACATCTCGTGAGCCTCATACCACTTTGGTGATGCTAGCAGGAAAACTTGTGAGGTCGGCGAGAAGCGGTTAAGATTCAATCTTGCGATCGAACAATTCATCAGACCTCAGATAGAACATCCAAGTGGGGCCCGCATTGAAATTTCTGGCGTTGTAGAACATAAGCCATTATGCCAAAAAGACCGGAAAATCAAGTGAAATGAGGTTGGTAAAGCGCGACCTAAGAGGGATTAAGCCTCACTTAATTGACTGGTTCTCCACGGTAGCAGGTCACCATTAAAACATAATAAGAGGGTTTCAACCGGTCAATAATCAAGGTTACCATGAGTAACTTTGAAACCCTAAAACCCCAGCTTTAATTTTCTCAAAAATTGCAGTTCCATCAAGACCTTAGAGAGCATGATGGTACATGGTACTAGATATGCATGGGGGATGTGCATGTTGGCACATCTTTATCATGATCATCATTCAGTTGTGTACCTAGGGGCACATAACCTATCAACAGGGATGACCCTATTATAGGTGTGGGCATGGGAGCACCTTTTGATTTCCTAGCCATTTCCAGTGGCAGATAGACTAGCATGCAGACCCTATGTGTTCAAATATAGAGGTCAGCTTACCTAGGCTTAGATGGGTAAGTTAGAGCATTGGAGGCAGTTTTTTGATGACATAAAGACTTTTACTTGGTGTCCATACTTAGACTATGAGGAGTGGGATGAGGATGATGCCGTGTTGGGATACCTCTATGATTCTATGTATCTGATCATCCAGACACCTTTTGTATTGGAGAGATTTCTGCTTCGCCAAGTGTATAGGTAGTATGGCATCATTTAGTGTATGCCACAAAGGGTAGCCCACCATGCTAGGTGGTGATGTGTTATTCCTGATTGGGGTCCCTATTTGTCTTATGATGCTCTAGTAGAGGGATATAAGGCACTGCAACCATCACCCTGGGACATGCAAAGAGATATTGTAGAGGCACCAGTCACAGAGGGGTATGCTTCATTCCTGGCCTTGGTTCCACATCCTCGCATTACTATTCCAGATGAGCCAACACTATTACTAGTATAGGAGGATGTGGCAGAGGTTTCCATAGAGAGTGAGGGTGGTACTCCATCGGGTAGTAGCACGGAGAGGGGTGGTGATGATAGTAGTAGCGATGACAACAATAGTGATGACAGTGGAGGGGACAAAGGGGTAGGGCCAGTCAGCAGTGGTCCATCATCTAGTAGGCCTCGCAGGAGGCGAGCAGTGACAGTACCATCTGTGGATTACTAGAGACAGATTACAGGTCTCCAAACATAGGTCCAGACATTATAAGGATAGTTGGTATAGGCTCAGGGTTTGTTTGTTTAGACCCAAACTCAGATGCAGGCCTAGGCTCAGGCCCATGCTTAGGCTTTAGCACAGTTTCAGGTACAGTTGGCTATTGTGCAGACACGGGTTGCTACTTTGACAACTGAGTGAGACAGTGCTTGGTAGATTGCTGAGAGGGCATAGGAGACAGCATAGACCCTCTAGAGAGTGGTTAATAGTACCTTACTAGGAGATTATATGAGAGAGGTTTTGCGGGCTGGCCGAGAGGCAGATTTTTGTAGAAGCAAATATCATGATGCAGTGCCTGCTGATTGTAGAGTCAATTATGCCATGTTGAGATCTGAGCGGATGCATATACAGATAGTGAGTGAGGGGGTGACACAACCTCCACATAGAGATCCTAGAGATCCTGGTTCTTCTGGGGGTGGTGGTGGTACTAGTCCCATTGGGCCAACACATTCTGGCAGTACTAGATCATAGATGTCATTGAGATTTGTATTTTTGAGACATGATGTATATTACGATGTACCTCATTTTTGATGATGTATTTTTATGCTTAGATTTCATTGTATACTTGACACTGGTGATATATATATATATATATGAGATGGAGTTGATGTGATTTTATGATGGTTTATTATTTCTATGTGATGGATGCATTTACTATGTGATGTTTTATATGAATGATTTTATTTCAAATGTGATGATGTAATGATAAATGCATTTGTAGAATATATGATATATGGATGTATGATGTGATGTATGAATATCTAAATGATGATCTATATGAATGTTAAAATGTGATAAAAAATGTATGGATGGATGGATAAATTATTTTTATGTTAAATGCGATAATGATGAAAATGGTTTTATGATGAATGATAAAGGATGAGGTATTGATAATAATGACACGATTTGTATTTATTTTAAATGTATGGATGGTAAATGATCTATGCATATGATGTTAATGGATGATAATGTAATGAATGAACATGATGTATTTATGGTACAATTTAATTCATAATTTATTTAATGTATCATGAAATGATGAAATTAAATGATGAGATTATGACTCCTACATGTTTTTGATAATTTTTGAATTTATGTCAATTATACTTAGTCTTATTTGTAGATTAGATAATCATTGATTGGAACCCTTTATGCAAAAAATACTCTGCAGATAATAAATATGATGAATGCAATCTAATTTTAATATGCAACTATATGCAAAAACGATTGTCACTTTAACAATACCTTTGTGCTTTTTGTCATTATTGAGCCTTATTGGATGTTGAAAGTGAGTACAAGTGTCAATGGTATGTGTTAGACCAATGACAACCTGAGTACTTATTTCATGATTTTTGATATTGTAAGTGAACACAAGCATCTAGTTATAATTTAACTGAGATGACCTGAGCATTCTTTGTGAAAATAGGTAGTTATTAATCATTTGAATGTGTGAATTCTGAATGTCATCGATGATACATTTGCATAGCACATCCCCCGACAATTCATACATTTATATGATTAACTTACAGACAACATATAATAAAAACATCATTCTTCTTCCTTGTTTCTCTAGTTCATTACATCATTCAGTTACTCCAAAGAAATGATAATCAAAAATACAATTTATCCATTGTTGACTTAGAGTGTTTCATTCATTATTCAAATTTTAGATCATCCATCTTGATTTTGTAATGTTTTTGGATTTTTGAGATTTTGACCAAAGACCTAACCTACTAATCTATCCTAGGGATCTCGAGGTCTGATCAAAGATTAGCCTTGCCTATGTTACACACGCAGAGACCATGTAGTTTGACTGACACAAACCTATGTTTTTTTGGATTTTGCCTTCTCAAACTAACTTTTTGACACGTTTTTGGATTTTTGAAAGGAGTTTTGATATGGTTTTAGATTTTTGATAGGATATAGATGTGGGATGTACTTCTAATTGATGATTGATGTTGTGCTTTGATCTTTGTATTTTTTTACCTAGCATACTGTTGTTTTGCCTTTTTGGTGAAATTGATGTTTTTGTTGCCCCTAGTGATATCTAGATGTTGCCCCCAAGCTTTGGAGTGAGACTTGACCATGTGAAATGATATGATATGGATGCAAATGATGGCAAGACTAATGATATGATATGAAATGATACTGACTACCAGACTTTTAATGATCCCAATATATCTCAAAATAGATGGGAAAGCTGATCTTGAATCACATATGATGCCTATTTCTAGGTTTTCACCAATATGTTTTGATTACACCCTTTTTTTTTGTATATTTTTCTCATTTTTATCTTTTTCCTTTTCTTTTTTATATTTTTGCGTTGCCAAGATGCCTGTTTTCTAGGTTTTCATCAAGGAAACTACTTTCAGAAGTTTGACCCATGCACTAGGAGATTCAAGCATAGAACTTTCTAATATGGATACTGTTGATAGGTTCATCAAACAAATACCCTTCTGATGTTGATAGCTGATATGCTCCTAATCCATACACTGATATGACGACAAAAGGACCAAGCCAATTAGGCTCAAATTTCCCTTTCTTCTCTCTGTCCTATTGATTCCTAGGGTTTTCCTTTAGTACCAAGTCACCAACCTGAAAGATCCTCAGTTTTACCCTATGGTTGTAACTCCTTGACATTCTCTGTTGATAAGCCATTAGATGATTAACAAATTTTTGATGAAATTCATCCAACAATTCCAGTTCCTACAACCTAGATACCCTATAGTATTCATCTGAAATAATTCCTCTGAGTGATACTTGAAGGGATGGAATCTCTACCTCGATGGGTAATATGGCTTCTGATCCATATACCAAATAAAATGGTGTAGCTCCTATTGGTGTTATGATACTTTTTTTGTAGGCCCATAGTGCCGGATTGAGTTGAACATGCCAATCACGTCCAACATCGTTAACCATCTTTTTGAGAGTTTCTAGAATTGGTTTGTTTGAGGCCTCTACTTGACCATTCCCTTGAGGATAGTACGGTGTTGAAAAATGCTGTTGGATGTGGAAATTTGCACATAGTTCTTGGACATCTTGATTCTTGAAAGGTATGCCATTATTAGTGATAATGGATTGATGGATTCCATAGCGACAAATGATGTAGTTTAAGATGAAAGAGGAAATCTACTTCCCAGTGATGGTTGTAAGAAGTACTGCCTCTATCCATTTTGTGAAATATTATGTAGCTATGATAATGAACTTGTGTCCATTAGATGAAGAGGGATGTATCTTTCCTATCAGATCCAGTTGCCATTGACAAAAGGGCCATTTTGACGTAAAAGGATGCAGTTCTTGAGCCGGAGTGTGAATTAGATTGCTGTGAATCTAAAAATTTTGAAATTTCTTGACAAACTAATAGGATTCTTTCTCCATAATATCCCAAACGGAGGAGTTTCTTAGCTAGAGTTATCCCACTCAAATGAGTGCCACAAATACCCTCGTGAACTTCTCATAGGGCCATTTCAGATTTTTTGTGTTCTAGACATCAGAGTAAGGTACCATGAAGGCCTCGATGATAAAGGACGTTTGTGATTAAAGTATGTTGGGTGGATTGGCGGATAAAGTTTCATTTTTGGTTCCTAGAAAGATCAGGAGGAAGGATATCATTTTTTAGGTAAGCATAGGTTTTCTCATAGATGGAGGTTTCAATGGTCTCTAGATGACATATGGTAGTGGATTCTGAATTATTATGGGAAGGACATGATACTTTTTCTACCATAAACTCATAACAACCACGTTTCTCAGGCAATTGTAGTAATGAAGCGATTGTGGCCATAGTGTCTGCAACTTTATTCTCTACTAATGGGATTTGATCAAACTTGATACTGATGAAGAACTATTTCAGATCATCTATTTGTTGCTTGTAGGGCATCAAATTTTCATCTTTAGTTTGATACTCGTCATTTACTTGATAAATGACTAGTTGAGAGTCCCCATATACGTGTAAGTCTGTGATTTTCCATTGAATTGCTATTTTGACCCCAATGATCAATGCTCCATATTCTACCATATTATTTGTACACTAAAACATCAGCCTATATGATTTCAGAATTGTGTGTCCTTGGGGAGAGATGAACAAAATCCCCACTCCTGATCCTCGCTGTGTGAAAGATCCATCAAAATATAGTACCCATTGTTGGGGCATCACTGTGAGAATGTCTACATCTGCAAACTCCATTGTCATTGGTGGATCATTTGGTAGAGGAGCATTATCCAACTGTTTAGTGATTTCTTGACCCTTGATTGCTTTTCTTTTCACATATTGAATATCAAATTCGCTTAGGAGCATGACCCATTTTGCCAGTCTACCTATTAAGGCAGCTTTACTTAGTAGATACTTCAAATGGTCGATCTTTGAAATTAACTTGACTGTATGAGTCACCATGTAGTGTCTTAGCTATTGAGTAGAAAACACTACTTCCAAGTAAGACTTATCTATGAATGTATAGTTTATTTCATAGCCATTTAAAGTTCTACTGATGTAGTAGATCGCATGTTCTTTCCCTTCATAGTCTTCTTGTGCTAATAGTGCCCCCAAGGAGATGTTTGTCATTGCAATGTATAATATCAATGGTATTCCTTCTATTGGTGGCATGGTAATGGGTGGTGGCATGAGAATGCTCTTCCTTCTGTTGGTTGAAAGTTGTTTCGCACCCATTATCCCATTTGAAAACCACATTTTTGTGTAGTAGATGATTGAAAGGATGACTTTTGTTTTCTAGTTGGGAGATAAATCTCTTGATTGATTGGAGCCTTCCCTATAATGATCTCAATTGATTGATATTCTTAGGAGGTGGCATCTCCATTATTGCCTTGACTTTTGTTAGATCCACCTCAATGCCCTTTTCTGAAATAGTGTATCCTAGTAGTTTTGCTGATGTGACCCCAAAGATACACTTCTTGGGGTTTAACCTAACATTGAACTTCTCCATCCATGTGAAGACTTTGTCTAGGATATGAAAATGTCCTTCCCTAGTACTAGATTTTTCCAAGATTTCATCCACTTAATCCTCCATGAAGGTGTGCATCATATCATTGAAGGTTGTCATCATTGCTCTTTGATAAGTTGCTCCTACGTTTTTTAGACCAAATGGCATGACGTTCCAGTAGAAAGTTCCCCATGGACATGTAAAAGCCATCTTTTCTTGATCTTCTAGAGCTATTCTTATTTGATTGTACCTAAAGAAACCATCCATGATTGATAACATGGCATGCCCTGCCGTTAATTCCACAATGATGTCTATGTTTGGTAATGGAAAATCATCCTTCGAGCATGCTTTATTGAGGTCCCTGAAATCCATGCAAATTTTGATGTTGTTGTCTGGCTTTGAAATAGGTACTATGTTCGATATCCACTTGGCATAGTCTATAGACCTTATGAATTTTGCATCCAACAATTTCTTTAACTGTCTTTACCATGAATGCGATATGACGATGCATTTTTCTTAATTTGTGCTTAACAGGCTTGATTCCTATTGGCAAAGACAAATGATGCATAAGAAGATTCAGATCTAAGCTTGGCGTATCGAAATATGACCAAGCGAAGTTGATACTTCTTTCTTTAAAGAAATTGATAAATTTTGGTCTCTCTTGATTAGTCATTGATTCTGCTAGATGTAGAATTTTTGTCTTCTCTCTAGTGCCAATGTCCACCGACGATGTAGGTTCTACCAGAACTGATGATTGCTCATGATAATGTTCCAAAAGAGTGTCAAATCTTCTATCCTTCAGTGCCTAAGAAAGGTTTTCACCTTTGGATGCATTCTTTATTTTTATTTTTCTCAGATCTAATGCTGCCATAAAATGGCTTTCACCATTAGATCTATTTTCCCTGTTTTCAATTTTGCAACTAGAAGATTTGACACCTTCCTTCCGAGTCATGTTGTTATGAGTATTATAGATAGAATTTGTATCAAGTTCGGTATGACATAAGAAATGCATGATGGCATCATCATTTCAAATTGTGGTACAGTCAAAGGTTTGATAGGTTCCCAGTCAATAAGTTCTAGATGGATTAATGGCATGATGTCATCGAATTGACTCAGGTCGATGGAAGTGAGGGTTAGAATGGCAATATCATCATAATTTTTATTTGGGATATCACGACCCATGATGGTACCTTCTTCAAAATCGTCTAGTTCACTCAAATTCTATTTGTCCCCACTAGAGTCATCGATATTTAGTGATCCCACGATGAATGGTCTAGACCTTGAACCTTGTCCCTCCTCATGTGTAGGTACATATTGTTGGATGACATCAACTTGAATATCAGTAAAAGATACTTCAGAACCCACATGCTACTCATATTCATTTGAATATGTCTTAGAGCTATCTCTGAGTTGAAACATCCTTTCAACAACTTTCTTTGTCATCTCCTATTTTTCTTCCTTAGAGTATCCTAGCCCTGGCTTCTCTTTTGAATGTAGACTGAGAGGTTGAATAGGGTCTATGAGTCCATCCTTTCTCAATCCAATAGGTCCTTGTCCTTCATACCTCATCTTTTCTAAAATATATTTTCCTTTTCCATATTTGTTAGTGTTAATATTTTTGATACTGATATCTAATGTAGAGGGTTCCTCATCTTTGTATAGCCAATCCAGGATCGCTTTGCTATTTGATTCATCCTCTATTGTGCCTTTTTTGAGAAACCTTTTGTCAAGAGCTGTGACTGGCAATGATTTTTGAGATTTGATCATAGATGGTTGACCATATGTCCTAGGAGATGGCATTAATTTTGATAGGTTAAGCAATTGCTCCATAGAATATGTTCCCATTCCCTTGTCTGTTAGTTGAACTTTCTCTTGGAACTTTTGTGATATAGAAGTTTGTTGATCTAGATCATCTGTTTCAACATGACTTGTCTCTTTTTCTTTACCCTTCTTCTCTACCCACTTGGTGGTGATACTTGGGCAATTTTTTTCGTTGGATGATTTTCAACTAGAAGCTTCCCTATTGTGAGGTACAAAGGTATCTTGAGATATTCTCAGTGTGTCACAATGTTGTGGATGATTATAATCAGCAGCTATAGTCATCTCTTGACCATTTTTTGGAAAATTTAGGCATTGATGATATGTTGAAGGAAAAACCTACATTTCATGGATCCATGGTCGTCCTAAGAGTATGTTGTAAGTCAACTCTCTTTCCAATACTTGACATGCTATATGTTTCATCATGGGTCCCACTTGAATGGGTAATACAATTAAACCTTTAGATGATCTTTCTTCCTCATCATATGCTTTGATGTTTATTTTCCTTCGAGCATCAATAACATCATCAGAATACCCTAGTGCATGGATTAAATTGTGAGTGCAAATGTTCAAACCAGCTCCCCCATCTATTAAAACTCTCTTGACACGATGACTATGGATTAATACATCGATATGCAACATGGTATTATGTGGATGGTTTAATGAGACATCATCCTGTTTAGAGAAGGATAGACAATGCAGGGTAGACAAATGTCCCACCATAGCTTGGAACTGACAAAAATCTAGATTCTTTGGTACCGTGGTGGCAACTAATGCTTGTTCTAGAACTTCCTTATGTGATGGTGACAATTTAAGGAGTTCTAGTATCGATATTTGCATAGGAATGTTTTGCAGTTGATCGACAATGTTATAATGATATGGAGGTGGAATTGCATGTGTAGACCCAAATCCCTTTAACACTACCTTGGACTAATCCCTAGTTATTACATTTTCTAGTTGATGTTCTTGATGTTCTCTAATTTTTAAGATGTTGATTTAATTTTCGGAGTTTTGCACACTTGGGAGAAAATCCAAAGGGGTAATGTTGTTGGTTTTGATTTTATCATTGTCATGACCAACTGTATGATCATTTTTTACTTCAGATAGATAAAGGATTGTTGTGTCATAGACATGATTGATGTTCTTACCTTTGTTGTTTGAAGAGGATGATGCTCCTTTCTCATAATTTGACAAAGGATCCTTGAAGGCTCAATGATCATTATTATTTTGAGGTCCCTCCACATATACTTTGTTGTTATCAATCAAATGTTGTACCGCATGTTTCAACTCCATACAATCATTGGTTTTATGACCCTTGTTATTATTAAAGTTGCATTAATCAGCATCATTCCACCATGATGGTTTGACTTTCAGATCCCAGAGTCTGGCTTCCCGTGCAATGAAAAGGCCTCTAGTAACTATTTCTTTCATTATGGATTCCATTGTTTGACCTAAAGGTGTCAACCTTCGTAGATTTGACGGTTTTTTATATGAATTTTTTTATGATCTCGTTTGCCTTGTATGGTATTCGACCTGACAATTTGATCATTGTTATGATTCTTTGACGTAGATGCTATCAAATTGAAAACCGGTTTGACATTTTAGGAATCATTTGTTGTGTCATTGGTAGTTATGCTTCGATTCTTTTGCAAAAATTTTGGCTTATCACTGCTTGAGTATTGATTGGAGGAGTTACTTGTGTTGTTTGTTTTATTGTTGAAATGATTGATAACTCCTCTTTTGACTAATGCCTCTTCAATTTTAAGACCGTTTTCTATTAATTTTTGGAATGTGGGAGGACATTGCAGTTCCAGTATATAACTAATTTCTTCAGTTAAGTTGTCGATGAACAACTCCATCTTTTCTTCCTCGGGAATGGATCTAGGATATCTAGTGAATAAGAATCACCATCTTTGGAGAAAAGACAAGAATGTCTCCCCTTTGTTTTGCTTTAGATTTTAAAGATCCTTTATTGTAACATCATTTTGGATGTTAAAGGAATATTGAGAGATAAATATGTTTACGAGTTCTTCAAAAGTCCTAATACCTGGTTGTAACTTTGAGAACCACTCCATACATGATCCTCCCAAACTCCTTGGGAATAATCTCATTAAATGATTTTCCTCTTGGGAAAACTCGAGGCTCATTGTTTTAAATTCCCTAATATGATCTATTGGATTTGTTCTTCCATTGTATTTATCATACTTTGGAAACTCACAATGTCTAGGAAAAGATATTAGACCGACTGTTGCATCGAAAGGATAAGGACAAATGTATTGTATCACATATCTTTTGGTACTTCCTTTCGTCATATCCTGTATCTACTATTGTAACATTTGCATATGAGATGTCAAAGTGGCAACTGGATCTATTGTTTGTGTAGGTTGCAATATTTCAGTCTCACTTGTTCCAAGTGCTTCCTTCAAATGGTTTACATTGAAATCCTTGGGAAGTTTGGCACCTGATTCAACCAATATCAAAAGATATTTCTCCATATATTGTTCTAAGATTGTTTCCATAAATTTATGGAACTTGGGATCTTGTTGAGCTATTTGGATATCCTCTGGAGTTATTTCATTCTTATCATTTTGGTTTAGATTGTTCCAAGGATTTTCTTTTGCCATTTCTTGTGATTTTTTAAGTTCTTGTTCTAAGAGTCTCTATTTTTGGTACCTAGTGAAGATTGGCATACAAATTTTTACTCTTTCTTTTGAAATATTGATCTTCTATAC
The DNA here is from genome assembly GCA_007115665.2 of Sequoiadendron giganteum. NCBI lineage: Eukaryota > Viridiplantae > Streptophyta > Pinopsida > Cupressales > Cupressaceae > Sequoiadendron > Sequoiadendron giganteum. The sequence continues at coordinate 224,086,135 of CM021103.1, forward strand.
TGGATAGTGTCAATTGAACTTTTAACAAAGTTGAATAAAATGACTGATCTTATTCATGGGACTATGTTAAAAATTTGATTACTATACTTGGTTTCATGATAGAGGATGATAGTATCCTGATGAGGAAACTTCAGTGTAGTAATTGATTGTGTATTTGATTTTGAAACTTGTGATTTGCAAGATCTCATTACAGTTGATAAGATTGGAAACTTGTATAAACCTTTCTGACTTTGGTTCCTAGACAGTGATTCTGATGAAAAGAAAATTTGTGTTCTGGAAAAAATAGTGGATAAACGATAGACAAACTATCTAGTATGATTTTCGAACTCTCTATTTTGAAAGCGCTAAAATAGAGTACAAAAGCGCTATTTCACAGAAGTGCTAGAATAGAATCCTGAAGCGCTGAAATAGGTGATAGAAGTGCTACTTTGATAGAAGCACTAAAACAGTACCTGAAAGCGTTGCAGAAATTGATGGAAGCGCTATCTTGACAGAAGCATTGAAACAGTGCCCGAAAGCACTGGAAAATATAATGAAAGTGCTCTCTTGATAGAAGCATCGAAACAGTACCCGAAAGTGTTGGAAAATGTGATGAAAGTGTTGTTTTGACAAAAGTACGAAAATAAAGACTGTAAGTGCTAAAACAATGTTCGAAAGCACTATTTCACAGAAGCACGAAAATAGTGACCCAAAGTGCTGAAACAGGTTTCCAGAGCGCTAAAAATAGGACTTTTTGAGACTCTCTATTGTAAAATCTAATCTGGCCTTGTGGCATATTGTATCATGGATTGTGGAAGATAAGAATGATGTATGCGCTGACTACAATTGTGATATTGAGTGAGAGATCTTCTTTGGAAGAAGGCTCATGAATAGAGTTATTCTACTGCGTAATCTAAAGTGTGACCCCTAGAAAAATCATGATATTTATGGATGAATGTTCTATGTTGTAACAAGAGTTTTCAATTTTGATATAGAAAACACCCTCTTTTTAATTTATTTCGATAACTGAGAGGTTCCTTGGGTTTTGTGATTTTGATTTTTCTCTTGAAAAATGTGGTGGACTTCCACTTTCAAAGCATGGATTTTTCTGACCTAACTTGACTTTGTTTGTTTTAAGGATGATCCTTAATATGATTTTAATGAATTTGTGAAAACACAACAAGGAATTATGAATATTTGTTTTAATTGAATAGATTGTGTATGTTCAAGAGCCACGAATGGTCCTTATTGATTTTGATGGGTTGCTTTGACAATTTTACACAAATAAGACAGATTCACACTTAAGGACAAATAGGTCATCATTATACTCATATCCCACATCTTGAATTGCATTGACGCACACAACCTTGTCACCCCCTAGAGGGTGCCCATGTTTTTGTCATTTCCAGGTGCATACTCAGAGTTGGATTTATCATCCTCTGAGAAAATGATCTATGGAAATTATATGGTGAGTGTCTTGGGGGTAGATTCTTCCCTTCCCTTGCATCGTGAGTATGACAATGTATGGATACTAACTCAACGGGATACTACTCTATGGTTCATAGATAGGGCTTCTGTACAGTGCGAAAATTGATAAAATCTCTCAGGAGACCTCCCAATCTTTATAACAAATATTTTGGGGATGGTTGTCTTGATCACTACCGTCAAGTTGAACTTTCATCAACAAATTGAATTTTTGTTATAGTGGGTTGGAATCCTTGGCTTTAGGCATTCCCACTTAGGTTGTTCCTGTAGGGTGAGTAATTTTTCCCACTACAAAAGGCCTTCTAAAGGATTTAATAAAGCGTAAATAGCATGAAGTAAAAGTGAATTTGACACTTTGGTCACCTAGTTAAGGGGAGAGCACAAGCCTAATCACCACAAGCATAACATATAAGTTATTCTATTTTAAGCCCAAAAAAAAACTTTTCTAATCTATGTGAAGGTGTTGCTTCACAGAAATCATGTTTGTTCTTTTTAACTTGTACTATAAAAATGTGATGACTATCCTAGGATTGATAAATTTTCTTTTAAGAAAATAAAGAGTGGCTACCTTAGGATTGATATATTTTAGAAACCAAGAAGTGACTATCCTAGGATTGATAAATTTTAGAAAATCAGAAGTGACTATCCTAGGATTGATAATTTTTAGTCCAATTGTAAAAAAAAATTAAAATCTGGCCGCGACCATGTCAGATCAAGAATGATTTTACAAAAGTGTCGGAGCAATACACTGAAGTGCTATAACTCTTACTTGATGCACTGAAATTGTAATACCCCTCCGTTTTGCTTCTTGTTCAAGTTGTTTTATGCTATGTTTGGTTGCAATTACTTTGATATTGGATACATTTTGTTATAATGTTTTGATCACTACCATTGAGCGAAAACCATTATTGTGAGATGTAGTTATCTGATTATTGTTTCACATGCATTATAGATTAATGTTGTTGTAGAGTTAACATGAGATGTTATTATGAGATTACTGGATTATGATGGAAGTGTCAGTTTCGATGAGTGTATTAGTGAAGAAGACGGGTTCGCATCACTCGCTTGCGAGCGCCCTGCGAATCCGTAATTCCTTCTTCACGGTGTGTATTATATGCTGGATATATTGTATGATGTTGTTTACTTGGTTGCAGGATTGCAGGTACATGACATCGACTCCACCTGGTTTCACAGGTTTGAGCGTGTCGATCCAACGGTTAAGTTGAACGGGAGATAGTAGCTAGGTAACATGTGTCAAGTTTACACCCTAGCCTTAGTGTGTCGTCAGTTGTGTGTGTCGAGTCATTGTCTGTCTTGTTTTAATGTTATTTAATTCTGAAGCATTCTTGATTTGGAAATAGATATTTAGAATAATTGCATTTAAATCATGTTGATGGTTATTTAATTTAAATAATGCAATGTGGATAAAAGTTTATATTTAAATTAATTAATTATATTTAGTTTATTTAATTAATTAAATTTGATCCAAGGGGTTGAATTTAGTTATTAAATAATTAAATTAATTAATTAAACGTGATGCAAGAGAATGAAAGGAAATAAAAGAATTAGAATTAATTTTGGAATTTAATTCCAACATGTGGGAATTAAATTAGAAATTGTAATTAAATGTTTATTTGGGAAATTAGTTGCAACTTTGGAAATTAATTTATTATTTGAAATTATATTTTAAATTGAAAGTGGGTTTTTGAAAAGTGAAATTGAAGTTGAAATTGAAATTAGGAATTGCAAGTGAAATTGAAATTGAAATTGAAATTGAAATATCTAATCTGAATGTAATGTGAATTAGGGTTGTAAATATTGAAATTGAAATTGAAATATCTAATTTGCATGTAATGTGAATTAGGGTTGTATTAGGTATTTTTGATTTATAAGAATATATGTTTTAATTTTAGGGCAAGAAAGTTTTTAGAAAAAAAATACATTTTTACAGCAAGAAAAAATTTTTGGAAAATTTGCACAAGGGTTTGAAGAAAGTTTGATTGTAGAATTGATTGAAGGAAAGATTGTTTGCATTTATTGGATTTTGGATTGAATTCATTGGAGCATTGAAGAAAATTCAGGAAATCTTTGGAGGAGGCTTGCATCAAAAATTCATCTCTTCCTGTAGCTTCTTGTACCAGGTTTTCCTCTTTGTATTTTATTGTTCTTGATTGTTTTTTTTTTAAATAGTAGTGATTAAAGATTTATTATTAAATCTGTTTTAGAAAATAAATTTGATATTAGAATAAAAGAATTAAACAAATTTACAGCCTTTGCTTGTGAAAATTGTGAAAACCTTAGTTGAATTTAAATTATTTTGAGAAATTGATTTTATTGTTATTGAAATTAAACATAGAGATTGAACAAGGCATTTAGAATGTTTTTTAGAAAATGAAACCCTCTGTTATTATTAAAAATCGGATTTTAAAATCTGCAGTATAGTTATATTTTCATAGTAAAATGGTCTGATTGCGTCGCCTATAACTTTACTTTCACAAACTGGGTTTTCAAGAAATTTAAAGAGTTTTTTCATTTTGGAGTTTTCCAATCCATATCCAAAAATCTAAAATACCCAGATTGTAGTTTTTGAGTTATGCTTGAAACATGAGACTGCTGTTAAATTATTTTTCCATGGCTGTTCTAAAAATAAAATAATAATAAATTGATATTTATAAATATTAATATTTTAGGTATTGTTATTATAATATTAAAATATTATTTAATAATATTTTATATTATAATTTATAATACTAAAGTATTATATTTATTTATATTATTTTAAATAAAATTTGTATATTTGATTAGTGGAATTAATATTATAAACGTATGGGGAAATTATTGTTTATTTTAAAATGGCATGTTAAAGTTTAATTGAAGGAATTAAATATTTGATTTAGATAATGCATAATTTAAAATTTAATTGTGGAATTTAAATTCATGTGTGAAAGGTCTAATTATTAATTTGATTTAATTGGAAAAATATATATTTATATTTTGGAAAATTAGTGATAAGGGATATTTTATTTTGAATTAAACAATTTAATATTCTATAAAGAATAGAAGAAATGTTAATGATTAAATATATTTAAATATATTAATTTATATTTAGTATATATATATTGAAAGTATATATCCATTTGAGAGAATAAATAATATTTTATATTATTTTATTCTGTTATTTGTAAATTGGGTATTATTGGTGTTCTAAAATAAATGATTAGTATGTGTAGAAAATGTGTTGAGAAAGATGTTTTTTTTAATAGAAGTAATTAATTGATTTAAAAAGAAATATTTATTTTGTTAATATGGTTGAAGAAAATATATTGTGATGTATATATATATCCATAAGTATTTTCAATCAGTATTTACCTTGTTTTATTTAAGTGCGTGTGATTTAGTTTTGCATGAAGAATTTAAAAGATAAGTTTTGAATGCGTAGTCAAAGAGATAAACCAAAAGATATTTTTATACATTGATGAAATTGCATGTTTTAAATGGATAGTTGAAGAGACATAGACTCCGAATAGAAAATTGGAAAAGATTGTTTGCAATAGTGTTAGGTTGCATTATAAGTAAATTTAGGAACTAACTACATTGAAAAAGGCAAATAGTTATTATGTTCTATTTAGTTCCATAGAAAAATCTAGTCATTGTGAATGGAATATTAATGGTGTCTATATAATATGGAGCATATATATATATATATATATATATATATTCAGTGTAAAATTCATTATCATATTTTATTTTAATGAGATGCATGCAATGTATTATTGAATAGAGATTTAAAAATGGATTGATTAGTGTATATGGAAAATGGATAGAGAAACAATATGTATTATATTAAAGTGATTGAATGTTTTAAATAGAAAATTGAATGAGATGTAAGATTTGGTTAGAAAATGGAAAGAGTTTACTTGCATGGATTTGTGTCGATTTAAAAGTAAATTAAGAAGTTGTTTTATTGATGAGCAATCAATTATGTTATTTATTAATTTCTATTTAGATTAATTGAATCATTGTGATTGGATTATGAAAGAGATATGGATTTAGTATATCCAAAAGTAGTATCTTCCTCATGCTTATTTTAAAGGATTTAATTCTTTGTATTCAGTAAAGGGAAGTAAGTTTAATTGTTTTAGATTTTCAATAATGAAAAGGGAAATAGGGGTTATGATTATTTTAGATGATCTACTTATCATGTCTTTGATTTTTTTTCAACACTACCTATTGAATGATTATGGATTTAGAAAATCCAAATATTAGATTTGATTGATGACTTGAATGTTTTATTGCTATATCGTCATGTTGCATTGTTGGTTTTGAGATTTAGTGTTAGTCCTAAATTATAAGTCTTCCAAAAGAACTTAGAGGATAAGGGTTGTTGAATCTTTATGCCATCCAGTTGTTTTCCCTTGGGTAGTGCATGGCGTCTTTTCAGTTTTACCCGGTTTTCACGAATGGGGATGTTTGCACCTCCTTGGTTAGGAGCGGATTATGGGATCCGTGTCTCCTTGTATGGAGTGACCTTGTTATGTGGTTTCATCTTGTTGCCTCCTGTAAAAGGAGTGGATTATGTGTTATTGCCTCCAAAATGTTGGAGTGGTGTCTTTTGTACCTCCTATGAAAGGAGTGGACTATGTGATTGTTGCCTCCAAGATGTTTGGAGTGAGTTTCTATTATTTGTATCCTCCTTGTGTTGGAGTGGATTATGATGCCTAGTTGGTATGCACTTATGGTTCCCTTGGTGGATTGTTTGGATGTGTGTTGTCGAATAGAAGAGTGGCTTTTGTTAGGCGCCAGAGCCCAAAGAGGTAAACTGGATAACCTTCAGGAGTGATTTAATCAAGTGATAATTTAAATAATGCACTTAGAAGATTATGACTAACTTCTCACATTAATCAAGATAATTTAATCCTCACTCATAGACACAAGGGCTTGTTTAGACTTGGGATGAGTGAGAAGGCCTGGAATGGCAATATCAACTATCTAGTTCTTGCGAGAGGTGGTTGATTCCGCATGAGTGAGTATGAGTGCCGGGATTCGGTAGAGGCCACCAGGATTACTTGTGTCGGAGCCTATGAAGAATGCCCAGAGGAGATCTCATGACAAACCTTGCGATGACACTCTATCTATGACAACTGTTGTTAATTATTGTATGTGTATGGTTATTTGAACATACTTGATCTACTTTATGTTTGGAAGCAATGTGACCTATGTCAGTGATGTTGGAATTGTACTTGCATTGTACTTGATGTGTACATGTATGGTATTTAATTTGTACTTGTATTGTACTAGATTTGTACGTGCATTGCATTTGATTCGTACTTGTATGGTGAATGAGTTGTACTTGATTCGTACTTGTATGGTTAATGAGTTGTACTTGTTAATTCATTTGGTTGGTTATAACAGTATGAGTCAGTTTGAGTCTGCCTTTGGTTAGAGGTAGTAAATCTTTGTCCATGTTACTTTGTTACTTTCTCCTAGCATAGGGGGTGGGCCTTCGGGTACCACATTGGTTGGGTGGAACATGCACCAAAACCGTTGGGTCCCCATCGATCTTCAGTATTTGGTGGCGAGACATCTAGATGGACAGCTCGCGGTTCTTGTTGTATTATCTTGCATTGTAATATTTTAATTTGTATAAGTTATTTTATCCCTCTTATGTTTATGAGGTGGAATTTTGTAATTGTAATCATTTGTACTTGTGTCTCATTCTGGGAATGAGTGATGTAACTATTGGTTTAAGATAATGTTTATGAGATTGTATCTCGGTTGATTATCTTATTATGTTATGTGATATTCTTATGATGTATGATGGTGATTTCATAAAGTTCATAAGGCTATGGTTATTTGTAATATGTTTGTGTGGGTTTGAGTAATCCTAACCTTGTAGCCTTAGAGGTTGTTGTTAACTAGTAAATGAATGTGTATATTAAATGCACTTTATAAAAAAAAAATTGGTTCACTTATGATGTTAATTGCAACTTCCTCTTAAGGTTACTTGGCGGGGCATTACAGAAATCGAAAGTGCTGAAATAGGACACCGAAGCACTGGAATCTGCCACAGATGCACTAAATCACTAATGTGCTAAAACAAGTCATAGAAGCGCTAAAGTTGAAAGCACTGAAATTTTTGATGGATGCACTGTAGTAACATGGAAGCGTCGAAATAGAGCATAGAAGCGCTGTAGTTTTCCATGGAAGAGCTATATTATTTGATGATAGCACAAAAAAAAAACACGTTCGGGAACCTACGTGACACTTTCTAGAAATATTGATAAAATTAGGGTTAAGGCCCCATTGTGGGTGCCAAATTGTAAGTGTGAATAAGTAAATAAGATTAATAACACTTCTTAATACAACACTATATTAAAGACAAAGCAAATTGAACTAAATCAAAGCAATAATCTATGGAAAGCACCATATTGTTCTCTATCTCCAAAGATTTATTAAATCACTGTGGCTCTCAGATTGTTAAGCAATGTGACTGTTAAAATGACTATCTGAAGAACGAGATGGATGCTAGTGCAATGATATGAAGCTAGATATGATACTAGATGATAAATAAACTAAACTAGCATGAATTGATGTGGAAATAGATAAATGCAGCTAGAGGAGGCAACCATGATATGAAAGCTTGATTGTTGGATGGTTGAATGCTGAATTTTTGATGTGCTTGGATTCTTGCAGAGTAAGAGTGCATAAGTTAGATTATTTTTATCCTTTCTTGGTTGAATGAGGTTGTATTTATAGATTTCCTGGCTATAGAAATGCACAAGGATGGCATTGAGAGGCTTGGATTCAATCTGGAGGATTGAATGGTGAAAGATGGAGGAGATTGAGAGAAATATGGTGATTGTCTCTACCCATGAAAACACCAGGCAAGAGAAGAGGAAATACTAATGGAGGAGGATTGAGAGACTAATTTGGAATTTGTCTCCAATTTGTCTCCAAAACTTTCAGTGAAGTTTTAAAGTATTAATTGTGACATATTTTAGACATAAATTAGACATAAGATATCTAATTCATTTTTGAGGAGATATAAATGGAATATTCTTTATACCTTAATTCAAATATTTTTGATTTATTTAAATTAGCAAAAGAGGGATAAATAATCTAATAAAATGAACTATAGAAGTTGTTTATTAAATTAAACAGAAGAATATGGCAATTAATCAATAAAGTGTTTGATCTCTATTTTATTAATTTAAGATCGATGTGATAGAATAAAATAGGGATTTGATAATTAAATTAAACAAAGTATTTAATTTTGTTTATTTAATTAAGATGAATTTAAATGTGAACTATATTAAATAAATATTTCTATTTATTTGATAATAGAGGAAATTAGGATAATTAATCAAATAATTCGTATTTAATTAATCGGATGTTCCAGACCAATTTTAGGTGTATACAATATTAAGCAATAAAAAATAATAGTTACAATTTTTAAGTACAATATTCAAATCAACATTTTTAGAAAAGAATCACATTCTATCACTCATAGCAACTAAAATATTAAGAATTTAAGGAACATGTTAGCTAGTGATTCTTAATATTTCATGCATATATTCTAAATTATTTTTTTTAATAAGAAAAATATTTGTGATTTTTTTGCATAAGTTTAAATATTTGGTTTATTATACTCAATATTATATTTAAAGATTGACATTTATTTCATATCACATATTTATTTTCATATAAAGACTTAAACTAAAAATTATTAAACATATGTTTATAACACCAATATATAGTACATGTATTTTTTTCTTTTTAAAGATTACATACTTTATTTTTCATTAATTTGAGAAGTAACATAATTTTAATTTTGACACAGTTATATTCTAAATTTCATAATTTTTTTGTATATATCCAAATTGACTATTTTTCCTAGAATAATAATGCTAATACCAATGCATGTGTAGTTTATAGAACTTTTATAATCTATTTTAATATTTTTCTACTTGTGTGAAATATAGACCCTCATGTTTGATGAAAAATTATGTTTGACTAAAAAGTAGAAAATAAATACAATAATCAAATTAAATATACTTGTGTACAAGAGAAAATTTAATCCTTATGATAGAAAAACAATTTCTATGAGAATTAAAATTCATATTACATTCAAATAAATGAAATGTTTCTTTAACAATTTGAGTTATCCTTTTTTTTTTTAAATTACTACTAGAAATTAAATTAACTAGAAAAATTTAAATATCTTCCAATTGTAAGCTACTAATGAAAATAATTCCTTATGTATAATTTTTTTTATCTTAATAGTAACAAAAAAAAAAGTGTATAGGTGTTAAAGATGATTATGTAGCTCACACAGAGTCTCGACCTTGGACACCAATGTCACTTGTGATGCACTATTGTCCCATACAATAAAAAATCATAAGTTCTAGAGTAAAAAAAGCTTGTTTCAATATAATCATAGAAAAATATTTTGATTAACCACACAAAATAATTATAATAAAAGTGTTTTGGTTAGTTTTTCTTTTTGCAAAGATGGTTGTCATTGCATCGAAAGATCAACTTGTTAATTCCTGATACAACTTATAGAGTTAATAAATCCATAAGAGGTGGTTAATCCATATCATGAACCTGAGAACTATGATATACAATACAAGGAGATTAAGGATGCAAACCTTGTAATAGACCCCCTAGCACAAGCGATGGGTTTGAACCCATGACTCAATATTTGATACTAATTGTTGCAAATATGGTTGTCATTGCACTAAAATATTGACTTGTTAATTCCCGATACAACTACTAGAGTTAATGAATCCATGGGAGGTCGTTAAGCCATGTCATTAACTTGATCATTGTGTTTCACAACACAAAGAGACCAAGGGCACACAACTTGCAATAGTTCTAGGGGCTTTTCTTAGCCAAACCCCCACTTTGGTGTTTCCACCTCCATAGAAAACCATAATAGATTTTGATAAAAAGAAACGATAATGATAAAAGATGAAAGATTTATCCAAGAAAATTTAATTCTAGATAAAATTAAAATAGATTAACTATAATATTATGATATTAAAAATATTCATAATATTATATTTAAATATTAGCCACAAAATAAAGGAAGCAATAAATCTAAGAAAGGATCCACCTAGAAGATACCATAGACTTATAACAGGATTGCAAAGCTAGCATAGGATTTCCCTTCATAGTTGTGCCATGAAAAAGAGGACATGGAAGAGATAGAAGGATGTTGTATTTTCAGAAAAAATCAAGAGATTCAAGAGTTGTAGAACTGGGGTAAAGTGTGCATGCATGAATGAATGATCTTCTCTCCTTTTTGACAAAGAGAAAATTATTTAAAATAGAAGGACCCTAGAATATTTTTCAATTGTGAATCCCAATAGGGAGTGTTAAACTACCATATTCCTATGAAATTAATTCTCCAACTATCATTTTAATCATGTATTTTTGTGAGATACCAATGCATCACACAAATGCCTATGTGTAGCCCTTCCATCTAGGAAAATTAGAGTCAAACAACTATAAAATAGATAAAAAAAATTCTCATAAATATATATTTTGATATCATCATGTTAAAAATTTTTTTATTTTCATGCTAAATGGGAGGTCTTGTGTAGTAATTGTATGGGTGTGCAATTTCCATCACTACATCCCCCCCAAATTTAGCAAGCACATGCATTACATTGAATATGACTACGAATATAAAAAAGAAATGATATAACATTAAATATTACCAAAGGGTGTCGTAGAGTATGTAGAGTCTTCAACACACATGGAGGTTCTCCCAAGGATAAAACCTATAAAATTAACCAATATATCATGCACAAACAAGCACATTATACATGTTATTTTCACCAAAAACGTGTTACCTAGAGAAATACATTTTAGGAAAAAATATAATACATAAGGATTTAAGAAAGCCCATAGGAAAAACATGATATACGAGATTTTGATAAATATTTTTTGATAGTTATTTCTAGAAAGCTATGTTATTTTGGAGACCATATAACAATTTTTATTAGATCATGCTTGTTACAAACTATGTTATAGAACATCATTGGAAAATATAGAAATTTTATTGAAATAAAAATATGTTTATGCATTGTGATAGCCTCCCTAAAAATAATTACATGAATCAAGGAGTGTAAGTATTGTTAATGAGGTACTAGGTGTATCACCTGCAATAAGTGCCAAATAAATAGCTACAAACACATCATCATCTTGGACATGACCTTTGGCAAGACTCAATGATTTTATGAAAATAATAGTCAATTTCACAATATCTTTGATGGAATCTAATATATTTTTTCCTTTAAGAGAAGGTACTGATTCACTGTCTAAATAAATGACAAGAGTATTATGATGACTACACTCATGAATAGGAGAAATTATAGGAGAAGAATAAGTATGCACCTCCTTGATGAAGAATATTGATGAAGATAGGTTTGAATGTGATTGAGATGGTGGACTTGGATTTTATTTGTGATAAGATAGAGTTTGATAATGTTCTAGTTTTCTCTTGGGAGGTGGGTGGGGGATATTGATATTGATAAATATGGAGCAAAGTACGTCTAGATAGACCTCAAGATGAGTGTCCTGAAATGGTGCTAATTTGAAGAGTGAAAAACTAGGAATTATAGATGTGTTTGACATTTTGATTGGATTATAAAATGGTGGGAAGGTCTTAAATTAAAGGATGATACATCGAGGGATCCAAGAACAATTACACCCACTTCAAGTGAGGTTCATCAAGATCTTGATAAGGAATAAGAGATGATGCTAAATAATAAATCACTAATGGTGGAGATGGAGGAGAGGCATCACCAGATGAAGAGGAGGTTGCATTAGAGAAGGATGCTCAGATTTGTACATTGTATATAATCTCACTATTGGCCCCCTACATAGTTATTCCACTTATAGTCATGTGAAATTTTATTACATTGATGGTTATGTCCATGCATAGATGTTTGAAGGGGATAAATATTATCAAATTATGGGGCTATCTTCACTTCTAGAATAGAAGGAAACATAGTATTAGTAGGTGGAGGAAGATAGATCTAGGGTGCATGTTCCACATTTTGTTCCATTAGTGTCTTTCCTCTTTCTATCATAAAGGAACTCAAAGGAATAGGAAAATCCAATAGATGATAAGATAAAATAAGTAAATAGTAAGATTTTTATCTCATAAACTACTTTCATTTTCCTACTAGTGGGGTAGGTTGAGGAATGATGGGATCCAGAAGAGGAGATAAAATCTAAGGGGAATATTTACCCAACATGGGTATCTTTCCTTAGGTTATTTTTTTGATTTTTGGGGGAACAACATGCACCATTAAAGGTTGAGAAACCTTTTAGGGAATGAGAGGTTGACTTGATGCAAAATTTTTATACTTAGTGACCAAGGAGGTAGGTATTGGGATAGAGACATGTTGCTACAATGGAGTGGCCTAAGTGGAATTAATAATAGAAGGTGATGAAGATGGAATAGTGGAATTGGACACCAAATGAACTACTTTAAATTTAGAATATGCTTTAAATACCTAGACACCACAAGGTTGTAAGGGTACTACTAGAGCATGCAAGAAGTGATCTAAAGAGAAGACACCACACAATACTAGTGTCTTCTATATAGTGTTGTTAATGGTGTGCAATGTTCTATTGTGAGGAAATTTTTGTTGGAAGTTTGTTTATCATTGAGAATATTGATGGTTGTGCAACATATGATGTTAATATGGTGTTTTCATTGATGTCAACATTGATGTATTGATGTATAAATAATGATTGATGAGAATGATTGAATATGGTGTTCTTAGTGATGTCATCTCACTGAATAGTTGTAGAAGTTTTGGTCCTAAAAAGAGAAAGTGTTTTGGATAATTTCCTAAGGCTAAGTGTATAGTTTTAGTGTTTAGTGAATTAGTTTTGTGGTCTGCATTTCTCCACTATGAATAATTTGGTTATGTGGTTCTGAGGTAATATTGGTGCATTTTGGAGAAATTTAAACCCAATTTTCAAGCCTTGAATTAATTCATAGATGAAGTTAGATTTGAAAGAGTATTGGACTTACTAGTGGTTGAGTTAATGTGACAATGTACATGATTGGAATACTCCGCATTCCACTGCAAATGAATATTTTTATATGTAGTTTTTTAGGATGTGTTTATAGATGTTAGAAGTGTGTATGGTCCAAGTGGCAAGTTATTTTGAGATCCTCATGTCGAGTTGTGAATAAACAGTTGGTTCATTCCATTGTTGCTTCACTAGTGTTGCTGACCTAAAGGGTTTGGGGTCATGAAAAATTATTTAATAATGTATGTATTGGAATTGTGAGAGTAATTATAGGTAATTCCAACCTATTTGATGTGTCACATGTTTTGGATTATTCTGTGAAATTTGTTTGGTTGAGTTTTGAGCTAATAGGTTATTGTGTTGCACAATACATCTAATTAGGCCAGCCTAATTGATACTTTTGTTGGTTGTTATATATATACAAGGTTAATTCCTTGTGTGGTGATGTGATATAATTATATGTGTGCACAAAGATCTAGTGTAGAGTAGTGTGAATTATGATTAGGGTGAAGTATGAAGTGTGTTAAGTTAGTTTTATGAGCCTCATTAGAACTATCTTTAACATGTTTTATATGCATTTTAATTAGTTCAATCTCTGGAAGTGAGCCACCCTCTTTTCTATTTTGGCATTGAGACATTTCTTCAATTATATGGAAAATGAGTCCTTCAATTAGTTATTACACCTTGTAGTGAGTCACTCTATAATATCTTGTAACTAGTTATAATATATTGTGAGCTAATCCTCACCCAGGTTTTTCCATTTTTTGGATTTCCACATAAATATGTTGTTCTTTTGTTATTTTATGTGATGCATGTTTTCTATGTTCCTTTCCATTAATGAAATTTTAATGTGATGCATTGATTGAATGTTTAAAGTTGATGAAGTTAATGAATTTTAGTGAATTGTAATTTACTCCCTCTCAATATTGTGAGAGCTCAATAATTTGTATCAAAGCTTGGTTCATTCAATTGGATTGATTGTTGAGGTAGATCTTGGAGTTTGAATACATGGCTATGAGTAAGTATCCTATTTCTCCTAGAGAGATTATACCTTAAGAGTTTACTAAGGAATATTGTGAATTTGATATGGAAAGATAACTTAATTTAAATCTTGATGATTTGTATAAATAAAAGTATGAGAATAGAAATCAAAAAAAGGATCTTAATGATGTAGATGAATACATTAAGAAGTTGAGAGAGAAACTCAAGAAATCTACGAAAATATTCAAGGAAAAAATGAGTAGCTCAAGCAATAAAATGATACTACTAGTAGCCTACAAGTGCAAGTTGAAGAAGGCAAAAGTGTCAAATACTAGAGTATGTGCAGGATCATCATGGAAAAAACAAGCCCTTAAGTGGCAATAAAATTCATAAAATCAGAGTTAGGCAACTTAACGTAAAAATTTGAATAAGTTATCTATATTATTTCAAAAATATGTAACAATATAATCTGTAGAAAATTGAATTTAGTTTCTAAAACACTAGGTTTATTTTATTTATTTTTAAATCTAATTGGTGAAAATTTGAAATTTCAATGCAGTTGTACTTAAATTTCAGGGAAAAACTAAGAAGTAGGTGTTTATCTGACCACACTAACCACAATAAAATGATAATAATTTTTTATAAGATTTTATATATAAGTAGGGGACTCATGTCCCGATGTGATGCATATTTTTTTGTAATTTCTTTCCAAGTAAATAATCAATCAGGATTTTCTTATTACAACTTTTAAAAAATATAAAAACTCGTATGTCTGACCACCTTAACTTGGTCAAAACTTCATGAAATTCAATTCTTATTTTTTAAATCCTATATTATGTGAAACATAGAATGTGACACATATTTTGGATTCAAAAAATGTGATACCGTTTGAAAGCTATAGATTTTTTTCAATCAGCCTATCAATCAGGAATTTAGTCGTAATTCAAATAGAAAATGAATAATAATTATTTATTAAATTAAAAGTAAAGAATAATTTATATTGGTGGAAATTTGAGAATATCCTTTAAAAATCCTTTTCGTTTCATCAATTTTGGGTAAAAAAAAAGTCGTTAGCCACATGGGCCATCATATCACTTAGATATTGCCACTTTTTGGCCCATCATGATCCTGCACATACCCACTATTTGAATACCAAAATTAAAGACAAATTTGAAGAATGTTAAAATATTGAATATGAGATTGTAACTCTAAGATCAGATCTAGAAGAAAGTAAAGAATCAAGATGACAAGTTCAAGAAGATTTCCATAATATTTGATAAGATTCTTTCAAATCAAAAGGCTTCTAAGGAAAAAGAAGGATTAAGGTTTGAGAAAGGAGAAAGTTCAAAGGTATATCAAACTCCAAACAATGTTAAAAAGTAGAATGACAAGAATAATAATGGAAAACATGCTTAGAACTAGAAGAAAGGATTGAAGAGGACTCCTATTAGAAAACTTATTGCACAAAGGTATTCATATTTTAATGGTTACTAGACCACTATATCTAACTTCTATTAGAACAAATATCATGCATGCAGTTTCTCTTGTGGATAGATTTAAATAATATCCCCCAGAGTCACATGTTGAGGTAATGAAGAGGATATTAAGATACTTGAAGGGCACTCTAGATCATTGCTTGTGGTATCCAAAGGATACTGACTTTACTCTGAGTGCTTACACATATGCAAATTGGTATCATTATGTAGATGACAGGAAAATTTCAAGTGGTGGTGCATTCTTTCTTGGATGTATATTGGTAACATGGATAAGAGAGAAGCAATATTTAGTGTCTTTATCTACTTGTGACCACTGAAAAAGTACCCTTCTTCTTTTTCTTTCTTGTCTGTGTCCTCCTTGTGAATTTTAGCTTAATGTTGCCTTGATTGATTATTGTAATGTGAATAACACATTCACATTGGGTCTTGGGCCCTTGTGAAATAATGGATTTTAATGGTGCCTTGTAAAAGTGTTGTGAAGTGTTGTAACACACTTTCACATTTTTCTAGGGTTTTATCAAATAACTAAGCATAATTTTAATCATAATTAATATTAATCTTGCCTCATTTAGGGTTTTGTAAAGTGTTGTAACACACTTTAACATTCCTCTAGGATTTTCATTAATAATTGGGATTTCTTATTCTTTAATTGGCCCTATTTTGCACCCAAAAGCCTCATTTATTACATATTTTTATAATCTCAACACCAATCATTGACCAATCATAATTTAGGTGATCCTATATTGTGTGGCCTAGATTTAGTGTCTATGAATCATTCACCACCTTAGGCGAATAAGTCCCACCTAGGATTTTTTTGGCCTTGATGCAAGTTTCACACATTTCTAAGAACTTTTCATTTTTGGTCCCATTCATTAGGCCTGGCTAGACTCATTCACCAACTTGGTAAAATGAGTCCTATGTGACCAAAATTCAAATTTACATCAATTTTTTTATGGGATTTTATTCTCCTAGATCTGATGTTGTCTTCTAGTGCTATAATTTATAGAATTCTTGCATAATTGAGTATAAATACAAGGTTATTTCTCTCATATTCAACACCTAGAATTCAATATATCACCTAGAAAATATTACAAGCATTCAAGAGTTCACAAGAGAATTTGATTATTCACAAAATAATTCAAGGAATTTCAAGGGAAGATTATCAAGAATTCTAAAGAATTCTTCAAGTGTCAATCATCATGTCGAATATTGATTGCACAATGTTCTTTTAGAGCTAACAATTGTGGTTTAGGTTTTGTTATTCAAGCAAGTGGTACATTCAAAGATCTATCAACATCAAGAAATATTCCAAACCTACATCCATTGAAGCCATTATTTACATGTTTGCAACATCCTATTGCTAGGGTTTGGTGAGTTGCAAAATTAAAATTTGTTCATTCTTCATTCTCCATTCATATTTTCTTTTATTTCAAGGTTTAATTACCAACAAGGGGTTTGACCAAGGAAAACCCCTATTCTCTAACCCCACAACATTTTCCCCTCTTCTTGTGTGTGATTTTCAAGGCTAGGTTGTATATTTTTCAAGAAGCAAAGTTGGAGAAAAGTTGTCAAATTCCTAAAGTTGTTAATGTTGTCATTAAGCATTGGAGAAGCTTGGAGAAGACCTACAGGTGGTATTTTGTGGATTTGGATTTGAAAACCAGTCAAAAAGAACAAAGCAGAACAATAGACATAGAATCCAATTTAGAACTTCCAAAAAAGTAAAAGTGGATTGATTCGCCACTATTGGTGAATGAATCCCACTATACAAGCCTAATAGATTTTTTTGTAGATTTGGATACCCTTTTGGTTGAAACCTATTTTTGCACATTTTCCTAGAAACTAGATTGATTCACCCAACATGGCCAATGAGTCCCAATCAACATAAATAGTATATTTTTTAGTGATCGAGATCTCCATCCTACCTTCTTTAGTTTCCTAGGTGCACACTTCTAGTTTCATAGATTTTTATTGTATTTTCCTTGTATTTTTAGGTCATTTAGGGTTAATTGGAATAAAATAGGGTTTTGTCTTACAAATTGAATTACATTATCTTTTCCAAGTCTAAAATTGGCCGTGAACCCCTCATTACATATGATTCAACCCCTATGACAACCCCATTACAAGATCACAATCTCATTTGTATTGATATCTCTAGGGTTATCCTTGAGTGGAGTCTCCTTGAAAAGTAGGTCTAGGAACATAACCTTAGACCCTCTCAAATTTTTAAGAGGTTTCATTTTGGTGAGCCTGCATTGAGGACATCATTATTTTGATTTGGAGTGTATTTACATCCTATATTTAGCTTGCATTAACATTGCATTAGGATTTGCATTGGTTAATTTGTATTATAGGGTTTCAAATTTTGCATTAGTAAAGCTCATTTAATCTTGCATTTTTGTGCTTAAATTAATTTCAAATCAATCATATTCTACATTTTCATCTTATAAATATCTTACAAAAACTAAAAATCATAAAATTCAATTCAAAATTTTTAATGTTTTTTGAAAAAAATAGTACTTGGACTCATTCACCACTTTAGGTGAATCAATCCCTCTACATTTTTTCATTACATTTTCTAGCATTTATAGTTCATTTTTTGAGTTCCTATTTGTTGTTTTTGCATTTCTATTTCACTTTCCAAAATTTTAGTTATAAACATTTCATTGTTTTGACACTAGTACACTAGGCATGGATAACACCCTTAGCAATTGTTTTCCTTCAAATAGAATGCAAGTTGGACTAAGAAATGATAGTATCCCTCAAGAAAACATAATTCAAATTTATGAGGATTTAGTAAACTTAAAAAATCAAATAAGTCTTGAAAACATTTAAACTACTGCAATTCCTACCATAGAAAACATTCACCACATGCTTGAAAGTGAAGATGGCCTTCACCTTATGACAAATATAGTGCAAATATTTGGAAAAAATATCCCCTCAACCAGTAGTTTTCCTTTACCAACAAGAAATGTTCCAAGCCTAGGAGGAACTCAAATTCCCCCTCCCACAAAAATAGCCTCAATACCTACCTACACCCCTCCTTAAGTCACAACAATAATGCAAAACATTAGTAATATGATTCCTTCCCTATGTATTCCTACTATCATCCCTAGTTGCTATGTGGCATCACAAGTTATATCTCCTACCTTACCACCTATAAGCAGTCCATTCACTTGTCCCACAAACACATACACTCCATAACCAATTTCACTTCCATCTCATAACTCAAATTTTCCAAACCATTTCATCCCTTCAAAAGAAAATTTCCACCAGAACCCAAAATAAAAATGGCCCACCTATATATTATGTCAAAAGAAATCCATTATATTTGGAGATATTACAAACACTGATGCCACAAGGTATAGAGGTGCCTAGATTTGAAAAATATGGAGGGAAGGGATTTCCTTCTAACCATGTTAATTCCTACACTTCCTTATGTAGTGACTTTGTCCTTCATTATAAACTATTGTCATAGCTCTTTCCTAGGACCTTAAAAGATACCACCTTGTAGTGGTTCTCTTCTTTACCGAACAACTCAATTCATTTATTTAATGAACTTGTTGAGGCATTTGTAAACCATTTTCATGTGCATATGACTCCCAAAATGACCTTGGCAAATTTGATGAGATGCAAGCAAGAAAAAGAAGAAAAGATAATTGATTTTATCTCATGCTATCAATTGCTTTATTCCCAAATCAATTTCGAGATCCCCAACCCACACCTTCAAAATATGTTCATAGAAAATTTGCAAAGTAATATTAAAGAAAAAATTACCATGATTAAATTCCCATCCTTTATGCACATGCGTTCTACCCTCCATGATTATCAAAATCCAGTTAGTAGTTTGAGATACAAAGTCCACTTCTCTAGCCGAATCGAGAGATCCAAGCCCGCACACCAAAAAAATTCCAAACCTTTTAGAAAACAAAATAAAGGGTTCCTTCAATTCAATGGGTATGTGCAGGATCATGATGGGCCAAAAAGTGGCAATGGGAAAAAAAATACATGTTGGATCGACTCAAAAACGCAAAAATGTTGAGTTGAATTTTTAAGGCTCGGGCATCAGTACATTGCTCCAAAGAAATGCCCAAACCATTTTTTACAAATTAGATATCTGATTTGAGCAAACTATATAAATAAAAAAACAATCAACTGTTAAAAGTCATTTCACACATTTTGAACGCGGGTGCATAGGGAGAAGTCGAAATGTGATATCCGTTTTCACTAGATATCCAATTTGAAAGGTAATTTTTTAGTTTTTTAAATGTTTTAATCAATTTTTCAATTAGATTCTTATAATTTTAAGTAGTTTTTATAATTTTTTTTTTTAGAAGTAGGGTATTTTATTGATTTTTATTAAAAACTAGAGTTTACAATGAATTTTTATTAAAAATTAATCTTTTTAAATGGATTTTGATTAAAAACTAGTGTTGTTGATGTATTTTTACAAAAAGCTAGAGTTTGTTATGGATTTTTGTGAAAAAGTAGGGTTTTTTTTGGATTTTTATTAAAAACTAAGGTTTTTTTACAATAATTTGATTTATATTATGTAATTTCAATTAGATTAATTAGTTTTTAACTTTAATCAGGTATTATGGCTGAGAATGAAAATGCACAAATGCCAAACGCTCCACCACCTCCGCAACCAAATTCTCCACCACCTTTGCAGCCACCAATTGAAGACTTAATTGGTGAAAAATTGGGGGAATTGAGGGGAATTTGTGAAGTTTATAAGACAATCCCTCAATTGAGAGATATGAAAAACACATTGAAGGAAATAATTAAAAATATAGAAACCCTCTCCACCCAACATAATGCCTTTCATTCATGGTGAGAAGACATGAGGGAATATTATCCATGTGGATTGTCTTACGATGATGTGAAAGATCTCCAAATAACCAAAGCCCAAATAGCCTCTTTGTTCCTTAACCCCCACAACGATTTGCCAGTGAATGTTAATAAACCAAAACTTTATATAAAATGGTGTATGAATAGGGACATTGTAGATAACTTTTGGGATCATTAGTGTGTGGTTTTTTATAAACCATCGAACAACAATTCTAATATATCATTTTACTATATTAAAAAATTATATGTTGAGTTTGTGTTAGGGCATCATGTCAATTACTTTGACATTAAATCCTTCCAGGGCATCGGTGGAGGTATGCCCCGAGATAGACCACGGGCAGTTAGAGTAGTCCCATGCCCATATGTTCCCACTCCTCCCCTTCCTCCACCACCTCCAGTATATCATCCATAGATTATCTAGAATGCAGCCACATAGACTATTCAGGTTATTCACTCTTTGAGTGGTCATTTGGTTTCACATGCTTCTACAATAGCTCAACCACATTCTGGTGATGTTGGCAAAGGCACGAGTGCTTCTGCATCATCCTCCTTAGGTCCACATATTTGTGTGCCACATACTTTCACTATGTTCCACTAGATATGCATGGGTCCTCTTGTACAACCCGTTGAGAATCCCTTGGACACTTTTGATTATGACCTCCATGATGTCGACATTATAGATCAGTCACAGGGGAATGGATTGCACCCTATAAAGTTCTCTCCTTCTAGAGAGGGGGATGTTGGAATAGTGACACAGGTAATATTTAAGTTGAAAATTCATAGCTTGCATTTGTTTTTAAATGAATATTAATAAGAGATAGTATCAAGTACTAATATTTATTTACATGGTCTATTTAACAATTGATGTCTGAGGAGGAGCTCACATGGGTGATTGATAGCACCCTTAGGGCCATTTCATTTGGCCTCAACATGCACACAATATATATTTTTGCACTCAATCGTTTAATTTTTTTATTATATACTTTCTTGTCATTTGAATTGTCATTAATGGAATTATATAATAACTTATATGTTTATCTTATTTTCCTCTTGTAGGAAATACCTAGTGCGAGTGAGGTGTAGCTTCATCCAGACTATGGAGGTTCAAAGTTAGATAATGGGGAGGTAATTGAACTTCAATTGGATTGAATTAAGATTTTTAAGATCTTATATTGATTATACATACATCGACTTAGATTGGTAGTCTCATATGTACTTGTCATTTTTATGTATATCCGATTATGAGCTATACATCATTGTTAACAAGTGGCACAACACTTGAAAGAGTAGGTATTGGAACACCTCAAGGAGGAGGTGTCAAAACACCTGAAGGAGATAAAGAAAAAGAGAAACCTAAAGAGGTATGTGTTTATTTTATTTTGTTTTTTGTAAATATGTTCCTATTACCAATAATCATATGCTAACTTGGATGAATTTTATATTTTTGTTCACATATATAGATTGGCATTTCAAAATTCGGTTTGGTATATTCTAGGACTCTGGACCCTTTGAAGAAACGTATATTTCATGTAATCAAGATTTCAATTTTAGAGTTCAATTAAAATTCAAAGTATATTGATTTTGATGTTAATTATTCAATTTTGAATTATATAGTATAACTAATGTCAATTGTGGTTTGAATTTTTCTTGTGTAGCTACATTCAGAGCCAACGATTGATTCAAAGAGGCTCCATTTTGATGATCCACCAATTGTTTAGGATGAGATGGACATTTTGGCATGTAAATTTTGAATAGATATTGAGATGGCATATGCCACATTTTGTAAAACTTTTTTTGAGTTTTTTTTGATGCCATTTTTTTATATGGACATACACTTGATTATTGGATAATTTGATATATAAAAGTTGACAATCAAAATTTAATTTTTTCCTCATGTGCATGATTAAACTCTTTGAAAATTTTATCTTGAGAAATGGTTAAATATCAATGTACAATAGCATAAAAAAGAATGGTTATATTATGTAGTTTATATTTATATGGCTGATTACATTGCATTGAACATCTTTCAAACTCAAAGCATTACTTCACATTGCATAACTAACAACTAGATGTTGATAGATGAATTTTTTTGAATTACAATATAGTTTTTGCAAAGTCAACCTAAACAGTTATGCAATTACTCCACATTGGATAACTAAAAACTAGGAGCAGTTGTCAATTGCATTTTCTTGTCATGGAATTATATGAGACCACATTTATTTGAGGATTTTTTTTAAATAGTCCACTGCCTTGTCTATGCTACCACATTTTTCATACATGTCTACCAAAGATTTTTTATCAAACAGTTCACTAGCTTATTGGTAGGGCTTATTGGACCTTGTATGCTTTGAACTCACTCAATCTTGAAACCATTTCATTACCTTTTAATTTTGTTTGCTTAAACTTAAAAAATCATTGTATTATGCTACCCCATAATTTGGCTTACACTTTCTTTGTAAAATCACCAATTTTCCTTTGTTTTTGCCCCTTCCAACTAGGGTTTCACACTTTTACTCTTCTTGGGTTACTCTTAATCAATCAGACCTCTTAAAAACCTTTAAATACACCTGCTCCAATAGTTTCCAACAAGTTCCAACCTATTTTTATTAAACTTCTCAAAAGCTCACTCTCTAGCCTTACTCAAAAGGTGCAAAAATCTTTGTTTCTTAACATGGCAACATTCTCAAACCACTCCAATCCCTTTATCACCCCTAAAAAAAAATTCTTACACCTACCCCTATCTAATTAATGCCTATTCCTCTGAGGTACAACCTATATAGAAGGAGGAATGGCCTTGTCAATTCATGAAATATTACATGTTTTAGGTGCTCTTGCACCATACTCCCCGAGTATAAAATATTTATGCCCCATAAATCACTCCATAGTTCTACTCCTATCTTCTTCATAACCCCTTTAAACCCACTCCAAGTCACTTCCATGGAAATCTTCATCTGATGGATTTTGTACCCTTCATGCTTTGCATTCTCTTGGTCTTGCCATGCTTGATCCTTCTCAAATGGATCTTCTTGCTGCTATTTTCCTTCATTGACACTTGAAAATGGTGTTTCCCAAGATTTGACACCTGCACACAAAAATTCAGTACAGAAAGCTAAACATCCATACATTAGTATCTTTATTTCATGCTCTTCCATAAGCTTTTACCAACTAGACATGTATCTTTGCCCTTCAACTCTTCTCTTCACAAAATTTCTTAGGTTCTTTATGGTTAGAACCATCCCCATAGTAGCATAAATATTTCACACATCCAAATATAACAACCAAGGAAAATCCCCTATCCTAACACTATATTCCTCAAGCTCTTCTTCTCTAGCCTTCACTAGTCCACTCACCATCAACTCTTCCTCTCTTGTTTCCTACCTAATCTACTGTTTGCAAGATTACACGTTTGAAGGTTGATAGGATGAAAGGTTAGGTGTGATATATTTATGATAAATAAGTTCAATGAAGTCCATTTAAGATGTACTAGGTTGAAGTTTTGATTCTAGGGGTCCAATATGCCAACAATGCATTCTTGCTTCAAAATTGTCAAAATTGCCATGTAATCTTTTGAAGGAAAGTTATTAAAATTGTAAAGGGAAGTGCAAGATAGAGTATAGAATTTTGGGTAGGGTTGAAATAAAGTTTTTTGACTAGTTTTTTGCAACAATCAATGGTCTCATTGCTTTTTTTTGCACAAAAAACAACATTGGACTTTGATTGGAGGTTGAAAACTACTTGAAGGGCATTAATAAATCTTGTTCTACAACTCGTATGACCAAACCAACTATTCCATCATGTCCAGATGGATACGTTTAGGCTAGGTATGGTTCCCTTTTGAACCCAAATAGACCGAAGTAGTCCGAGCTATGTTCAATCAGTAAAATCCCTTAAGAGTCCAAAGTGTAGAAGGTGTTGATGCATGATTTTGCATGTAGCAGCAATCTTATGGGAAACTTAGCTATTAGGGGGACATTGTGCACTAGCTAAGTGACCTCTGGGGTTTTATCGAAGTCGGTTGCTCATTTAGTGGGGAGGTAAAAGGTTAGAAAGATAGCGAAATATAAAATCTACACTAGAGGCGATGCAGAATGCAAAGACCCAAACCACTAAAATGTTGTTCATCATGTAAATTTTTAAAAAAATAACTTTAAACATAACAAATATACCCTCTAATTTGCATAGCACAATCTCACATTAACTTTAGCTAACACAGAAGAGTCAAGAAAACACCATCTATATTTATTTAGCTATGAAAGATTACAAAAGCTGAAGAACAGGCATTCATACAATATAAGACGATAGTAGCACAGACTAACAGTCTTACTAAATGCATGAAAAACGCAAAGGCTGAATTGATTTGGCACAGTTTGGAGTCTTCAAATTTAATAAAATTATTACAAAGGCTTCTTCCCAGTGCTCAGGAGTTTTTTACAACTTAATCAACAACCTAATAAAGAGAAACATGACTGCATTTATAGGATAGTCCACCGCCTGAAACACATTTAGAGAAAGAAATTTGTGAGCAAGGATCGATGCCCCAAATCACCTTGAGATGCCACAGCAAACATCAATCACCAAGGAGCATGCTAGCAAAGCCATTACAGGGAATGGAAAACCCCGCAGCAGTAAAAATTAACATGCGGTGCCACAAAATAAAACGCGGCAATATGTGAGTACAAAAGGCTCAACAACAATTCCAAGGTAACCGGCTTAGTAGCAAGTACCACGTGTCACACAAATAGGGCCCAGAAAAAAGATGAAGGGATGCCCAGTGAAAAGCCCCGAGAGGGAGCCACGTGTAGTACACCGAGCGAAAGAAAGTGCAAGGCGGGCCCAGTTCAGAAAGCAGCTAGAGAAGGCCATACGTCACGCAAATGAAGATCAGCCAAAGCAAAGCGAAAAGGAAAAACAAAAAGCCTCAAGAGGGACCCACGTGGAGCATGTCGAGCGATGTGAGTGATTTAATGGTAAGGCACGACCGCAAATATAAAAGTAAAAACCACGAAGGTTGGCGATTTTTTTGTGAAATAGTTTGGTGACTCACAAGGGGGCATTTTTCTCGTAGAATGAAGAACCCCATAAGCTTTGGTTCAGCATCCCAAAATTTCTCATGACCTCAAGAGGGTAGCCTCTAGACTGGTCCATACTTTTTTTGTCAGTGTAGAGAGAGCTTGCAGATTTTTATGTGCCAATTTCAGATCGATAATTGCCTTGAAAGGCAATCCACCAGATATTTTTCTCTCTAATTCTAGTTGGAGGAAGATCTATTCCAACTAATGCACGATCCCTTCAATTTTCTCAGGGGTCAGAGATTGATCGAAATATTGGAAGACAAAAAGGTCCCACTTCTTCTCCTCGATAATAGCAACAATGTGTTCCACACTTGCTACCGCCTGATCTACATTGAAGGGCGAAGGGAGGCCTCTTTGAGTTAAGTCACAAAATTTCACCCACATGTCACTGGTAACCTGGTTCAACCTAGCCTTGCATTCTACCACCTGTTGGATAGCTTCATGCATAGAGATGAGGATGCTTATGCCCATGGCTATCATTGTTTGATCCTCAATGCCCACATTGCTCAAAGCTTCATCAAAAGTTGTATATAACTTGCCTAATAAAATCCTAGCCTCTGGAACCTTATCAAAAGTTATCTCCTATATCTGCTAGATTGTTTCACTTATTGTTCCACAAAGGTTGGCTGCTTGTGCCATAAATTTTAGGGTGGGCTAAAGAGTAAGGGATAATGCCTTGAATTTATCCTAGTCTGATGCATACAAATCCTTGGCAATCTCCAATGATTTCATCTATGGCGCAAGAGGTTGCGTCTTCAAAATATCCAACTTTACTTCCCTACTGCTCAAATTCACCCTTAGCTCTAACAAGTTTCTATCCAGTGTGGACACTTGTTCTTTTAGAGTGGAAACCTCTTTTTCTTCCAGTGCCAATTCGGACCACTTTTCCTTTTGAATCTCCAACTCCAAAGTGGCATTCATTTTAGCATATGTGCTCTGCCGGAGCTCTTTCATTCCTTTACTTAGCTGCATGGACTGAGCATAGAGTTTTTCCTCGATTGTTGGACTCTGCTCGACCTCATGCTAGATGGTCGAAATGATCTCTGTGCTCATAACCTGTAGCTCCCTGATCTAGCTTTCAAAAGCACTCCTCTCCTTTTCAAGGTGACTTATTTCATTTTCTTGGGCTTTAAACTTGTTCACCCAGATATCAACCTTTCCCTTGAGCTACGATATCTGCTCGTCCTTTTTCCTTGCCTGAAAATTGAGCTTTAGGTCATCAGTGGTCATGATTTTCTGAGTCTCCTCCATTAGCTCGACCTTATCTCACAGATGGACTTGTTGCAAGTCTGGCCTAATAGCATTGACAGAATAACCACTCGGTAGCATTTCCCCTATCGGTTTAATCACGTTGGGAGTGATCTTTGCAAACATCAATCAATTTTGGCTCTCATTGAATACAGTTTGCAAGAGAGGCTATGCCTACTTAGTCGCATCCTTTTGTCTCCTCTTGTTCATTTAGCTAGCTCGGGTGCTCTTGTTTGCTTCAACCTATGAAAATAATTCCTAGGGAGGGATACCCTGCCACCAGCAAAAGGGAATTCTTGAGGGATGAATAGCAGGAAAGACAGCGTGCTTAGCACATCAATAGTTTTTCTAGGCCTTTTTATAATGGCTAGGGAGAATGGTGGAATGAATTGGCCGCTCAGAGAGGATGATAATTCAGTGTAGGGAAAGGCTAGAGATGCGCCAACTGAAGGGCTAGGCCTTGGGGATCAGAATTGTTGGCTCATGAGCCTAGTAATGACACCAAGTTGTGCTCTAGGTAAGGGATGAAAAGCAAAGATTGAAAGTGGGAAACCAGGAGGGGGAAGAATTGACTACCCGGGATATCCAGTGACAGATAAAACTGGTGCAGATGGAAAAGTAGGGGCAAACAAAGAAGAGACCAGAGACATGGTAGAGAGAGAAAAGGGAAGAAATGATACCTAAGGCTCATGAGGAGCATCAGACGATACAACTGCTTCCTTCATCAGCTGCTCTTCTTCTCCACCAGATTCTCTAGTCCGTTGCCACTTTTCCTCTGGAGAATCCTCAAGGTCAATAATGACCTGCCTTCTACTACCGGTAGTCCTTACTCACTTCCTCATTGATTTAGAGGAGCTGGATGGCTCTGACGCTTGTGCGTTTAATGAATCCTCCTACAATGCAGGCATTTTATCGGTATCTTCTTTATGCATTGGATTATCCTCAACGATGGGGGGATTCTAAGTTACTTCTTCTCTGGGCTCCGCTAGATTTTCTTCGCCCCTATATTGTTTCTCTAACATCAAAGGGTTCAAAGACCTTTCTATATCTGGGTGGGCGTTCTCCTAGATGTCATCAAATTTTTCATCAAGAGCCACCTCTTCATGAAGCTTGGTGGTTTCCTTAGTCTCCTGTCGGTAAACCCAGAAGTTTTGAATCTTTTCAAGACACCATTCAAGCTTTTGCAATTGGGTGTATAGGGCCTGGTTGATCTTTTGATTTGGATTGGCCTTCCCAACTATATAGTAGAATTTTAGCCACAACGGTCACATTTCATCAATAGGAAAATGCTCAAGGCCTCCATATAACCTTAAATTCCCCTCTTCAACATTTCTCTGAGGGTCCCAAAATGGCTGAGGTTTGTATGGGATTTTTATGCCAACCTCTGATAAATTATTTTTCGGGTTGTATTACCAGGAGTCATTTATCACCACCAACCCAAGATGACCCAAATTTCAAAATAGAATCTCTGAAGTGTCAATGTTTGAAGTCCTTTTCTTGATCAGCGACATGGAACCAAACTTGATCACCAGTATTAAATAGGAGGTTAAATGTTTTCCCCCTAGTAGTCATTATCAATAGTACACAACTTCCTCATTTCTTCTAGGGCTAGCACTCTATCGAAAAGAAAGTGGGGGAGCCAGAAGGGCTCTCAGGTGAAACCTCGTATGTAGAGTATGGTGAAATCTATGCCAAAGAACCAATCATAGGGTGGCACAAGCTTTCCCAACCAAGACTTATATCGAAGCAATAGACGCACGGTCATGTTGATTCTAGCTCTATCCAAAGCCCGCAAAGTTGGGGCCAAGAAAAAATCCAAAAATGCACAATAATCAAAAGTTTTTTACATGACAGGAGTCCATGTCGAGACTGGCTTCCTTAGGCTTTTTTCATCAAAAATAGCCAGAGACATAAATGTCAAAAAATAATCTAGATTCTGGTATAATATCAAGTAGGCTAGGAAAGAGAGATACCTAAACCTAGAACCGACCTAGAAGTCCTACAGTTGCTACCAAATCCCATCACTAATAACTCTCACAAAATCCAAAAGCGGAGCCATATTGTTCTTCCTGAACATAAAGCTGAGACACATTTGGAACTCAAAAACCTACTTGTCTATATCCAGACCACACACCAGTGCCAGCATAGAAGTGATAAAAGAAGACCCAGATTTTAGAGCACCCAGACCAAAAGGAAATTTGGGCGGCGCTGAAGTATTTTTTGGCTGAGCAATTTTGGTGTGGTAAAACTATGGTGCCATTCTGAGCCCTCCCCACTTCTCATGCATCTTGTTTACTTCAAAAATCTCAACATCTTGGGTCAAATGGAGTGGGATGCATAGCATATCTTGGATAGCCTCAAGGCTGATGATTACCTTGAAATTAGTGCCACTTATCCCTCTAGTGTTTGAGTCAAAACTTGTTGCGCATGCTACCATGATTTTTGGGAAAGGATGTACTAGGGAAACCATGTACTGGGGAATCCCACAGTCCCATAGATGCTTGTGAAAAGGGTTTGCTATTTTCTTCATTTTCTCGCATGTGGCTTCCCTAAGGGTCTTAGGATTTTGGGATAGCCCAGGATCAAAGACATTATCCCAATCCTCCACAACCAAAGCCTGATTTCTATGAGGAGTTGCATTCAGTATTCTCTAGTCCACCTGACTGGTGAAAGCCTAGCAAGGCTTTGTGGGGATGCTTGGAGTAGCATAAGACTCTTGGTCATAGATTTGTATGCAAGGCACCTTCTTCATTTGCTCGACTATACTCATTGTGGTCAGGGCCTATGTTGGATTCTTTGCAATCTCAACCATTTTCTCTATATTTGCAAGGAAATTTTTGCAAACTTTCACAAATGGATTAGCTTCTGAAAAACACTTCCTCCCTTGTGAATAAATTAGTTGTTTTATCTTTTGACAAGTCTTGCAATAAATGCTCTTTGCATGCTCAACCTGCTTTTTGATCCTTGTAAAAAATGACTGAGAAGGGTACGTGCCAGCCATTCATACCTAGTTGCTATATGAGTCACCAAATTTTCATGCATGCGAAAAGATCACCAACCTACCAAATTGATCTCCATCTTTAATAGACGTGAATTCACAGGGAGTAGCTTCAGATTTTTCTTGGACATCAAACCAAAACAACCCCGCCATATCTTCTACAAGCTTTTCACATTTACTGATTTTCTCGAGCATACTTGGGCATAATACCAAACAACATGATTTCTATGATTTTCCATGATTCGGATGGGACGACAACCCCTTATGCTAGCACCTGGCCAATCTCTTATGAATTCAGCAACTTGAATAGAGCAAGTTGCAACTATACTTGCATATTCCCATCACTTCACATGCACAACACTGAAAACTAAGGCTTGGCGACACACTTTGGCTTAGTCGTAATTATGGCCTGCCTCATCAGGTGAGTCCCAACCAGTCTATAAATAGGATCAGTAGCAACATTGCAAATCATAATATTTTCTAGCATTCCTACTTAGTGAGATTTTCTTATCTTAGCAATTTGATTTTCTAGCTAGAATAGTACACAGCATGGAAATGCCAATAAGGTTAGTTTACAAAAAGACTCAAGCTGCCTTCTTAGGAAAAATTAGGTGTAGGAACTTAAAGCGCATGATAGGTGTGAAAAACCTACTATATGTGAAGGAAATTAAGTGGGTTCTTGGAAAGGATTGCGTAGAGTATGAGGAATAATACTGGGTAAACACCAGCATCTACTCCCACTTTGTCGCCTCGCTACTGTATATTAGTGTCTCCAAATGTAAGATCCTGAAGCTGAAAAAGCAGGTGTTCCCTCGACACTACCTCAGGGGACTAGAGTAGATAGTGTGTGTGATTGCATTTGATCATGGAGTCCCCATGGTTCATAACCTATGTCTGTTGTAGCTGTATGGAGGAACTGTGCCAACCAGGCCCTTCCTCTTCGGCTTTGAATTGGAGACTCATGAGGAGCATCGTGCCAAGGTTCGTGTCAGTTGTTTCTTCCTCATGCAGGTGCATTACATTGAACCATTCAAAAACCTCCAGTGGTATGAGGATTTCGAAAGAATGGTGTTCCCTGATCTCACGCCGCCAGTTGCTGCAATTGCTGGTCCCTCCCATTGATAATCTAAGAATGAAAATGGTCCCCAATTTTGTCTTTTCTCTTTTTCCAACGTCCGCTTCATAGAAGACATATGTATATATTTTGATACAAGGCCAATGGCCCCTATCTTATATAATGTAAATGTTCGGCCAATATATAAACTTTTTTTTTCCAGAAATTCTAGCCCATTTACAACGTTTTTTCAATTTCTTGCACTGTTGTTGTTACTTCATAAAGCACTGAGAAGACCCAAAACCTAAAGCAAGAAAAATAACTACATATTTAAAATTTACAAAGCCATCACACAGGTAGAATTAATGAAATTTTTAAAGATGTATTCCATTAAATGGAATACTTAAGGCATTACCTTCCATGTCTTCCAACTCGAAAGAGTTAAACTGTTTACACTAGATGATTTTGAAAGGCCCTTCCCAGAGACTGTCAAATTTCTCGTGCTGACCGGGCTTTGCTCCACGCTCATTAAACTTGAGAACTAAGTCCCCACATTGTAATTCTTGATTTGATGCCTTTTTATCAAACCATTTCTTTACCACCTATTGGCAGTTGTTCATCACCTCAGGGGCATCCTCTCTCTTCTCTTGAACTTCGAGTAGCTTGGAAAATCTTACCTCCATTGCTCCATTTTTTTCAATCTCTAGAGATTTAAGCAACTAAAAGGAAGGGATTTCCATGGCGATAGGTAACAATGCCTCCTTCCCATACACCATCTCATAAGGAGATGTCTTTAGTATCTACTTCGTCATGATTCTGTCTACCCACAACACTGTTTGAAGGTTATTATGCCATTCTCTTTGGTGTTCCAAGCCTATCTTCTTAATTAACTTGATGAGGTTTTTATTTGTAGACTCTGTGAGGCCATTCCCTTGGTGATAATAGTTAGAAGAGGTTTTTAGGAAAACCCCATACTTTAATGTGAACTAGCTCATCTTTGAGCCAAGGAAAAATTTAGCATTATTGGAGATGATTGTTTTTGGCGGGCCAAATCTAGCTACCAACTCCTCCAAGAAATTAACAATCTCCATTTTTGTTGCATTTTTCAATGGCACTGCTTCTGCCCATCTAGTGAAGTAGTCTGTTGTTGTCAATATCTATGTGTGTCTAGCTGAGGAGAAAGGGTTAATCATCCCAATGAAATCTAGACCCCATTAAGAAAAAGGTTCTTCTACTACTATAGGCCTTAATGGCATAATAACATTCTTTCTCTTTCTGACATAGAACTGACATTCATTGCAAGACTTAATTAGTGAAAATGCATCATTGAAAACTGTTGGCCAAAAATAACTAGTAAATAAAATTTTAATTGTTGTGGTCCTTGCAAAAAAATGTCCTCCAACTAGGCCATTGTGGTATTGATCCAATATTCTCTTGGCCTGCTCTTCATTTACACACCTTAGCAGGACGCCATTAAAATTTCTTTTAAACAAGATACCTTCCAAGAGAATATAATTCCTATTTTGTAAACGATAGAAACTCTTTTTGAAAGAAGTTAAATTGATCAGATACCTTCCCGTCTACATGAACTTTATTCTATCTTCAAGCCAGTCGCCTTGAGAACTTTCTTCATTCAATAACACAGATTTCAGATCTTCAAACTCTGTCATTGGTTTACTATTTTCAGTGAGATACTCAAATAGTCCCTTTCCTTTGATAGTCTTGATAGGGTTGACTTTAATATCATATTCTAGGATCTTGGTGATCCAATTAGCTCTCTTCTCTGTGATTTCTCCCTCCATGATATACTCTCGCACACTAGGATGTGGTACACAAACAATCACCTTATTATATGATATCAAATGCCAGAACTTTTTAAGCCCTTTCACAATGGCAAAGGCCTTCTTTTCTACAAAGTTGTATTTTACCTCATAATATTTTAAAGTTCATGAGTAGAAAGAAATAGGGGACTCCCTCTTATCTTCATCATTCTTTTGCATAAGTACTGTGGAAATACTATTTCCACCACCAAAAAAATACATAATAAAATCTTTTGATAGGTCTAGGTTGATCAGTATAAGGGCAGAGGAAATAGCCTCCTTTATAAGCTCAAAAGCTTTTATGGCCTCCACCAACCATTTGAAAGTGTGGTCTTTCTTAAGCATTAAGGTAATAGGCTGAACAATCCCTATAAAATCGACAATGAATTGGCTTATGAAGTTGACCTTACCAAGAAATGACTACACTCCCTTCTTGTTTACAAGTAATGGAATCTCTTGGATCGCATCAACTCTTTCTAGATCAATGGCAATGCCCTCCTTTGATACAACATAATCCAATAGCTTCCCCTGGGGAACTTCGAACACACATTTCTTTGAATTTAAAGAAATCCTGAATTCCTTGCACTTTTGGAACACAAGCTCTAAATGATCGAAATGATCATTAGCAGATTTTGAAAATACTGTTAAATCATCCAAATAGATGAGTATAATTTTATGGATTAAATCTTTAAAGGAAATATCCATAGCTCTCTGAAAAGTGGCTCTAGCATTCAAGAGTCCAAAAGGAATCTTAGGATATGCATATGTTCCCCACTTTGTGGTGAATGATGTTTTGTATTGATCCTCTTCCTTTACCCTAATCAAATTGTAGCTCGAAAAGCCATCCAACATTGAAAACATTTTGGAACCAACTACACTCTGTAGAATTACCTCCATTGAAGGTAGGGGGTAATGATCCTTTAAGGATTCTCTATTCAAGTCTTGAAAGTCTACACATAATTGTATTTCTCCATTCTTCTTCTAGACTGGTACCAGGTTTGACACCCAAGTCCTTTGTTTGATCGAAAACACTATTCAGGATGCGATCGATTTATTCAATTCCTATGATATGAGAGATTCTATCTTTGGGTTCATAGGTCTCTGTCTTTGATGAACCGGCTTCGCCCCTTCTGACAACTCAATTGTATGCTTGATGATCCCAGGATCATATCCTTTAAGATCATCATATGACGAGGCTACTACACTCAGATACTCCTCATAGAAGTGCCTTAGTTTGTCCTTATTATTCTGAGATACTTCTTTCCCAAACTTGAGCTTTTTGTCTTCTCTGATATGCAAATTGGTGTAATCACCCTTTTCAGCTATGAGCTTCCTCTTGTCTCTTGTTGCATCATCAGAATCAAATAGGCTCTCCAGAGTGACCAGGCCTCTCGAAATCTTATTAGATTTCAATTGGATAATTTGATCGCCATAAGCTTCAGTGATCTTTGGTTGTAGCTGATTGGCGAATTCCCCAGATAACTAGAGAAAAGACGCAATGTGAGCGTTTCTATCGAACACTTGCCAATCTTGATTGTTATTTGGAACAACGGGTCTTACAATTACTCTCATCACATGCTTATTTCTTAATAATTCGGAGGCCGGCTCAAATTGAGCTCTGATAGTCACCATCAGGCCAGCTTCAAAGTTCTTCTCTCTTTGTATGGCCCAAATATTAAAGGCCTCAAAATTGTCAATAAGATCCCAGACTCAATATCGGTAGGATCGCATACAGACATTCTTAGTAGAAGAAATCCCTCAGACTTGGATGACCACCAACTCCAAATCTCTGAACACACATATATGCTTTGCACCCATTTGTTCTGCAAGGCTCAAACCATAGACAAGACCTTCATACTCTGCTTTGTTGTTTGAACATGCAAACTGGAAGTGGTAAGACCTCAAGGTCTTATTCTCAGATGGAGATATCAAACATATTCCTACTCCAGCTCTAGTTATTCATCTCGCTCCATCAAAATGCAAAGTCCATAACCCCAAAGGTGCTTCGTCTCTGGACTCCTTAGTAACTTTGGGTATAGATTGGCCTTCCTCATGTATGACATAAGTGTCGAGTCTAGTTTCATGATAATTTCCAAAAGGGTCGGTATCAATAAACTCATTCAACAAATTTTCTTCATCCTCTATCCAAGAACTAGTAGCTTCTTCTTCTTCAAGAAATTCCACATTGAACCTCTCCTCCTGAGTAATTGAAGTGTGTGTTGCTTCAAATTTGAGTAGAGCCTCATCAGCAACATGCTTAGAATGCAAATTTTCTGACAATAGTTTCATTTTGGCTCCATGTTTGGTCATCAAAATTAGGTGTGACCAATCCAGTGCTAGATATCCTCCGACATTTGCTATGAACTCTCAGGAAAAACAAATCCCAAATAGAGGAGGGATATCAATAAGTACAATATCTTGATTTACAATGATACTAGGACAAGCAAACAATATCATAAGCAATCCCTTGATTACCCCAACGGTATCAAATTTATTTCCATCTAGCTGCATGACTCCCCTGTTAAGAGGCTCATATTTTAAACCCAAAGCATCAGCTACTTGCTTTAGCATGACAATGTTGCTAGCACCATAGTCGATCATATAGTTATGTAACAACTTGTCGCTAATGATAAGTTATAGAAAGAAAGGCTTAGGTTTAGGCTTACTTTCTTTTCTAGACTCGAGCTTC
Source organism: Sequoiadendron giganteum (assembly GCA_007115665.2). Classification (NCBI taxonomy): domain Eukaryota; kingdom Viridiplantae; phylum Streptophyta; class Pinopsida; order Cupressales; family Cupressaceae; genus Sequoiadendron; species Sequoiadendron giganteum. Next base: position 224,121,868 of record CM021103.1, read on the forward strand.
TCCTTTGGTTGATTTGTTAGCTTTTTATTGAAGTCCAGCCTAGATACTTTCTCTTCATTGGAATGAGAAGGCACCTTTGCATCTTCCTCTCTTGAAAATTGCTTTTGTAGTAGAACCTTCTGCTCCGAAATAGCCAAGACATTCCACAAAGAAGCATTAGAAAAGGATTTCTTCATTTGTTCCACCACATCAAACTACACTTGTGACTGATGAGTCACGTTTTCTTGCTCTTTAGGTTTCGCAGTTTGTGTTTCCCTCACAACTAGTGCATCTAGATGTTTGGAAACATTAGGTACTATCACAAGAGCCTTTGCCTTCGAAGAAGGTGGATTTAGAGAACTAGGAGGAACCAAATTAGTCTGTTGTGAGACTGACGATAGGCCTACCGACGAACTAGGTATCAGCTAATATGAACAATTAGTTGGTGGAGATGTGAATTCTCTGGTTAATCTCCACTTAGAACATGTGTTGTAATTAGACTGTATGCATGGTATCTGAGTCACAAGAAAATCATTTGGAAACACTGACTCTTCTCCTTCCATCCAAGAAAAGAGCGCTTGGTATGGAATAATGTCTGACTCTTGCTGGATGGACATCCCTTGGATTTGAGTGGTGAGGACTACATTGTTCATTTGTTGAGAGCCATATGGTTGGTTGCTAGAAATGGATGTGTCACCTTGGTTACGTTGGTCTATGAGCTTTTGTTGCAAATTTCCCCACGGACAATTTCTTGGCGTGTGAGCATCATTACAAGCATATCACCATGAATGGGAATCTTCAGCTAAGTTGTTTTATCCAACCATTGATTTTGTTGGTACAGAGCTTTTTTGCCTTGATAATTTTGGTACGTCGGCTTCTGGTAACTATATTGCTGCCACTTCATGGTAGTCAATTCATTAGTCATAGCTCACATCTGTTCTCTCATCTCATTCATCTTGACAGCCAATGGATTAGGCATAGGAGCTACAATCGAAGCTGCACTCAGAGTTGTTTTGGGATATACGTACATGGATTGGGGGGGAGTTGTAGAACCGCAAGTCAGAGGAGCCTCAGCCTCCATGACATTGAACTCAGGGAACAATGGCATGATGGGTCTCAGTGCCAACTTTCCCATAGAAATGAGGTTATTTTCCATAGTAATAGCTAGAGCATACACATCGAGTAGAGTACTTCCGCCTTGAGCCTATAGAATCATAGAAATATTAGGGTTGATGGATTTCAAATAGAACATAAATACCGAATCCAGAGGTGGTCGGCTACCAACAAGCACTCTCTGCCAGGTTGAATGAAACTGTGCGTTGAAATTGGGTAGAGCCTTGTGTGGAGCTCACTTTATGCTAGCCAACTGATGTTATAACGAAGATCTATCGCTAGCATTGAAAAAATGCTCTTAAAATGAGGTTCTGAGCTAGTCCCAAGTTGCAATAGTACTAGCTCCAAGAGTTCTATACCAGTTCAGTGCCTTTCCTTAGAAGGAGGCAACCAACAATTTGAGAGCTACATTTTTATTTGATATGCTATGTACCAGACATACGTCTCCCACATCTTGCAGATGTTCCATTGGTTTCTTCGACTCATCCTTAGAATACTTAGGGATAAATTTTAGAGTTGAATCAAGGATTGGAGCCCATACTGCAGGAGGCACTGGTGCAACTAAAGGACTACCGGAGTCCCAAGCTACATAATTTCTAGCAGCCATAGGTATAGGTGGAACAAGTGACGACGGAGAATAAGAAGACAAAGGACGTGAAGGACTACCTCACCGACCTCTTAGGTGCATAGAAAATAAGGGTGGTACAAGTTGGCTAGGGACTCTTGCAGTCTGTGACCTAGTAATAGGCCGATGGCTCATACACACTTATAAGATCAGGTGAACGTGCTAGTTTGTGGTCCCACCAAGCGTGCTAGAAAAAGAACTGCTAATGAAGGATTTTGCATGTAGCGGCAGTCTTATGGGAAACCTAGCTATTGGGGGGACATTGTGTGCAAGCTAAGTGAACTCTGAGGTTTTATCGATGCCTTCTATTTGTTTAGTTGGGAGGTAAAAGGTTAGAAAGATAGTGAAATATAAAATCTACACTATAGGTGATGTGCCAAAATCATAGAAAAATTCACCAGAGCATAGTGCAGAATGCAAAGGCCCGAACCACTAAAATGTTTTTCATCAACTAAAATTTCTCAAAAGCACTTTAAACATAACAAATACCCTCTAATTCACATAGCATAATCTCATATTAAATTTAGCTAACACAGAAGAGTCGAGAAAACATGATCTGTATTTATTTAGCTATGAAAGATTACAAAAGCTAATGAACAGGCATTCGTACAATATAAGAAATTAATAGCAAAGACTAATAGTCTTACTAAATGCATGAAAAACGAAATGGCTGAATTGATTTGGCATAGTCTGGAGTCTTCAAATTTAATAAAATTATTACAAAGGCTTCTTCCCAATGCTCGAGAATTTTTCGCAACTTAATCAACAACCTAATAAAGAAAAACATGACCGCATTTATAGGTCAGTCCACTGCTTGAAACACATTTAGAGAAAGAAAGCCACGAGAAAGGATCGATGCCCTAGATCACCTCGAGCCTCCATAGCAATCATTGATCACTCAGGAGCATGCCAACAAAGCCATTACAAGGAATGGACAACCATGTAGCAGCAAAAATGAATACATGGCACCATAGAGGAAAACGCGACAGTAGGTGAGTACAAAAGGGGGAGCAACAATTCCAAGGTAATCGGTGCAGAAACAATTGCCACGTGTCATGCAGATGGGGCCTGAAAAAAAGATGAAGAGATGCCCATCAAAAATCTCTAAGAGGGAGCCATGTGGAGTACGCTGAACGAAAGAAAGTGCAAGGCAGGCCCAATTTAGAAAGTAGCCAGAGAAGGCCACACATCACGCAGATGGAGATTGGCCAAAGCAAAGTGGAAAGGAAAAATAGAAAACCTTGAGAGGGAACCACGTGGAGCATGTTGAGCAATGTGAGTGATTTAACGGTAAGGCACAACCACAAATATAAAAGTAAAAACCACGAAGGTTGGTGATTTTTTTGTGAAATAGAAGGGAAGCAATCTTTGAAGGGTTGTTACTCAAAAACCATGACTCTTACAAACTCTTCATCTAAGTCTATGAGATCGTGTTGGGACCATCTACAATAAGCTCTCTCAGTTTTTCCTATTTCATAGGTGTTTTCCCATGGTGATGAATGTTTAGTTGAGGGAAAATTTGTCAGATGCAAGCAGTGTAAACTTGCAAAGTGGTGCAAATTTCATTCTCCAACTTGTACGACCAAATAGACTGTTCCAACACATTTGGATGGGTACGTTTATTCTAGGGATGGTCCTTTTTTGCACCCAAATACACCGAATCACTCTGAGCTACATTGGACTGATGATTTCCCTTAAGAGTCCAAAGTGCTAAAAGGCAACAATCTTCAAAGGGATATTTCTCAGAAACTGTGATATTTACAGACTCTCCATCTGAGGATATCGGATCAGGTTGGGACCATCTACAATAACCTCTCTTGGTTTTTTTATGTCGGATGTTTTTTCTCATGGTGATGAGTTTTCAGTTGAGGGAAAAGTTGCCAAATGCAAGCAATGTCAAGTTGCAAAGTTGATGGGAAAAGGAACCATCATCTCTAGAATGTAAAAATAGATCTAGCAAGTCCCTTGATGATTTTGAAAGATGCATTGCACCACACTCTTGCAACATTTCATTAGTATGCAAATTAGAACATATATAGCATAATAGTTCATGGTACATTGAAAACTCCACATGGTATTTGCAACAGTAAGTATTACAAATCTTAAGAGGCACACAATAAAATGGCTTCAAACCTTCAAAATTTCTTTGCGAGATTTTCATATTTGGATGTGTTTCAATAAATTTGTTGAACAAAATTGTTTGGTTTGAGTCCAAGAAATGTTTAGGATGTGGTGTATGGTCTTGATTGCCAATTCTTAACTTTAAAACATCCTTTGCTTTAGGTGATACTCTAGATTTATCATGCCAAAATTGCTAAATTAACTGCTTTACATTATCAGTTACCTTCTTATCAACACATGGAAGCCTCTCGAAAAAATCCCATGTATCATTTTGAAGAGGATCATCTATTCTTTCTCTTCTTGCAACTGCTCTATCCAAATTTTTATGATTTATGTGAAAATCAATACAAGTTTGTCTCATACAGGGAGCCTTTTTCAATTGATAGCTTACTAGGGTGGTTGTAATGACTCTCCGAGCAACTCTCTTATCTTTTTCCTTGTTATTTTTTCCAATAAATGTGAGAGCATTAAAAATATTTTTGACAATAATAGATTTTTTTTCATTCTTCTTGTTCACACAAATATTCAATTTGGCTAGCAAAGGTCTCATCTTTTTCATCTTTAGCAATTGTACAAAAAATTAGCATTGCTCGATCAATGTCTTATCACTAAAATATTGGTTGAAAATTCTTCTAGCCCACAACGAAACAGTTCATGTTGACCTCTTGCCTTCAAAATTGTTTATAATGTTATCATCAATTTCAACTAACCACTTAGTGGTCCTTGAAGGTCTTGAATTTGGAATATTTCTTTCTTCCACACAAGGTTCTTCATTTCTCATGTAATCTGGTGAAACATAATCTACACTTGCTTCAATATTATGTTCAACATCTTCATTTCCAACATTTTCACCTTGAACATTTTCAATATCAATTTGAATAATTTCATTCTCAATTTCAATATCATGTTCAACATCTTCAATTCCAAAATTTTCATTATCAATTTCAATATTTTCATTCCCAATTTGAATATCATGTTCAACATCTTCAATTCCAAAATCTTCACCTTGAACATTTTCAATATCAATTTAAACATTTTCATTCCAATTTCAATATCATGTTCTATAATTTCACCTTGAACATACTCAATTTCCTCTTCACTTGAAATACCATAGGGCTCAAGTTCACCAATATTTAACATACCTTGTCTTTTCTTCCTATGACCTTCTCTATCTCTTTGTCTATATTCTTCAATTTGTTTGTTTGTAAGATTTCTCTTACATTTTTACTTCCGACGACTACTGCTCCCCATTATACCTCATAAAAGATGCTAAAAAATATTCCTTCTGAAAAATCTGAGTACAAGATGCTCCAAAAAGTTGATCTTTGTCTCTAAGTAAAAGCACAAAGTTATGTCACACTTTATAAAGGAAACAGTCAATGCTGATCCAACTTTTAAACTTGAAACACTAAAAAGTAGCATATATATTTGGAATTTTTAAATGATGTAAACTAGTAAAATATGTATTTTTTAGTATATTTTATGTTTGTATTTTTTATAAGAAATTCAAAAATTATTTTTCATAAACTAAAACTATAATTTAGTTGTTGATAAAATGCTAAAAAATGAAGTTGCACGAGACATCAAACTTTTTATAGTAAATTTTTTTTTTTTCTTTCAAATTTTTTATGTATATTTATAACTTGAAACTTTAGTGCATGGATTTTTTTTTTCCAATTTTGATAAATATATATTTGTATATAAGTATTAAAATGTGCGTGAATAAAAAATAATTGTTTCCATCGGACGTCAACATTCATATTAAATATTTATCTAAAATGGAAAAAAAAATTATACCATCTTGAAATAGATTATTTTATCTAGTGCATCATATTTTTTAAAAATTTTTTTAATATGTTTTAGTATTTGTCCTTGGCATGGTAATCAACCTAATATTTTCTTCTGATAACCTACTTTTAGTATAAATAAAAAAAATAATAATAATAATAATTAAACTATTAAAATAAATATATTTTTGAAAACTACACTTATGGATCTACAAAAGGGTATTTTTACATTTAAAAAAAATGTTATTTACATGAGGAGGAGTTATTAAAACTTCAAGTTTTTCAAATTTTATTTTTTTTGGTAAATTGGACTTAAAGTGGCGCTCCATATATTTTTAGCCAACAATTTTAGTTGAATAAATTTTGGAAGTATCTAACTTAGCTAGAACGAATCTTACTAGGTCATATGTTTGACCAAAATTGATTTTAAGTTAGAAATACTTAAATTCAGTTGTGCTGATATGTTGGCTGAAAGTATGACACAACTTTGTGCATTTACCCCTCTTCTTGTCTAAAACCATGTGTTTGTCACCTGCAAAGTGCTGCAAATAGAATTTAAGGTCTATTGGAATGCACAAAAATGATCCACATGGGGTTTTTCTATGGCCCACAAATCTGATATTTGATATAATCAGATATCTGATTTGGAAAACATTTTAAAATGTTTTTCAACGGTAATATTTTAGCTCTACACATCAAAGTTTTACAAATCAGATATCTGATTTGTCCCAAATAGACCTAATGGTTAATGGTAGAGAGTGGGAGAGTGGGAGTGTGGGAGATTGAGAGAGGGATAGGGAGATAGGGAGAGTGGGGAGGAGAGAGGGAGAGGGAGAGTGGTATATTGAGAGAAGGAGATGGATAGAAGGAGAGTGGCAGGGATAGATAGAGGGAGAGAGAGTGGGAGGGAGAGAGGAAGGGAAAGGGAGAGAGAGGGAGATAGGTGGTAGAGGGAGAGAGGGAGGAGAGGATAGGGAGAGTGAGAGGAGAGGAAGAGTGGGAGGAGGAGAGGGAGAGGAGAAAGGGAGGAGTGGAGAGTGGAGAGGAGAGGAGAGGAGAGATAGAGAGAGGTGAGAGGAGAGGAGAGAGGAGGGTTTAGGGCTGAGGGAGAGATGGGGAGGACAGAGGAGAGGGAGGAGAGAGAGGGAGAGAGAGAGAGGAGGAGAGAGAGAGGAGAGAGAGGAGAGGAGAGAGAGTGAGATTGAGAGGGAGAATGAGAGGAGAGGGAAAGAGAGGGGAGAGGAGGAAAGGAGAGGGAGAGGAGAGAGGGAGGAGAGAGGGAGAGAGAGAGATGGACATTGAGAGAGAGAGAGGTGGATAGTGAGAGGGAGAGAGAGAGGGTTTAGGGTTGAGGGAGAGTGGGAGAGAAAGGGATAGTGGGAGAGTGAGAGAGAAGAGGGAGAGTTGGAAGGAGAGAGGGAGAGTTGGAGGGAGAAAGTGAGAGAGGGGGAGTGGGAGATTGAGAGAGGGAGAGGGAGAGAGGGAGAGAGGGAGGGAGGGAGAGAGAGGGGGAGTGAGGGAGGGAGAGAGAGTGAGAGTGAGGGAGGGGTTTATGGTTTGGGGAGAGGGAGAGGGAGAGGAGAGAGGGAGGTGGGAGAGATTGAGAGATGGAAGGGGATATGGATGGGGGGAGGTGGGATGGAGAGGAGGGAGGGAGAGTTGGAGAGAGAGAGAGAGAGTGGGAGAGTGAGAGGGAGATTGGGAGAGAGAGGAGAGGGAGAGTGGGAGGAGAGAGGGAGAGTGGGAGGGAGAGAGGAAGAGACAGGGGGTTTAGGGTTGAGGGAGAGAGGGATAGAGAGAGAGAGAAAGATAGAGAGAGGGAGAGGGGAGAGGGGAGAGAGATAAGAGTGATTGAGAGAGAGAGGTGGAGAGAGAGAGGGAAAGAGATAATATTTAAATATTTTATATATTAGTAATATATATATATATATATATATTTAAATATTTATAGATTAACTAAAATATTTAAATAATATTTAAATATTATACATATTAATATAATATATTATATATTAAATACATAACTCAGTAAGAGATTATCATAAATTGTATATTATATATTACATTATAAACTATATTGTATATTATATATATATTTTTTATAAGCTTTATTTCATTTTTGAAATCATAAATTAAAAATTGTATAATTTTTTTAAAACTCATATCTAAAACATATCAGATATCGGATTCAAATCAGATATATCTTATTTGAATTGGATATCTGATATGATGACACAAAATTTAATGCCTAGGGATTAGGCTCGAGCTTTCTTTGGAATCTAGTTCAGACTTGCCAATCCTAAGAAGTCAACACGAAAAATGTGTTTAACAACTTACCTTGCTTTTCCAGACTTCGCCCATGTGGTTGATGAAATTTATTTTACCCAAAATTGATGAAACGAAAAGGGTTTGTAAAGGAGCTTCTCAGATTTCTACCAATATAAATTATACTTTACTTTGAATCTAATAAATAATTATTATTCATTTTCTATTAGAATTATGACTAAATATCTGATTGATGTCATAATAGAAAAACATCTATAGCTTTCAAACGGTATCACATTTTTTGAATCCAAAACATGTGTCACATTCTATGCTTGTCATACTATAGGATTAAAAATAAATAAATAAATCATGAATTTTTGGCCAAGTTAAGGTGGTGAGACATACAAGTTTTTAGATTTTTTAAAAGTTGTAATAAAAAATTCATAATTAATTATTTACTTGAAAAAAATTACAAAAAAATATGCATCACATCTAGATATGAGTCCTCTACTTATATCTAAAATATTATCATTTTATCATGGTTAGGGTGGTCAAACAAACACTAATTCTTATTTTTTCCCTAAAATTTAACTACTACTGCATTGAAATTTCAATTTTTTACCAAATAGATTATTTTTTACAAAAATTAACCCAATATTTTAGAAACTATATTCAATTTTCCACAGATTCTATTTTTACATATTTTTGAAATAATATAGATAACTTATTCAAATTTTTACATCAAGTTACCTAACTCTGATTTTGCTGAATTTTCATTGCCACTTAAGGGCCTATTTTTTCCATGATGATCCTGCACATACCCCAATACCCCTCAAAAAATAGCTCAAAATTTCAATAACCAAATAGCTACTAGCAAAGCCACAACACCCTATAGTTATGGAGATCCAAAAAGACAATTCACTCCCCTACTTGATACCCTCCATTATACCATGTCCCAACTTGTAGACCAACAAATGATTACCTTACATCCCGTCAGAACACTCAACCCTCATAAACCTTTACCTATAAGCTTTAAATAAAATTCTTATTGCCACTATCATTGAAAAAATGGACATGACACGAAACATTGTAAAAGTCTTAAACATCTTGTGCAAGACCTCACTGATTTCAGTCATCTATCCGTTGTAGGTACCGATGATCAAGGCAATAATTTTGTTGCCCTTCTGAACCAAAATTTTCAAATTTTCACCAATCCCATGCCAAAACATAATATTTCATTTGTCAAATCTATCAAAACAACAAAGAATGATGTGATGAATGTTGATACAGATGATGAAAACAATGGTTCTACTCTAAATAATTCTATCTATGTCAATCCTATAGATGAAATGGTAGGGGTGATATACATCATCCCTCATAAGGATCAAAATATGAATTCTCTTGACACATATTTCTCCTCTAAGGATATACTTAAATATTTACCATATGGTCCCCTCTACACAGCTGACCATATCTATGACAAGCCCACTAATGGGATATTAATAGATCCTTCCTATGGAGAGAATGCGATCACAGAGGAATTCTTAATTTTGCGCGAACTCTATCAAGATATATATGATACATCAAAAGAATGGATCAAAACACACAATGGTTTTTCTTGCTCTATGTTGGTATCAATCACCCTTCTTCCATTTCAAATAGGAGCAAAAATATTATATATCACATTATCCATCATCCCACAATCAAAATAATTTTGTGTGAGGCTAGCCCACCCATGGCGTCACTCCATGAAATTAATCCCTTTGGTTGTGCATAAATTCTTAAATTTTCCCTTTGACAATGAAATATTCACTATTCACCATAGTGGCTTTAACCCCTTGTCTTCTAGGGGAAAATTTTCCTTAGATTCCTTTCGGCCTGAGCCCATGGAACCTATAAAACCTCAAAAGGACCTCTTTTTCTTGTCCTATCAAAAGTTAAAGGAAAATAAGATAGTAGAACTATCCCTTTGAAACATATCCCCACCCATCACCATCCTTGATGAAACCATGCTTGAACCTAAATAAGACCAAAACACCCAACAACCTAGAATCGAACCTTCACCCACATCCTTTAAATGACCAAGAGATAATGAAACCAATCTCATGACACCTCCTAGAGTAAAACAATTTTACAAATTCAAACTGAAAGTGGTTGAACAACCTTCCATGGTTCCTTCCATTCCTCCCCTTATGGAAGAAAAGAAGCCAATGGTTTATCAACCCTCTCCTACACAATTACAAATTGAAAAAAAAACTAAAATAAATAGAGGTGCTAGGGAGCATAGATGTAGACATCGTACCCTTTCTCAAAAGTTACATGACAAATTAAATAAAGAAAATTAAGATCCAAACTTGACTAAAGAAATGCATGATGACCATCCTCCTCAGCCAAAGCAAGATAATTGAATGTGTCCTCCAAAACAAGAATTGAACTCTTCTATGGACATTATCCTTGAACCTCATGTTGTGATCAAATTATATGACGATGATGATGATGACGTTGCTAAAATCAACGAAGAGGTGCATAATGAACTCAATACATTGTTTTACTCTTCCATGAGCTTAAATGAAAAATATTCTATAAAGAGTGTTGAACCTAGAGCTTCTCCTAGTTTGGTACTTTCTCTTGTCCCTCTAGTTAGTTTCCCACCTTTGGTATATAATGAACATGATTGGGAGGAATATTACTTGCTCATAAGTTGACTCACATTTTCCTTACTAGTATTTTGCATGATTTATATTTCATTTTATTTTTATGTGATTGCATGTGCATGGTGTGATCCCTCATGAAATTTTCTCTCTCTTTGTGAAATTCCTTTACTTGTACCTACATTCTTCTCTCTTTCAGTTTCTATCGTTATCCATTTTTATCTAGTTTGTCTTGTGTTTTCCTTCTTGGGATGACACAAGGCATTGAGACACCCTATGTATCTTCCATGTTGAACCAAAAGGCTTTCATTTAATTTTCCTTTTCTTTATCTTCTTTTTTCAATTGTCTTGTGTTTTCCTTTTGGGGATGACACAAGGCATTGAGACACCCTATGTCTCTTCCATGTTGACCCAAAAGTTTTTTCCTTTGTTTCCGCTCTCTTTGTTTCATTCTTCTAATTCTATGTGTATTTAGGGGATGACGATAGCTCCATGCTTTCTTAAATCATTGCAAAAAATAACATACTAACCCCAAATCCATAGATCCCTTATGTATTTGGTGTTTCCATTTTGGGGGAAACCCCTCTCTTTTCTTTCTCCTGCATGATGCAACTTTACTTGGAAACATATGACGTGGTATAGGGATTTCCAAGTTGGCTCTCATGTCTTTCTTCTTGTTTTCAATTTTAATATTCTACTTTAAAGTAATTAATCACAACATGGTGTTTAGCAATTTATTTAAATTGGGGTCATACACTGGCATTATTCCTTTCCATTTTTCCTTGTCATGATTCTTTATGTAGCCTTCTTACTTCATACGATGCATTTGTTTCTTTGTGTATAACATTGGGTGTGATGTCCTTCAAGAAAATGATCTCTCTTAGAATATGTTATTCCTCTTGGTGGCTTGATGCAACATAATGAATCTCCTAAGTTGTGAATCTTCTATTCTTTGATTGGTCCTTTCTTGGAGACATTAGGCACAATGTTCCCTAAGTTAAATACGTCACATGAACTAAGAAAGAATCCTTTGAACAATTCCTATTTTTAATTTTGAATTTGTTGTCATATGGCCACATTGCATAATACAACTTGCATGCTTGTGGAGCCATCCTATTTGTTGATGAGCTCCAAGCATACCAAGTTTTTCTTGTCTCATGAAGCAAAAAAATCATTTTTGTATGGCACCTTATTAAAGTTATCAGGAGGTATAAATTTATTATGGTTGAGCAAGAAGCCCAATCCGAGGCATGATTTTCCACCTATCCACTTGTGTGTGTGTGAGAGTGCATACCAGCCATGAGTGTATGTTTCTCACCTTTTAGGACTTCTCACCCAATGAACATCCAAGGGTTCTGTCTCCTCAAAATGAGTATGTATTTTTCGGAAAAAATCCTAGATTTGATCCACATCATGGTGGACAAATGGTCAAAGCTTGCTCTAGATATCTTTTATCTTTTTCTCATTTTCAACTTTGGCAGTGTATGCTTTCTCATCCTTGTTTCTCTTTATATCATTGTCATGTGTGTTCTTTTGTACTCATGTTGGTTTGTCATGGGATCTTGATCTTTGGGGCTTGATCATCCGTCTTGATCATTATCATCTCATCTTTCTAGAATTGGTACATTGGAACCCCTCTAGGTGTATTTTTGTCTACTTTAGTGTGAGTTTGGAATAAGTTCATCCTCTCACTAAAGTGGGGGCTAAATGTGACCACTGAAAAAGTAACTCTTCTACTTTTTTTGGCTTGTTCGTTTCGTCATGATTTTTTATTTAATGTTGCCTTGATTTAGTGTTGTAATGTTGATAACACATACACATTAGGTATTGGGCCCTTGTGAACTAATGGATTTTAATGGTTCTTTGTAAAATTGTTGTGAAGTGTTGTAACACACTTTCACACTTTTCTAGGGTTTTATCAAATAACTAAGCATAGTTTTAATCATAATTAATCTTAATCTTTCCTGATTTAGGCTGTTGTAAAGTGTTGTAACACACTTTCACAATTATCTAGTCTTTTAATTAATAATTAGGATTTATTATGCTTTAATTGGCCCTATTTTGCATCCACAAGCCTCATTTATTGCATCTTTTCAAGGATAATCCCGACACCAATCATTAAGCAATCATAATTTAGAAATTCCTAGCTTGTGTGGGCCACATTTATTGTATGGGACTCATTCACCACCTTGGGCGAATGAGTCCCACCTAGTTCTTTTAGGCCTTGATGTAGGTCTCACAAATTTCTAAGAACTTTTCATTTTTGGTCCCATACATTAGGCCTAGGTGGACTCATTCACCACCTTGAGCGAGTGAGACTTGTGTGACTAAAATTCAAATTTAAATCAAATTTTTGGAAGGATTTTATTCTCCTATATTTGATGTCATCTTATAGTGTTGTAATTTTGGGAATTCTTTAATAATTGAGTATAAATACAAGGTTCTTTCTCTCATATTCAACACATAGCATTCAAGAGATCACCTAGAAAATATTACAAGCATTAAAGAGTTCACAAGATCAATTGAGCATTCACAACGACATTCAAGGCATTTCAAAGGTAGATTACCAAGAATTCTAGAGTATTCTTCAAGTGTCAATCATCATGTCAAACATTGGTTGCATCATGTTTTCTAGAGATAAAAATTGTGGTGTAGGGTTTGTGATTCAAGCAAGTTCTTCATTTAATGATCTATCAACATCAAGAAAGATTCCAAGTCTACATCCATTGAAGCCATTATTTACATTTTTCAACCTCCTAGTGCTAGGGTTTGGTGAGTTGCTACATTGTAATGTTTTCATTCATCATTCTCCATTCATATTTTCTTTAATTTCAAGGTTTAATTACCAAAAAGGGTTTTGACCAAGGAAATCCTCTATTCTCTAACCCCACAACATTTTTCCCTCTTCTTGTGTGTGATTTTCAAGGCTAGTTTCTAGATTTTTCAAGAAGAAAAGTTGGAAAAAAAGTTTTTAAAGTTTTCATCAAGCCTTGGAGAAGCTTGGAGAAAACCTATAGGTGGTATTTTGCAGATTTGGATCTAGAAATCAGTCAAAAAGAGAAGAGCATACTAAGAGACACATAATCCAATTCAAAACTTCCTAAAAAGAAAAAGTGAACTGATTCACCACTATTGGTGAATGATTCCCACTGTACAGACTTGATGGAGGTTTTCAGAGATTTGGATATCCTTTTGGTTGAAACTTGTTTCTGCACATTTTCCCAAAAACTAGATGAATTCGCCTAGCTTGGAAAATGAGTCCCTATCAACATAAACAATAGATTTTTCAATGATCCAAATCTCTATCCTACTTTCTTCAGTTTCCCAAGTGCACACTTCTAGTTTCACAACTTTCTATTGCATTATGTTTGTCTTTTTACGTCATTTAGGGTTAATTGGCATACAATTAGTGATCTAGGTGGACTTTCACCAAAAATTGAAGTGTTTCAAGTGTTCCATAAATTGACACCATGTCCAAGTTCTTTGCAGAAAAAAATTAGTGCAACTTGAACAAAGTCAAAAGGATTTCAAACACTCAAGATATAATTGGGCAAAGTTGGGTCAGAACAAGTAACAAAGGCCATACGAAAGGGAAAAATTAATCATTCCAAAAATGGTCAATAGTGGCATCACAATGAATATCACATCACCATGAGTCCAACGCTATTCATTTTTTCTAAATTAGAGCTCATAGGATGAAGTTATGCCAGGTCAAAGTTGCAAGAAAAATGGGTCGACCATGCTTACATCAACAATCAACAATGATGTGGACCAATTTAATGGAAACACATGGCATGACAGTCATATTTGGCACTAACTAGTTATAAACCAGCACGTGGCAAGCTTGAACCAATAATAAGTTGAAACACGGAAAGCTCAGACAGATAATATGTTGCCACATGGAATCACTCTCCATCCTCTGGTGGGCCATTTGTAAACCATTTTAAAATGATAAGGCTAGGAATTGCACCCCCAACCTTGTTTTCCCCACTTTATCCACCGACCGACTCACCTAGCATTCCACTCAACATATAAGTAGCGGCAGTTTTCTTTTGTTGACTAGTGCAACGCATAAAGGGCACAAAAAGGAGGGTGTGTGGATTAAACCCCCGACCTCCGCATGCCCAATATGGCTTCCCACCACTGCGTTATGTGCATAATGTGGGATATATTGGGGATAACTCCTTTTTAAACAAGATTTAAAACTGATTTCCTCCTATTTATTAAAATTTAACCCCTTAAATAAAGGTAAACCCTTTAAATAACATAAGCCCATATACATGATAAAGAAAAAGAGGCTTAAATCAAATTAAACGACATGTAAAATATTTAAATGGGTATTTTAAGGGGATTAGGAATGATTTTTAAGATTTTTTTATAAAATAGGAGATAAGGGAAATCATTTGGAGGCCAAATTGGGAAAATTTGATGTATAAAAAGGGGGGTATGGGCTTGTGAAAATAGTGAGGAATGTGGAGAAAAATTCCTATGTGATAGTGAGTAGTTCTAATCTATGCAATGAGAGGCTTTATACCAATTTTCTTGTACTTGAAAGAGAAGAGGTATTTGTAATCTCATTATCAGGGAGATGTGAGGAAACTCTACCAAACTTGTAGCCTTGTAATATTTTTCTAGAGCATAATCAAGGATCGGTCACTCTGTTGGAGAGGAACCCAAAGATGTAGCCATCTTGGTGAACTTCGTTATCAACTTGTGTTTCATCTTCTCTCTCTTTTCTTTGTTCTATTAATTTATTCACTTTAATATGGTTTTATTAATTTAATCATTTTAGTTATGTTTTAGAACTGTTAATTAAATCATTGTAATAAGTTATTATTCACGTACAATAGTCCTAGATCCTAACTTGGGATCAATTGGTATCAGAGGTTGTTGTGACTAGTGTTTGTAGAGGTGAATGATAGTTAGACCAAAGAGCCAACAAGGTGAAGGAACACTCACAATGTATAATCCTAAGATCGGGAAGCAAAATAACTTTCCATAAAAAATGATCGAGAATGCAACTGACATGAAATCCTAGAGCTCGATGAAAGAGGATTTAAAAAATCACTCCTTTACATGAAGTCCATGGTGGACGTTCTCTACAGAGAAAGACGAGATCGAAAGAAATCTGAAGAAGGAAATTCATCGAAGTGAGAAGATTATGGAGATCGTAAAGATAAAAAAAGAAACAATCAAGAGATGGTGATGAACCTCCAAAATCTCCTACATCTCCTCCTTCTCCCTCTTCTTCTCCTTCTACTCCTTCTTCTCCTTCTGCTAATCCATGTGAGAGCACATCTAAACCTATTATTAAATTGGATGTAAAATTTGAGTTACCTAAGTATTGTGGGGAGTTAAATGTTGAAAGGTTAGATGATTGGATCGAGCAAGTAGAAGTGTATTGTAGTATTCAAGGCCTAGTAAAAGATGCTTCTAGGATCTAGTTAGCTACTCTCTGATTGGGAGGTACAAATCTTACCTAGTGGGAGAGTAGGACTCAGGAAAAAAATGCTCGCCATGGTAATGTAGGTGTGACTTGGATGGAATTTTTTCTGCCCTTTAAATGTAATTTTACCCTTTAGGTTATATGTAGCAATTGACAATGAATTAGAGAACCTTTAGGAAAGCTAAGGGCTAGTCTATCCAAGATTACACCCATGAGTTTAGGAAATGAGCTATTGCTTTAAATTTCTCATTGTATACTTAGGATACACTTACTAGGTACATAGGTGGTTTTAATTCTTACCTAAGACATACTATTCTTATGTCGAGTCCTAATAATATAGATGAAGTATCTCTCCAAGCCACTCACTTTGAGTCAAGGACTAAGAACACTTTCAGTGGTAATTTCTCAAAGAAACCATCTAAGCCTGAGGGTAAGACTAAGGGTAAAGAAAAATACAAAGGAAAAGGGAAGAAGACAACTATAGTGAAGAAGGATGGTGGTAAGACCACATGCTCACATTGCAAGAAATAGGGGCATGATGATTTTAAATTATAGAAGTTGCATCCTGATTTGAGGTTGAAAAGATATGGAGGAAACAAAGATAAACAAAATATTGTTGTGGTGGTTACAAAGGATCTTGGATCTGTCTCCAGAGATGAAACACAAATTGTTTCTATCAGTATCCAAGGTAAAGGGAAAGGTATTATTCTCTCTTGTGATGCAAGTGTTCTTAATGCAAGTACAAGTAAAGTATCATCTCCTCCTAAAGCTGATAAACAATGGAATGAATTGTTTCACATTTTAGCTGTAACTAACCACACTAAGATTGATACACTATTTGATATGGGTTGTAAAGTCAACCTAATATCTGAAGAGGTTGTGAAGAATCTTAATCTAGCTACAAAACCTCATACAAAGCCTTATCTTCTTGGATGGGTTTGCAATTATGCTCAATTGCAAGTAACCAAATAATGTAAATTACAATTTGCTATCACTGCAAATTATGTTGTTGAG
Source organism: Sequoiadendron giganteum (assembly GCA_007115665.2). Lineage (NCBI taxonomy): Eukaryota > Viridiplantae > Streptophyta > Pinopsida > Cupressales > Cupressaceae > Sequoiadendron > Sequoiadendron giganteum. The sequence continues at coordinate 224,138,869 of CM021103.1, forward strand.
GTAGAGGTAGACGTAGTCCCTTTGTATATTTGTGGTCTTATGTCAGGGATTCCTTATCTATATGATAGAAAATATATCTTTTATAGGGGGAGAATAAGTATCATCTCTTTAAGGATGGTAAATAGTACATTGTAAGGGAACATACGATTAAGACTAATCTTGCACTAGTCGATACTAGTCAAATGAAAAGGTTGGTCAATGCCACTAAGAAATTTGTACTAATAATTGTAAAAACCAAACAAGATGATGTATCTAAGGAATTTAGGGGTTGTGATCAAAAACATAAAGCTGATTTGGTCAAAGTTATATCTACCTATGATGACCTCTTTTAGGAACCGAAGGGATTGCCATTGAAGAGAGAGATCCAACATGCAATCCATTTGTAGTAGGATGCGCCTCTTCCAAACATCAACATGTACCAATTATCTATTATGCTAAATAAAGAGATTAAGAAGCAAGTTCAATATTTAGTCGAAAAACAGGTAATCCATCCAAGTACCTCTCCTTTTATCTCATTGATATGTTGGTGCCAGAGAAGGATGGGTCATGGATAATGTGCATCAACTACCAGGCTTTGAACAAGATAACAGTAAAGAATAGGTATCATCTTCCCTACATTGATGACTTACTTGATCAATTGAAACATTTTATTTATTTCACTAAGTTAGACTTGTGTAGTGGCTATCATCAAATAAGGATTCCAGAAGATGACATTTAGAAGACAACATTTAAAACCAAACAAGGGTTGTATGAGTGGTTAGTCACGCCCTTTGGGATTTTAAATGCACCAACTACTTTCATGCATTTCATGAATGATTTTTTTCATCCTTTTATTGATGAGTTTGTAATAGCTATATCAATGATATACTTGTATTCAGTGAAATTTGGGAAGAGCATGTTATTCATGTAAAGAAAGTTTTTGATGTTTTGAGAAAATAAAAAACTTTATGTAAAGATGTCTAAATGCGATTTTTCTAAGACATCCTGAGTGTACTTAGGCTATGTCATAGGAGGTGGTCAATTGAAATTAGACCCTACAAAGGTTGAAGTTATTGTAAAATGGCCTAAGCCAAGTACTGTCACAAAAGTCAGAAGTTTCCTAGGTGCAGTTCAGTACTAGAGAAAGTTCATCACCAAATTCTCTTACATTGCATCACCATTGAATGCGTTAACTAGTGTGAAGAAAACTTTCCAGTGGGGAGGACCTCAGTAGAAGGCTTTCAAAACTTTGAAGGAAAATTTGAGCACAACACTAGTTCTAGCTTTAACAAATTTACAAAAACCATTTGAGATCATAATAGATGCAAGCAGGTTTTCCATGGGATCAATACTTATGTAAGGAGGTAAAGCAATCTTCTATCACTCTGAAACCTTTACAGTTGTAGTAAGTAACTATCCTACTGATGATAAGGAATTTTATGAATTTGTTTAGAGTGTTAAAAAGTTGAAACACTACTTAATGGGTAGATAAATTTTAATCCACACTGATCACCAACCACTTCAATAGTTGCACTGACAATCAAAGATAAAACAAAGTAGGCACTTTAGGTGGATAGGTTTTCTTCAATAGTTTCATTTGGTAATTAAGTATAAAAAAGGTGCCCACAATACAGTAGGAGATATGTTGTCTAGAACTCCTATGAGGAATGCTATGGTTATCCTTCAAGGTAGCTCTATGGTACATACAATTTTTCAAGAACAATACACCAAGGATGAAGAATTTAAGGATAGTTACTCAACTCTAATTGCAAGAAAACATGTAGAAGAGAAAGACTACTATGTTCAGGATAAATTGTTGTATCATTTAGGAAAGATTTGTATTCTAAAAGGTGAACTAGAACAAGTAGTTAGAGAATCACACATGTAATTGATTGTTGAACACATTGGAGTAAGAAAAGAAATGACTCAATTGAAAAAATACTATTTTTGGCCTCATATGTAGGAGACTGTAACCAAATACATAAAGGGTTGTATAATGTGTGCAACAAATAATCCAAGCAATAGGAAGTCGGGATTGCCAACACCACTTCATATTCCATCTTGTCCATGGGAAAGTGTTTCAAAGGACTTTGTAGGGGGACTAACCATGTCTATGAAGGGACATGCTTATCTGTTTGTAGTATTTGATAGGTTCAAAAAAATGTGTATCTTAATTCCTTGTAAAAAAATAATCATAGTTGATTTGATAGCACACTTGTACTTTCAATTTATATGGGTTCATTTTGGGATTGCTACTTCTATTGTATCAGATCGAGATTATTGATTCTCGGGGTAATTTTGGTCTACTTTATGGAAACTCATGGACACCAAGCTGAAGAAGAGTATAACCTTCCATCTGTAGATTGATGGAAAAATAGAGGTAGTGAATAAGACAGTTGTGCACCTACTCAAAGGATATTGTAGTAAGCATACTAAGTTATGAGATGAAAGTCTACACTATGTGCAACATGCTTACAACCATGAAATGCACTCTTCTACAAAAGTATAACCATTTGAGACATGTTTCAAGTATTTACCAAAAACACTGATGGAAATTTATTTTGGGAAGGACTATATTGAAGATAGACACCATGATGAAGAGAAGGATTCGAAGTTCCTCTATAAATTCCAAGCAATTCATCAAGCTTTGGAAGCACAGTTGGAAAAGAGCCAAGCCAAATACAAGGCTTGGCATGATAAGCATCGCACCAATCATCATTTTCAGGTCAGTGACCATGTTTGGTTACATATTAGCAAGGAAAGGATGCAAGTTGAAGGTAAATATATTAATCCTATTAGATATAGTCCCTTTGACATCTTGGAAAAGATCAGTACTAATACCTTCTTCCTTAATATTCCTCCATACATGCACATCTATTCAGTTGTAAATGTTGAGAACTTGAAGTTGTATGAACCTTCGATGATACTGGATAAGGAGGTTGATATTTGAGTTTCATCTATTGATGGTATTTCACCTGAGTATATGGTCAATTTGCAAGAGGATGTCATCCTCAATAAGGAATGCCAATACTTCACAAAGGGGAGTTGCAGAATACCTCAGAGTGGGATTGAAGGGGATGAATCCAAGCAAGGAAAAATGGATGGATATTGGTAAAGTGAGGGGATTCTACCCTCACTTACTTTCTAAGTAATTAATCTTTCAAACATCCAAAATCTCTCCAATGGGGAGGACTGATCTAAGTGCATTTTCACCAAAAATTGAAATGCTTCAAATGTTCCATAAATTGACACCATGTCAAAGTGCTCGAAAAAAAACTTCAACACAACTTGAATGGAGTCAAAAGGAGTTCAAATGCTCAAGATATACTTAGTCAAAGTTAGGTCAAAGTAGGTACTAGAGGCCATATGAAAGGGAAAAAAAATAATCATTGCAAAAAGGTCAAGAGTGGCATCACAACAAAGAGCTCATTTCCATGAGTCCAATTCCATTCGTTTCATTTGAATCAGAGCTCGTAGGATGAAGCTATGCCAGGTCAAAGTTGTAAGCAAAATGGGTTGACCATGTTGATATCAACATGGTGACATGGATATACAGTCAAAAGCTAATGATGATGTGGACCAATCTATTGGTGACACATGGTATGACAGTCACAATTGGCAATGACCAGTTACAAACCAACACATGGCAGGCTCAGACCAATAATATGTTGAGACATGGTAAGCTCAGATCAATAATATGTTGCCACATGACACCACTCTCCATCCTCCACTAGGTCATTTGTAAACCATTTTAAAATGATAAGGTTGGGAGTCAAACCCCCAACCTTGCTTCCCCCACTTTATCTGATGACCAACTTGCTTAGCATTCTTCTCAACATATAAGTAGTGGTGTTTTTCTTTTTTTGACTAGTGCAACACATAAAGGGCACAAAATGAGGGTACAAGGATTGAACCCTCAACCTCCATAGGTCCAATATGGCTTTCCACCATAGTTTTATGCACAAAATGTGGGGTATAAAGGGGATAACTCCTTTTTAAACAAGATTTAAAACCAATTTCTTCCTATTTATTAAAATTTAACCCCTTAAATAAAGGTAAACCCTTTAAATAACATAAGTCATATGCATGATAAAGAAAAAATGGGCTTAAATCAAATTAAATGACATGTAAAATATTTAAAACGGTATTTTAAGGGGATTAGGAGTGATTTTTAAGATATTTTTATAAAAATAAGAGATATGGGAAATCATTTGGTTAAGGCCAAATTAGGAAAATTTTATGTATAAAAAGGGGGGTATGGGCTTGTGAAAATTAGTGAGGAATGTGGAGAAAAATTCCTATGTGATAGTGAGTAGTTCTAATCTGTCTAGTGAGAGGATTTATGCCAATTTTCTTGTACTTGAAGGAGAAGAGACATTTGTAATCTCATTATCAGGGATATGTGAGGAGACTCTATCAAAGTTGCAGCCTTGTAATCTTTTTCTAGAGCATAATCAAGGATTGATCACTCTGTTGGAGACAAACCTGAAGACGTAGCCATCTTGGCGAACTCTATTATCAACTTGTGTTTCATCTTTTCTCTCTTTTCTTTGTTCTAATAATTTCTTCACTTTAATATAGTTGTGTTAATTTAATCATTTCAATTATTTTTTTGAAACCATTAATTAAATATTTGTAATAAGTTAAAATTCATGTTCAACAATCCTAGATCCTAGCTTTAGATCAATTAGGGTTTCATCTTAAAACTTGCCATTACATTGTCTTTTTCAAGTCTAAACTTGGTGGTGAACCCCTCATTACATATCATTTAGAGCCTAGGACAACCCTATTGCAAGATCTCAATCTCATTTGCATTGAGATCCCTAGGGTTATCCTTGAGTGGAGTCTCCTTGAAAAGTAGGTGTGGGCAAATTACCTCACACCCTCTTACCTTTTTAGGAGGTTCCACTACTGTAGACGAAAAATATATTGCAACAACATCTTGATGTGCACAATTTTTGTGGATGAGGAAAATATTAAAGGATATCATAGTAGTATATGATGAACCAATTTCTATCTTCCGTGATAATACAAGTTCTATCAATATTTCAAATAATTTGTTAATGCATTCAAGGACAAAGCATATCTGAATTTAGTATCAATTTTTGAGAGAGAAGGTTTTTGAGAATGAATTAAATCTTGAATATTATCCTACAAAGGATTAGGGTGTTGATATATTTCTAAGGCTCTTCCTAAGGATACTTTTGAGTATCTCTAGGAGAAGTTGGGGGTTATATCCCCTTCTTCTTTGACCTATATGCATAAGGATATGCATCAGTCCATTAGATCACAAGATTCATTCTTTAGTTTGAATTGATGCTGGTGGCTACCCCTTATGGGATTAAGTAGTATCATTATTTTTTGTTGTAGTCAGGATGAGTGATAATTGTCATTTTACAATGGTTGCTAATTGATGTAATTTTTTGTGTGCTCCTAAGGGGGGGGATATAGAGTAGTAAAGGAAAGGAAGTTGTAGAGTAGTGATGAACAATGTGATTAATGTCAAAGGGAGAATTTATGATACAAATATTTTTTCCTTTTATATACATAAAAAAGGGGGAGAGAGAACAATATGAAGAAAAATTAGTTGAGAAAACGAAAGAGAGTCATGTGAAAAAAAATAATGTGTTATTTTTTTAAGAGGGGGACAAGAGATAATGAGTTGGTATGGAGCATAGTATTGAGGATCAGAGATGCTGTGTTTGTTCTTGATGGGTTTTCATATTATTTTTTTCCATCAATGATAAAGGGCGAGATTTTTGCAAGTATGAGTAGTTGGTGTTTTCATTGATGTCAACTATATGAGAATGAGTTTTCTGCAAGTATGTGTAGTTTATATTGAGTTGGTGTTGTTCCTAATGATTCTTTGATTAGTTGCATTATGTTTTCATCAATAAGCTACCAGTGCCAACCTCTAGTGTTGCTTTATTAAGCTTCTATCTATGGATGTATGGTTGAGTTGTTATGTTTCAATTGGCTTGGTGGTGATGGGGAAGTACTGAAGATGTTGATGATATTTTTTTGATGATTGGTTTCCAAGTGATTTGAAGAAAATTGAATAAAAAGAGGAAACAGTGTGTTGTAGTGATGTTCTATGTTGTGGAGTAGCATTTGGGTTTAGCTTTGCATTTATTTTAGGTTGAATATTTTCTTGTGTGGTTTGAATATGTTGACCAAATGTGTTCAAAGGTGTTGCATTTATAAATTGGTGTGTTGAATTGTTGCATAGAGGAAGGTTTGTTCACCAATGTGTGAACTGTGTATTGTAGAGGTTTTCGGGAGAAATGTGTTGAGAATGTATGTCTCAAACTCACTATTAAAACCCTAGCTCAATTTCCATCAAACTCAAAATTCTTAAAATTTTGTATTTCATCTTTATCACGGTACCGTAGGGTGCAACTAAGAGGGGTGTTGGCTAATGGTGTTACCTGCCATCTTGTGATGGTCTTCATCAGCTTGTGCAGGTGTGCAGGGCCATACCACCACTCCAAAATAGTCCATGAAATGTCTAGTAGGTAGAGTGGGAGTTACCCCGCCACCCCACAATGGTCTAAGAGATAGCCTACAATAGTGCGGGGAAAGGTTAGTAACTCATCATCCTATAGTGACTTGAAATGTAGCTTGTGGAATACTAGTGAACCCTCTATCCCAGGAATGTTAGTCTAAGTGGCTATGTTGTTGTGGTAGTCGGACAAAAAGGTAGAAGAAAATAATAGTCTCATAGCTAGTCAACAAAGGATTTTCATTATTGTGGTTAAGACTGGGAATGATAGGTAAAGACATGTGAATGACCATCTAACTGTCTTGTGACTATTCGATGGTAGCAAAAATTGAAGTGATTGTTATGAAAGTTTTTGTGTAATACTTGAGAAGTATGTATGTAATTTTGTAATGCATTAGAACAGAGAGAGAGGTGAGATTCATTTCAGAGGGGTTATGCTATTGGATTTTCTCTAGATGGAACATGATGTAAATCTCCATGTAAATGCTTAGATCTTGTAATTGTATTGTAACTGTATATTTGGTTGCCAAATAATATAATGGGTCTATTCTTTTGGAGTTTGGTATTTTTACCTGAAAATGTTTTCCAAAGTAAATATTTGTGTTCATGTCTTGTGTTCTATCTTTCATGTTTAATGATTCTTCTTATTGAATTTGGTTAATGTGTGTTGTTGAAATTGGTTGATCTTACATCATCTAAAATTGCATGAACTTTCCTCTAAGGATTAAAGGTGGGAAATAAACTATGTTTGGTTCCTCTTTATGACATAGTAGTACGTTTTTTTGAGGAAATATGAAGAAATGAATGTTATCAAAGATACTTACTGATCTGAGATGCTCATTTTGGGATTAACCGAATTTTACTACAATTGGTATCAAAGACATGTTCTGTAATTTTCTTATTCCTAGTGTTTCTAGTTCTGGATATTCCTTCTGTGAATATTTCTTAGTCTAGCAAGCTTGAGGAGATCTGAAGGAACTGGCTAAAGATTGATACTTTAGTGAGTGGAAGATTTTTTTTTTTAGTTTCAAGAGACAACATGTAGCTTAAAGGATGGTGAAGATAGACAAAATGGAGTTGGTTATATTGAAATTATGTGATTTGAAGCTCGTAGTTGATAGTGGAATAATATTGATGCATGGTATGGGATTTTTTTCTTTGTGGTTGTGTTGCAACAAATCTTTTATATTGGATGTCTATGTGAGAGGCTCCTTGACGACATGGAGAAGCTTGGGTTGTTTTTAGCTTTGGAGTAATGTGCTTATGTTGGGTTCTTTTTCCTAGTATGAGAAGGCATTGTTTTTGTTACCCCAATTGTATGTAGGCTATGGAGTTAATCATTGGATCATCTAGAAGCTTCTACAATAGCTTGCATCCCTAGGATCCATGTGCATGTTGGTGGTTGTGGAGGTGGCCTCCTAAACTATTTTTTCTTTTTATGGATACTTTGTGTGAACCCCAATCCTTTACCTGGACAAACATCAGAAGCAAACACATTAGTAAGTTCACATGCAAGATAAAACAAGGATTCTCCATGAAATTAGATTGAAACATGAACATAGGAAGAAAATGAAGAAAAATGCAAATGAAAGTAAATGAATCCTATTTTAATGAGGAAACTATCAATGTCATGGGGGAATTGGTGTCAATTGGTGTGTTGAAATTGGCCCTTTCCCAACTCCTTTGTTGCAATGTTGATGATTAGATGAGTGATTGATCCACTTTGTTGATGAAGAAAAAATGAGTTCTTGAGAAAACATACAATAACCTAGCTATGGTGATGGCAATGGATAAAATTAGCTCTCAATGTGAGGAGATTAACTTTGCTTTGGATTGTGGATGATACAATGAGAGGAAGAGTCTCTTATTTATAGATTTTCAATTTGGAAGAGAGAGTGAAATTGAGCAATGTGGGATCATTCAACATCCAATGGCCAAGTGCCACTTGTCAAGATGTGAATGGTTGAAGGTTGTGCACATTTTGGTCAATGTGCATGATAAATGCTATGAGATTCAAATTTGAAATTTGAATGTGACATGTTGGAGGGAGAAGGAAATGGAGTTAATGTCACTTGGCCCAAGGCCAAGGACATGTAAGAGGCCTTAAATTCCTTGTTGGAAGTACCCATCCCCTTTTGGAGGGATTTTTGAATTAGAAGAATATTCCACAGACGATGCCCTTTTGAATGGAAATTGATGAATTAATAAATCAAATAAATTGATTTATTGTACAAGTTGCAAGATCTAGAGGATTGGAGTGATTGGGATTAACATTAATTAGGATTTGATTAATTAAGAGGTGGATTAGCTATTTTGACCATTTTGACTTAGATTTCAAGATTTAAATAAATCAAAGTTGAGAGAGTAATGATTTTAGATTTAATTAAATAAAGATTGATTTATTTAATTAAAGGAGGATAATGTTGGATTTAAACCAAATAAAGATTTATTTAATTTAATGAGATGACTTTAGGGATTAATTAAATAAAATGATTTATTTAATTAAAAGGGGGATTGTAGATTAATTAAATAAAATTGATTTATTTAATTAAGAGATAAAGAGTGATGAATTTAATCAAATACAAATTATTCAATTAAATGACTAGAAAAAGAGATGATCCAGGATGAAATGGTGTTAGTAAATCAAGATCCAATGTGTCGGATCGAATTGTATATTTTCCATGACTATATTTTTCCCCTCTTTGAAGCAATGCACTTATTGTATTGATTCAAAGATTAAACTATTGTGATCAAATTTCAAAATTTCTCAATTGTTGGAATGCCCACTATTGCCTCAACAGAAGGATTATGTTGGTATGTTGCCCCCTTGAGAGATTGAGCAGAAATGTTTGATTTTCCGATCAAGATCACGATAAAATGCTAGAGTGGTTCTATAGATCAGAGGATGAAAGATAATTCTTTGATGTAGACAATTCTAATGATGTATAGGCAATCATTGACCATGGGTAGCATCGTGCATATTTTGAGATCTCACACCTAGTTTAGATATAAATTTTAGTAAAGATATAAGAATAAGAAGAATAAGATGGATGGAAGGAGGATCCAACAAGCCTACGCTATGAATGATGATTATGCTTTACTTACCAGGAGTTGGGATGTTCAAAGGACGAATTACTTTATGTTTGATAACACACATAGGTATGATGCATCAAGGTATAAAGGACTAGGATGGTGTTGTACCTAGTGTGATGGAATTTGAATCAACAATCAGATAGGAGTATTCATTTGACATAGAAAAATCTTGCTAGGATGCACCTAACAAAGTAAGTATTCACCAAGTTATTTTACAAGAATATCCAACAAGCACAATAGATGAAAAAGATAATGATCATTTACCCATTCCTTTCTCTCTAAACCTATTTTTTCTTAGGCATCATTGAGAGGTCCTTGGAATGAGCGAAAAATAAGATAATTCACAAAGACCAAGGAAAAAGTAAACATACAAGCTAATGTTCTTGGTACCTCTAGCCAAGGCGAAACTAAGGTGATACCTAATGTTGATGTTCACTATAGGAAGGATGCATCCTAGGACATGTTGTGATCAGGATTTTGATGAGACTAATTGGATGATAAGCTATTGATACTCTGAGTTGATCAAATTGCTTGCTTACTGACCTAGACTTGAGACTTTGATGATTAGGTGTTCACTTTTGAACCTGGTAGACTTTCTTCTCATTGCTTCACCAAAGGATGAAGGCGATGATTGATTTATTGGGAATGAGACAATCGCAGGTGAAAGCGAGATGAGATGGATGCACCATTTTGGGTTTTTCAAATGTTTTGAGGCTATTTTTGAATTTTGAGATGTTTTACAATTTTTTTTGGTATTTTCAAGATTTATGATGAAGAAACTAACTTAAAGACCTATCCTAGGGGTCTCAAGAGATGATCCATAGATTAGCCTTGCCTATGTTATATACGCAAAGACCACATAGTTCAACTGGAAACAAGTTTGACTCAATGATGAGAGATGGGCAAATGAATTGCCAAATTGTGATGGATGCATAAAGCACTAACCTAGGGTGTGAAATATATGGGCTAATGGATTTCCATTGCAACAAACACCTAAAGGACTGACCAAGGGTGTCTCGAGGGATGATCAAAGATCAACCTTGCCTACATTCAAGTTCAGAGATGATGTAATTCGATGTCATGTTTTAGATTTTGAATGATTTTGATGCTTTAATGTCTTTGATGATTTGGATATGGATATGTGATGATATTAGTTCTCTGTTTTGGGATTTTGTTGAAAACCAAGCTAAAGATTGATCAATCAAATTCATGGATTTATGATGATAACATTGTTGAGGATACACAATAATGCAAGGATAGTTTTGAGCAACACAAGGATTGGGAGGGATATCTTGAGATGATGGATTGGTTGGATTTGATTGATCGGGATTTTGAAGCTTGATTTGGAACAAAATTGTTTAAATGATTTGATGTAACACTGAAGTATACATTAGATGCAACTAATATTGATTGTTTGGATTGATGTTTGATGAAAGATAAATCTTGACAAGGAACATCTTTTTTTCAAAATATGTCATGGGCTAGTGGTTCATATTTTGGCCCACAAATTCTTGACCAATTTGATTTCATGTTTTCCAATGTTTGGATCACCACATAATTTGGAGGATATATATCAAGATTTATTCCTGAAGCAAGATGAAAATATCTACCCCCAATGTATAATTGTGAACCCCTAAACCTGAAAAATGCACAAGAGCAACAAAACACATTTGTTTGTTAGATCAAAAGCATGTAAGCAAGTATGAGAGGTTCCCCATAAAATCCATCTATTCAAACTAAATTAGGAAATGAAGAACATAATAAACTTTAAATAAAAGAGATTAAATCCTAATTAAGCTAATATTATGATGATCTTATGGGGGAATTGGTGCCAATGAAGTGTTGCAATTGGCCCTTTCCCAATTCCTAAGTAGCAATGTTGATTGATTGGTTGAGAAATGGTCAAATCTCCAAAGAGATTTGAGCGTAACCTTGTTGCAAATCTTGAAAGATGATTGATGGTTGATTGAAATGGGAAAAATTGGCTCTCAATGTACAGAGAGTAACTTTGCTTATGATTATGAATGAGAAATGAGGAGAGAAGTCTCCAATTTATAGATTTCAAAATTGGAAGAATGAGTGAAATTGAGCAATGTGGGGTCATTAAACATCCAATGGCCAAGTGCCACTTGTCAAGATGTGAATGGTTGAAGGTTGAGCACATTTTGTTCAATGTGCATGATAAATGCCATTGGATTAAAATTTGAATTTTGTATGTGACATGTTGGGGGGAGAGAAGAATGGATTTAATGTCACTTGGTTCAATGCACAAGGACATATAAGAGGCATTGAATGCCTTGTTGGAAGGACAAAGCCCATTTGAATTTGAATTCAAATTGAGGGAATATTCCCTTTTCATGCCGTGTTGAAAGAAAATAGGCAATTAATAAATCAAAGTAATTGATTTATTGTGCAAGTTGCATTCTCTAGAGTATTTTAGTGATAGGGATTAACTTAATCAAGGTTTTGATTAATTTAATGGGGAATTAGGAGATGTGACAGTTTAGAATTAAATTTATGAATTGATTTAAATCAAATTGAGACGAAATGATTAATTAAATAAATGATTTTGATTTATTTAACTAAGGAGGAATATGTTAGATTAAATTAAATAATGTTTTAATTTATTCAATTTAATAAGAGGACTTTAGAGATTTAATTTAAATAAAATGAATTATTTAAATGAAAAAAGAAAGATGATTAATTTAATCACCAAAGGAGAAAGACCTAATTAAATAAATATTCATTTATTTAATTAAGGGATGAAAGGTGTTGATAAGCTGAGAGTATGATTTAAGATGAAACGATGTTAGTAGGATCAGAATCAGGTGCATGTATATTTTACGTGTCTACATTTTGCCCCTCTTTGAAGCAATGTACTTGTTGCATTGATTCAAAGAATAAACTATTGTGATCAAAAGTTCAAATTTTCTTGAATTTTTTAGATGCCCCACTACTGCCCCAACGGATGGATTACACTACTATACTACCCCCTTGAGAGATCGAGTGGAAATGGTCAATTTTCTGATCGAGATCATGATAAAATGTGAGAGGAGTGGTCCTATTTGATCAAATGATGAAAGATAATTCTTTGATGTAGACAATTCTAATGATGTATAGACAGTCCTCGGCCATGGGTAGCCTCATGTATATTTTGATACAACACACCAATTTTAGATAGAAATGTTAGTAAAGATAGAAGAATAAGAAGAATAAGATGGATGGAAGGAGGATCCACACAAGTTCACATTATTACCGATGATGATGATTTGCTTACCAGGAATTGGGATATTCAAAGGGCCAATTACTTTATGTTTGATAACACACATAGGTACGATGCATCAACGTATAAAGGACCAGGATGGCGTTGTACCTAGTGTGATAGACTTTGACTCATCAATCAGATAGGAGTATTCTTGTTCACACTTAGCATGCATACTTCATTCAGGATGTAGTTTAGACATTCTAAACATCTCGGGCCAAAACATAGAAAAGGAAGCCTTCCTATGTGGCCAACAAGATACCTAAAACATCCTCTCCATAAGCCCAAAAAAAAAGCATGACTAAGTTATTTTACAAGTGTATCCCACAAGCACAACAAATAAAAGAGATAATGATCTTTGCCCCATTCCTTTCTCTCTAAACCTGTTTTGTCTAGGAATCATCGAGAAGTCCTTGGAATGAGCACAAAATAAGATAAGTCAATAAATACTAAATAAAGCAAACCAAACAAGATAATGTTCTTCATACCACTAGCCAAGGATAAGCTACTATGGGGTACCTAATGCTTATGTCCATCATAGGAAAGATTCATCCTAGGATATGTGATTAGGGTTTTGATGGGACTGATTGGGTGATAAGCTATTGATATTCCAAGTTGACTAACTTGCTTGCTTACTGACTTAGAATTTGAGACTCTGACGATTACATGTTCACTTTAGAACCTACTAAACTTGCTTCTGATTGAATTACCAAATGGTGAAGGCGACAACTGATTTATTATGAGTGATGACAAATCACGGGTGAAAGCGAGATGAAATGGGTGCACCATTTTGGATTTTCAGATATTTTGAGGCTGTTTTTGGTATTTTGAGATTTTTTACAAATGTTTTTGTATTTTTGAGATTTACGGCATAGAGACTAACTTAAAGACCTATCCTAGGGGTCTCGAGAGCTGATCCATAGATTATCCTTGCCTATGTTATACACACATAGACCACGTAGTTTGAATGACAGCAGACTTGACTTAATGATGAGATGGATGGGAAAACGGATTGCCAATGTGACAGACGCCTAAGGACTAACCTAAATGTAAAACTAGATGGGCAAACAGACTGCCAATGCGACAAATGCCTAAGGACTGACCCTAATTGTCTCGAGGGATGATCAAAGATCAACCTTGCCTATGTTCAAGCTCAAAGACAATGTAGTTCAGACTAGGTGGATGACTAACAAAACTCAATGATGAATTTTTTGAAGATTTTCTGATATTTAGACATGTTTTTTGGATTTTTGAATGATTTGGATGATTTTGGATTTTTGATGAATTTTTGAATGTTTTTGATTTTTTGACGTTTCAAGAAGATTTCAAGAATATACACAAATTTGATCCGATGTTGATACAGGAACATGCCCCTAGCATGGTGCGATAGACTGCTTTGATAAAGGTAGGACAAACTGATCTTAGGAGTATGCCAAGTTGTACTATGGTGGAATATGATATGGACACCAACTTAGGCTATGGTATGGATATGAGTGGATGGGTGTATCGATGAGTGAGTCATGTAGATCTTGGTGGATAGAAAGTGCTTTATTTATGCTTGGCACCTATTTTCCAGGTTTTTACCAAGGTAATTGTCCAAAGCGCCACCAAAGTGGTTTTCACTAGAGGACGATTTTTTTTCTTTACTGTTTTCAATCCTTTTTCTGATTTTTTTTGGATTTTTTGTATTTTTTGTTTCTATACCTTGCAAGTTCTTAGGCATAAAATTTTTTGAGGTGAGAACTATTCATGGGCTCTTGCAGAGGCTCTGGTGTTGACAATTGATATGCCCTTGATTTATAGCTTGTGGTGATGATGAAAGGTCCCAGCCAGTTGGGTTCAATTTTCCTTTGTTGTCTGGGTTGGGCACATTCTTTTGGTTCTCTTTTAGCACAAGGTCATTGACTTGGAAGGTGCGTTGAAAGGCCATGTGCATGTATATTTTACATGTCTACAATAAAAATGTTTGAAAGGCCATGGGTGGATTTTTGGATAGATGGATGGATGGATGGGTATGGTAAGAATGCAAAGGATGTCAGGGATTGTCTTGTGATAAGATAAGGGGTTTAGGTAGTGGATGTGCATTTGGATAGTGGTTCATGACTTAGATAATATTGGATAGGATAGGATCAATGAAAATGACCCATGTCAAGATGTTTACCATAAGCAAGTGTAAAGTGTGCACCAAAATTGGTCAAGATCAAGATAACTTGGAGTATGGATGTAGATGGATGAAAATGGATTGGATAAATGGTTCATGGATGAATGGATTTATTATGGATGGAATGTTGGCCTTATTATGGATGTGATAACATGATTTATAACTGAACTAGTGCTCGTAGATGCTCGATTCTACACATGATGCCTATTTTCTAGGTTTTCATCATGGTACCTATCCAAAGCGCCACCGAAGTGGTTTTCACTAGAGGATGATTTTTTTCTTTACTAATTTCAATCCAGTTTTTTAAAAAAAATATTTGAATTTTTGCATTTTTTATTGAAAGATTGTAAGATCATGCCAAACCATCTAATGGTGTTATTTAGATTCTTCTATCATGATTTTCCATTGATATCTTACTTGAATAAGTTTCTTTTCCAAGATACGTGCACTCGAACGCAACTTT
The DNA here is from genome assembly GCA_007115665.2 of Sequoiadendron giganteum. Lineage (NCBI taxonomy): Eukaryota > Viridiplantae > Streptophyta > Pinopsida > Cupressales > Cupressaceae > Sequoiadendron > Sequoiadendron giganteum. The sequence continues at coordinate 224,154,329 of CM021103.1, forward strand.
TGAGATTCCTGATTTGTTTTGCTAACACCAGTGTTAACTTTGCCTTTGTGCACACATTGAGATAGAGTGCCTTCTAAATCCTTATGATGAAGGATCATCACCAACACATGGTCAATGTGAGAATTGGATATCATGCATGGAGGCATGGATGGTGGAGTGTGTTTAGGAATAAAAGATGGATTGGTTGATAGTTTGAAACTTTTGACTCTCCAAACTTGGGAAGATGAGCAATGATGGGTGGATACAGAAGTGTGCATGGAATTAGGACCAATTTCTTGATATACTTTTTATTTTTCTTGAGAAAAAATATTTTTATTTTGTGGACATCTTTGATGGATAATTGTTTGTTTTTTATTTTTCCCCATAGTTTCTTTGACTAAGAGAGTTTGATAGGGATCATATTATTTTGTTTTTTTTGGCATCCATATGTATTTGATTTGTCTGATATGCTTCTTAGCTTCTTTTTCTTTGATAATGTTCTTCATGCTTTGATTCAAATATCCCTTTTGATGTTGGTCCCAATTTGTGGATGGGGTGATGGGTGGATGAAGATTCATGATGTGGCTAGTTGTAGTATTGGCATTGGTTTCATTATAAGGATCCTTCGTGCCCCCTATGTTGATGTTTTCTTGACATGAATTTTCCCCCAGTATGGTGGTAGTAGCATATTTTTTCTTTGATTCTCCCTATTTTGAGATGTCTTGTTCTAAATGCATTCTTTAACAAATGACCACTGTTGATGACATCATTTCAATTTTCTGCTTTGCAGACTCTAGAATATCTTGTTCTGTCTGACATGTTCCCTTGAGTGGATAATACTAGACATCTTCATACATGATGTCCACAGTCTGAATTTGGGATATATCTCATCCCAATCTTGACAAGTGAGTTTGACCATAGGAATCAATAACTTGCCGTTTTTGTGTAATAATGTGAGGAGTAAAGGAATCCTATTCTGAATGAAGATCATCTACATGTCCATCCACAGGAAGCATCTCATGGGTAGATGGAGGAGTATGTGCTATGTGGACGTGATCATCCCGTATAGATAAGAGAGTTTCCATTATATCATTGTAGTAGCTTGGAGATACAAATTATTGATCTCAAATGATTTCAGAATTGCTTTTGGCATGCTTTGGATCAAGTTCTTGACATGGGTCAATTTCAAAGATTTGATTTCTTATAAAAGGTTCTTGGATATCTTCATTAGGCATAAGAAGTTTCTCAAATGTCATGAGGTCAAAGGATGTCCATATATTTTGGAAAGGATCATTGCTATACCTTGGTGAAAGATGTTGATCATGCTTTGGATTAAATTCTTGAGATATGTCCTCTAACTCATTAGCTGATGTAGAGACATTTTCAATATGATCATTGGTCGAAGGACCTTGATCATCATTTTCAACGATTTTGGTGGGAATATATTGCAAGCTCTATTGAGTGGGTAATGCCTACATTTTTTGCTAAGCCAACAACACTTGTTGTTGGTCATGTTGTTGGGCTTGCTATTGAGCTACTTGTTGTTGTGCCTGAAAATTGTGCAGGACTTGTTGATACACTTTTTGATTAATTTCTTGCAATTGTGCCTGATTTTGTTCTTGCACTTACTAAACCTGGTGTTGGGCTTGAGCTTTAGCTAGTTCTTGTTGGGTTGCTTGTGCTACTTGCACAACTTGTGTACCTTATGCATCTTGTGTAGCTTGTTGGGTGACTAATTGTGGTTGTGCTTGCTGAGTAGCTAGTTGTGCAACTTGTTGGTTTTGGAGTGCCTTTTGGCAAGAAACTTGTTGAGCAGCTTGCAACATGATGGAAAATGAATTTTACATGTTGTGTTTTGGTGCTAGTGGCGATGGATTGGGAATGGTGTTGACTGTTGTGATGAGTGGAATGGTCACATTGATTACCAAGGTTTGAGTGGTGAATGGCATGATTGAGATGCTTGGTCCTTGACACACTTGAGGGATGGTGGTTGTGTTGACCATTGGGGTTGCTTGGATGGTTTCCATTTGACTTATGAAGGGAGTGTTGCTCGGATTCAGTTGATTGATGGTTGGTAAAGGGGGAAGGCTCATGCCTTGATTGTTTGGTTGATAGATTTGTAAGTTTTGTCTTTGATTTAAATCTACAATAGGAAAAGATGTTCCAAAATCTAGATTGGGAAAACTCACATTTTTCATACCATTGAGGTTTATAGGAGATAATGATCCCATGTATGGATTGTAAAAATGCAAGTTGTGAAAATCAATTGGTATTGTAAGACCCTGATAGTTTGGTTGACTTGGATTACTCATGATGTATGAATCAAGTTTATATTCCATGCTCCTCTTGTGTTTTGACCTTGTTGTAAAAGTAAACCTCTAAGGGATTTAGGACCAATGATGAGATGAAGGATGAAAGGAGGGAATGATATGGGTGTTTAAACTTTTAGGAACTTTGGATCAATGATAGACTATAGGACTTGTTTTGATTTTTATTTTGAGGATAGTTTGACTAAGTGTGCTAAGTCAAAAAAGGTAATTTTGGATAATGAACTTATAAATTCTAGGAATTTGTGTTATCCTAGAGTAAACTCATACAACAAAGGATAATTTGGATAGGTGTGTTAAGCCAAACAAGTTGATGTTGAATAATGTACTTGTAAATTCTAGGAAGTTGTGTTATCTTAGAGTAAACTCGTACAAAAGAGGATAATTTTTCTACATGTGTTAAGCTAAACAAAGTGGTTTTGAACTTGTAAAACTTAGGAAGTTGTGTTATCCTAGAGTTAAATTCGCTCAAGAGGATTGCTAATTTGACTAAGTGTGTTAAGTCAAACAAGGTGATGTTGATTTTTCCTAAAATTCTAGCATAAGTGATGTTTTCTAAGGTTCCAAAAGTTGTTGGTGAAATGTGATTTTGATAAATGTTTGGATGGGGTGAAGTTTTTGATTTTGATCCTAAATGAACCTAAGAAGACTTGTTTACTAGACCAAGATATTGAAGAACATGCTTTTCCCTAAAAGTGGTTCAAACCAAAAGACCAATGTTTGCACGAAAGCCAAATGACTCAAAAGGGACCAAGCACATGTGTGGTTCAAATTTTTTTTATGTTGCTTAGGTTTGATTCTTTTTACCACAAAAAAATTCTTGATTATGATTTTCAAACTAAATGTCTATGTCTCAATTCCTTTTCATTCCACAAGGTCCATTATGTGAAAATCAAGGTTTCAAGAGCATAGTTTCCTAGGTTGAATTTAGTATGAACAAATTATGATGTAAATACAAATTCTTAAATACCTCTAGGGATAAAATCCCCAGGGAAAGAAATAACACTTGGATTTTTTTCAAGGTATTTTCCCCTCCTAAAGGGTTTGAAATTTGAAGATTTTTTGGATGTTTTTTTTAATGTTTTTGATCAAAGCAATGTGTTTTTGATTCCAAGAACATGTACAATCCTAGGATGAAGAGACAATATTTGTTGGGATCTCACTTGGATAAATCTAGCTACACATATTTAGTGTGGATGATTAGATGCTTGACTACATAGGCTCCCCCTTATAGTGCACTCGCTTCTTGGGTCATCCAAGCATCAATACCCATGAATCTTTGATGGAATAATTTTCATCTCTATAACAGAATCGCATGTATATGTGGGGCAACTTCAAAGGACATGACCTTTTGCACCAACAAAATAGTTAAGGATTTGGCCTTTGCTAAGCAAGGGTTTTAATTCAAAATTTATGTTCATAGGAGTTCACTCATGTGGTGAGAGACCATTGCTGCCCTTCTCGTCAGAGCCAACTGCGTGATACTGGCTTTTGTTCTAGTACCCACTTTTGTATCCTTGTTGGAAATGCACTTATCCTTAGTGTGTTAACCGGTTGGGGCATTCCCTTGGGTGAGTACTTTTTCCCATAGGAAGGCCCGTTAAGATAAAAAAAAAAGAGCAATCATATTCGTAGTTTGATCAACCTTCATTTAGAAACAAAGGGAGAACACACACAATATGCTTACTCAAACCCACAAGATGTTTTGTTCAATTTTAAACCCAAAATGAAATGTGGAGGTAATTTTTTTCTCAACTTAAGATCACCAAATGAGCTTTTCATTCTCAATATCATCACGAGGCACAAGAGAAGCAGATATGATCTTTTGATGATATTAATTTGAGTAAACAATTATGAAACAAAACAACACTTGTTCATTTTAAGTCCACAAAGTAAAAGTGAATTCTTTCTACAACACCAAATCAAATGTGGAATTTGTCTTATTCAATTGTTAAACCTCAACCAAATATAGTAAATTTTCTCTAAGGTTCTTTGTAAGCCTTTTGTTTGCAAACTTTGAAAGGAAATTTGTGTTGTTCTTTTTAGAGCCTAAAATAAAATTTATTGTTCCCTAAAGCATGAAAGATAACAAATTTCTTAAAAGCAGATTGAAAATCCTCTAAAAGTGTTAAACAACACTTTAGCGTTCAAATACACTTTGTATAGTATGAGAAGGATGTTATAATGGAGCCTTCCATTTTGCTTCCTCCATTGAGTTAACCTGAAAAATTATTAAAATGAGAAGATGCAGAGACAACAAATAAGTTAGAAGTTCAAAAAGCTAGAAATAAAAAAGCACATGTTGAATTTTATTTTTTTTAATTTTTCATTGTCACCCAACGGTGTAGTCAACAAATGTGGCATAGTTTGGAAATCTCATAGTGCAATATAGCACCCCATCTAGACTGAGTGTGAAATTATGCAAAAGAAATAGAGCGCAAATGCGGTGTAGTTTGAGCATGTGACGTAGTTTGGGTTTAAGAGATCTGCGACGAAGCTCGAAAATTTGAAATTCCTAGGTGGGAAAGTAGGTACGACGGAGTTTGAGGTTAGAGTGGTGCAATATAGCATCACCTATCTGAAAGTGGTGCAATATGCTGCCGCATGACTATAAGTGGAACATTTTCTTATACGCACCAAAAAACATAAAAAAACCATAGAATTTTGGAAAAACGTGATGAATTTCTCCAACTCAACCCTCCTTCTAGTGCCAAAATGTGAACCCCAATCGTATACCTACACAAACATAAGAAGAAAACAAATTAGTAAGTTCATATGAAAGATAAAACAATGTTTCCCCATGAAATTAGATTGAAACATTAACATAGGAAGAGAATGAAGACAATGCAAATGAAAGTAAATGAATCCTATTTTAATGAACAAACTATCAATCTCATGGAGGAATTGGTGCAAATTGGTGTGTTGAAATTAAACCTTTCTGAAATCCTTTGTTGCAATGTTGATGAATTGATGAGTGATTGATCTACTTTATTGATGAAGAACAAGATTAGTTAGAGAAAACCTGCAATAACCTAGCTATGGTGATGGCAATGGATAAAATTATCTCTTAATGTGAGGAGAGTAACTTTTCTCTGGATTGTGAATGATAGAATGAGAGGAAGAGTCTCTCATTTATAGATTTCCAATTTGGAAGAGAGAGTGGAATTGAGCAATGTGGGATCATTCAACATCCAATGGCCAAGTGACACTTGTCAAGATGTGAATGGTTGAAGGTTGTGCACATTTTGGTCAATGTGCATGATAAATGCTATGAGATTCAAATTTGAAATTTGAACGTGACATGTTGGAGGGAGAAGGAAATGGATTTAATGTCACTTGGCCCAAATTCAAGGACATGTAAGAGGCCTTAATTGCCTTGTTGGAAGTACCCATCCCCTTTTGGAGGGATTTTTAAATTGGAAGAATATTCCACAAAAGATGCCCTTTTGAATAGAAATTGATGAATTAATAAATCAAATAAATTGATTTATTGTGCAAGTTGCAAGATCTAGAGGATTGGAGTGATTAGGATTAACATCAATTAGGATTTGATTAATTAAGAGGGGGATTAGTTGATTTGACCATTTTGACTTAGATTTTAAGATTTAAATAAATCAAAGTTGAGAGAATAATGATTTTAGATTTAATTGAATAAAGATTGATTTATTTAATTAAAGGAGGAAAATGTTGGATGTAATGCCTCGTCAAGTAACCTTAAAAGGAAGTTGCAATTAACATCATAAGCGAACCAAATTTTTTTTTTATAAAGTGCATTTAACATACACATTCACTTACTAGTTAACAACAACCTTTAAGGCTACAAGGTTAGGATTACTTAAACCCACACATACATATTACATATAATCATAGCCTTATGAACTTTATGAAATCACCATCATACATCATAAGAATACCACATAACATAATAAGGTAATCAACCAAGATACAATCTCATAAACATTATCTTAATCCAATAGATACATCACTCATTCCCAGAATGAGGCAATAGTACATAAGATTACAATTACATAACTCCACCTCATAATTATAAGAGGGATAAAATAACTTATAAAAATTAAAATATTACAATGCAAGATAATACAACAAGAATTACGAGGTGTCCATCTGGATGTCTCGCCAACAAGTACTGAAGATCGATGGGGACCCAATGGTTTTGGTGCATGTTCCACCCAACCAATGTGGTACCCGAAGGCCCACCCCCCATGCTAGGAGATAGTAACAAAGTAACATGGACAAAGATCTACTACCTCTAACCAGAGACAGACTCATACTGACTCAAACTGACATAACCATCCAAATGAATTAACAAATACTACTCATTCACCATACAAGTACGAATCAAATACAACTCAAGTACAATACAAGTACAAATAAAGTACAATACAAGTACAAATCAAGTAAAATACAAGTACAACTCCAACATCATTGACATAGGTCACATTGCTTCCAGACATAAAGTAGATCAAGTATGTTCAAACAACCATACACATAAAATAATTAACAATAGTTGTCATAGATAGAGTGTCATTGCAAGGTTTGTCATGAGATCTCCTCTGGGCATTCTTCATAGGCTCCGGCACAAGTAATCCTGGTGGCCTCAACCGAATCCCGGCACTCATACTCACTCATGCGGAATCAACTATCTCTCACAAAAACTAGATAGTTGATCTTGCCATTCCAGGCCTTCTCACTCATCCCAAGTCTAAACAAGCCCTTGTGTCTATAAGTGAGGTAAAATTATCTTGATTAATGTGAGAAGTTAGTCCTAATCTTCTAAGTACATTATTTTAATTATCACTTGTTTAAATCACTCCTGAAGGTTATCCAGTTTACCTCTTTGGGCTTTGGCGCCTAACAGAAGCCACTCTTCTATTCGACTACACATATCCAAACAATCCACCAAGGAAACCATAAGTGCATACCAACTAGGTATCATAATGCACTCCAACACAAGGAGGATACAAATAATAGAAACTCACTCCAAACATCTTGGAGGCAACAATCACATAGTCCACTCCTTTCACAGGAGGTACAAAAAATCTCACTCCAAACATTTTGGAGGAAATAACACATAGTCCACTCCTTTCACAGGAGGCAACAAGATGAAACCACATAACAAGGTCACTCCATACAAGGAGACACGGATCCCATAATCCGCTCCTAAGCCAAGGAGGTGCAAACATTCTCGTTCGTGAAAACCGGGTAAAACTGAAAAGACGCCATGCACTACCCAAGAGAAAACAACTAGATGGCATAAAGATTCAATAACCCTTATCCTCTAAGTTCTTCTGGAAGACTTATAATTTAGGACTAACACTAAATCCCAAAACCAACAATGCAACTTGACGACATGGCAACAAAAGCATTCAAGTCATCAATCAAATCTAATATTTGGATTTCTTAAATCCATACTCATTCAATAGGTAGTGTTGACAAAGTCAAAGACATGATAAGTAGATCATCTAAAATAATCATAATCCTTATTTCCCTTTTCATTATTGGAAATCTAAAACAATTAAACTTACTTCCCTTTACTAAATACAAAGAATTAAATCCTTTAAGATAAGCATGAGGGAGATACTACTTTTGGATATATTAAATCCATATCTCTTTCATAATCCAATCACAATGATTCAATTCATCTAAATAGAAATTAATAAATAACATAATTGATTGCCTCATCAATAAAACAACTTCTTAATTTACTTTTAAATTGATATAAATCCATGCAAGTAAACTCTTTCCATTTCCTAACCAAATCTTACATCTCATTCAATTTTCTATTTAACACATTCAATCACTTTAATATAATAACATATTGTTTCTCTATCTATTTTCCATATACACTAATCAATCCATTTTTAAATCTCTATTCAATAATACATTGCATACATCTTATAAAAATGAAATACGATAATGAATTTACCCTTAACATATTTTACATGCTCCATATTATATATACACCAAACATATATATTAATAAACTCAATTATATAGATTCTTTAATATTCCAATCACAACAATTAATTTGTTCTATGGAAATAAAACATAATAACAATTTGCCTTTTTTAATTTAGTTAGTTCCTAAATTTACTTATAATGCAACCTAACACTATTGCAAACAATCTTTTCCAATTTTCTATCCAGAGTCTATGTCTCATCAACTATTCATTTAAAAATATGCAATTTCATCAATGTATAAAAAAAATATCTTTTGGCTTATCTCTTTGACTACGCATTCAAAACTTATCTTTTAAATTCTTCATGCAAAACTAAATCACACACAGTTAAATAAAACAAGGTAAATACTGATTGAAAATACCCATGGATATATATATACATCTCATAATATTTTCTTCAATCATATTAACAAAACCACCATTTCCTTTTTAAATCAAGTAATTATTTCTATTAAAAAATATCTTTCTCTATACATTTTCTACACATACTAATCATTTGTTTTAAAACACTAATAATACCCAATTTGCAAACAACAGAATAAAATAAGATAAAATATTATTCATTCTCTCAAATGGATATATACCTTCACTATATATCTACTAAATATAAATTAATATACTTAAATATATTTAATCATTAACATCTCCTCTATTCTTTGCAGAATATCAAATTGATTAATTCAAAATAAAATATCCTTTAACATCAATATTTCAAAATATAAATATATTTTTCCAATTAAATCAAATTAATAATTGGACCTTTTACATATGAATTTAAATTTCACAATTCAATTGTAAATTATGCATTCTTTAAATCAAATATTTAACTCCTTCAATTAAACTTTAACATGCCATTTTAAAATAAACAATAATTTCCCCATATGTTTATAATTTTAATTCCACTAATCTAATATACAAATTTTATTTAAAATAATATAAATAAATATAATACTTTAGTATTATAAATTATAATATAAAATATTATTAAATAATATTTTAATATTATAATAACAATACATAAAATATTAATATTTATAAATATCAATTTATTATTATTTTATTTTCAGAACAGCCATGGGAAAATAATTTAATAGCAGTCTCATGTTTTAAGTATAACTCAAAAACTACGATATGGGTATTTGAGATTTTTGGACAGGGGTTAGAAAATTTCAAAATGAAAAACCCCTTTAAATTTCCTGAAAACCCAATTTGTAAAAGTGAAGTTATAGGTGACGCAATCAGACCATTTTACCATGAAAATATAACTATACTGCAGATTTTAAAATCCATTTTTTAATAATAAACAGAAGGTTTCATTTTCTAAAAACATTCTAAATGCCTTGATCAATCTCTATGTTTAAATTCAATAACAATAAAATCAATTTCTTCAAATAATTTAAATTCAACTAAGGTTTTCATAATTTTCACTCAATAATTTTCACAAGCAAAGGCTATAACTTTGTTTAATTCTTTTCTTCTAATATCAAATTTATTTTCTAAAACAAATTTAACAAACAAATCTTTAATCATTACAATTTTAAAGAAAAACAATCAAGAACAATAAAACACAAAGACGAAAACCTGGTACAATAAGCTACAGGAAGAGATGAATTTCTGATGCAAGCCTCCTCCAAAGATTTCCTGAATTTTCTTCAATCCTCCAATGAATCCAATCAAAAATCCAACAAATGCAAATAATCTTTCCTTCAATCAATTCTACAATCAAACTTTCTTCAAACTCTTGTGCAAATTTTCCAAAATTTATTTCCTGCTGTAAAAATATTTTATTTTTCTTTCTAAAAGATTTTTCTGCCCTAAAATTAAAACATGTATTCTTTATAAATCAAAAATACCTAATACAACCCTAATTCACATTACATGCAAATTAGATATTTCAATTTCAATATTTACAACCTTAATTCACATTACATGCAAATTAGATATTTCAATTTCAATATTTATAACCCTAATTCACATTACATGCAAATTAGATATTTCAATTTCAATTTCAATTTTCAATTTCAATTTCAATTTCACTTTTCCAAAAACCCACTTTCAATTTAAAATGAAATTTCAAATAATAAATTAATTTCCAAAGTTGCAACCAATTTTCCAAATAAACATTTAATTACAATTTCTAATTTAATTCCCACACGTCTATATAAAATTCCAAAATTAATTTCAATTCTTTTATTTCCTTTCATTCTCTTGCATCACGTTTAATTAATTAATTTAATTATTTAATAACTAAACTCAACCCCTTGGATTAAATTTAATTAATTAAATAAACTAAATATAATTAATTAATTTAAATATAAACTTTTATCCACATTGCATTATTTAAATTAAATAACCATCAACATGATTTAAATGCAATTATTCTAAATATCTATTTCCAACTCAAGAATGCTTCAGAATTAAATAACATCAAAGCAAGACAGACAATGACTCAACACACACAACTGATGACACACTAAGGCTAGGGTATAGACTTGACACATGTTACCTAGCTACTATCTCCCGTTCAACTTAACCGTTGGATCGACACGCTCAAACCTGTGAAACCAGGTGGAGTCGATGTCATGTACCTGCAATCCTGCAACCAAGTAAACAACATCATACAATATATCCAGCATATAATACACACCGTGAAGAAGGAATTACGGATTCGCAGGGCGCTCGCAAGCGAGTGATGCGAACTCGTCCTCTTCACCAATACACTCATCGAAACTAACACTTCCATCATAATCCAGTAATCTCATAATAACATCTCATGTTAACTCTACAACATCATTAATCCATAATGCATGTGAAACAAAATCAGATAACTACATCCCACAATAATAGTTGTCACTCAATAGTAACGATCAAAACATCATAACAAAATGTATCTAGTATCAAAGTAATTGCAACCAAACATAGCATAAAGCAACTTGAACAAGAAACAAAACGGAGGGGTATTACATTGGATTTAAACCAGATAAAGATTTATTTAATTTAATGAGATGACTTTAGGGATTAATTAAATAAAATTGATTTATTTAATTAAGAGATGAAGAGTGATGAATTTAATCAAATACAAATGATTTGATTAAATGACTAGCAAAAGAGATGATTCGGGATGAAATGGTGTTAGTAAATTAGGATCCAATGTGTCAAATTGAATTGTATATTTTCCATGTCTACACTTTGTACTTGCATGGCTCGAATTCATGTTCCTTGGATTTTTGGGTTTTATAGATTTTTCGTAAAAAATATATGGTTATGCTCATTTATGATAATCCATTATTTTGGTTTAACCAATATGGTGTTTCTTGTTTCAAACTTTTGAGTCTCCTAAATGTGAAGTGGGTGTGAATGTGCATGGTTTTTTTTCAAACACACTAGTTTTGCAAGTTTTACATGGTCAAGAAAAAAAACTTGTGGTTTTGTGGAGTTGCGGTTAAGCTAATTTCTAGATCCTATCTTTTGGGGTGCTACTATATGAGATAGTTATAGTTTTGCAAGAATGCTTTGTGCATGGTATGATGAGGTGAGATTGTTTCTCTGCATGGTAGTTTTGGTACATGAATAGTCACTCAACATTTATGTGGTGAGGCTTGGTGGGTTCCTAGTGAATCATATTTGTATATGATCCAGTTCTTCAGTCATGTTGTCTAGATGGTTATTTTATTTGAGATCTCAAATTTTCAATTTGTAGTGCATTAGTGGGTTTGCATGTTATATATTTATTGGATCTACAGTTTGTGAAAATTTGTGGGTTGTCTTTACCTACATGTTTGTTGTGGGACAACTCAGAAGTGGACTGTCTATATCTATGAGGTTTGATTTTGTGTTGATGTTGACTTGTTAGTTGGCCTTGTCTATGGCCACCTGTGCATTGGTGTGGTTTCTTTGGGATGTGAGAATTGATGATGTTGAGTACCAAAATATTCAATTATGGGTACTTCTAGCATGTGAATCACAATGTCATGAATAGCTTGGATACACAACTTGGTGTAAGATTTTGACAGTGATGATTTTTTTTCTTAGTTTGGAGATCTTGGTGCCACTTGGTAGTTTTTCTAGATGGAAATGTTGATGTGTGGACTTGGAGGATTTTTAGATTAGTAGATGATTGGTAATGATTCTTGGAGAGCTTGGTTATCATGATTCAGTTGGAGCTCTAGTAGTGACTTGGTCATGATGCTTGGAGAGTGTGGTTGTCACGGTTCAATGGAAGCTTTAGCAATGACTATGGATTCATCACTTAGTGATGGATAATATTCTTTAGTGTTGTAGATGTTACTAGGATGAGATATTAGATCATGTTTCTATAAAAGGGTTCTTTCACATTTGCATGGACACTATTTGAAGATGTGTAACATCTCAAAGACATGGAGAACTCTTATGTTCTTTGGGTTGAGGTGTTGGTGGTGCTTGACAGGTGATGTTGGTTTAGAGTTTTTTTTTTTTTATATCATGGTATAATCTTGTTTACACATTAGAGTTTTAGCATGATACATTGCTCGTGAGACCATGTTGTGTTCACTTAGAGCACGTGATCTTCTAAGGGGGATTTTTGGATCATGATGTCATGATAAGTTATTGATTTAGATGATTGGAGCTTTAACAATAGTTTGGCGATTCTCTATGTTTTGGTTCCATTGGTCATATGCTTGAGAACTTCATGATAGTACAATGATGTATTTGTATTTTAGCATGAGATAATTGTTTGTAGGTGCTCATGGATACATGGAGAATGAGTCGAGGTTGTATTTCTCTTGAGATTCAAGAGAAGTGTTGTTGATATGGTTACTCTTGATGATATTTTTGTAGAAATTCTGAGGAGCCTACACCTTGGTTGGATGTGAGTTCAACAGAGACCTATGAGGATATTTCTTTCGGATGAGTCATGATGGCTTGAATATCTTGGAGCGGTATTCTCATTCCACACTCTTGGTCTACTCAATGGCTTATCACTTGAGAGGTAGTGCCCATTGTTTCTCTTAATTGTTTTATGCTTTCTTTCATAGATATGGATCTTCAACTACTATTATATGGTTATGGAAGATTTGTTATGAGAGATGGATAGCAGGGTTATCTCATTAGAATTACATTTTAATTTATGATGATCATATGGGATGGTAGTGGGTTGATTTGTAGATAGGAAATAGAGTGGTTTTATCTTTTTTGAGAAGCTTACACCCATGTAGTTACACGATACATATATTGTGTTTGATCTCTTGAGATTGAACAATTTTGGGTGTTGTTATATATTTTCTCTTAGGGTTGCGAAGAATATATTACTTGAAAACATTGGAATTTAGATGTGTATGTAGAAGGGCATGCTACATGTGTATGATTTTCAAATTTTTCTCTTTAGTCTAGTTCTTCCTCCTATATGTTCAGATTCATATGACTTTAGATGTGATATTTCTATGTGGATCTATGGTGATCACTAGTTTTTGGTCATGCATTGTCACTTGGGTGATGATATGGAGGTTCCTATATCTCTTTCTTCTATCAGATATGGAGAACATGTGAGAGTTGTGGAAGATTGTTGAGAGAGATGTTTCTTGCAGTAGTTGGTTGCAAGATTTGTAGATCTTTTTGGAAGGTCCTTGGTACTACATGGATACACTTTCTATGTGTCATGATTGGTAGACTCGTTATTCTTGTGATCTTTTCAAATTTGGCATTACCCATGTAGCGGGAGTTCCTGGATGTGTTTGGTCTTCTTCACTTGATTGGAAGATGGAGATTGTATTTGTAGTTGATGGGTTGGCTATGCAGGTGGCATGAGTTTTTTGATGTGGATACCTTCAAGGTGTGGGTGATTGGATGGATTATCACTTGTTGTGGGTTGATCAATTTGATGGGAGAATTTTGTTTCCTAATTGTTGTTCTAATTGATATTATGTATTTTTTTGGAGGATGTCTTCATGGTTGTGTTCAAGTTGGGGGCTTTGAAGTTGATTTTGTTAATGCTTTTATATATCTTATGAGTGTAGTGGAGTGGTGGCAATATTTTGTATCCTTTGCTATCATCTAGATCTGATGCTTGTGCTAGATTGGTGCATATTCACCATGCCTCATGTCTTTCCTTTGGATGATGGTTGGAATTTTTGTCATAGATGGTGGAAATCTTGGATGTTATTATAGGTTTCTTGTGTTAGAATAGTTTATATTCACCATGGCTCATTCATTTCCTTTGGAGGATGGCTGGAATTGTTGCCTGAGATGGTGGAAATCTTGGATGTTATTGTAGGTGTCTTGGGTGATACAATGACTTCAAGCGTTGGAAAGGGTTTAGTGAGCTCCTTGTCAAGTGAGAGAATGTTGAGAATGTGTGTCTCAAACTCACTATTAAAACCCTAGATCAGTTGCCATCAAACTTAGACTTCCCAAAGTTTTGCATTTGATCTTTACTGTAGTACCATAGGGTGCAACTCAGAGGGGTGTAGGTTGGTAGTGTTACCTACCATCCTATAGTGGTATTCATCATCCTATGTAGGTGTGTGGGTCCATACTACAACCTCACAATGGTCCATGAAATGGTTGGAGATAGAGTGGATGTTACACTACCACCCTACAACGGTCTAAGAGATAGCCTGCAATAGTGCCGAGAAAGGTTAGTAACTCATGATCCTACAATGACTTGAAATGTATCCTATGATATAGAACTAGTGAAATATCTATCCCACAAAGTTTAGTCTAAGTGGTTGTGGTGTTACGATGGTCGAATATAATGGTAGAAGAAAATTATAGTCCCACGGCTAGTCAACAAAGGCTTTGTGGAATTACGATTAAGACTGGGAATGACGGGTAAAGACATGTGAACAATTATCTGACTATCTTATGACTGTTTGGTGGTAGAATAAGTTGAAGTGTCTATAATGACACTTTCTGTGTAATACTTGAGAAGTATGTATGTAATTTTTTAGTACATTAGAAAAAAGAGAGTGGTGGGATTAGATTCAGAGGGGTTATGCTATGAAATTTTCTCTAGATGGAACCGGATGTAAATCTCCATGTAAAGGATTCGAGCCTAAAATTGTATTGTAACTGTGTATTTGATTGTTGAATAATACAATGGGTCTATGGTTTTGGAGGGATTTTTTACCCGAAAGGGTTTTCCCCAAGTAAATATTTGTGTTCATGTCTTATGTTCTACCTTTCATGTTTAATGATTTTTCTTATTGAATTTGGTTAATGTGTGTTGTTGAAACTGGTTGATCTTGCACAATCTACAATTGCATAAACTTTCCTCTATAGATAAATGGTTGGAAATAAACTATGTTTGGTTTCACTTTATGACATAGTAGTATGTGTTTTTGAGGCATTTTGAAGAAATTAATGTTATCGAAGACATTGATCTTAGATGCTCATTTTGGAATGAACCAAATTTCACTTCAAAATGTTCTTTCTCTATATTTCTTTGTAGAGTGGTTTTAGGTCTTGCAAATCTAGAAGGATATTGATAGTCTGTGCATCCTTCTTTAGATGAAGTTTTTCATGGTTTGGTGCTTCAAAAAGTCAGTCTCTTGAGTTGTAGTGCATGGAAAAGTTGATTGAGTGTAGTTGGTGTGTACTTTCTTCAAGTGAATGTTGTTGCAAAGGAAATTTTTGGATTTTAGGGTATTTGTGGAATATTCTAGATTGTGTTAAAATATTATATGGTTTCTACAAGTTGTCTTTGTATTTGAGGAAGTGTGTACTTAAGTGTTAATGTTTTCAACTCAATTTCAACAAGCCTTAGGAGTTTACACTAATTGTGAAGATTATTTTATGTTTTTGGAAGTGTGGAATGGCATGTATGAGTGGATTTAGGTCATAACTAAGGTGTGTTGTGGTCTACCTTTATTCCTTTCCACTATAATATTTTTTTGGTACTGACCTAATTTGAATTTGCATGGTTAAGGTGCATAGCCGACCTTGAGGAATGTTTTTAAGATTGAAGATGGTATAAATAAGTGTTGATTTGTTGAGATATGATAAGATAGATAAGTATGATTTGAGTGATTTGAATTGTAGAGTTGTAGGGTGTGAATTTGAGAAGTACAATGTGAACTTTAATGTGTTATATTATTGAGTGCAATGTGAAGAAGGTGTCTACAATTATTCAAAAAGACTATGAAGGTGTTGGTGATGTTGTAGTGGATTTTTGTGTTGCTTTGAAATGAATTTCTCATTGTAACACTCTTCTCTATCTTATTTTTATTGTGGCAGCGAGTCTTCGACAATGAGCCTTTCTCTCTTTTGGGTAGTGAGCCCTTTGGCAAAGAGCCCTATTATATTTGGTGTTTATATTTCTTTATATTATGAGCTAATACTCATCATGGTTTTTCCCATCTTGGGTTTTCCATGTAAATTTAGTGTTTCTTTGTGTATGGTGTTGATATGTTTCAGCTTTTGTTATTTTCTTTCATGATAAATCATTATAAAAAATTAAGGGTTGATTGGATTAATGTGGATCTAAAAGTTTGTGAGGGTTTTAAAGTTTTAAGATACAAATTATTCACACCCCCTCTCAATTTTATTGTGCATTGAACACTTCATATGTAATAAATTAAGGTGAAAGGGTATGTAGAAACCATAGTTCAACATCTGAATTATGCTTATATTTCATTTTCATTTTTACAATTATGTACAAATTTTTATTCAGTCCCCTTAACTAGATTTTTGTATCTTCCTTGATAATAATGATAGAGTAGTATAATACAAGTTATAAACATTTGTAATTTTTCAATATGTATTCACATTTTCACTAAGTGATGTGTGCACATTAGTACAAGAATATGTAAGAGGTCTTTAAGTATATGATTGGAAACTTTGAAATAGATTTAATTAACTATCAAATAAGAATCTAACAAATGTGAATTAATAAACTTAATTATCAAATAAGAATATTTTTTATTTTCTTTTAAGATTGAATGATTGAGGGAAGAGCAACATTGGTTCATTTTAGATCTATACAAGTTGCTAAGAGGTGTTTTTGATGCTCCTCAGTCTATCAGGGCATTTTTACCATTTTTATGCCTACAAGATAGATGTATGATAGTGCTCTATAAAATTTGTCTAGTTAGGTTCTTAGAATGGATTTTTTTATGCTTTAATCTTACATTATAATATCTTGATCATCATGCTACATTCCCTCAAAGGAGGTTTCAAAAATTATATTTTCTCCCAATGTTTGATAGTGCCACATGTCTTATGCATACAAGTTTATAAATCCTTTGTGAAGGAAGGATACTTAGGAAGTTCGCCATTGGTCCACTCTAGCTCTGAAAGGTCATGAGATATACCTTTGATAGTGCCACATGTATTATGCATGCAAGTTTAGGAATGCTTTGAGGAGGAAGGATACAGGAAGTGCAACATTGGTTTGACTTCTCTTTAGGTTTGGGTGCAAAGATTAAGAATGATGTTAGAGCTAATTATGAAAAACATCTGGGAGTTATTTTTACAAGTATTAGGTGAGCTCTCTAAATTATAGTGAATTCTATTTTTGAGACCACTACAATCTCTCAAAAAAAATTACTATATAGTAATCCCATTTCACACAATGATTTCATTTATATCTCTTATTTTGATGAGAGCCAATGATTAACTATTCTTAATTGGAGGTACTCTCGATAAAACATAGATAGGTAATTATATTTAATAATATTTTGAGATCATGCTAACATTTAATATAGGAACATTTACCAAGATGGAGATTACCATGTGAGAGGTTTTAAGGCCTTCATCATACATCACAAGATTGCATGGAAAATTGTCTATTAATGACTTTTAGTGCACTCATTATGTTGTTTCTTTAAGAAATTTTAGCATTGTCTCATAGGGCATTTAGAGGACATAAAATATTGATTCATTGTGTGCATGGCTAACACGATTGTATTGTGTGGTGGTTTGGACACTCTTCTCAAGTTGGTGAGTACCCACAGATAAATGGCCTCCCTTGGTGTGATCTCCGAGATTTGTTTGAAGTGAATTATGTTAGAAGTTGATTTCATGTTGATCAAACTCATATTGCGATAGTATTTTATGTTGTGAAGTGAAGTGAGAGATATAGAGTGGATTTTGATATCTCCTCACATTTTGTGGTAGCTCTACTTAACCTACAAGTCCCAGAGGTGAGGTGGAAAAAATGGATCAAAAAAATTTCATACCTGAAATACTAGGTGGGTTGGAGGAGGTGTTTGAAGCTAGCACTTTGGGTCTTGGAATTCCTAGGCCCTAGGACATGGAGCTTCTTTCTATCCTGGTTAAGGTGGTAACATTTTACCCCTCCATTCTAGATATTAAAGATGTGGCATTGCATAGGAAAAGGGAGTGGGTTGGGGCAGGAGTAAGCTTCCTGATGAAAATGCTACATATTGAACTAATCCAAGACTTTGAATGGTTAGGAAATTTTATCAATTATGTACAAACATATGGTGATCAATATTTAATATTTTATCGAATATGAAGTGTTCAATTTCTTCTCCTAGTTAGCAATCTATTTCATTATTAGGGTTTTGGAGTCATTTCTATGATGTTGGGTGTCTAAATACTAGAATACTAATTTATCAAATCTACCTTTAATTTTATGTTTTTTCCTTGTTACTCTAGCCCTAAGAAGTTTTTTCTATTTGCATGGTTGGAGGGGAGAAGGATTTTTGGTATTGGGTTTCATCTTAGTATTGTCTATTTTTTCAAGTTAAGTTGTTCTGACTCGAGGGATGACCATATTCCCATCCATTATGTATATTGATACTTATAAAAATCTATTTAAACTACTTTATTAATACAAAACTTTAGGCCTATGGCCTTTTATAAAATAAAAATAAAAATTTATGAGCTCTACAATGCTAAATTTTATAACACTCATCTTGAAATAAATCATACAAACTAGATCTATTTATGGTAGGTTTTTATTCATGAAACCTAGGTAGGATGAATAATTATCACCTTACAATCACCTTCAAGTGTATAAATTCACAATTTCAATTATGAAATATAATTTAAAACTTTGAATCAAGATTATTTCAAATAAGGTAATGACATATTTTTAGTAGTCTACATGAAAAACTAATTTTTCTACATGTCTAACAAGGATGGTATTTGTCAAATGGTTTACCCATGTCTACTAGAGAAACTCTAATGATAATATTTGAAAATAATCCCCTTTTCATCATGCTTTGATGGATTTTTGTACCCTATTTTGATACTCTCAATTTTGAACAAGTAGGGAGGATTCTAGATAAGGTTCTCAAATTTGAATTTAAAACTAACAATTGTATTTTCCTAAGAAATTTAAGGCCTCTTCGATAAATACATTCTATGCATATTTTATCATCATGGTATTATATTTATAGTGAGAAATATATTAACTAGAAATATGCAAGAAGGATTTTTCTTTTATTCTGAAGAATAAAGCTGGTGTAACCAACAAGCTAGAAGATTCCTTGACAAAATGAAACTATTTGTACTATTATAATAGTAAATTTGATAGGAATGAATATTATTAAGGGTTTACATTCCACAAATGTTGATTTTAAATATTCACATTATAATAGTTGCATGGAGCCTTAGATTTGAGGTCAAGCTTATTTGAGAATTACTTTGTGCAAGAGGAGTGCTTATTTAGTAAAAGCCACATATTTTTTATTCTATAGAGTTTATTTGAGAGATAATCTCATTAATAAAGTATGTTATGGAGAATTGAAACAATATTTTTGTATAGATAAGATAAATTCACTATTGGAGAAGTGATAATTTTGCAATTTTTGCATCAAGATGTAAAAAAAAATTGTTTATAAATGTATAATTTATCAAAATTGAACTTCCTACCTAGAATATAAGATTTACTAGAAATTATCAAATCCAAAGAACCATTGGTAGGAAATTTCCATATAAATTTTCCTTGGAATGTTGTGGAATTGGAGGACACATGACTCTGTCTTTGTAAAGTTTGATAGATTTACAAAAGTGACAAATTTTGTTCCATATCAAAAGTTAAATGATTGAATATAAATCTTTTTGTCAAGGAATTAATGAGTTACATGGATAACTATAGAGTATCACCTAAAATAGGAATATTTCAAGAATGGAAAGAGGAATGAAATTAGTTTCATTGATATCAATCGGTCAGCTTGTTATCTACTAGTTGTTGTTGACTGTATAGATTGAGGATATTGAGAAAATTGTATAAAAAGAAGATTGTAGGTTGTCAGTTGTTGAGGTAATTGTGAGCTATTTTTTCTATATTCTAGATGAGGTCCAAAATAAAAAATTTTGGTCTGGATTTATCTTTATGGTTTGAGAGTTGCGTTTCCCTAGTTATATTGAAGATGGTTTCAACATTTGGAAGCATCGAGCTTAATTGATCTATGTGTTTTACACTAGTTTGGTCGATCATGTGTCAAGAACTAAGTTTGAAGTTGATGAAGTGTGTTGCATCTATTATGGGTCCTAGTGTAGCATGTGTTTGGGTCACCCTCATTCTAATTCTACCCTAGGATTTTTGGTGCCAACCTAATTTGAATTTGAATTTGGATGGACAACTTTGTATCTTTTCAAATTTGGAGATGGTATAAATATAGAATGCGCTAGCGATGAAAAGTGTACATAAGAAAAAAAGGAAGATAAGTGAAAGAGCATACACGACTTTGATGCTATTTTAAAAGTGTGTGAGTTATGTGTGTGGTTGATTAGTGTGAAGCTTAACACTGAGCTTCAAATGTAGTGAGCAAAAGGTGAACTCTATGAATTCATGTAAGTGGATCAGTGATTGTGGTGGAATCCTTTGTTGCATTGGGATTGTTGTTTCTCTCTAACAAGTATTATTTGTCTTCTTTTGTATATTTGTGGTAGTGAGCCATCTAG
Organism: Sequoiadendron giganteum; assembly: GCA_007115665.2. NCBI lineage: Eukaryota > Viridiplantae > Streptophyta > Pinopsida > Cupressales > Cupressaceae > Sequoiadendron > Sequoiadendron giganteum. The sequence goes on from CM021103.1 coordinate 224,175,468, forward strand.
GTTGTAGCCTTGTGGATACTGAGTACTAATTCTAGGCAGTGAGCCTTATTCCAATAAGTAAGCCTTTTTGTAATCGGTTTTGATATTCTCTATATTGTGATTTTATCCTCACCATGGTTTTTCCCCAATTGGGCTTTCCACGTAAATTTGGTATTATTGTGTTTGTGCATTGTCATTTGATGGTTAATCACTTAATCAATTTATGTGTTAGTTTTGATAATTGAATTTAAGGTTAAAATATTTGAAAAATAATTCACCCATCCCTCTCAATTGTCATATCCAACAATTTGTATTAGAGCTTGGTCTCTTGGTGAAGAGATTAAGTGCTAGAGGAAGGTTTGAGATGGATAGAAAAATGATAAATGATTATTTGTGGTTTGATGGAAGAATATATATATGGAATATTAAAAATATGATGTAGAGAAAGCTTATAAGAAACCCTACACTCATCCTACTAATGGTTTGAGTACACCTACAGAAATTAGAGTACATGAAGTGAATAATAAGGAAAATTTCATCTTGAAGAATAGTCTAGTACATTTTGAGTTGATTAAGGTGTAGAATTTGAAGAAAACTAAGGAAGTCTGGGATATTTTAGAAAGAGCACATGATGGTGATGAGAGGGTAAAAGAGGCAAAATTATAGAATCCGAAAACACAGTTTGATCTTTTACACATATCCGAAGATGAGAATGTTAAAGCCTTGTGGATAGTGAGAGAAAGAGAAAGAGAAAGAGAAAGAGAAAGAGAAAGAGAAAGAGAAAGAGAGAGAAAGCAAAGGAGAGAAAAATGAAGGTACGGTTATCTTTGCCCTACATGCTAAAAATGAAAAGATTTTGGGTAGTTGTTAGTGGTTGCTCACATCCCATGATTGGTGACAAGAGTAAGTTTATGAAACTTGAGAAATATGATGTAGGTTTGGTTATGTTTAGAGATGATACTGGTGCTAAAATATGTGGGATAGGTTCAGTAAGCTCTAATGGCAAGCATCATACTGACGATGTTTACTATGCTAAGGGTTTGAGCTATAATATTTTGAGCATTGGTCAAATGTGTAGAAAAGGATATGATCTTGTGTTTAAGGATGAGAAATGTGAGATCTGGAAAGGATCTGGAACATTGATTGCTACTAGAAATAAATTTTAAGTTAACATTTATCAACTTAAGGGTGCTGATGGATGATGTTTAATGACTTAGATAAATGACATTTGTTTATGGCATAGAAGAATGTGTCACATGAATTTATATAACTTGGAAAGAATCAGTTTTTTTCAGGTCATGAGAGATCTACTGAGAATTACAAAGCCCTAAATGTTATCTACTAGAATTTCTAGTTCGGGAAGCAAATAAGAAGTCATCATAGATCAAGAGAACAATCTACTACTAGATTACTAGACTTGGTTCATAAAAAACTTTGTGGTCCTATAAGAGTGTGAAGTCTACTTTGTGAAAGGTACTTTATGCTTTTAATTGATGATTATTCTAGATATACATGGGGTACATTTCTAAGATAAAAATCAGATTCATTAGATATATTCAAGGCATTCAAGGGTATGGTTGAAAATGAAGTGAATTTGAAGATTAAATGCTTGAGATCTGACAGAAGTGGAGAATTCACCTCCTATGAGTTCAATATGTTTTTTGATGTGCATGGTATAAGGAGAAAACTATTTTCTCTAAGAAATCCTCAACAAAATGGAGTTGTTGAAAGGAAAAATAGAATAGTTCAAGAAGCTTCTAGGTCAATGATCACTAAAGCTAGATTGCTAAATGTTTATTAGAAATAATCTATTCACATTATTGTATATGTATTCAATTGAGTTTAGGAAAGAGAAAATAGTACAAAGACTCACTATGAGCTATGGCATGGAAGAATCCCTATAGTCAATTATTTCAAGGTATTTAGAAGAAAATTCTATATTAGAAGAGATGAGGAAACTTTGGGAAAGTTTGATGCAAGAAGTGATGAAGGAATATTTCTTGGATACTCTACTAAAATCAAGGCATACAATTTTTTTAACAAAATATTGAGGAAAATTGTATAAAGCTTGAATGTGATGTTTGATGAAATAGTAAAGAATTCTATTGATATTGATGGGTATATGTCTGATGAACATGATTGTGCAAGAATAGAATAAGTTGTGGAAGAATATGATAAGGATGAGCAAGAAAACCAGAATGAAAGTGAAGAAGATGCTTTGGTAATGTCCCCTAGGACACCAAAATATGTAAAGAGGAATCATTCAGAAAGTCAAATTATTGTAGATAAGACAAAAGGTGTGCCAACTAGAAGCAAAGCTGCTACAGAAGTAAATTTGTGCTTATTCTCTGAGACTAAGCCAATGTCAGTAAGTGAAGCCACTAAGGATGAACATTGGAAGGAAGCAATGGAAGAATAAATTTTTCATATTAAGAAGAATCAAACATGGGAATTGGTCCCAAGACCAAAATACAAAAATATCATTGCATCAAAATGGGTATTTAGAAACAAGTTGAGTGAGAATTGGAAAGTTGTCAGAAACAAAGCAAGGCTTGTGTGTAAAGGCTAATCGCAAGTAGAAGATATAGATTTTTAGGAGAGTTTTGACCCAATAGCAATAATGGAAGCTATAAGGATGTTCTTGGCATTGGTTGATTATAAATATTTCAAATTCTATCATATGGATGTCAAGTCAACATTTTTGAATGGTGAACTAGAAGAATAGGTCTACATGGAATAAGCAAAAGGATTTCAATTAATAGATCAACCGGATATGATGTTCATATTGAAGAAATATTTGTAGGGATTGAAGCAAGATCCTATAGCCTAGTATGCAAGGCTAGATAAGTACTTGTGTCAACAAGGATTTAACAAAGATACGTCACACAATAATTTATATTTCAAGACTGAAAATGAAAAAATCCTTATTGTTGTTGTATATGTTGATGACATTATCTTTGGAGGGAATGAAAAGATGTGCAAGATGTTTATGGAAGAGATGAAAAATAATTTGAAATTTTTATGTTTGGCACGATGAATTTCTTTCTTAGGTTACATATTAGTCAAATAGAGGAAGAAATTTTTATTTCACAATCTAAGTATGTGAAAGAGATGTTTAAAATTTTTTGAATGGATGGCTCCAAACTGGTAAGTACTCCTATAGTGATTGGTTGTAAGTTGAGTAAATATGATGATTCACCTAAGGTTGATCATAGCAAGTATAGATCTATGATTGGTGGACTATTGTATTTGACTACTACTAGACCAAATATTATGCATGTGGTTTGTCTTGTGACTAGATTTCAAGAAGATCAAAAGGAAACACATGTTACTGGAATTAAAAGGATATTCAAATATTTGAATGGCACTCCAAATTATGGATAATGGTATCCCAAGGATACCAACTTTACAATTAGTGCTTATACAAATGCAGATTGGGTCAAAAGTATACATGATAGAAAGACTACTAGTGGTGGTGCATTCTTTCTTAGATATAGATTGGTGGCATGGTTGAGTAAGAAGAAATATTTAGTATCTATTTTAACTGATGAATTTGATTATATTTCTATTACTTCTTGTTGTACACAAGATTTATAAATGAAACAAACATTGAAAGATATTGCAGTGATGTATGACGATCCTATTCCTATCTTTTGTGATAATACAAGTACAATTAACATTTCAAAGAATCTTGTAATGAACTCGAGAATGAAGCATATATTTATTAGGTATCATTTCTTGAGAGAGAAGGTCATGGATAATTGAGTATGTTTCAACAAAGTATCAGATTGTAGATATATTTACAAAGGCTCTTCCCAAAGATACTTTTGAGTATCTCTGGGATAAGCTAGGGGTTATTGCCCCTCCTTTTAAAAACTAGAATGAATTTGGAGATGCATTAGTTCAATGGATTCGTGGTTCTATCCTTTTAGACTAATGATTTTTGTGACTACCTCTCAGGGGGAGCAAATAGTTTTTAAGTGTTGTCATTATGACTATTCTACTTTCATGTCAAATAAAGTTTCAATGAAGATATATTTTTTCCTTTTCCATTGATGTCAAAGGGGGAGAGAAAGACCATGTGAAAAATAGAAAAAGTTCATGTGAAAAAGAGAGAGAAAGTAGGTGATGAGGAAGATGATATTATAAGGGGGAGAAGCAAAAGAAAAATCTTGGAAAGTACTTTCAAAATTGGTATTGTGTCTTTGATGGCTTTCACATCATTTGTTGCCATCAATGAAAAGGGGGAGATTATTGCAAGAATGGAAAGATGAATGAAAGTTTTTTCAATGATTTCAACCAGTCAATTGGTTATCTATTATTTGTTATTGATTGCATATGTTGAGGATATTAAGAAAATTTTAGGTTGTTAGCTATTGAGGTACTTGTGAACTATGTTTTTTGTGTTCTGGCTAAGGTTTGAAAGAATTTTTGTTGGTCCATATTTCTCTTTATGGTTCAAGATTTGTGTTTCCCTAGTTTTATTGAATATGGTTTCAGCATTTGGAAGCATCAAGCTTAATTGCTCTATGTTTTTTATATTTGTTTGGCCGATCGTATGTCAAGCACTACCTTCAAAGTTGATGAAGCATGTTGGATCTATTATGGTTTCCAATGAAGTGTGTGTTTGTTTTTCCCTCATTCTAATTCCACCCTATGATGTTTGGTGTTGACCTAATTTTAATTTGAAGTTGGATGGCCCACTTTGTATCTTTTCAAAGTTGGAGATGGTATAAATATGGAATGCTCTAGGAATGAAAAGTGTACATAAGAAAATAAGGAAGATAAGTGAAAGAGTAGATGCAACTTTGATGCTATTCTGAAAGTGTGTGAGTTATTTGTATGGTTGATTAGTGTGAAGCTTAACATTGATCTTTCAAATGCAGTGAGTAGAAAGTGAACTATATCATTCATGCAAGTGGATCTATGATTGTGGTGGAATCCTTTGTTGCATTGGGATTTTTCTTTGTATAAAAATGCGTCTTTGTCTTCTTTTGTATCTCTATAGTAGTGAACCATCTGGGTTGTATCCCTATGGATAGTGAGTCTAGACAATGAGTCCTAATTCTAGGAAGTGATCCTTATTCCAAGCAATGATCCTTATTCTAGGCAGTGAGCCTTTTTGTAATCGGTATTGATATTCTCTATAGTGTGAGTTAATCCTCATCATGGTTTTTCCCTCATTGGTTTTTCCACATAAATCTTGTGTTATTGTGTTTGTGCATTGGCATTTGATGGTTAATCACTTCATCAATTTATGTGTTAGTTCTGGTAATTTAATTTAAGGTCAAAATCTGTGACAACTGATTCATCCCCCTACCCTCTTAGTTGTCCTATCCAGCAGGGAATTCACTAAGTTATTGAATCACTTTGACAAATATTTGTATGAGGCCACTTGTACATAAATCTAATATAGTTCTACTTATATATAGAAGGTTAGACATAGGTTGCCAACATGATTCCATGAAATATCCTAAAAAATAATGGGAGAAAAATCAACATAGCGTTATTGTTTATTGGTATAAGCTAGAATTATGTTAACAAACTCTAGTTATTTGATCTACAAGGAATACCCCCTTTAAAAATAATTATGAGAAAATTCCTAAATGTATTACATGATTATTATCATAAATATAAAAAACCTTACACAACATATGAAGGAGGTGCATGCATAAAAAAAAATAGTTGAAGAGAAACAATGCGAAGTATAAATTTTTTTCCAATTAGCATAAAAAGAGAAAATACTTACTCTAAGGTTGAGTTACTAGTGGAAAATTTATGGAAATAAAGGTTGCAAAAAAAAACATAAAATGGGTTGAATCCAAAGAAGAGTGGGCCTTGCAAAGTGATGCACATGTTTTTTGAGAATATCTTAAAAGATATGATTGAGAGTATGTTTGGATATCTACCCAATATTAAATGTGGACAATTATGAGTTTCATTAAGTTGAGAATATAAATAAGAATATATCATAAACTAAAAGGACCAAATTAGAGGCATTAGGTAAGATATGGAGAGGTGATAAAGTATATTTTTAATGAGTGTTTATGTAAGAGAACTAGGAAGGAGTATAGGGAGTATCTATTATAATGAAATTTATTCAAGAAACAAATGATGAAGGATTTTATAATATTAAGTGAAATTTTTGAGAAGAGAAACTACACCCTCATTATGTTCCTTAATTTTGAGAACCTTTCTAAAATGTCTATTATCTTAGGTGTTTGATGTAAGAGCATATCAAGGATTGGATAATATTTCATCACCAAAGATATTTTCTCTTATGTTTAGCTTGTTACACAATTTTTTTGGTAATGTTCTAGTCATCACACTCTCACAAAAGAAGGTTATTCTTGCCATAAATATGTATTCTAGATCCATCCAACATTCAACCCATTATACTTTATAAACCAAAAATCTTACTTTTTTACACTATAATTTATTTCTAAAAGACAAATCTTAATTTTCAAACTACTAGAAGGCATCCAATATCATTATATTTTAGTTTTTCAACGATACAATGCTATTTTTTAAAACTAGACATTGATCAGTAATGGAAACTTACCATTGAGACATGTCCAAAAATATGTATAAGCTTTCCTCCAACATTTAAATTCATTTCTAATAAGATTGGTCTTAGATATTTTTTTCTTTAGATACACAATAATTTTTACATTATACATATCTTATCATGCAAAACTCTTATTAAAAATAAATTCTAATATCCCTTCTACATGATTTGTGTTCATATAAAATTATGCCACCATAGATTAAATTTCATTCATTATTACTACTTAGATCTACTATATAGAAAACACCTATAATCATTTGGAGGAGTGGTAGGGAAAAAAATAATGAGATAGATCCAAAAAGAATGTTAAGATAGTAGGTATAATTCACATGTTGAGTTTACTTAGGCTTCTAGAAGTATTAGTTGTCAAAAAAAAAAATCTTATCTTCTCTCATTTAATTATTGTGTCTTAGGTCCTTTAACAGTTGTTGTATGATGACATAGCATTGAGACACGTGTAATAATATTGTCTAATCATATCACTCACCTTTCTTATATAATTAAGGTATCATATATATTTTATTATTATATTCCATTACATTCATTTATCACATCTAATCTAATATTATTTTTTATCCATTACTACAAATTTCTTCTTTTTATTTTTTATTTTACAAGGATATTTTGATAGAGGGTGGTCATCAAAGATTGAGTCCTTGATTGATATAAAAAATAATATTATATGGTTATTTATCTACATGAAAAATAAATCTATCTATAACAAATTTGGAAAAGATGGTCTTGTTCCTATGGTAAAACTATTTGATTTTATATACATATATATTCATAGTATTTTCTACTATTTTTTGTGCAATTAGTGTAACCATGTTGATCAAAACACTCATAAAAGAATCAAACTAGATATAGAAATTTACAAGATGTTATCTATTGTTTATAAAAATGTTTTATATTTGAATCCTATGTATGTCCATTATTAAATTGCATTACCAAGATCCGTGGATAGTTCTGATCTAGTCTAGAAAACCCTCCCCTAGCCATTTATAAAAAAACTAGTCTATGAATGAGTGAGTAAAAGATTTTTTGGTGTTTTAATTTTCCCAAAATATTCTTATGACAATCTTCAGATTAGCTACTTCAAATGATTGACTATCTTAAGGGGTTTTCCAATGAACATGAGATGGATTTTATGAAATTATCTCCTCTACACTTTAGGCTCTATAAAACCTAGGAGGGTGTTCCTTACAATATTCAACAAGGTTTTATGGATTGATCAAGTGGATATAGAACATCCAAAATTATATAAAATATTGTCCTCAATAGATATGTTCTTGTTAATGTAGCCAAGAATTACAAGTAAAACACATCTAGATGAGATAGATCCTTAAGATTTTACGCATTTATTACTTTAAGAACATGATAAATAAATATTATGGACAATAAATTATTGATTGAAAGTAAATTGTTCATTAATTTTAAAGTTGATCAAGAAACTATAAGAAATTTTTTTCTTATAGATCTAAATACTTCCTTAATGGAGGGCATGGAGTTTAAGGAAACCAGCCAAAAATCTTTATAATAGTATAGATTCTAGAATTTAGGCATAATAATAATGCATTGCACTATTATCCCTCAAATTTATGAAAGCATTTCAAACCCCTATAATATCTTAAGTATTCAGTATTTCTTATAAAGTATACTTGATTTACTACTTGAGTAAAAGATATAAGAGAAACAATCATACACAGAAAATTGATAAGATGAACAAAATAGATCCCTGATAAATTTTATTCATAAAAACATTTTCATAAATTGTCTTTGTATTGGATCTGTCAATGCTAGTAGTGTTATAAAATATTATCAGTCACAATTACCACCTATCCTATCAAAGCCTAGTTTCAGACACATACAAACTAATGTACAAAATTTGATATGCTTACAAAATTGTGAAGATTGTTTGTAAAAGGCCCTGAATTCCATTTTATAGAAATAAGGGATAAAATAAGCTTCAAGCCTTTTGAAAATTGTCACATATTCATTTGAAATTTTTATCCCATTACAAAAAGAAAGTACAAACTACCTCACAAAGGAGTAGATATTCTCCACTAAAGAAAAAATTTGTTGCATTGGTAGTTTGTAGAAGATCCTTGTTGGCTCCAAAAAGTGTTCAAATAAGAAGGTGGGGTACACCTTGATTTTATTTTTCCTTACCTTCTTTATCCTTTCAAAATTCAGGAAATGCTAACTATGCAGAAGAAGACATATAGGTAGGTCCACTAAAGAAAAAAATGTTGTTAAGGCTAAAGAAGATGCTTGTTGATGCTGAATAGAATGAATAAAGGCCAAAAAAAATGTTCCATTCCATCTTATACAAAGAATGAAAAAATATATTGAATGTCAAGTTATCAAAATAATAAAAAATCTGGAAAATTATTGTATTTATCATCTGAGGCTTGATATTGTCTTTTTGAATGCCATTGGAATGTTAGGAATTGATCCATGTTTGTTTCATACTTACCATGTTTGGATAATATGTATTTAGATTCCTATTGGAACTCCTCCATGAGTTGATTTATGCTTGATATCTTGTCCATAGTACTCTTTAGGAGATCTATATCAACTTTATTCTTGTCACAAATGATGAAGGCAAGTGTAGGAGTAATGCTCTCAAATTGAGATTTCCATAGAAAATTGGCCTTTACCTTTTTATTAGCATTTTTATCTAAGGCATTATTCTTGAATTCTTTCCTTTTCCTTTTCTTCAAATTGATACATAAAAAATTATATCTTCCCTTCTACCTTAGCCATCTTATTTGTAGTTACAATTTCACATGATAAATTTTGCCCATGGGTTGATCCCTTACAAATTCCTAGCAGTGAATTGATCCTTGGGTTCTACTTGATCAAAAGCAGAGTGACCTTCTCTCTCACTGGAAACTCTCTTTATTTCCATCATCCATTGGGAGTATTTAATGTGGATTCTCTCTAATTTATTCAAAAAAATATTCATTAGATGCCCCAACACATTGGAAACAACATTTAAATAATTGTCATATTGGTGCTCCTAGAAATTCATTACAATATCCTCAAAAGTATTGATTTACATGGAGTGATTTTGTATTTTCCCTACTAAATCTAGCAACATCAACTACCAATGTGGTTTTTTCTATTGAAGGTGTCTCAAATACTCTTTTTACAATCAAACCTTTCTTGAAGTATTGAGAGGGTTCAAAAAAGAGTGGTTTATTTGTATTATGGGTTAAGGTCCAAATTGCAAAGGTTTCACATCTAGGGTTGAACCCTGAACTAGATAGTATTGTAGTAGCTTCATCTATAGAGGTGAATATTTCTTGATCTTTCCTTCTTATTGTATCAATGGTGATGTCAAAGGAAATATCCCATTAAGGGAGAAATAAAGTCACACTCTCTCTAACCTTGCACCTACCCTCTTTAGGGGTGAGGTCTTTGGTTTTTTGCTTCATTTTTGCTAATAATCTTTGAGATATTTCTCCATTATTTTCTTGTGGTATCTTGGACTCTTCTTCTTCTAACCTCGTGACTTATTCATCCCTTTTTCTTATCCAAAACAATTGAAAAAAAAATTGATATTGCAAAAAAATTCATCCTCCATGAATTCCTTATATGCCAAATATTATATGTCATTTGTTTTATCCCTTCCCCTTGAAATGCTTGTTTTCATTCTATCTCGGGGTGCTTACACATTTTCATCCATGTGAAGAGAAGGAATTTTTTTGATTACATCATCCCTAGTTATCTAATAATAATATTCTTCCTCAGGGGAAAAAGGGGAGTCCACAAGTGGAGACTTTTCAATTCTCCTTCTCCTTAGAGATGGTTCCCTTGGGGGAATCAAGATCAATCAAATTAGATAGAGAAATAGGTATGTGCTTTGTAGGTGGAGGATATGGAGACAATTTTAAGCATGGAGGAGATAGAGGATCCTGCTCCCTTATTGTTTAACCCCTTTAGGTTTTCATAAAAAAATAATAAACTAATGGATTATAAGCAAGATGATAGGTTGGTCTTTCCTCTAAAACAAGGGCTTCACATAATTCCCTTCATTCAACTACAGGAGATTCTCCAATTATCATGTCTATATTTTACATAACTGCTTGTATTCTCAAAATTGGCTCTACAATTTCTGTATAAGTTCCTTTTTAGGAAGAATTCTCTTTATTTTTTACATCCTCTACCTTATTGAATGTTTTTCATTTAACCTATCTCTCATTTATCACCTTTTCATCAAAGCAGTTGTGAATAACATCTTCATTGAAGTAGTTTTATTGTTTTACTACAACCTTCTAATACTTGTCCTAAGGTTGTTAATCAAGACTTTAGGATCAAATTTCCTTGCCTTTTCTTGATCCATGTTGAAAGTCTTAAAATTTGGGTACAACCTATAAAACCCCTCTCTGTTCATCCTTAAATTTGAAAAAAGTGTGAAGTATGGGAAGAAAGAACCTATCTTTTGTCCTCCTAGGTGTAGCTTTTCTAACTCCATTATCTTCCAAAAAAAATCAAAGAAACCAATCCTAAAAGGAACAATATATGTAGGACATGAGGTCCTACCAAGCATCCATAAATCCTTATTACTATGTAGTCATAGTGAAGAAAAAATTATTTTTAGTTATGCTTGATGCCCAAGTCAGGCCTTCTTTACATAGGCCTTAGAAAATCCAATATCTCTTTAGGTATCTTGGGCACTCAACCCTACAAAACAAATAATACCTTGGCAGTAAAGTGATTCTTGAAAGCTACATAATTTCCTTGTGCATAATGTATGTCACATCCATGAGTCTAACAATAAACTAGGATCTCATTCTCCTCCCCATAATTGTCACATATTTGAAGAGAAAGACTCCACTCTCCTTTTCCTTTGTAAACAAACATGAGGCATAGAAATGAATTCCACTAAAACTTCACATTTTTGTGGCTCTTCTTTAGTTCTACTAGCTACTTATGGATGGAGTTAGTAAAAAATGTTGCGTAGTCAAACTCATCATTAACCATTAAGTATTGGATGTCAAAATCCTTATACATGAAATGAATTGGGATCATCTCTTATTTATCTACCCCAAGGACTTGGCACAATGCATACTCGGTACAAATAAAATAGTTCTCAAAACTATCAAGTTTGAAAGGTTAGATTTCATTTGGTGGGAACCTAATTGATCTACCTTTGAACCCTTTTTCCTTTTTTTTTGGCAACCATTATTACCTTAAGCTACTCCTATTTGTTGGTGTAATTAAATGTTTTGTACCTTGTCCTAGGTCATAATTACACCTTAGTTAAGTTTACTTGGGGACCACATAGGAGTTGTTGGAGAATTTCCACCTTTGGTGGACTTATATTCTTATTACTTTATCACCTCCACCTTTCATGGACATATCATGTGATTAGGTTTCCACCTTTTATGGTAAATCCACTATTTGTGGTGGTTATCACATTATCACCTTTCCTCTTTAGGTGGGGTGATAGATTTTCACTGTTGTCTCATGTGTCATAATCTTATGCACTCCTATGTTCTCACCTTGGCTATATAACCAAGGGGTCTCTCATTGTAAAATAAAGCAATTCCATTATCATTGACATTGAATACAGTTTATTCTTGTCAAATTATTTTCTCTCTTCTTTGTGCTTTCTATTTGGTCCATAGATCTTGGCATCCATAGCCAATTCTAACATGGTATCAGAGCATGTTTGATTCTAACATGGTATCAAAGCATATTTGATTCTAACATGGTATCAGAGCGGGTTGGGTGCCATTCGAGAGTCATTTTCTGAAGAGAGGTACCAGATTTGGGGAGGTTCCATTTTTGGCTCTTTATTGCAGGTTTATATCGGAGCTTGCTGGTGCAAATCTAAGCTCACCATTGCATCTAGAAGGTTTGAGAAAGTCGATTTTTCTTTTTGTTTCGTCCAAATCGGACATATGAGGCCAAATCTATGAGGGTTTGAAGCTGCATTGTGGTTGCCAGATCTAGAAGGTAGCTACATTTTTGGAGCATTTTGGATCAAATCCGACCCTGCCATTGCATCCAGAAGGGCCCAAAACCCTAAGATTGACTCTCCAATCATCCAAATCGGAGCAAGTCATCCGCTGAGGCAAAATTTTTTTGCTCGAAGAGCCATACGACCCCCCGGTCACGTCATTATGACAGGGTACGATTTATTTTCGAAAAAAAAGAAAAAATTGAAAAAAACTTTTCACAATTATTTTTTTTTAAAATTTTTATGAAAATTTTGATTTTATCAAATTCAATTTGAAAAGTGTTTTTTTAAAAGTTTAAAAAAATAAAAATAAAAAAAATCAAATTTGTAAGGTCTGCAGACGCATACTGTACCTACGTACCACAGTACCCAAGGGTACCTATAGGGGTATAGTGGCAAACCAGAATATTCCGGCCATTATGAATTTTCCGACGAATTTTGTCGGCAAAAGATTCCGATAAAACACAGGAGAATATTCTAGGACAGAAAGCATATTCCGGTAATCGGCAAAAATTTTATCGGCAAGGCATATTTTTTCGGTGACGGGCTGTAGGCCATGAAAATTAACCTCATAGATTGGTGATGTCAGCACCATGTCAGCATGCATTTGGAATTTTTTGACCCCCTCACGGATGAGCTTTTTGATTTTGCAATCCGATTTCAAATGTTCATAACTCAGTCATTTTGGTCTTTTTTTTCAAGCAATTTTTTTTTATTTGGGCTAATTTTCTGTGCTCTTCATAGTGGTGCAATCAGTTTTTGGTTTTGGCTTTTGTTTTTTCCAAAAATTGCAGATTATCACAAGTGTTGCTGCTCCGTCCTCATTTTGGGAACTTTGGGAGCTCATAACTTGCTCCTACGGTAACATTTTTGAGTGCCATTTTTTGGGAAAGTGCATGATTTTTCCTGTACTTTCCATTGGTGTGATAAGATTTATCTCATCTACTATAATTTTTGCACTATGAGTTTGATGCCTATTTTGGCAATTTGCATGTACCAAAATCAAAGTCCACTTTGTTGTTTTTGGCAGTGGCAATTGAAAACACACTAAGTATAAAGTGCCAAATCAGATTCTGCTTGGGGGTCTTCTTGATTGAGTGAATTTGGGGGGGTGTCTTTTGTGTGATTGTGCCTATTTTGTGCTCTTGCATTCCATCATGGGTTCATCTAAAGTTCCACTCTTAACTGCACATAATTATGCTACATGGAAAGTACTTGCTTTGAGTAAAATAATGGAAAAAGGTTTAATTCACTACATTGATGGAACCATAACTACACCTACAGACCCTAAGGCAGATGCAACTGCATATATGGATTGGCTCACTAAAAATTTTATGGCATTGGGTACACTTAGAAAGTTCATTTTAGATGATCTCATTTTTCATGTTGATAAATGTACTTCAGCCAATGAAGCTTGGGATAAGCTTGCTACTTTGTATGGCAAGGTTGATAAGGTTAAGGGATACAAACTTGAAAATGATCTCTTAAGCCTTGATCCTAAGAATTTTCACACTATTCAAGATTATGTCACTAAAGAAAATGAGCTAAGAGCACAACTACAAGATTGTGGTATTGAGAAAGAAGATGATCAATTGGTCTTTAACTTGTTGGAGAAGCTTCCAGCTGAGTATGCAGCCTTTGTTTCAAGTTTTTAGACTCAACAATTGACAAATAGCAATTTCACATCACCATCTTTTGAGGCTCTCACAGATCTTTTGATTCAAGAGCAAAATAAACTTATTCAAATGGGTACTTTGAAGTCTTCAAAATCACATGCCTTGGTTGTAAAAGATGAGAAGTCTTCAAGTAGCAAAGAAAAGAATAAGTACAAGCCTAAAAAGAACACACAATCCACAGAAGAACATAAAAATTCATTTTCAAAAGAGAAATCATTTAAGAACGAGAGGTCCTTTTGTGCATATTGCAATAAGGATGGACATGAAGAACATTATTGTTATAAGAAGGATATTGATGAGTTGAAAAATCTTCTCAAAAGAAATCAAACTAGTTTGCCTTCTAGAATGATAGAATCTTCTTCTCCTTCTTCTACAAAACAATCTAAGGGAAAAGGTCTTGCTGATTTTTCATCTACATCAGGAAATCAAGGTCAAGCTCTTTGTGCTTATTCAAGTCCAGGATCAGGTAGATGGCTTCTAGATTTAGGAGCATCACATCATATGACATCTTCACAATCTATATTCTCTTCATTTCAGCCTTGTTCTATGTCTCCTATCTTGATGGGAAACAATACATACATGAGTGTACTAGGGAAGGGATCTATTAGTTTCGGGGACAACACTTTCCAGGATGTTTTGTGTATTCCTCATTTGACGAATAATCTTCTCTCCATATATGGGATTACACATGGTGGAAATGGGAGAACTGTGCAGTTCACACCTGATTCAGTCATCATTCGAGACTTGGAGAGTAGAGAGATTATTGCTACTGGGGTGGTTGATCATTCATCTTGATGGTATACCTTTGCAGATTTTGCTTTTGATGGTGACATTGTTCCTTCGGTTGTTGATCACACTTCTAGTGTGAACCATGACTCAGAGGAGACATTTGGCTACTTGAACTTGGGAGTTCTCACATCATATCTAGTACTTGAGCCATGCATTTCATCTCCTCCATCTACTATTGCAGTTGATGATGCTTGTGATTCCACAGTTTGGGTTCCTTGTGATTTAGTGCAGTAGGACATACATAGTTTTCCAGATATGGCTACTTTGGATGGCTTCTTGACAGGTATTTCAGACTTGTTTGTGGAGTCTCATCTTGCAGATTTGGGGGACATCATTGATGACATTCATCTTCTCTTTGATGAAGATGCTCCTTC
This sequence comes from Sequoiadendron giganteum, assembly GCA_007115665.2. Taxonomy (NCBI): domain Eukaryota; kingdom Viridiplantae; phylum Streptophyta; class Pinopsida; order Cupressales; family Cupressaceae; genus Sequoiadendron; species Sequoiadendron giganteum. The sequence continues at coordinate 224,190,825 of CM021103.1, forward strand.
TTCAGTTGTTGTGAGGGAACACTCTGACCCTCTTGTTCATTCTCTACATGATCATTCTATGCAGTTTGACATGAGTGTGGATACTTTTGGACAGCATTTGGAGGAGGCTTCTTTTTCTTTAGAGGGGATATCATTCTCTTTGGATCATGTTCTATATTCTTCTCTACTAGATGTTGGAATGTACTCTTCAACAGTGTGGCCTAGAACGCCTGTTTGGAGTGTGTCATCTTTTGGAATCGACATGGAGACACTTGAGCATCATTCAGAGCCATCATACATCCTGCATACATCCTTGGTTTTGTTTCTTCCTAAGGGGAGGAACGTTGTTTAGCGAGATTGGATCATCTTCAACACTCAATGTCGAGCTTCTACCATCATTGCAGGAGGCTCAACATTGAGGGGGGGCTGCCTTGTCTCTCTTCTACTTCTCTCTTATGGGGGGGTCTTTTTCCTCACATGGGGTTTTTACCTTCTCATGCATCATTGAGAGCATTTCTATCTTGTATTTCATCTCTCTTTTGGGGAGGAGTTTTGTCCCACTAGGTTTTCTCCTTTTCTCCATTTGTGAGAGATTGCATTGCATTTGTACATGGGTACCTAACATGGCCTAGTTGATGGGACCCATCTTGTATTGTTTGCATTTGTGTACATTCTCCCTAAGTGGCACTTAAGGGGGGGTGTTGGTGTAATTAAATGTTTTGTACCTTGTCCTAGGTCATAATTACACATTAGTTAAGTTTACTTAGGGATCACATAGGAGTTGTTGGAGAATTTCCACCTTTGGTGGACTTATCTTCTTATTACTTTATCACCTTCACCTTTCATGGACATATCATGTGATTAGGTTTCCACCTTTTATGGTAGATCCACTATTTGTGGTGGTTATCACATTGTCACCTTTCCACTTTAGGTGGAGTGATAGCTTTTCATTGTTGTCTCATGTCATAAGATTACGACACTTGTCATAATCTTATGCACTCCTATGTTCTCACCTTGGCTATATAACCAAGGGGTCTCTCATTGTAAAATAAAACAATTCCATTATCATTGACATTGAATACAGTTTATTCTTGTCAAATTATTTTCTCTCTTCTTTGTGCTTTCTATTTGGTCCATAGATCTTGGCATCCATAGCCAATTCTAACACTATCCTATTGATACCTTTGTTTGAAAGTATCATAATCAATTGGATTTCTTGTAGCTAAGTTTACCTTAAAAAATTTATAAATTGATGCTTTGTCAATCTAAACCATAACTACACCATTGGTAGAACTTATTGCCTTGATATACTCACCATAATTGGTGGCTATGGGCTTGAGAAGGCCACCATCCATGAATATTTTTGGCACTACCAATTTATCTAGGTCATATTTCTAGATGTTTGATATTGGGGTTTTTGAATTCCTCTTTTCATACTAATGGTAAAACATTGACCACCCTCTCATAGGAGTTTGTGCATCTCTATAGTCATTGGCTTCATCTACAAGACCATCGACAGTGCTAGGATAAAGGACCTTAATTATATTAGGTGGATGACCTAGGAATTTGTGCAACTATTTCAATATGTAGGGCTCATCTTTGGGATGGGGAAATGGGTTGAATTATTGGTGTACTCATGTTTGCAATTTAGTTCAAGATATAGGGGATTTTTGGTTGGGTTCCAAAGTTTTTCAATAATTTAGACAATTACTAGGGTGAATTAAAAAAAAATAGAATAGAAAATATTACCCTAGCTCAACTTAAAAATCTAGAATTCAATTTAGGATAACAACGAGCTTTATGATAGAGAATTTAAAAGGTTCCAAGTTACATATGAACTTATGAGTTTTTCACACTCTGGAAACCGTAATCATAGTGACAAGATTTAATTGCTGAAAATTCCTTGCTCTGGATGTTAGAAATACTTAAGTGAACACTAAAATTATTCAGATTATAATTTTTATGGAAGAAAAAACATCAATTTTTGGCTTGAAATCCATATTTTCAACCGTTACTCTCATCTAACATAAGATAGAGAACATAACTACCCATTTTTTAGAATTTGAACATGGGTTGTTGATCTTTGAGTAAAATATTTGATCTGATGGCTTCAATTTGTTTGACTAGTTTAAAAATATTTTGGTATGTGTTGAAAAGATCTCCGACCAATAGAATTCATCCACTCAAGATTAGCTATACAACTTAACAAAAACCACATTGTTGGGAGGAACAATCATATTTATCCATGTGGCTGATCCCCACACTCCCATTGTCTTAAGATCAAGAAATAGAAAAATGATTGTGGAATGGTGAAAACACTTAAGATTGTGGCATGTGTCACTAGATGATTGTGCATTAAGACTCCCTTTATCACATAAAAATATTTTGGGCTTGATCAACATCCAACATGTGTCCACCCAATATCTCAAATCTTGAAATTTGGTAGCTTCTCACAATTTCATAGCTTCAAACAAGCCTCTATGAAAATACTTTGTAGAATTGTAGAAAGGAAATAAATTGAGACCACATGGCACCTATTAGGCCAATATGTTAGTATACCTTGAAAATTTTACCACATGTCTTCTTCCCACAGTTCTGCAAGGAACTTGTGGGTCTACCCAAAGGGGCTCCATAGAATGGAAACATATTAATGAATCAATGCCACATGGTGTGGTGGGGTCCATAATGGTCCCACTATTTCTAGTAATGATTGATAAGCCACATGGCACCTTTTTTGCACTTCCACTAGATGATTGTGGGATAGCCTTAAAAGGATCTATAGAATGCCAGAATGCCTCAAACTTTGACATTTCTAGAACTAGTGAGACCCACTATAGGTCTCGTAGTAGCATGTAACTCAAATTTCACCATGTGTCATTAATTCTATGTTTTTCGTAGGTAGATTTTTCCTTAGTTTAAAAATCATTATGGAATGGTAGAAACCAACAAGATAATTCCACCTATCAATGCATAATTAGTTTTGTGGGTATTTTACTTGAATATTTTATTTCATGTGGGGTCAATGAATGGACAAATTATAGGAAATATTTAGCAAATGCACTGAAAACAAATCAGTGTGACTAGTTAAAGATGGGCCAAAAATATAAAGTCACAAACTATGAAGCCTAGGCTTTTGATAAAATATTTGGTATGTGGTTTCAATAAATAACCTTAGGAATAGTTAATAGAGAACTAGTAAATGGATGATGCAAAAGGAATAACATTATAGCTTAACCAACCGACAATGAGAAAATGGGGTTCAACGAAGGATTATAATAAAAGTGCAAGGGGTGAATGAATGTTAGGGTTTTATAAGGATTTTTCAATATAAAAGAAACCCTAAATACATGAGGAAACAAGCCCTATCCATAAAAATGGTAGTCGAAAGCTCAAGAAATGGTAAATAGATCAAAAGCCATAGAAATTTGAAAACATTCCACCAATGACTCCAGTTGTGGATGCTTGTTCAACAAGAACAAGGTGAGATCCCAAAATTTATGGAAAAGAAAACCATAGAAAAACACAAAATATGACAATAAAAAACCAAGACCATGTAAGAAAATCAAACCAAATTAAGGTAAGATTGTATAGAAATAAACATAAAAATACATTGTGCATAGAAGAGAGCATACCGTATGAAAAGTATGATTTCAAGAACTGTCCATGCACTTACAGTTCAAGAAGTTCTATAATTAGTTTTTGTAGAAAGTAGGAGTCTTCTCCATGGGTATTGTTGATCAAATATGGTCCAAGATAGAGGGAATCAAATTTTCCATGATTTCCTTTCTCCTCTACCCTTACATTACATAATATAACCATATCTCCTACTTGGAATTTCCTCTAAGAGACCTTTTTATCATGCATTTGCTTCACTTATTGCATCTTCATGGTTTTTTATTGTGTCAGCCTTCTTGTTTCATCTAACTACATTAGCTAGTGTATTTTATTCATCATTGGTTCAAATATGTCATGATCATGCTCCTAGATGAATCCATATATTTGCAACAAATTATTTGTAAGAATTCTTGCCTCCAAGCCACATACTAGTTCAAATGGTAACTGACTAGTTTCTTTTTTTATTGTCATTGTATCTACCCATAGAGACATTTTGAGCTTAGATTCCCATACCTTTTTGTTCTTCTTAATCAACCTCTCTATGATCTTCATTAAAATTTTATTTCTTGATTTGGCTTGACCATTCACTTAGGGATGATATGGAGATGAGTATGAAAGTGTTATCCCATATTGATTACAAAAAGTTGTGAATTCATCTGATATGAAACACATAGCATTATCCAAGACTATATTTTTTGTTTATACAAACCTTTTCAGGGTGTTGTTCATTAAGAAATCAATCACAAATTTATGTGTAGCCTTTCTAATTTGGATAGATTCAACCCACTTAGTGAAATAATATGTGGAAATCGGAATCTAGCTATGTCTACCACTTAATTTCTCACTGATATCTCCAATAAATTCAATTCTCCACTACTGGAAGAGAGTTTCCACTATCACTGGTCTGAGTGGTAAGTTTCCAAAGAATTTTATCTTTCTTAAAAACCTTTGCAGACATCACAACTCCTAACCAACATATGGGAATCCTTGAAAATAGTGGGCCACTAGTAACCAACCCTTTAAACCTTGTGAGTTGTTTTCTTATCCATGTAGTGGAATCCATATACACCACTATGCATCTCTTTTAAATTTAGATGCTTGCTCATCACCCACACATTTCAATAATATTCCCTTAGGGCTCCTCTATCAAATCTCATTATGAATAATCACATACTTAATGGCTTATATCTTGAGTGTTCTTCTTTGATTTTCCGCCATGTTCTCGGGGCATGACATGTTTTATAAGTAAAATACAATATTCATGTAACATTCTAATAGATTTGCATCAGATTCCCAAATTTCCCTACTTGTCTTAGAACTATTTATTTGATTTCCCTCTAAATTAACTTTAGCTATAAGCCTTGCTAATCCTTGTCTTCTGATGAGCTTCGTAATGTGCATTTCAATATTGAATTCATAGATCCTATTAATCCAATTGCATCTCCTTCTATTTAACTCTTGCTGAGTGAATATATATTTTATAGAAATAGTTGGGACATAAGAAAAAATAGTATCCCCTTGAAACAAGGAAAATGGTACCTCCCTCTAGGGCTTCTAGGGTTTTAAACCTGAATGGAGAGAGGTCAGTTTTCTTCTTGGGAGTTTCACTCAAAAACAAACCCTTGAGATTTCAATGCAAAGGAGATTGAAATTTGGCAAAGGGAATGTACTAATGGATTGAATGATGTCAAATGAGTGGTTCACCACCAAGTCAAAACTTGGAAAATAATATTTTTGAAAACATAGTGTAGTATATAAAATGACCTAGAAAATGCCCTAGAAATGCAACTAAAACAAAATAGGAAAAAAAAACATGAATAGTGTGCACCTAGAAACCTCCAAGGGACTAGAAACAACTTTGAAATTCTAGAAATGTTGAATTTTTGACCTACTAGGACTCATTTTCCAACCTGGGCGAATTAGTCCTAGATCCATATTTTTGTGCAAGATCCTATTTCAGGAAGAATATTATCAAAATCTATAACTATATATAACAAGAAGTAACAATGAGATTGATTCACCACTCTTGGTGAATCAATCTTATTCAAATTTTTTGATATTTGAAAACTCTAATCTACACTTCAACATCTACCCTTCCTTTCGAGCTTGAGTTCCAGATCTGAATCTATGAACAACACCTACAAAATAGAATTTGACTTGATTTGGTACTGGGGGTTTTCCTTGGTCAAACCCCTAGTTTGGTAATTAAACCTTGATAAAGATAATGAAATATGCATGAAAACACTAGCTTCAAGTGTGTCTAAGACTAGGAAATCTGAAACATGATGTAATCCTATTCTAACATGAAAGAATATGATGCAAGAATGGAAATGAAGAGATGAACAATTCACTTGTGATGATCCTCACTCACCCCAAATGAATCCCAATGATTCATCTACCTTCCTTAGGTTGAATGTAGAGAGATAATGGAGGATGGGATGACTTAGGAAATAAGTCTTTAGGATTGGCTTGATGGCTAGTTGTATCTCCCCAACCTAAAATCCATCATGATTCACCATAGGCATCCATAATCAACCCTTGACAATGCTAGATCTTGATTGAAAGTGAGATTGAAGGCCTGCAAAAACACTTTAATGTTGCTCCAAAGCTTCAACCTTACTTTCTCTTGAAATTTGAATGCTCTTGTGAAAACTTTCTTGAAGATTTTTGATGCTCGATTCTTGATAATACTTGCTCAAAGTGCTTAAATATTGATAAAAATGATTTTGAAGCTTGATTTTATAAGAATCAACATAGGTAATTGACCATTTTTTAGATCCCAAAGGTTGGCATTCATCAAAAAGCTAGATTAAATTGATGAATTCCTATTCAAGTTTGAAAAAGGCCCCAAATGGGACTCATTCACAACCCTTGGTGAATGGGTCCCACCTAAGGGGACTCATTCACCCAAGATTTTGAATGAGTCCCACCTTAAGTTTTTGTCTTGGGTTTTTAGATTTTTCAAGATTTTATTTGATTTTTGAGTGGAATGGGCCTTGAATTCTGAAATAATGGGTCCTAGGGGCCTACAAATGATTATTTTGAAGGGTAATTAATGCAAGGGTGCCAAAATAGGTCCAAATTAAGTGTGAAACTGCCTCATTTTTCAAGAGTGCATGATTTTCTACACTACATTTAGCCCCCAATTTAGCACCCATGTGGCTTTATGCACATATGTAAGCTAAAGGAATCCAATGATGACCTTTGTTTCATAAAAGGATACACATGTAATCTCAATAATGACATGGGAGAACAAAGCCTCCATTGTAGTTATGTACAGAACCACAACGTTAGGAACCCCATCTTGCAACATGAATCTGTTAGTTGTCCAGAACAATCCTCTTATCACACCTCCATCTAGAAATCATATTCAAGGATAGATGTATTCCCTCCTTGATTTTTCTTCCTTTTCAGAGGTGGAATCAAGGTAGCAATCTAGCCATGCCAAATTGGGTAAGTCATATTATATAGGAAATTTCCAAGTACCATGTCATATAATGATAGATGATTGATGATTTCAAGAGAGGAATCATGATTCCAATGCAACAAACGACATAAAAAATGGAGCTCTCTAGCACCCGTTATGTTGATTTGATTGAATTGCACTTTGTAACCCTAATGTAGTAAAAACCCTAATTTCAACTTACATAAGAGTGAAAAAGTGAAGTAAATTCTTAATATTTCTCCATTTTACCTTCTGTAGCTTGAAATAAATTTAAAGAATAGTGAAACATGCCGAGCAGATGAGATTACAGGCCTGTAAGACTGGACGTGCTACAGGACCAAGTGACATGTGGTGAATGTCATCATGAGGTAAGTTGATTCTTCTACCTTCGGTTTTTCCTTACGTAGTGATTTAATGATTTTTATGCATTTCTAAGGTAATTTATCACAAAGCATCCCCCTTTTTCTATGATGTATCCCACTTTTTTGCAAAGTGGCCCTTTTTTTCACAAAGTGTCCCACTTTTTTGCAAAGTGTCCTGTTTCTTCGTGAAGTGTCCCAAAAGGGTTCTAAAGTGTCTAGGGCCTTTAGGAAAGCACACTAGAGAAAATTTAATACACTTTTATGATTATTGATGCAAAAATTAAGGAGATTAGACTTCTTATAGGACATATTGATTTGTTTTTGTTAGGTACCCACTTGTTTGCATCAACATCTATGTGGGAGATAGATCAATCTACTTAGAGATTTAGTCCCCACTCTTTTAGTGGAGGATAAAAATTTATTACAAACTGTTGGAGCTTATTGGGCATACCTCATTCCCCCCATGAGGTACCATCATGCAATGCTAATGGTGCTATAAAAAAGTTGAGATGTCGATACATGCACATTTCATCTACCGATTAGTGAGATGAAGATCACAGTGGAGGATGTACATCACATACTCTAAGTTCCTATTCGAGGTGACTGAGTATGCTTCCGAGTGGAGTAGACATTCCATGAGATGAAATGTGACATTTAGTAATACCTTGGCAGACCAACACATGATGAGAAAGTGAGGACATAGATAGAATTAGTGATGCTTCTATACTCACAAGCCCCACTGGTTAGGTAGATTATGATGCTGACAGTTGCACTAGTACTCATCCCTAATGGGAAAGGAGGGAACCTAGAGGGAGGAATAGTACATCTGATATGAGGGATGGTAGATCATCAATTAGAATGTTGAATAGTCAAGATACTGAGAGGGGGGTGAATCAGTATCTCCTTTTCTTTATTGAACAAACACCATCATTTACTTTAATGCATAAAACACAGAAGAGCAGGAACAAAGCATGAAATCCCACAACACAAGAACACTAGAATTTTACATGGAAAACCTAATGAGGGAAAAACCATAGTGAGGACTAGCTCACTATATATAGCTTCAATATTGGATAAAAAAGAGGCTCACTACCAATTAAAAAAGCTCACTACTTACAAGGACTCACTGTCGAAATAGGGAGGCTCACTTCGTACAAAAGATGATAGAAAAAAAATGGATTATAGCTAAAATGTGAACTGATAGGGTTACACCACAAGTGCAGATTCAATTCCTTTAATTCTCAGAGTATTCGCTCGCATTTTAGCAGACTAATCTTCACCCTTCTACTTGAAAAATTCGCATATCCAGCATATGTTAGATTACTTCATCTACAAACCATCCTGTATATATATCTAATATATCCACATGCATCAATTAGGTCAACCTAATTGGATGCATTACATATTTACAAAAAGATAACTTTCAGCTTCATACAAGGCTTCTTCAAAAGTAATTCAATCATGTGGCATGCAATATTATGTCAATTGGGACCAAATCTAGGTTGCACATATATCCACAATACATGTTAAACTATTAACTGATTATTAGATCAACCATGAATAAACCTAATAATGAAGCACAATGATTAGACCAAAGCCATTAACACACTATCCAATCATATGAACATATAGGAATGCATACATACACACTTCTTGTAACCATAAACCTTTTTCCCAAAACCTTAACCAATGATGATTACCAGAGGTAACATGCAAACCAAAATATTAGTTCAAACACAGGAAGATATAAACCTATGTTCAAACACCGGAGGATGTAAACCTTGTTTTCATACTAGTTCAGGGTACTAGACCAATCTGATACTATAAACAACATGGTGACATCAATGAAAAAATATATATTGATCTTTTTCATTCTTCCAATAATCTCCCCCTTTTTCAGTGATGGCAACATGTGCCAACAAAAATGAATTCAAAATCTCTCCTTCAACATCTCCCAAAATTCTCTAAATCTCTCACCCTTTGACATCTATGGCAAAGGGTGACCAAATACAAAAAAGGATGTAAACATGGTGACATTCAAAATTACAAAATTCCAACTCTTCCAAAAACTTCTAGAACTTCTATCCATTCAAAATTTTAAAACTTCAAAAAAAATCAAACATTCAACCTTTTAGAATTCCTTCTTTGATCATAAATTCAATTTTTATTCTCATCTTGTTTAGTTTCCCTTTTAATCTTTCTTTTCTCTCCTTTTGTTTCCAAAACAAAAAACAACAAAAATTTGAACATTTAAGATTAAATTAAAATGACACTCTTCACCTGAAACACATTCTTGTATCTTTCTTTGATAACTGGATATAACTTCTTCTAGGAAAATATAGCAGAATCCATTCTTATGCATATGCTTTCCAATAAGGCCAACAATGTGAAATGAGATGACCAATCTATAGATGAGAACTAACTTTCAAAATCTTCTACATCAGTAGGTAATTTTTAAATATGGTCTAACCAAACCTCAACAATCGCTTTAAAGAGCCAAAAAAAATTCACCACGTCATCTCTTTCTCTGTACAATTATCATCTCTTCTTGCAATTCACCAACTCTCTATCTTTTATTCCCTTATATTTCTTCAAAGATATCAAATTTCTATGTGATGTTGTTTACCTCATATTCAATTGCTTCAATCCTACTTCTAAAATTATCAACCATAGTAGGCCACTGGAGATACTAATTTGATGAATTTACGTCTCATTGATAAGTTTGTATAAATTTTTCTTAGCTTTAGTACATCTCTTTTCAACCATGGCTTCTAGCTTACATCCTTCTAAACCTTCCAATAACATTCTTTCTTCAACAACCTCAACTAAATGTTTTGGCAAAGAGTCAGAATATCAAGTTTGTCTACTGAAGAGGATGCATTCCATACTTCACCAATTTTCTTCATCTTTCCTTTAACTAACATAGACCAGATGTCATCTAGATTAGAGGACACAGATCTAGACTGAGAATATTCTTCTTTTTCCTTCTCTTTCAAAATGAAAATGATGTCTTTGATGATAGATTTTATTTTCTTAGATTCCAGAGGGGAATTACTAATGACAACTTCCAATTCTTTTGTTGTGGAGGACGGGCCTTCCTCAAAATTACTATACATAACCAAACTAGAGCACACATATTTCTGCAAAGATAAGAAAAAGGTCTTACACACACTTAATTTATCTTCCAAGCCTTCTAAGTATTTGTATATTTGTCTTCCAATGGGAATCCTAAATTCCCACTTAAAAACTTCCTTTCTCGATAATGAGTCCATAAAATAGAATACTAGACATGTAAGCAAAGACCCAAAACAAAAAGGGTATCCTTATACCAATGAAATTCACAATTTTTTGGTAATATTTTCTATAATCAAGCCACACATATCAAAATTATTATTCTCCTTTACTATTTTATGTGTCAGATACACGACAATAGCTGAAGTAGAGCCATCTCAATTTTTGAAATAAATTTTATAGGAAACGCCATACACAATGTACCTCACAATGGCATTAATAATAGTATCTATCACCAATGCTCAAGGATATTTTTCAATTCCCATCAGCTCCTCTACTTCCTTTCATTTTATGGTTTTCTTTTTGGGAAGGTCTCTAATGCTACATAACCCGGTGACAACCTCAATTGCTTCCTTCGTAATGAGATAAGATTTGTCCAACACAATGTTGCCATCCTTCAATTTACTCAAAAGAAACAAGATGAATTCTCTATTAGTAATCCAAGGGAATTCTCATCACAAATCCAAACCTAGGGTTTTTGTCATGTAAGTCATTTGACTCTAACCCTAATTCTATTTTCTGATGATTGAATTCATCCAGCTTGACTCCCTTTAGTCTTAGTTGGATATTTCCACTTGATCCTCTATTGGAAGGTTCCATCATAGCACTTAACTTCTTAAAATTCAATAAGAATTTATTCATATACCTTCCTCTGTGGTTGTGAGAGACAAAAAAATTTCGTTTGTTCTTGAATGTCCACAAAGATGTTCTTAGAGATGCTCCAAATCACTTCAGGAACACTCCAAGATAGTTCCAAGTCACTCTTTGAATTCTTTAAATGCATAGGTGATCAAAATGGCTTGAAAATTTTACTTTATACACCATCTTTTTTCCCTAATCTACATTAAATGCAAAAATCTATCAAAAACTTCCTCCCACTAAATTGAGAAACCCTAAATCACTCCGCAAAACAAAATGCTTGCACTTTTTCTTGTGGTTTATTTTACATCACCTTTGTCCAGCCATTCCTTTCAACATATCCTTGTGTCAACATCTAACATGCCATATTTCCAGGGGGTTCAAGCAATTTTATGATAAGGCTCCCCCTAAGACCATGCTAAGTCTAATTCTCAGAGGAATCACCTGCATCGAATGAGGGTACATACACATCAATAGTATTGGATTCTTCTCTCTTCTTCCATATCTTGCTCATTTCTTTCTTAAGAACCTCTTTGTAAATCTTTTTCATAGGCTCATCATCTTTTACCAAAGCAGACTGCTTTTCCATTTTACTTCTACACACTTTTGAAATCCAATTTTTTGCATTTGTAATAGATAACATTTCTTTGACTTGCTTGACCTCCATTAGCTCTTTATTTGTACTTATTCTCTTTATGTCCAAGCTTGTTATAGGTGTAGCAATAACCAAGAAAGTATTGATTCACTCTATTTTTCTTAAACCAGTTCATCATCTGAGTTTTTAATTCACTAGCTTTATGTCCAATATTCTTGCATGCATAACATTATCTGGAGAAGGAACGTGAAAACTAATTCATCTGACTCCTACACCTAGTTTCCTTATGACAAAATTTATTACATAAAAAACTGTATAAGTTTGAATTTTCTCACTTAATGCAAATTCCCTTTTACCCCCCTTACACTTTAGAAAACCTAAGGTGGAGGCTCAATTCCACTTAAGCCCGCTACCCACTTCACACTTGGTGCCTATTTTGTGTGTCAGTTGGGGCGTTTTTGTCGAGGATGCTCACACAACACATGGATGTCTGCACGGCATGCTTACATTCCTAGAATATTCTTGTGGCTGAAGATTGCAAAGATGTTACAATTTTGATTGGAAGTCATACAGTAACACCTCCCTTCAGCTGGCCAAACTAAATATGGTCATTTTTCATCCTCTTCCTTCATATTCTTCATCTCTTCTTCCATTTGGGAATTTGTCTAATCTTCTTCACAAGCTTACACAATATCTCCATGCTTTGAGCATCCATCCACAAAATTGGAGTAGCACTTCACACTCCATTGTAGTAATCTACGAATCCATCACTCTGATAGCACAAGCTTAGGACACACACCATTTTAGTAGAGGATTGAGTTCCTCTCATTTTCTCCTCCACAAGCCTTAATCATTTTGGATAGACGTGGAAATATCCTCTCATCTTCTCTATCATCTCGGTTGAGTAAGAACGTACTGTTTTGTAGTGTCTTTTGTTCTTATAGCTTGTATTCATTTCTTTTTCTTTATTCCTATCATTGCAAACCTGGCTATCCATCGAGGTGGAGACACCAAAATGGGGTTCTGACTGAGGTAGGTCCCTACATAGCCCCAACATTTTCCCCTTTTTCTATGTGTAGGTGGAGAGATCTTGGAGCAAGTTGGTGAGAGGATTGTTCTATGAAATTATCTTCATCACCCTTGTGGTAATATATTTCTTTTATCACATTCGTATTTATGTCTTATTCTTCTTAATCTCATTTTGTTTTTTAAGAAACCTCTAAACTAGGCTAGTAGCCCTTTCTTGAGGATTTAACCTCGTCTCTCTCTTTTTTTGGTAGTATGGACACTAGCACGCTTGTGAGACTCTAGTGCCTCATGTTGTCATCCCAGAACCACGCATTTATCCTCTAAAAGAGAACTACTTGAGATGCAGAGTTGACCTTAAAAACTGGCTCACTTACTCTCCCTTAAGTTCTCAAGATTTCAGAGTGATCGAAGGACTTCATAATCCTCATCATTCTCATCTCGTCCATCCTAACCTTCCTTTAAATAGAGGTATGTTAGGGAAGCCTTTCCTCTCTTGGCCTTTCATGATCTTAGGCCTTGGAGTGATTGGTACCACTCTCTTACATTTTTGGTGAACCCAATGTGAACCATTTTGGTTTTGTTTTGCAATACTAAAATTCCCTTTCCTCATTTTATAGGAGTGTTATAGGTGTGAGTGTTGTGAGGCTTCTACCTTACAACCCAACTTGTGACCCCTAGTAGGTGTAGTTGGAAGGTTCTGACGGTGTTGTGTAATGAACCCTTAATTGGGTCACTATCCTATCTTGTAAACTTTAGGAGGCTCTATATAAATACCATTTGGTGTGCGGGATGGCCTCTTTCTTAAGACAACCTATTCCCTTTGTGTAGATTGTGAGTAATGGTACTAGAATAACATTTATTTCTAAGAACTTGTCAATGGAATTCAATAGGGAACCATATCCTCTTTACATTCTTGCAAGGATCAATGGGAATACTATAGAAGGTTTTCTCATTAATCAGACATCTCAAGTGAATACCATAATTGAGGAGATCATGCTAATTAAATTCATGTATAAGGATGGATATGATACACCTAAAAGTACTATCCACACACACGATAAAAATATTGTACCTCCTATAGGGAGTATTGTCCTATCGATCATCATAGGACCTAAATATGTGAGCCTTAAGGTCGACATCATCTCAGGGTCTGAACTCTTCGAGGTGAAGCTAGGCATCCCTTGATTGGTAGCTATGAACATAGTTCCCTTGGTTGTGCAAGAGTTTCTAATGTTTGTTCATGGATTTTTGGTACACGTTGTCCATGACACCGATTATAGACCACTAGTTACATGTGGAAGCTATACCCGAGATTACTTTTGACCTACAGGCTTGGTCCTCTCCCACCTAGGAAGAACCTCTTGTACCATACATATCAAAACTATAAGAAAAGGCATGCTAGGCCAAAAGTGAATTTCCCTCCTTCACCCTATGCTATTTCACATAAAGCTTGATTAAAAGCTGACAATAATGTTTCCAAGGACTATAGTAGAGAAGAAGAGAAGTGGTCCTAAGATCCTCTTTCTTCCCCTTCCACTACTCAGCCTGATGCTTCCTCTCACCCTACCATGGTACCATCTGCTTTTGTCTTGCACTTGAGAGAAAATCCTATGGTGCTCACTTGGTGAAAGACCAAGTGTTCTACATTTGAACTTCTTATCTTACCCATAAAGCCTAGGCCCATTCGATATGGAAGATAAAATCCCCCCATAGAGATTCCTCTTTATCTCGGCCTCTATGGCCTCCTACTATTCCTATCCTCAAAACAATGAATGGTAAGAGGCCCACTACCAAGGTGCTAGAATCAATTCCTCTTGTTGTTTCTAAACCTACCCCTTCCTCTCCCATTTAGGAAACTATCCCTCCACTAGAAACAATTGTGGAAGACACCCCCATGGCTGAGTAGAATCCTTTCATCCCTTCACAAATTTTGGCTTTTGGTTTGAAGATTTGTAGGAATCACCTTATGCATGAGTGTAAGTGTCAGCGAAAGGCTCTCCTAGCTAAGAAAACCTCCTCATTGAAGAAGGAGGAGGAGAAGATGGCACCTCCTATTGTTTCCTTTTTCTCCTCTTTTTCATCTGGTTTAACTAGTTCTAAATTTCTTTCAACTCCTATTGTGAGCGCACATGCACCAGGAAGGGTGCAGGTATTTATCACTCATTCAATGGAGCTACCTCTACTAACTTCTATTTAATATGTCTCACCTTTCCCAAAACCTGTAAATATGGTTAATACTCAGGTTATATCCACTTCGGTTCTATCCTTTTCTATCAACCTTGCTTCGTGTGTGGGGAGTTCACCTCCTCCGATGAAGAAGAAGGTAGAGTGTGGTCCCTCTAGCAAGGGAGGATGTAAGAAGAGCCCTCCTTCTCCAAGAGGTGGCCCCACACTGACTTATTTTTTCCTAGTGATGGAA
Source organism: Sequoiadendron giganteum (assembly GCA_007115665.2). NCBI lineage: Eukaryota > Viridiplantae > Streptophyta > Pinopsida > Cupressales > Cupressaceae > Sequoiadendron > Sequoiadendron giganteum. Next base: position 224,206,199 of record CM021103.1, read on the forward strand.
CGAGTCTTGGCCTCCCCTAAGTTTTTCACCACTCTTGAGTCTCTCGGTGAGCCTAGCAGTGAACCTCAAGTACAAACCCCTCCATCCATTGAGGTGAAACATGGCACTCCCATTAAGTGTATGTTTACCTTAGTGGATGAAGTTATAACCTTGTCAACAATCTTTGTGAAGTCATTGACCTTAGACCCACAAGAGATGAGAAATAGAGATCTCACGAGTCCCTCTGCCTTAGCCCTTATTGCAAGAGAATCAGAAGCACCTCCCCTTAAAATTACACCATTTTAGGATCATCATCCTTCCCCCTATCATGATCTAGAATGGGAAGCTAATGACCTTTTGGTTGACCAGTGTATGGGGGAGACTCTCTTATTCATCTTTAGATTAGATGTGTGTGCATGTTGTGATGTTTCCCCCTGTGATCATGTTATATGTGCCTGGATGACCCTCATCACCCTGTTGGTGCTTGGATACAAGCGTGGTATTTGTTTTATAAACCTTCATCTATGTGTACCTTTATTCTTCCACATTTTTGATTGACTTTCGATAAATTGGGGGCGATGCAAAGCATCGGGAGAATTTAGGCCTCATTCCATGTTGACCCAATTTTTTTATTTTACTTTGTCTTTTGTGCATTCTTACTAATTTGGTTGGGTATTGATGATCTTTCACCTCTTAGTGTGGTTACCTACTACTTATAAAGGAAGATCTGACCCCAAGAAACTAGATCCCCCTATGCCCTTTGTGTGTGATCTCTTTTCTTTTACTTTTCTCTTTATCTTTCTCTCTTATTTGCTTGAGTTGTCCCTTTTGTGTGTGACAATGCTACTTCTACATTACATGATCTTTAGAAAACACATTTGTTACCAAATGAATATTTTCTTGAAGATCCTTCAAACACTTCTTTGTTATAATTTCATTCTCAACTTGAAACCCTAATGGAACATGTTTCCTTCATCATGGGTTCATAAAGAAAGGACTTGGAAAACTTCCTCTGAAGAAGGAATGGTCTTAGTCTTCCCCTCGCATGGGGGTATGTCCTTCCTTTCAAATTCCTTGATGAAGTGAACATCTTTCAAAAGGATTCCTTGATGATGAATCGATTCAAGAAAGAAGACAATAGGTCTTGGATAGCGTGTCCCTTGAGTGGACCCCTCCCTTTCACGTTGGGTTCCCAAGGGACCCCTTTGAAAGCCTTCAATGATTTCTATGGTGTCTAGTTTGGGGGCAGCCCAGCTAGACTAGTTTCACATCTTCACATCTAGTTTGGGGGTAGCCCAACTAGACCTGCTTCACATCCTAACATCTAGCTTGGGGGTAGCCTAACTAGACTTCACTTTTCAAAACATGTTTCCCTTGAGCGAACCCTCCTTCCTTTTGAAGGGTTCTCGAGGGACCCCTTTGAAAGTCTTACAACTTAGCGATGGTTTGTGTGACCATCTGTTCACTAGCCTATGTGGATGCTTCCCAATGTGTTCTATCTATGGGTAAACATGTCACCAACTCTAACTCTATAGAGTCCCTTTTGCTCAGTCTCCCTCATGTGAGAGTTCTTCGGGGATACATTCCTTGTAGGTCTGGAGGTTTGTAAGGTAATTTTATGAATCTCCCTCATGTGAGATTTCTTGGGGGATACCTTCCTTGTAGGTCTGTAGGTTTGTAAGGGAAACTTTTTGCTTTCCTTCATGTGATATTTCTTGAAGGATACCTCCCTTGCAAGACCGTGAGCCTATGAGGTGATTTCATTTTTCAACTCTATAGTTCCCTAGAACTATGGATTCCTTTCCTTTGCTTATGAGTTCACCAGACCGTGCTCTTCTTCCTTGTCGGTTCAGATATACTTCTCTTACTTTGTTACTTCCTTACTACTCTACTTTACCAAAGCATTCATTAGTATTTGTGCTCACTAAAGTGGGGGAAAAATGTATAAGCGTGAGTTTTCACCCCTAACGCAAATCCCCTCTTAGCCCCCTAAAACTTTAGAAAACCTAAGGCAGAGGCTTAATTCAACTTAAACTCGCTGCCCACTTCACACTTGGTGCCTATTTTGTGTGTCGATGGAGGATTTTTTTTTGAGGATTCCCACACAACACACAAACATCCACACAAAATGCTTACGTCCCTAGGAGATTCCTACGGTTGGAGACTATATAGACATTACACTTTTGATTGGAATTCAAAGAGTAATTCCTCCCTTCAGTTGGCCGACCCTTACACGTTAGAAAACCTAAGGTAGAGGATTAATTCCACTTAAGCCCACTACCCACTTCACACTTGGTGCCTATTTTGTGTTTCGATGGGGGCATTTCTATTGAGGATGCTCACATGACACATGGATGTCTGCACGACACACTTACTTTGCTAGAAAATTTTTGCGGTTGGAGACTACAAAGATGTTACACTTTTGATTGGAAGTCATAGAGTAAAGCTTCCCTTTGGTGCCGACCCAAATATGGTCATTTTTCATCCTCTTCCTTCATATTTTTCATCTCTTCTTCCATTTGGGAAGTTGGTTGATCTTCTTTACAAGCTTACACAATCTCTCCATGCTTTGAGCATCCATCCACAAGCTTTGTAGTAGCACTTCACACTCCATTATAGAAATCTACCACTCCATTACTCTGATAGTGCAAGTGCAGGACACACACCATTGCAACATAGGATTAGGTTCCTGTCATTTTCTCCTCCACAAGCCTTGAGTGCTTTCGATGGAGGTGGTAAGCTCCTCTCATCTTCTTTATCATCTTGGTTGAGTAAGCATGTACTCTTTTGTAGTGTTTTTTGTTTATGTAGCTTGTATTCCTTTCTTTATCTTTATTCCTATCATTGCAAACTTGGATGTTCATGGAGGTGGAAACACCAAAATGGGGGTCTGACTAAGGTAGGCCCCTAAACAACCCCAACACTTTCCCCTTTTTCTATGTGTAGGTGGAGAGATCTTGGAGAAAGTTGGTGAGAGGATTGTTCTACAAAATTATCTTCATCACCCTTGTGGTAATATATTTATTTTATCACATTTGTATTTATCTTATTCTTCTTAATCTCATTCTGATGTTCAAGAAACCTGTAAACCAGGCTTGTAGCCCTTTCTTTGGGATTTAACCTCATCTCTCTGGTTCTCTGGCTATATAGACTCCAACACACCATGTTGTTGTCCTAGAACCACACTTCTATCCTCTGACATAGAACTACTTGAGATGTAGAGTTGACCTTAAAAAGTGGCTCACCTAGTCTCCCTTTAGTTCTTGGGATTGCAGAGTGATCAAAGGACTTCATAATCCTCATCATTCTCATCCTATCCATCCTAACCTTCCTTTAAACTGACGTAATTTAGGGCAGCCTTTCTGCTCTTGGCCTTTCATGACCTAGGACCTTGCAGTTGTTGTTCCCCCTCTCTTACAAAAATAAACACCATTGAATGATGGGTACCTTTGAGCATTTGGTTTGTCCGATAGGTGGTCTTCTTCCTAGATTTCTTTTCTTCTTTCCTTTATCTTGAGTCTTCTGATTATTTATAGGATTTGAGTTCTATATATTTTCGCTAGCTTCATTACCTAAGCCACCTTTGTCTTTATAATGTCTATGTCCTGCTATCAATTCATCAAGCTTTGTGGAGCTTGTCTTGAAATTATCTTCGAAGAGTTTTTCTTTCTCTAATTTTTCTTTTAGATTCATCACTTCATGTTCAAGCCTTGAGCACACATCAGACTTACTTTGTATCAATATTTTTAGACACTCCTCAACTCTCTTCTTTTCATCCATTTTCACCTTTAGTCTGGAAATCTCTTCATTTGCTTGTTTTATTTGCTCACTCACTTCTCTATGTCTCTGTTTGAATTTCTTCAAATTCTCTTTCAATTTTTGGATGCATTCATTTTCTTCATCAAGATTTTCTTTCAAATCTCGTTTTTCAATTTCAGCCTTGTCAAGATCTTGAAGGGTAGTATGAAGCTCTTCTTTATCCATTTGTTTAATCTAAAGGATCTCCCTAAAGCTATTAGGATTCTCTAAAGGAACCAAGCTATGATACCAATTGTTGAATATTCAAGATACTGAGAGGGGGGTTGAATCAATATCTTCTTTTCTTTATTGAAAAAACACCATCATTTACTTTAATGTATAAGATATAGAAGAGAAAGAACAAAGCATGAAATCACACAACACAAGAACACCAGAATTTTACGTGGAAAACCCAATGAGGGAAAAAACCACGGTGAGGATTAGCTCACTATATATAGTTGTTTCAATACCAGATACAAAAGAGGCTCACTGCCAATTACAAAAGCTCACTGGTTACAAGGACTCATTGTCCAAACAAGGAGGCTCACTGCCTACAAAATATGATAGAAACAAAATGGATTGTAGCTAGAATGTGAACTGATAGGGTTAAACCACAAGTGTAGATTGAGTTCCTTTGATGCTCAGAGTATTCACTCAGATTTCAATAGACTAATATTCACTACTCACACACTTCACATATCCAACATATGTTACATTACTTCATATACAAACCATCCTATATATATATCTGATATATCCATATGCACCAATAAGATTGGCCTAATTGGATGCATTCCATATTTACCAAAAGATAACCGTCATCTTCATACAAGGCTTATCTGAAATTAATTCAACCATGTGGCATGAAATATTATATTGGATGGGACAAAATATAGGTTGCACATACATCCATAATACATGTTTTACTATTAACTGATTATTAGCTCAACAATTAATAAACCTAATAATGAAGTACAATCATTAGACTGATTCCAACACACTATCCAATCATATGAACATATAGAAATGCATACATACACACTTGTAGTAACCATAAATCTTTTCCCAAAACATCAACTAGCGATGATTACTGGAGGTAACATACATACCAAAATACCAATTCAAACACCCAAGGATATAAACCTTTATTCCAACACCGAAGGATGTAAACTTGTTCTACATACTATTTTAGGGTACCAAATCAATCTGATACCATAAAAAATATAGTGACAACAATGACAACATACAGACTAATCTTTTACATTTTTCCAACATAGAATATGCCTAGGGACATTGTATCCTAGCTTATTTGTATTATGATCTTGGTCAAAAAAAATTGGGAGGTGGATAGTATGGTACATTATACACTTCTAGAGGTTTGTTGCCTTGAGCATATCACTTGTAGTGGACCTACTAGCTTCCTGTGTTTGACAACCTTGGCGTACCCTCGAGCTTTCAACTATCATCTACGATGGTTTTGGTAGTATGTTGATTTACATTTATGGAGAGTTTGATTTGACTAACTAGAGGAGGACAAGATCCTTTGGAGACCTTATCAGACTGTGCTTTAGTGCCCAAATCACACTTGACAAATGAGGAGATTACAACTTGATAGATTTTTGGTTGGGAAACATGATTATGTAGTATGTCCTTTCTACTACAATCAGGTCATGCAGTAGTTTGGGTAGTTGTGAATAGAACCTAGGGCATGACCCTTCTTTAGGAGATTAGTGTGGAGTTCTCAGAGACCTGATGATACTGTATGGTTAATTATAGAGGATGTGTTTCACAGTGGCTCTCAGTATTTAGATCATGGTATGTCTCTGATCTCTGACATGGATGATGTCAGTTCTAGAGATGAATATGAGTAGTGGTGGAGAGTATCACAACTAGCTCTTTTGTTCCCTATGGAGGATCTGATAGGTGCTACAATACCACTCTCAGATGAGGGAGATGATGTAGATGACACAGTCAAGGAGACACGCTATATGGTTTCAGATATATTTACAGATGTCAGAAATGATGACTATAATGAGGATGTAGATCTTGACTATGATGACTAGGAGGGAGGAGATGAGGATGATGACGAGTAGAAGGATGGGGAGGAGGATGAGGAGGAGGAGGATGAGTCCATGATCAAAGGTGGCGATGTAGTAGATGAGGATCCAACAGGGAATGAGTGTAGAGATTCATCTCCCATTCATATAACTAGATCACAAGAAAGATATGTAGCAGACACTAGTACCTACAACCATGGAGAGGAAAACACATCCTCCATTCCCCCTACTAGGGACAAGGTTGATTTCTTGTAGCCTACCAGAGATATAGGTGATGATATATTATTTATTGTTATACTTTCATGTTTGTTCTTACTCTTTATATATATATCATGATGTGTATGTTGCAAGGTGTCACCCTTGGTCTCCTCGACATGGGCCAATGTAGTGCTCAAGCTTCATGACATGGTTTAACTACCTCCTATGGATCTTGGATCTTGTATAAATCTAGTGGTTGTATCAGGCATTGATAGGTTGATCTTTTGGTGCAATGACAATCATCTTTGCAACAATTGGTATCAGAGACAAGGTCACATGTTTGAACCCCTCACTTGCACTAGGGGGGATTGTTGTAAGGTGTCACCCTTGGTCTCCTTAGCATGGGCCAGCATAGTGCTCAGGCTTTGTTACATGGTTTAAATCCCTCCTATGGATCTTGGATCTTGTGTAAATCTAGTGGTTGTATCGAGCATTAACATGTCAACCTTTTGGTGCAATGACAACCATATTTGCAACAATGTATTGATATTTTATTGTTTCTATCTTCTTGGATCTATGATAGACTTTAGGGATTTTATAGACAGGCGATCACATAGATAGTGCCCCCATCAGTTGACAAGGAGGCCAAAAATTCAAAGTTACAAGAAGAGAGAGATTAGATAGAAGGATCATATCGGGAGGCCCTTAGATAGATACGAGGTTTAGCATTTTCTCTTGGTACACTCAATGGATCCTGATAAATTTCTACCAAACAGATGTGACCACCAGGTCCTAAGGGATCGGGTAGCTACAGGCCTCAATAGTATTGTATATTTGATGATATGTACACAAAACTTTGATATATATATGAGCACTTGATGTTTTATTATTTTTGTTTGAATGTTAAATTTCAATGTGATTGATTAAATAACCTTTGTAAAACTATTTAATGAATAATTCCATGATTTAACATGCTTTATGTGATCTAACCAAAAAATTATTATGGTTTCTCTTAGATGCAACATTGTGATGAAGTATGTTATGTTAAATTAAATGCACTTATCATTTAATTAAGGAACATTAAATGCTTATAAGGAACTAATCTAACACAACACCTAGAATAAAATTGAATAGCATGAGACCTAAAGTAATTAAATGAAACGAAAATAGATAATCCCTTTAGTGTTCAAGACACAAATAATTTCTTTTTAGGAACAAAGCAATGCAAAAGGCCATGGAACACAATCCAATAGCTCTAACAACACTATTTATGATTCATACTATTCAAGGGATATAGACATAATATTGGTGAAAATGCATGACATTAATAGGGTCTTTGAGGGGTGTGCCATCCATTTTTGTTAATGTGTATGCACCGGATTCGTAATTTTTTCTAATTATATAAGGTCCTAACCAATTACAACTAAATTTTCCCTTTTTAGTCGAGTTGACATTAAAATTTCATTGATTTTCATACAAGACCAAGTTACCTTTACTGAATACATGAGGGATGACATGATTACTATGGTTAAGTTGTAACAACTTACAATAAGCTTGGATGTTCCCAAAAGTGTTAATGTGTTCATCAAGCATCTCAAGCTAGTGCAATCTTTGTTGTTTGTAAGTGTCATCATCAATGACCTCTTGAAGAGCAATCCTTAATATGGGGTAGACAAGGTTATAGGGAGTTTTTCCAATCAATTTTCTGACACTAGTATGGTAATCCCATAACACATATGTCAATTGCATATGTCAATGCTTTTTATGTTTATTAACTATTTTTCTTAGGATTTGTTTGAGGATTTTATTAGTGTCATTGGCTTGACCATTAGACTGTGGGTAGTAGGGTTCTGAAAAGTGATGTTGGATATTAAATGTGTCGAGGAATTTATTCACATCATTTTTCTTCAATGGTGTTCCATTATCTGAAACTAATGCAGAGGAAGTCCAAAGCAAGCAATAATGTGTTCCAATATGAAACAACATATTAAATCAGTAGTTGTCGATCGAAGAGGAATGGATTCTATCCATTTTGTGAAACAATCCACCATTGTGATTATAAAAATATGGCCAAAATATGAATGTGGTAAAAAAATTCTAATTAGATCCAATCCCCATATCCATAATGGAAAAATAGGAATTTGGTCATGAAGCTCAACAATAGGAGCATGAATCAAATTGCTATGTTCCTGTCATTTACAAATTTTCTTAATGTACAAAAGCATTCTCTTTTCATATGTCTCCAATAATATCTCATATGAATGAGTTCTTGCATTAAAGATATTCCTCCAGAATGACCTCCATAGGCACCCACATGTGCCTCTTGAAGCGCTATGGGGATTTTAGATTCGTTAAGACATCTAAGAAAAATATCATTAAAGGATCTTCTATATAATATGTCGGCTAGAATGATGTACTTGATTGCTAGTTTTTGCAAGTGATGTTGAGTATTCATTGTTGTGGGCTCAAGAAAAGTACCATCTTTCAAATAGTTGAATATTGTAGGATACAATTCACTTGAGTCTTGGTTAGTCATTGCTAACAATTCTTCAAGTTTACCATCAATGAATGGTTTCATGACTGGGTGAATATTAAATATGATATATTTTGAAGGATATTGAGGTGATATAAGAGAGATTTCACTCGCCATTACATCCACATGCTGATTGTATTTTCATGGGATGATGTCAATGGTGAATGATTCAAAATTCTCTAATAATTTTATTGTGAGATCCTTGTATTTGGATAATTTGTCATGATTTGCTTGATATGTACCATTTATTTTTTTGATGACTAATTGTGAATCACCAAAGATCCTAATATATTTTTCACCCAAGATTAAAGCATAACATAACCCAACGAGCAATACTTCACACTTAGTAGTGTTATTTGTACATATGAAATTTAGTCGATATGAAAAAGGAATAGGATTTCCTACATGCAGGATTAATATAACCCAAACATTGGAGCCTATTCTATACTTAGATCCATCAAAGTATAATTCCCATGTTTGATTGTCAACACATTATTATCAGGGAAAGAGTCATTTCTAGGTAATGCCAAAGGGGAAGGAGCATAAACTAATTGGTCAGTCAAAGGCTTGACCCTTAATTTCTTTTTGCGAAAAAAAAGTTAGCACAAACTCACCCAACAACATCACCCACTTAGCTAGACGTCCAAATAAATCTATTTTCTTAAAAATATGTTTGAGAGGGTCAAATTTTGTCATCACTTGTATTTTTTCATTTAGCAAATTAATAATGTCACAATTTACTTGTAGCAAATACAAGGGCCAAACATTTTTTTTATATCTTAGGATTCATCTTGTGTATCTTTTTTCAAATAGGCTTAACATTTTCAACAAGGACAATGTTGTGTGTCACTATATTGGGATCTATTCCTGACATATCTGAATAATTCCAAGCAAAGATTTTGGGAAAGTCATGGAGCAAGGTTGTAGTATCTTCTTGTTCTTCATGATTGAGGCATTTTAAAATTTTAATTACTCTCTCTTTAACTTTTATATCCATTGGTATGTTAATTGTATCCCCTAAAGGAAGGGAATTTGACTTTGGAAATTTAGGATTGTATTGTTCTACATTTGTATCATTCTCATTAGTTCCACCTTCAACATCTTGTGTCTTGGTACTGATCATAACACATGTAACCTTTTTCTTGGGAGGATTAGATGGTGTATCATAAAATCCTAGCATGTATTTCAAAGCTTCCTCATCTTAAAAATACTCCCATGATGGTGGTAAATCCATGTCAAGAAATTCAGGATGTTGCATTGTGAGGTTGAATTTTGGCTTGCACATGATAGTTTTGGTGTTTAATGATGGTCGCTTTGTTTATTTTAGAAGGAAAATATCCCAAAATAGTCTTTGTATCTTGTATGTTAGGGTCTATAGGAACTCGAATGCCTCGTTCTTTCTTTTTGCATCCTTTACCATTGTAACCCAATTTCTTCACAAGTTCATAACCTCTCCCATAATTTTTTTCCATTTCTTTTAGGTTTAGTGGTTTTTGGTAGTCTATCTCATCAAAGTTTTTTTGTACAAATGGATCTTCTTCAAGAGTAGGGGAGTTAGATGTTTATGATTTTTCTTCCAATATCTAAGTTGACATGACCATTTGTTACTTTTTCTTGTCATCTTCTTTTCTTGTGATTATATATTCTCCCATAAATGAGGGTGTGAAATCCAAGGAACCCCAATCATCATACAATTATTTTGACACTATTCTGGTTTCCTACTTATCTTATTTTAAAGGTTCTATATTAGATGTGGGAATTAATGTGCTTAGAGGACTTGTAGTTCCTTTTTCCACTTGTAGGAAACTTTCACGCTTGGGGTCCATTTCAACCTGGTATACCTTGTTGTCATAGACATATTTCATAATATGATTAAGAGTCAAAGGCATCACATGCACCTCATGAATCCACGGTCTTCCCAAAAGAAGATTGTAGGAAAGATCATGAGGCATAAAATGAATAGGAGTTTGTAAGGTAGCCTTTCTAACTTTAATAGGTAAAGTAATTACACCGAGTAGTTTCCTTCCTACATTGTCAAATCCTTGAATAGATAAGGATTTGGGTTGCATTGTTGATTTGTCTACCCACAACCTATTTAAGATTTTCACACTGCACACATTAAGGGTATAACCATTATCAACCACGGTCCTTTTTATGTCTATTCTATTAAATTGAGCAATGATCATAAAGGCCTCATTTTTCTATCTTAGTGCCAAAGGAGGCAGCTCATGTTGATGAACTATTATGTCAACATTAATTTTATTCATTCCTTATATGAGAGCTGCCACATCATTTGCATTTGTAATAGGAAGAACCATTACTTGTTGTAAGGTTGTTTGAAGCATACTATTATAGTTTTTAAATTTTTGAATTAAGTCCCATAGGGATATCTTTGTAGGAGTATTCTTAAGTTGTTCAAGAAGATTATACTCCTTTCCACTATGCAAAGCTAAATGAGGAGCACTAGGTAAGATATGATTAGGTAAAGGTAAGGCTGTAAGGGTTGGTTGTTGTGGTTGTGGTTGCTTCTAGTATTGTATGTATGAGCAATGGTATTATGACTAGATTTCTAAAATACATTATTCTGAGGAGGATAAAAGATAAACTTAGGTTGTGGTTTATGCAAAGGTTGGTCAAGGATAAGTTGAGGTTGGATTACATTAAATTCTCTTATTTTTGGTTTCTCATGACAAGCCTTAGTGGATGGTCTTTGTGAGATGAAGTCCTCAAGGTTTTCATCTAACATATCAAAGTCATCGCTACTAAAAGGCTTGAGGGTTAAGTTAACTTCATTTGGTTTATGTTTTTCATAACAAGTCATAGTGGATGATCCTAGTGAGAGGAAGTCCTCAAGGAATTCATATAACATGTCTAGGTCATCACTAATAAAGGGCTTGGATGATATATTTTTTCTAAATCTGTGCATTTTTTGAATTATTTCTTTTGACGTTTTTTGTTTTTTTTTTTCATTTTCTAATGAATCTTATCTAAGGGAACTAGGAACTAATGCCAAAATGAAAATTGCAAAAAGCTAATTCTATCCATAATTTCCATGAATGTAAATGATGCTATTTATAATTATTTCAATTTAATAGAAAGCAACTAAATTGAAACATAAAAGTAATAGAGGCAAACAAAAGCTTAAAAATTGGAAATTTAATTCTATAAATAGTAGCTAAAATTCTGCACTATGACTAGTTCGCCCAAGGTGGTGAATGAGTCCCAATAGAGGTTTTTTTGAATATTTTCATTTTTTTTGGTTGATTTTATGTTTTCTGTGCTGAATGACCTAGATATAGGATGCAAATGTAGTGTTTCAATAATTTTTTATGAAATTAAGTACAAAAATGCATGTTAAATAAGCTTTTCACTAATGCAAGAAGTGAAACCCTAAAATTCCAACTAACCAATGCAAATCCTAATGCAATATTAATGCAAGCTAAATTTAGGATGTAAATGCACTCCAAATCAAAATTATGATGCTCTAAATGTAGATTCACGAAATGAGAAGGTTTTGTGTTTGATTCACATCGTGTTCACCAAAATGAAATGAGGAAAATGGTAACCTCCCTCTAGGCTTCTAGGGTTTTAAACCTAAAAGGAGAGAGTTTAATTTTCTTCTTGGGTGTTTCACTCAAAAACAAACCATTGAGATTTCAATGCAAAGGATATTGAAATATGGAAAAGGGAATTTCCTAAGGGATTGAATGATGTCAAATGAGGGGTTCACCTTCAAGTGTTAACTTGGAATTTTTTTTTTTGAAAACATGGTGTAGTATGCAAAATGAGCTAGAAAATGCCCTTGAAATGCAACTAAAATAGAATAGGAAAACAAAACATGAATAGTGTGCACTTGGAAACCTCCAAGAGACTAGAAAAAAATCTAAAACTTTGGAAATGTTGACTTTATGACTAATTGGGACTCATTAGCTAGCTTGGGTGAATAAGTCCCAGATCCAGATTTTTGTGCAAGAGCCTATTTTTGGAAAAAGGGTATCAAAATCTACAACTGGATCTGATAGATAGTAACAGTGGGACTCATTTTCCACTCTTGGTGAATCAATAATGTTTAAATTTTATATGATTTGAACACTTTGATCCACACTTCAACACTTGCCCTTCCTTTCTAGCTTGAATTCTAGATCCAAATCTATTAAAAAATCCTACAAAATAGAATTTGACTTGATTTGGTAATGGGGGGTTTTCCTTGGTCAAACCCCTAGTTTGGTAATTAAACCTTGATAAAGATAATCAAATATGCATGAAAACCCTAGCCTCAAGTGTGTCTTAGACTAGGAAATCTGAAACATGATGCAATCCCATTCTAAGATGAAAGAATATGATGCAAGAATGGAAATGATGAGATGAATGATTAACTTGTGATGATCTTCAATCACCCCAAATGAGTCCCAATGATTCTTGTACCTTACTTAGGCTAAATGTAGAGTGATAATGGCGGATGGAATTACTTAGGAAATAAGTCTTTAGGATTGGCTTGATGGTTAGTTGCATCTCCCCAACCTATAATCCATCATGATTCACCATAGTCATCTATGATCAACCCTTGACAATGCTAGATCTCAACTAAATCCCAAAGGTCAATATTCATTAAAAACCTGAATTAAATTGATGAATTCTCACTCAAACTGCAGTTTTATATTTACCTTCACAACTGTGCCTTATTTTTCAAATGCTCACTAATCTCAGAGCACTCCACGTGGCTTCCTCGCGAAGCTTTTCACTTTTCCTTTGCTTCTCTTTTTGGAAATCTCCGTTTACATGCCGCATGGCTCACTCTGGCAATTTTTCGAGTTGTGCCCACCTCATACTTTATTTTGCTCAGAGTGCTCCATGTGGCTCTCTCTCGAGGCTTTCTGTTGAGCACCTTTTGAACTTTCTGCTAGGCTTCGTCTAAGTGACACATGGTGATTTTGTTTTAGCGCTAGTTACCTTGGAAGTGCCACCGGACCTTTTGTACTCCCCTGCTATCGTGTTTCTTGCTATGGTGTTGCGTGTTCCCTCCTGCTGTTGCGTGGTTTTCCGTTATATGTCATGGCTTTGCTGGCATGTTTCTGACCAATCGATGTTTGTTGTGGTAGATCAAAATGATCTGGGTCATTGGTCACTATACGTGGTTTTCTTTCTATTAGGACATCTTCAGGTGGTGGGCAGGTCGATAAGTATGGTCATGTTTTCTTTTATTTGTTGTTGGTTAATTTTACAAACTCTCGAGCACTTGGAAGAAAGCCTTTGGTAATAGTTTTCTTTTAAATTCAAAGACTTCAGACTATGCCAAATGAATTTTTCCTCTTTGTCTTCAAGCATTTGTTAGAACTATTAGTTTGTGTTGTTATCTTCTTTTTGTATGAATGCCTGTTCTTCAGCTTCTGTAATCTTTCATAACTCAATGAATGTAGATCATGTTTCTTCGACTTGTTTGTGTTAGATAAGGTTATGCTTGATTATATTATGCAAATTAGAGGGTATTTTATGTGATGAATGCTTTTGAGGAAATATAACTTAACTAGCAGCATTTTAGTGGTTCGAGCCTTTGCATTTTGCATTGTGCTTGTTGAAATTCGTCTATGATCTTGGCGCATCACCTATAGTGTAGGTTTTTTGCATTCTCGCTATCTTTCTACTCCTTTTCTCCCCACTAAATGAATAGCTGGCTTCGATAAAATCCTGGAGGTCACTTAGCTAGTGCACAATGTCCCCCAATAGCTAAGTTTCCCATAAGACTGCTGCTACATACAAAATTCTACATCAACAGTTCTTTTTTTGGCACGCCCAATGGGACCGTGGACTAGCACGCTCGCCTGATCTTTATAAGTGTGTATGAGCCATCGACCTGTAACTAGGTCACAGACTATGAGAGTCCCTAGCCAACTTGTACTGCCTTTGGTTTCTATACACCCGAGAGGTCACTAAGGTAGCCCTTCACCTCCTCCATCTCCTCCTTCTCCGCCATCACCTAATCTACCTAATCCTATGGCTGCTAGAAATTATGTAGCCTGGGACTTTGGCAATCCATTAGTAGTGCATGTACCTCCTACAATATGGGCCCCCATCCTTATTTCCACTCTAAAAGCTATCCCTAAATATTCTGGGGATGAATCAAAGACACCAATGGAGCATCTGCAAGATGTAGAAGACATATGTCTGGTACATGGCGTATCGAATGAAAATGTAGCCCTCAAATTATTGGCCACCTCCTTCCGAGGAAAGGCATTAAACTGGTACAAAAATTTACAAGCTAGTACTATTGCTACTTGAGATCAGCTCGAAACCCCATTTTATGAGCATTTTTCAAACGCTAACGACAAATCTTCATTGTACCATCAACTGCAAAATATAAAGTGAGCCCCTCATGAAACTCTGCCTGATTTTAGTGCAAAGTTCCATTCAACCTAGCAGAGAGTGTTTGTGGGTAGCCGACCACCTCTAGATCTAGCATTCATGTTCTATCTAAAGTCGATCAATACTGATATCTCCATGATGTTACAAACTCTGGGCGGAGACACTCTTCCTAATGCTTATGCCTTGGCTGTCACTGCAGAAAATAATATGATTGCTGCATGAAAGTTAGCACCAAGACCCATCATGCCATTGCTTACCGAGTGCAATGCTACAGAGGCCGAAGTTCCTTCCACCAACGCGCCTATGACTCCTCCGCAATCTATGTATGTCTATCTCGAAAATGTTCTAAGCTAGGCCTTGACTGCGACCCCGATGGTAGCTCCTGTACCTAATCCCATGGCTACCGAGATGAATGAAATAAGGAGAAAAATGCGGACTATGGCTAATGAATTGACCACCTTAAAGTGGCAGCAATACAACTATCAAAACCCTGCATACCAAAATTACTAAGGCGGAAAACCTCCATACCAATCAAATTAATGGTAAGATAGGTCACATGGGAATACCTTGGCTCAGCCAAGTAACTAGAGGGTTCCGGTAACCCTATCTATGCAGACTGCTCATCCTAGTTCAAATAAGGAGCTAATGGTGGGACAAAACAATTTAGCCGAAGATGCCAATTCATGGTGTTTTCCTTGCAATGATGCACATATGCCGCGAAATTGTCCATGAGGAAATTTGCAACAACAAATCATAGATCAACGTAGCCAAGGCAACACATCCATTTCCAACAACCCACCATATGCCTCTCAACAAATGGAAAATGCAGTCCTCACCGCAAAAATGCAAGGGATGTCTATCCAACAAGAGTCAAACATTTTTCTGGACCAGGCTCTCTTTTCTTGGATGGAAGGAGAAGAGTCAGCATTTTCAAACGATATCCCTATAAATAAAGTACCCTGAGTGCAATCTGACTATAATACATGTTCTAAGCATAGATTCACTGAGGAGTTCATGGCCTTACCTACCAATGCTATATCACAACCGATGCCTAGCCCAACAGCAGGCCTATTGCTAATCCCACCATAGTCAGATACGGCTATTCCTAGCTCTCTGAATCCACTTCCTCTAAAGGAAAAGGCTCCTATAGTCACCCCTGCTATTGTCAAACAACCAGATGCACTGGCCGTCAAGCCTGTATTGGATGTCAAACTAAAGGAGAAAGCCACTACAACTGACCAGTCATGAGCGCAATTCAACGTTGTGGAACAACTGAAGAAGTCATCTGCCAATGCTTCTTTGTGGGACATCTTGGCTATTTCGGAGAAAAAGGTGCTGCTACAAAAGGTGTTGTCAGTAGAGGAGGATGCTAAGATTCCTACTCAATCTAACGAGGAGAACATATATAGGCCCAACTTGGATAGAGTGCTAACAATTCAACCAGAGGGGAAGCTCGAGTCTAGAAGGGAAAGTAAGCCTAAACCTAAGCCTTTCTTTCTAACATTGATTATTGGTGACAAGTTACTGCATAACTGTATGATCGACTCTAGTGCTAGCACCATTGTCATGCCAAAGCAAGTAGTTGATGCTTTGGGTTTAAGGTATGAGCCTCTGGGTAAAGGAGTCATGCAGCTTGATGGAAATAAGGTTGATACTGTCAGGATAATCAAGGGATTACCTATGACTTTGTTTGCCTACCCTACTATCATTGCAAATCAGGATACCATACTCATCGATATCCCTCCTCTATTCAGGCTTTGTTTGTCTCGCGAGTTCACTACAAATGTAGGAGGGTATCTGTGCTAGATTGGTCACACTTGATTATGAGGACTAAGCATGGGGCTAAGATGAAACTATTGTTGGAAACTCTGCATTCTGAACATGTTGTTGATGAAGCTCTACTAAATTTTGAAGCAACACATACTTCAATCACTCAGGAAGAAAGGATCAATGTGGAAGTTCTTGAAGAAGAGGAGGCTACTAGCTCCCAGATGGAAGATGAAGAAAATTTGTTAAAAGAATTCATTGATACAGACCTTATCGGGAATTACCATGTAACTGGTGTCAGAACCTATGTTATACATGGAGAAGGGCAGATCATGCCAAAAATTACTAAAGAATTTGAAGGTGAAGAGTCTTCGAAAATATGGACCTTATACTTTGATGGAGCCAAATGTAGAGTAGGAGTTGGAGCGGGGATTTGTTTTATATCCATGACCGATGATAAGACCTTGAGGTCCTACTACTTCCAGTTTGCATGTTCAAACAATGAATCTAAATATGAAGATCTCGTCAATGGTTTAAGCCTTGCGAAAAAAATAGGGGCCAAGAAGATAAGTGTCTTCGAGGATTTAGAGTTAGTGTGTAACTAAATCTGTGGGACTTTTGCTGCTAAAAACATTCGTATGCAGTCCTATTGACATAGAGTCTAGGATCTGATTGACAACTTTGAAGCATTCAATAACCAGGCTATTTCGAGAAAGATGAATTTTGAGGCCAATAAAATGGTGACTATTGGGGCTCAATTTGATCCGACCTCTGAATTATTGAGAAATAAGCATGCGGTGAGTGTAATCGTAAGACCTGCCATCCCTGATAACAATCAGGATTGGTAGGTGTTCGATAGTGATGCTCATATTAAATCATTGCTCCAGTCATCCAGAGATTTTTTCAATCAGTTACAACCGAAGATTGCAGAAGCTTATGGGGATCAGATTATCCAGTTGAAATCCAACAAGGTTTTGAGAGGCCTAGTTACTCTAGAGAGCCTGTTTGATTTTGATGATGCGACAAGAGACAAAAGGAAGCTGGTGGCTAACAAAGGTGATCACACCAAGTTTCATATCGGGGAAGACAAAAGGCTCAAGGTGGGAAAATAAGTCTCACAAAAGAATAAAGACAAACTAAGACCCTTCTGCAAGGAATACCTGAGTGCAGTAGCTTGGTCATATGACAATCTTAAGGGATATGATGCCAGAATCATCGAGCATACAATCAAATTTTCGGAAGGGGCAAAGCCAGTTTATCAAAAGCAAGGACCTATGAACCAAAAGATAGAATCCCTCATGTCATAGGAGTTAAATAAGTTGATCACATCCCGTATAGTGTTTCCAATAAAGCACAACACTTGGGTGTCAAACCTCATACCAGTCTGGAAGAAAAATGGGGATATACGCCTGTGCATAGACTTCCGAGATTTAAATAGAGCATCCTTAAAGGATCATTACCCCCTGCCTTCAATGAAGGTAATTCTGCAAACTGTTGCTAGCTCCGAATTTTTTTCAATGTTGGATGGTTTTTCGTGCTATAACCAGATTTGGGTAAAGGAAGAGGACCAATACAAAACAGCATTCACCACAAAGTGGGGAATGTATGCATATGCAAAAATGCCTTTTAGACTCTCAAACACCAGAGCTACCTTTCAGAGAGCTATGGACATTGTTTTTAAAGATTTGATCCATAAGATTATACTCATCTATCTAGATGACTTAACAGTATTCTCAAAATCTGTTGATGATCAGTTTGATCATTTGGAGCTTATTTTCTAGAAGTACCAAGAGTTTGGGATTCCTTTAAACCTGAAGAAGTGTGTATTCAGAGTTCCCCAAGGAAATTTATTAGGGTATGTTGTCTCCAAGGAAGGCATTGCCATTGATCCAGAAAGAGTGGATGCGATCCAAAAACTCTCATTACCTGTCAACAAAAAGGGTGTGCAGTCTTTCCTAGGTAAGGTCAATTTTATTAGCTGATTTATTGCAGATTTTGCATGTATTGTTTGACCTATTACCTTAATGCTCAAGAAGGATCAGATTTTCAAATGGATGATAGAAGCCATAAAAGCTTTCGAGCTTATAAAGGAAGCTATTTCTTTCGCCCCTGTGTTGGTTAACCTGAACCTATCAAAAGATTTTATTATGTATGTTTTTGGTGGTGGAAATAGTATTGCCATAGTGCTTATGTAGAAGGATGATGAAAATACAAGGGAGTCTTTCATTGCCTTTTACTCACGAACTTTAAAAGAGTATGAAGTAAAATATAACTTTGTAGAAAAGCAGGCCTTTTCCATTGTTAAGGGGCTTAAGAAGTTCCAACATTTGATATCATATAATAAGGTGATTGTTTGCGTACCGCATCCTAGTGTGCAAGAGTATATCATGGAGGGAGAAATCACTGAGAAGAGAGCTAATTGGATCACCAAGATCCTAGAATACGATATTGAAGTCAAACCTGTCAAGACTGTCAAGAGAAAAGGACTGTGCGAATATATCATTGAAAATAGTGGAACAGTGACAAAGCTTGGAGCTCCAGAGCCTGTGTTAATAAATGAAGAGAATTTTTAGAGCAACTAGCTTGACAACAGAATAAATTTTATGCAGATGGGAAGGTATCCGATTGATCTCCCATCTTTTAAAAGACATTTCTATCACCTACAAAATAGTAATTATGCTCTATGGGAGGGTGTCCTATTTAAAAAAAAATTTAACAGTATCTTGCTAAAATGTGTGAATGAGGAGCAAGCCATGAAGATTTTAGATCAATACCATAATAGCCCTGCTAGAGGACATTTTTCTGCAAGAACCACGACAATTAAAATTAGACGTGCTGGTTATTTTTGGCCAACAAATTTTAATGATGCATTTTCATTGATTAAGTCTTGCAAGGAATGTCAGTTTTATGCCAAAAAGAGATAGAATGCTACTATGCCTTTAAGGCATATAGTGGTAGAAGAACCTTTTGCTCAATGGGGTTTAGATTTCATTGGGATGATTAACCCTTTCTCTTTACCTAGACATAGATGGATATTAATAGCAACTGACTATTTTACTAGGTGGGTAGAAGCAGTGCCTTTAAAAAATGCAACAGAATTGGAGATTGTTAATTTCCTTGAAGAACTGGTGGCCAAATTCAGCCCACCTAAAACAATCATCTATGATAATGCTAAGGCTTTTCTTGGCTCAAAGATGAATTGGTTCGCACTAAAATATGGAGTGTTCCTGAAGACCTCCTCTAACTACTATTCCTAGGGAAATGGTCTCGCAGAGTCTACTAACAAAAACCTCATCAGGTTGATCAAAAAGATAGGCTTGGAACATCAAAAAGAGTGGCATAGGAACATTTAGACAGTGCTCTGGGTAGATTGAATTACACCCAAGTAGATATTAAAGACATCTCCTTATGAGATGGCATATGGGAAGGAGGCATTCCTACCTATCACCATGGAAATTCCTACCCTACAATTGCTTTAAGTCCCTAGAAATTGAACAAAATAGAGTAATGGAGGTGAGGTTTTCTAAGTTGCTCGAGGTACAAGAGAAAAAAGAGCATGCCCTGGAAATGATGACCAACCACCAATAGGTTGTAAAGAAATGGTTCGACAAAAGGGCTTCTGATCAAGGGTTATAATGCAGAGATTTTGTTCTCAAATTCAATGAGCATGGAGCAAAGCCCGGACAACACAAAAAATTTGACAGTCTCTGCGAAGGGCCGTTCAAAATTGCCTAGTGTAAACAGTTCAACTCTTTCGAGTTGGAGGATATGGAAGGTAATGCCTTGAGTATTCTAGTCAATGGAATACATCTTAAAAGATTTTATTAATTCTGCCTGCGCGAGGTTTTTGTACATTTGTATATATGTAATTATTCTTCCCTGCTTTAAGTTTTAAATCCTCTTAGTGCAAGAAATGAAATGAAATAGCAACAATGGTACATAAAAATAAAGGAAAATATTGTGAATGGGTTAAGTTTTCTGAAAAGGATATATATTATATTCATAAGAGTCAGAAATTTATAATAAATTTTGATCAGAGGCCTTGTATTAATATTTACATAAGCCCGCTATAGAGCGGAGCTGGAAGGATAGAAAATAAAAAATTGGGATCATTTTCATTCTCAAGTCAACTGTGGGAAGGACCAGCAATCATGGCAGCAAGCGGTGTGAGATTAGGAAACACCACTCTTTCAAAATCCTCATACCACTGAAGATTTTGGAATGGTTCAATGTAGTGCACATGCATGAGGAAGTAGCAGCCTACACAGAACTTAGTACGATGCTCCTCATAAGTTTCCAGCTCAAACTAGAATAAAAAGGCCTTGGCTGGAAAAATGCCTCCATGCAGTTGTTGCAGGCGAATGTTACGAACCGAGGGAATCCCACAATTAAATTGGGCCACACGCACAATCTGATCGAAGCCTCTGAGGTAGCGCCAAGGAAAGACCCGCTTTGTCAGCTTCAAAACCTTGCATTTGGAAATGCTAATGTCTAGCAACAAGGTGACAAAGTGTGAACAAATAATAGTATTCACCCGGTACTATTCTTCATAATCCACACAGTCTCTCCCCAGGACCCACTTGATTGACTTCACATACAATAGGTTCTTCACACCTGTCATGCGCTTTAAGCGCCTACACCTAATTTTTCAGAGAATGGCAGCCTAAGTCTTTTTGCAGACAAGCCTCACTGGCATTTCCATATTGTTTGCTTCGGGATGGGAAGTAACGCAATTACTAACAAAATAAGAGCTTACTAAGCTAGGAGGGCTTGAAAATTTTATAATTTTCAATGCTATGAAGGGGCCTTATTTATAGACTAGCTAAGGTTAGCGAACCAAGAGAATGATTATTATCGACTGAGCCCAAGTGTACTGCCAGACCTCATTTTTCCATGTTGCGGCATGTGAGGTGATGGGAAGGTGTAGGTACAGCTTGCAACTTTCTTGGTTGAGTTGCCACATCCATTTGAATATTGGCTAGGTGTCAATATAAAGCGTCGCCATCTCATCTGAATCAGGCAAAATCTTAGAAAAGGCTGTTGGGCAATGTGCCCTGTACGAACATTAAAAATAATTAATTGAAATAGCCTGTGAGGAGGTTCACAAAGTTGGATTAGTTCGTCTTTCAAGGAAAAATCAAGCTTTGTCACACACAAAAGACTGTCTATTAAATGCTCGAGCACTTTGGCTAGTTGGCGATCCTTTCGCACAAATAAAATCTTGTAACGCATAATAGAAACTTGGTATGAATGGCTGGCACGTACCCTTTTCAGCTTCTTTTCTTGAGGACCGAAAAGGTAGGTTATGGCATGCAGAGAACATATTTATTGCAAAAGGTTACCAATGATTAAGCAACTAAGGCATTCACAAGAGGAAAGAAATTTGCAGAAAAGCTAAGCCGTTAGCTAAGGTTTGCAGAAAAGTTCTTGTGAATATAAAAAATGGTCAAAATTATAGAAAACCCTTCACAGATCTTGGCTCCAATAAATCTAAGCGAGCAAATGAAGAATGCACCCCACGTGTAGCTTTACGACAAGGAGTCTTATGCCACTCCAAGCATACCTACGAAGCCTAGTTGGCCTTTCACTCACCCGGTGAACAAGAAGATATTGAACATGGTTCCTCACAGGGATCAAGTAGTGGTTGTGGAAGATTGGGATAATGTCTTTGAACCTGAGTTATCTCACAATCCTAAGAGCCTCAGAGAGGTTGCATGTGAAAAAATGAAGCATATGACATACCAATTTCACAAATGGCTATGGTTCTGTGAGCTCGCACAGTACATGGTTCCTTTGGTACACCCTTGCCCAGAATTTGTGGCAGCATGCGCGACACATTTTGACCCAGACACAGGGGTAATCAGCATCAAGGATTTTAGGGTAGTCATTAGCCTTGAGGCTATTCAAGATATGCTATGCATCCTGCTTCCCTTGAGCCGTGAGGTTGAGATTTTTGAAGGGGAAAGAATGCAGCAAAAGTGGGGAGAGCTCTAGTCAAGGCCACATTTTTATCATTCCGAGATCAATCAGCCAACGATTAGTTCAACACTGCCCAAATTCACTTTCAATTTGAAGGTTCTGAAGGGTGGGTCTTCATCTATCACTTCTATGCTGGCGCTGGTGTGTGGCTTACACTCGGACAAGAGCGTTTTTCAATTTCAAATGTGCCTTACCTTTATGTTGAAAAGGAATCGCAAGGATCCACTCCTAGACTTTGCAAGAGTTGTTAGTGATGGAATCTAGCAGCAATTATAGGAATTTGGGTTTGGCTCTAAGTTCAGGTATTCATCTTTCCTGGCTTACTTGATTTTGCACAAGAACTTGGATTACTTTTCGACATCCATGTTCCTTTCTGTTTTTTATGAGGGTGGCTTAAGCAAGCCAATTTTGACATGGACCCCTATTGTGTCAAAAAAAATTGATTACTATGCATTTTCGGATTCATTCATAGCCTCGACTATAAGGGATTTGGACAAAGTTGGCATAGATATGACTAAATGCATATCACCCTGACAGAGGTCCTAGTTGGGGAAGCTAACTCTGCCTTGTAACTAGTTCTTTGGTGTGAATTTCACCATGCTCCGCATGCCAGGTTTCATTCAGGAGCCTTTCTGACTTCCCCATTTTCTTTCTGATAGTGTGTTGGACCTGGAGGTAATGAGGCAGCTATGTACCCTTGACAATGATTACTGGGGGGAAAACACTTAACCTCCTATTTGCTGCTGCCAATCATGTTTGGTTTCATGTCGCTGATTAAAAAGAGGACCTCGAAGATTGATACCTCAGCGATTCTACTTTAAAAGTTTGGTCACCTCGAGTTGGTATTAATAGATAATTCCTGGAATTACAACCCTAAGAATAATTTATCGGGAGTCAGCATCAAGATCCCGCATTCGCCTTGGCCATTCTGGGACCTCCGGAGGAATGCCGAGGAGGGAAATTTAAGTAGATATGTTGGTCTTGAGTATTTGCCTACAGTGGATGGTTGACCGCCATGGCTTAATTTTTATCACATCGTGGGGAGGGTCAACCCATAGCTGAAGATCAACCCCTCTCTGGTCACCCAACTGAGTAAGTTCGGTTGGGCACTCGAGAAGATGCAAGCCTTTTGTAAATACTGACAGGAGATTCTGATAGCTGGCAAGCTTTATGACGAAGTAGCTGTTGATGAAAGATTTGATGACATCTGGGAAATAGAACATCCAGATGTTGAAAGGTCTCTGAACCGCTCAACATCCATGCAACAATATAGAAGAGAGGAGGCTACCACATAATCTGAGGAGGAAGTAACTCAAAATCCACCTGCCATTGTGGGGAGACCAATTCCTAAGAAGGATACTAGTAAGCAGCCTGTACAGGAGGAAGAGCCACATGCACAAACATCAGAGCTAGATGCCTCTTCTAAATTAACATGGAGGTGGGAAAGGACTACCAGTGGTAAGAGACGAGTCATTCTTGACCTTGATTTTTCAGAGAAGTGACAACAAACTAGAGCATCTAGTGCGGAGGAGGAACAGTTGATGAAGGAAGCAGTTGACACATCTACGGCTCTTCTTGAGCCTCAAGTAACTTTTCCTCCCTCTTCTCTCTCATCTATGTCTCTAGTCCCTCCTTTGTCTACCCCTACTTTTTCATCTGCACCAGTTCTCTCCACCACTAGATTTGCCGAGCATTCCAGTCTCGCCCCTCCTAGTTTCCCACCTTTATCCTTCAATTTCCATATCTTTCTCGGAATGCAATTTGGTGTAAGTTTTGGGCTCATGGGCCAACAATTTTTATCTCCAAGGCCCAACCCTATGGCTAGTGCATCTCCAGTCTTCCCTTACACTTCACTATCATCCCCTCTAAACAACCAATTCATCCTGCCATTCTCCCCAGCTATTATAACATGACCCAACAAGACTTTTGATGTGTCGGATACGCTATCTTTCCCGTTGGCCATCCCTTAGGAGTATCCTTTTGTTCGTGGACTGGGTATTCTGGCCCAAGAATATTTTTCGTAGGTTGATGCGAATAAAAGCATCTGCACCAACCAGATCAACAAAAGAAGACAGAAAGAAGAAACCAGGCAGGTGGAGCCCCACTTGCAAACCATATTCAATGAAAGCTAGGATTCCTTGATGTTTGCAAAGATCACTCCTAATGTGATCAAGGTAGTAGGTGAAATGCTGCCAAGTGATTATTCTATGAATGCTATTGGGTTAGACTTGCAATAGGCCCAACTGTGGGATAAAGTTGAGCTAATGGAAGAGACCCAAAAAATAGTAACCACTGATTTTCTCAAGCTTAGCCGGTAGGCGAAGAAGAAGGATGATCAAATAGCGGAGCTCAAAAGCAGGGTCGACATCTGGGTTAACAAGTTTAAAGCCTAGGAGAATGAGATAGGTCACCTGGAGAAGGAGAGGAGTGCCTTCAAAATAAAGATCAAGGAACTATAGGATTTGGGCACAAGGATCATTCCAACTCTCTAGTAGGAGGTCGAGTAGGGCCAAGCAAAAGAGAAAGAACTCTGTTCTGAGTCTAACTTGCTAACTAAGGGAATGAAAGAGCTCTGGCAGAGCACCACTGCCGAAATTACTGAAGTGAATGCCAACCTAGAGGTGGAAATTCAAAAGACTAAGTGGGCTGAATTGACCCTAGCAAAAAAGGAAAATGAAGTTTTCACTCTGAAGGACCAGCTGACACCGCTGGACAGAAGCTTGTCTGAGGTAAAGGCGAGTTTGAGTAGCAGAGAAGCATAATTGGCTACCCTAAAGACCCAACCCCTTGCACCCCAGATGAGCTTGTTGGAAATTGTCAAAGAGTTGCATGCATCATACTGGGACAAGGTGAAGGCTTTATGCCTTACTCTGCAACCCACCTTAAAGTTTATGGTGCAAGCGGCTAGCTTCTATGGAACAGTGAGTGAATCAATACAACAGGTTTAGGAGTTAACTTCTAACAAGGTTCCAGAGGCTAGAATTTTATTGGGTAAGTTGTATACTGCTTCAGATGAAGCATTGAGTGGCATGGGCATCAATGACCGAATGACAACATCTTTGGGAACGAGTAGCCTCATCTTCATGCATGAGGCCATTCAACAGGTAGCGGATTGTAGAGCTCGATTAAACCAAGTTACCAGCAACATGCAGGCGAAGTTTTCCCGCTTGACTCAGAGAGGCCTCCCTTCGCCTTTCATTGTGGACCAGGTAGTAGTAGGTGTGGAACATATTGTTGCGATGATCAAAGAGAAGAAGAAGGACCTTTCTATCTTCCAGACCTTTGATAAATCTCTGACTGTCGAAGAAATTGAGGGAATCATGCATCAGCTGGCATAGCTTTTCTTTTAATTGGAATTGGAAACAAAAGTATCAAGCGAATTGCCCTTCAAGGCAATTATTGATCTCGGGCTAGCTCACGAGCATCTGCGAGCTCTCTCTACACCGTCGAAAAAAGTATGGACCAATCTGTAGGCCACCCTCTCGAGCTTGTGAGCATTTTTTATGCTAAACCAAAGTTTTTGGAGTTCTCCATTCCACGACCGAAATGCCCCTATGAGTTGCCGAATTGTTCAAGAAAAACTGCCAAAGCCTTTGCAGTTTTATATTTACCTTCACAACTATGCCTTATTTTTCAAATGCTCACTAACCTCGGAGTGCTCCATGTGGCTTCCTCACGAAGCTTTTCACTTTTCCTTCACTTCGCTTTTCGGCAATCTCCATTTGTGTGTCGCGTGGCTCACTCTGGCTATTTTCTGAGTTGTGCCCGCCTCATACTTTATTTTGCTTGAAGCGCTCCATGTGGCTCTCTCTTGAGGCTTTTTGCTGGACACCTTTTCAAATTTTTGTTGGGCTCCATTTGAGTGACATGTGGTGATTTTTTTTCGGCACCAGTTACCTTGGAAGTGCCACCGGACCTTTTGTACTCCCCTGCTACCACGTTTCTTGCTATGGTGTCGCGTGCTCCCTCCTACTGTTGTGTGGTTTTCCGCTATACATCATGGCTTTGTTGGCATGTTGCTGATCGGTCGATGTTTGTTGTGGCGGCTCAAAATGATCTAGTTCATTGGTCACTGCACATGGTTTTCTTTCTATTGGGGCATCTTCAAGCGGTGGGTTGGTTGATAAGTATGGTCTTGTTTTCTTTTATTTGTTGTTGGTTAAGTTTACAAACTCCCAAGTACTTGGAAGAAAGCCTTTGGTAATAGTTTTCTTTTAAATTCAAAGACTTTGGACTGTGCCAAATGAATATAGCCTCTCTGTCTTCAAGCATTTGTTAGAACTATTAGTCTGTGTTGTTATCTTATTTTCATATGATTGCCTGTTCTTCATCTTCTATAGTCTTTCATAACTCAATGAATGCAGATCATGTTTCTTCGACTCCTTTGTGTTAGATAAAGTTATGCGTGATTGTATTATGAAAATTAGAGGGTATTTTATGTGATGAATGATTTTGAAGAAATATAACTTAACTAGCAGCATTTTAGTGGTTCGAGCCTTTGCATTTTACATTTTGCTCTATTGAAATTCATCTATGATCTTGGTGCATCGCCTATAGTGTAGGTCTTTTGCATTCTTGCTATCTTTCTACCCCTTTTCTACCCACTAAACAAAGAGACGGCTTCGATAAAATCCTGGAGGTCACTTAGCTAGCGCACAATGTCCCCCAATAGTTAAGTTTCCCATAAGGCTGTTGCTACATGCAAAATTCTGCGTCAACAGGACTCATTCGCCACTCTTGGTGAATGGGTCCCACCTAAGGAAACTCATTCTCGCAAGGTGGAAAATGAGTCCCAACTTAAGTTTTTGAGGTGGGGTTTTAGATTTTTTGGGATTTTGATAGATTTTATATGATTTTTGAGTGGAATGGGCCTCAGAATCTTAAATAATGGGACCTAGGGGCCTATAAATGATGATTTTAAAGGGTAATTAGTTAAAGGGTTCCAAAATAGGTCCAAATTAAGTGTGAAATTTCCTCTTTTTCAAGAGTGAGTGATTTTCTACACTACACCCCTGCCAAGTATGACCTAAAAATATTCACAACCTTTACCAATGCATAAGTTTGTTTATCTTCTATGTCATATTTAAGCTCTGCAACATGGAGTAATTTACTGAAAATGGCAACTCGCTTCTCAAAACCCTCATCCTTCTTTTGTAATAATACAATAACTATTGTTTTAATGGAAGCAAATAAAATTAATTGAAATGGTTTAGAGAAGTCTGGATACTTCAATACTAGACCTTCCTTTATAGCCTCTTTAATGCTTTTAAAGGCCTTAACTTTCTGTTCATTCCATGTTACAGTCTCCCCCTTTCTTCAACATTCTAGAGATAGGTCTAGTAATTTCAAAAGAATTAGTGACAAACCTTCTCAAAAAAATTACTTTCCAAAAGCATGATTGGATTTCTTTAATAGTCTTGTGATGTTGTATCCTATGTGTATACACCTAAAATTGGTCTGAAGAATCTAATTAATTAAATAAAAATTATTTGATTAACTATCCTAATTTCCTCTATATTAAATAAATAGAAATATTTAATTATATAGTTCACATTTAAATTATTCTAAATTCCTCTATTATTTCATCTTAATTAAATAAACAAAATTAAATACTTTGTTTAATTTAATTATTAATTTCCCCTCCTTTATTCTATCGCATCTATTTAAATTAATTAAATAAAGGTTAAACACTTTATTGATTAATTATCATATTCTTCTACTTTAATTTAATAAACAATCTCCATAGTTTGTTTTATTAAATTATTTATCCCTCTTTTGCTAATTTAAATAAATCAAAAATATTTAAATTAAGGTATAAATCAATTTCCTCTATTTCCTCAAAATCAAATTAGATATCATATGTCTAATTTATGTCAAATTTATGTCTAAATTTAATTGATTCAATCTTCACGGGAAGATTTGGAGATAAATTGGAGACAAATTTGAATCAATCTCTCAATCCTCTTCCATTAATTCTTCCTATCCTCTTGCCTGATATTTTCATGGGTAGGGACAATTCCCAAAATCTTCTCAATCTCTTCCATCTCTCACGATTCAATCCTCCAGATTGAATCTAGGCCTCTATTTGTTACACCTGTACAATGTTGCTACCGAAAAATCTATAAATACTTCATTCTACATGAAAAGGGTCCAGAGAATCCCAAGTTTATGCAATCTTACTCTGTAGGAAATAAAGCATCAAGCATCAAGAAATCAAGCAATCAAGCAATATATTTCATATCACGGTTGTACACTGTAGCTTCATTCATCAGTTTTCATGTCAATTCATATTACAATAGTTTCTTTTATCATTTAAATATTATCATATAGCATCATGTCATTGCATTCAACATCATTCCATTCTTTAGATTGCCATTTTAGCAATCATAGTGTTTTACTAAATAGGAGAGCATTGTAGCTTAATAAATCTTTAAATATAGGAAACAATGAGATGCTTTCAGTAGATTCTTTCTTAAGATTAGTTTATTCATTAAATCTTTGATACAATGTTTCATTAAGAAGTGTATTTACTGTTTGCTTATTCACACTTACAACTTGGTGCCCACCATGGGGCATAACCCCATATTTTTATGATTTTTCTTGGAAAAGTGTCATACAGGTTTCTCACGTGTTCATTTTAGCACGATTGAGATTTTTTTCCAAGCTTCTGAGGTCCTTTTTAGTGCTTTTGTATCCAAAGTAGCACTTACATACTTTGTTTTAGCGCTTCTGAGGTCTATTTTAGCACTTTTGTATCCAAAGTAGTGCTTACAAACTCTATTTTAGTGATTTTGAGGTTTGTTTTAGCACTTTTGTATCCAAAGTAGCACTTACAAACTCTGTTTTAACACTTTTGAGGTCTGTTTTAGCTCTTCTATATCCATAGTAGCACTTACAGACTCTGTTTTAGTGCTTCTTTATCCAAAATAGCACTTATAGACTCTATTTAGTGCTTATGAGGTCTATTTTAGTGCTTATGTGAAATAGTGCTTCTGCAAAATAGCGCTTTTGTAGTCTGTTTTAGTGTTTTGACCATCAACCTTAAAATAGCCATATCTTGGTCATACAGAAGTCTTTTTTGAGGCTTTGCTTTTTTTAATGAGGTATAATTTCATAAGCTATGCAATGGTGTAGGTATTTCTCACTTTTTATTAAATTAAAATTTTAAATTTTACATTTAAAGTCAAATCACATTGTAACTTGGTCTAAGTTTTAGGGTTTTTATGCTTAATCATTCATCTAACCCTTATATCTTCTTATTTCTTGATCTCATCTAACATTTTGAGCATTTATTGCAGGTTTTAAGAGGAATACAGAGCATTGAATTGAAAAAAGTAAAAAAAAAGGCATTTGATATCCATTGTAATAGTATTTTCAAACACTCATGAGAAAATAACCCATCATATGTTATTTTTAATTCATTCTTTAGGACCAAATAACATTATTTTGGGCTTAAAATTAACCATCTGCACAAGCTTTTTCAAATTTGGTTAAAAAGAACCAATCCTAGGGTAGTCATTTGGATTAAAATGAACCAATCCTAGGATAGTCACTTGGTTTAAAATTTAGAAATCTTAGGGTAGCCATTTGGTTTTAAATTTATCAATCCTATGATAGACATCACAAATTTTTCTATATCAGTTAAAATTAACATCATGACTTTTGTGAAGCAAAATCTTCACCTGGAATAGAAAATTGTTTCTTTGTCTTTTAAAATCAAACATTGCTTACTATGCTTGTGTGGTGAATAGGCTTATGCTCTCCCCTTAACTGGGTGAACAAAATTCCAGAATCATCTTTTGATTTCATCCAATTCACGCTTTATTAAAACCTTTAGAAGGCCTATCATAGTGGGAAAAAGTACTCACCCACCCTACGGGAATGACCTAAGTGGGAACACCTAAAGCCAAGAATTCCAACCCACTATAATCAAAAGTGAGTTGTTGATGAAAGTCCAACCTGACGAAAGTGTGCAAGATAACCATCACTAAAATATTTGTTCTAAATATTAGGAGGTCTCCTGAGGGACTTTATCATTTGTCACTTCAAATGTAAACCCTATCTACGACCATAGGGTTGATTCTAGCCGAGTCAGTAACCAGACATTGTAATACTCACACTACAAGGGGATGGAAGAATCTACCCCCAAGACACTCACCATATAATTTCCAAGGATTGTTTGCTCAAGGTATTGAGAAATCTAACCTTGAGTATGCACCTGGAAATGACAAAAAAATGGGCGCCCTCTAAGGGGTGACATGTCTGTGTGAGTCAACATAATTTTTACATGTGGGTTGTGTTGATGGTGTCTTATGCACAACAACAACTCAGATAGAATATGATATCCCATCTCTCTTGAAAGGTAAATCTCTATGGGAAAAGAGATAACCCCAAGGTCTCTAATGTCAGGTCTTGAAAATGTAACAAAACAACTTAGTGATAAATGTGAAAATGCTGGTAATCACAAAGGGACCATACTACAAGCAAATATTGGACTTTGAATTTATCATATCTAAATAATGAATTGATACATGGAATCCTCAATCGAACCCAGATAATAAAGAAAATAGAAAAAGATGAAATTTTTAGAGATAATTCTAAGACTACTTCTAACCCTAAGATTGGCAATGCCAAAAGATAAGATGCTCAAAATGGACCGATCTCTCATAAACTACTTTCTATTTGATCCAGATAGATCTGCAATTTCACATAAATAGTGCAATCTTCTAGGGTATTTAAACATTCATTCAAAAGAATCCTATTGCAATTGGAAATGAACAAACCCTCATAATTGAACTAAGCACAATTTTAAGTCCATGCTAACTTTACAAAGTAGCTAAGAATCAGCTAACTGCAAAAAGTATGGACTAGAGATCGCTGCAAACATTCCAAAAATTAAACCCTAAGCATCACCAAACTATTCAACCATGAACTTAAGCAATTTGAAAGATAGAACAACAAGAACCATGCCAGATGAAACTCAACACAAGAGAGATACCAAATAACAATATCCTTTCATATATTAGGTCATCCAAAAATGGCAACAATTCCAACCTTCTATTACAATACTTGCTTGAAAGTAAACCCTAGCTCGCTCAAATATGAAATCTTTATTCTATATCTATATGCCTAAGATGTATCATTTTTTTCTATCCATTTGCTTAGTCAATGTTCCAGAACTACTATTCTCTAGTTTGAATTCATCTAAGGGGTCTTGCAACATAAAGAATTGTTCATCCTTTGTAGTTGAGGCAGCCAACACATAATTCCCCATGCTAACTTCAAATACCAACACCTCATTTAAAATATTCTGGTATTGAATGATTACATACTTCATTCGAGGCTCTTTTTCAATTCGGATATGATTTGGAACACCTTTCCATGGTAGCCACATGTGAGAATGGTCTATAGATGTATACACATTCAATGCCTTAGTGAAATCTCTACCTAAAATCAAACCATAAGTATCAGGAATGTTAGAAACCTGGGTATTGATCACTTGCTGGACCCTAGGATTTGATGCAAGCTACATGG
Source organism: Sequoiadendron giganteum (assembly GCA_007115665.2). Lineage (NCBI taxonomy): Eukaryota > Viridiplantae > Streptophyta > Pinopsida > Cupressales > Cupressaceae > Sequoiadendron > Sequoiadendron giganteum. The sequence goes on from CM021103.1 coordinate 224,238,404, forward strand.
GGATCATGTTCAATTCTCCAACTACACTTACCTTTGTTTTGTCTAATTGAGTAACCTTATTTTAAGAGGCTATAGGGGTGATACCCAATGCTTTGCAAATAGAAAAAGGAATAACATTTGTAGATCTCCTGAGTCTAGAAGGAAATTATGCAGATTCTTTCCAAAGATGTGAATAGAAATCAAGAAATGAGGTGTTTCCATCTTGCCTTGAAACAAACTCAACTGAGTGTCAGCTTGTACAACTTGACCCTTATCTTTATCTCTCCCTTTGTCTATGGGTGGGACCTGACCTCCAGGTGTCTATGAACTAGAAGACTTGGTAATAGCCTCATTGGCAGTTACCCCCTATGGTACTATATTCGAACTAAACGACCCAAAAAATGCATTCCTAATAGCAGGAACTCTTAATAGCTCAAAAGTAGAAAGACTTACCTTTACTTTCTTAAATTCCTTAGTCACATATTTGCTCAATTGCTCCACATTCATATCAGCATGGGTTTCATGTAGCCACTGGCATGTCTATCCTTTGAAATTTCAACATTATTTCCCTTCGACAAGTACTATGTTGGTACATGAGGATAAGGTGGATTATTACTAGCTTGTGGATCTGGTGGAGTAGTAATTTTTTTGGGAAGGATAGAAGTAGTGAAAGGACCTCCACCCTGTGGACTCCTGTTAGGTCTATTTCTCAAATCATATTTCTTTGTTGGTTGTTGAAACATTTGAACTTCTTCAATACTAACTTCATCCTCATCTAAGGGGCCATTATCATTCTCATTTTCCTCACTAAACAACTGGAAAATCTCATCTTCATTCAACACCTACTCTGCCTCATCCTCTTGATCACTGGATTCTTTTTTTGGTTCATTTTTCTCACCTTTCAGGAATGGTGCATGAGTGAGTACCAGTACTAGAGAATCATAGGGATTTGAGGGCACAATCTCCTGACTACTGGAATTGTTCTCAACTTTAGATTGAAAAAATGCAAGCAACAATCTAAAATTCAACACAATCTAGCTCAGAGTGTTGGCTTGTCTTATGGAGTCTCCACCAACTAGACAAATCTACTTTTGCCAAGTATACACCATTTGTAGGCTTGTCCTAAGTAGAAGGTTGATCCAATGGGGTAGGAATCCTTCCATTATTAGGTGTAGTATTCCATGACCTATTCTGCCTAGGAGGCTGCCCTCTATCAAAATCCTTGTCCACCTTGTTGATTTCTATCAAAACTCTAACCAAAGCCTTGTCTTCTATCAAAATTATGGCCAGATCCTTGTCCTCTATCATAATTTTGATCTCTATCAAAATAATGCCCTCTCTCAAAGTTCTTGTTCTCCCTACCATAGTTAGATTGTAGGTTCTTCTGAGTAGCCTGAAGCTAGCTATTTTAATTTCTTAAATAAGTCACCTTTGTATTAACCTTTTCACCTATTCAGGCAACTCATCCAACCTTTCCTTATCTAGGCCATTAGGTGGTGCAAAATTCCAACTTCTAGAAGGGTATCCAAGTATGCTTCCAAAACCAAAAGCCCGATTCAAAACTTTTGAATTCTACAAATATGTAGGAAAACCAGCTTGTTGTTGATGAAGGGGTTGATTAGCTCTTTTCTAAGGATAGGAGGTCATAGGTTGAGCTTTATTTAACGGAGGACTTGGATGAAGGACCAAAGGAAGTGAGGGTATTGGATTCACTAGGAGAGCATGACTAGTCAAATCCTAATTGAGGGATTGAACTTGGCCAGGGTGAGCAGTAGGTCCCAAGGATTGTAGAGGTCTTGATAAATGTTGCCTCAAATTTGTGCTGACCTTCACAGCTCCTACATATGTAGTGAGCAGAGTATTTGGAGGATTAGTCCTTTGCTTAAGGAAGGTGGTTGTAAGGCTATCCAAGGCCTCAAGGTAAACTAATTGGGCAGTTTTTTCATTTCCAACATAAGGTGTCTAGAGTTTGGTATATGCTCGATGGAACCTATCATTGAATGATCCTATGGGATCATTAATCTCTCTTTTCACCCTAGTAAATTATAGGTATAACTCATTAGCACTGATGGGAATCTTAAACTTTTGCAGAAATGTAGTTTCTAATTCAGTCCAATTATGGATGGAAGCAGTAGGTAAGTGATTATACCAATAAAAGGTTGCTTCCCCAAGGGAATAAGGGAAAATCCTGCATGCAACATCCTCATGGTTAATCCCTCTATCCCTCAAACAAGTTTGTAAAATCCTAATATGCTCTTCTACTATTCTATTGGGATCATGAGTATGAAACTTAGAGAAAAAATGCTTAGGGTTCTTGGGCATGACATTGTAATTATTAAAGATTAATGTGATGGATTGTTGGCAAGGAAGGCCACTGGTGGGGGTGGGGGTGGTAATGGATGATTTATGACCAGTTGTGGCTATGGAATAGGAATTCCTTCAAATTTAGATGAGGATGGGGATGATGGAGATGATGGAAGTGGGTGAGTGGCTAATGATTCTTCCCCTCTTCTCATCCTTCTTGACCTAGTAGGGGCTTGTAATTCTTGAAATCATTCTTCTCCTGGAGTAGATCTATTTCTTCTTCTGAGCCTCTTAGGAGAGATGGCATTTAGAAAATGCTCCAACTTGCTTATTCTAGGCCCTCCTTCTAGCACCAATCTGTTGATGGTGTTTTCTGCACACCAACAACTCAAACATAATATGATATCCTATCTCTCTTAAAAGGTAAATCTTTATGGGAAAAGAGATAACCCCAAGGTCTCTAATGTCAGGTCTTGACAATGCAAACAAAAAACTCAGTGATAAATGTGAAAATGTTGGTAATCACAAAGGGACCTTACTACAAGAAAATACCAGACTTTGAATTTATCATATCTAAATAATGAATTAATACTTGGAATCCTAAATCGAACCCATATAATAAAGAAAATAGAAAAATATGAAAGTTTTAGAGATAATTATAAGACTACTCCTAACCCTAAGATTGACAATGCCAAAAGATAAGATGCTCAAAATGGACCGATCTCTCATTAACTACTTTTTGTTTGATCCAGATAGATCTGCAATTTCACATAAATAGTGCAATCTTCTAAGGTATTTAAAGATTTTCAAATAAAAAACATTCATTCAAAAAATTCCTATTGCAATTGGAAATGAAAAAACCCTCATAATTGAACTAAGCACAATTTTAAGTCCAGGATAACTTTACAAAGTAGCTAACAATCAGCTAACTGCAAAAATTATGGACTAGAGATCATTGCAAACACTCCAAACATGAAACCATAAGCATCACCAAACTATTTAACCATGAGCTTAAGCAATTTGAAAGATAGAACAACAAGAACCATGCTAGATGAAACTCAACACAAGAGAGAAACCAAATAACAATATCCTTTCTTATATTAGTTCATCCAAAAATGGCAATAATTCCAGCCTTTTGCTATGATACTTTATTGAAAGTAAACCCTAGCTCACTCAAATATGAAATCTCTACTCTATATCTCTATGCTGATCATGTATCATTTTTTTATATCCATCCCTTAAAAATGAGGCAACATGCCCAATTTATAGGGAATCCCTAAGATAGGCCAGCTCAATATAAGAGTTTCACAATAAAAGTGCCACACAAGAGGTCAGCCTCAAAAGATATTCAAATATAACATGAAATGTGTAATTTGTACCAATTTCATCCAAGTTGGCCTGGGGTCTCAAAAAGGTCAGCCCAATGCATGTTGATAATGAGAAGCACAAAATTTCATGTAGCCCTATATAACTACTTTCTGTCCTTGTCTTTAGCTCGATCCTCTTCACCATGCATGACTAACAACACTCTATCCAATTCAGCAATAGCTGGTACAGGAAAAACCCTAACTCTTCTTTCAAAAGACTTAATGTCATCTCTTGCCTGCCTTACTGTACCATCCCAATCAATGCTATAAGTTAAATACCTGTCAATAATTGCAATGTAGGTTGTAGCATCATCTAGCTAATGTTTAGTGACTGGACCCTCACTAACTGGAGAATAGATATCTCTCCACCATTTCCTAAGTTGCTCCAGATTAAGATGCTTTGGATCAAACTTCTTTCTCCTTGTCACAATTTCAAAGAATGAGATACACTTATCATGAATGCTAATCAAAGTATCCTCAATCTGCCTCCCTTGTTTGTGAATCTTCTTCAAGGCCCTTTGCCTCATCTGTAGGATCTCGAACCATTCCTAAGGATCATAAACCCTTGGGAAAGAAAGAATCCCACTCTTCACTAGTTTATCCTTAGTAAACTCCATGATTTTTTTTGTTTTCTATAATACGAGATCAGTGATCTCTTTGTCTTGGGCTAGCATAGTTTTCAACTAGTCTACTAACCTAATGTCATCCCCTATAGTTGAAAAGATATCCTTGATGGCACCATCTCCTTTGGTTTGAACTCTCTACAACCAACCAACTGTGGCATGCGTAGTGCCTTTCATTTTCTCAAGCTCAAAGATTGTTTCCTAAGGCAAGAAACCTACAGTAGAGGAGGAAGAGCCAATATACTACAAGGGTTTCATTAATTCCTGCAAGTACTTCTTCAATTTCTCATTTTCTCCTTCTAGCTCATGCCTAGTTTGTACCTCTTTCTTCAACCTTCCCACAATTACAACACTGGAGCCCTGATACTCCTCAATGTCCTGCTCCATAGAAGCATGCCCTAAGTCAATAGTCTACATATGATAATCTTTTGCAGTCATATTATCTCTATCTTTATCTAGAGTAGGGGTAGTAGTGTGAGGCACTCTGTCACCTGACCCATCCCTCTCAATCTTGGACACAACCCTATCTTGCTTCTTGGTTTTTCCTTTTCCAATGTTGGCAATTAGGTCCTCCCAATTGGGAGGAGTGTCCTCCACTATTACTAGTTTACTCTTTAATTCTTTATCTATCCAACCTAGAATAGTAGACTTGGTTTGCACTATATCTTTCTTATCTTGCTCCTACTGATCATTAGGTGTATCTTTCTCAACACTTGGCATTCTAGGGATCTCCCTTACTGGGTCCTCCTTGTTCAAAAACTACTCCTTTGCAATAACCTATGCTAGTGAAATGATCTTAGTTGGTATCTCCTCTTGTTGAGGGTATATGTTCGATTTCTCTTCTGTAGGTCAATCTACATAGGCCACTAAGAGAGCCTGGATCACCTTATCAATCTCTTCTTTTGCATTCTAGAGGTCTCCTTCCTAGAAACCTTCTTCACCCAAGCCCTTAGTATCTTCATCCTTTCTTGGTTCTTCCTACACATTGCTAGTATCTTGACAAAGGGGAACACTCTCCTGTACAATAATAGGAGCAATCACAAGAACATCTTCCTTTGTTGTAGCATCCATCAAGGAAGGATTCATTGACCTCCTCATATATACCTATGTTCTCTCCCTTGAACTTTCTACCTCTACCACAGGTGGCTCAACTTCCTTACCAATCTTAGGAACCTCCTCCTATTTCTGTGATAGCCTCACAAGTTTTCTTCTCGTTGTCAAGGGAGCAGTAATATCCACCTCCTCCTTTTCTTCCTTATCCTTTTCAGCTTCTCTCCTTGAAACATGCCTCCTCTTCTTGGAAATAGGTCTTCTTTGTTTACTCACTTCTATTGCATTCTTAGTTTGAACATCCCTAACTTGAATTTTGAAGGGAGAGTCCACCTTTGTCTTACCCTTAGGATCCTATTCGTGCAATTCCTCAGAGGCAGGGTGAGACTCCAAGTCTCCCATAAAATCATAAGTGCACTGGATACCTTCAATCTCTAATTCCATCATTTTGTGCTTCAACCACATTTTGGTATACTTGATCACAGGAGTCATGATTTGATCCAACTCTATTTTCTCCTCTTCCAACCAATCAATCTCTCCAACTGGTTTTTCTTTCACAACCTTAAAGATGTGACACTGAATCAAATTTCCATCCTCTTCCACTTGGTCAGGGATGTCCTTTATGTTGTACAACCTTACCAAGTACAATGGTAGCCTAGATAATTTCTTCTTCCTTACATCAACTTCATCACCAAGGTTAGCCCAATAATCTTTGATATTGTCCTTATGGTTGTACTCCCTACTGGCCTTCTTTTGTGCCTTGCCATTGATATCAAACCTTGCTCTCTTAGAATGAAAAGAGAGACCAAAAGTACTCATCTCCTCCTCAAAAGCATGAGAAAACTAGATTGAAGGACATACCTCATTCATTCCTATCTTCAAGGGAAAATCATTCCCAAACCCCATTTTGTGCTTGTCTCCTTTCACAATTATGTCAAAGTCACAAATCTTCCTAGTGACCTCCAGCAATATAATATGATTAGTTGGGCACCTTGGGAGTCTGTAGGGATCCCTTTGACAACCATCAATCCTAAAGTAGGATAAATTAGGGAATTGGATGAACCATGCCCCATACCTCCTTATCAATTCCTTGGCCTTGTTAGAAATCCTCACATGCTCTACACCCTATAGCAACTTGGTAATATACATTGTGAAAGATTCATTTGCTCTTCTATAGCTTCCTCCTACCAGGTGCATCTATGGATACACCTCATATATTGCATCTTGTCCAAACATACCCTTAGTTCTCAACCCCTTATATGGGTGAAATCTTGCCAATGCATACACTACGTAAGAAGTCATGGTGAAGGTCTTAGTTTGTAAGACATTACACATCTACTCATGGACTGCTGCACTTATAGTACTTGCCCAGTGGTAATCTATACCTTGCTCCATCTGAGCAAAGACATTGAACATCCAGCTCTCAAACACCCCTACACTCTTCAACCCTACAAGTCTGCTGAGAAGAGTGATAACATTATAATACTCCCTACTAAACTTGAGCTTGAATAGATTTTTTGGCCATTTAGAGAAATGAGACATGGGATTTTCCAACCAAGAGTTGATCACCTACTGAGATTTAACCACATTCTCTTCATAGTACTTCTTAGCACCATCTATATCAAAAGCCACCACATGTGACTTGTCAGGCATATCAAAAGTCCTAGTAATGGACACAAGATCAAATCTTGCCACAATCCTTCCCTGGAGACCAATTATCCTTTGTGTCCCTCTATCATAGTTCCTGGCACACTCAAGAAACTCATAGCACCGCACCATGGAGGGAAAACCTTCTACATGCAATCCAGATTCCACAGTTCTCCTGGCTAGCAAAGGAAGGCTCTGTGCTGCCATTTCAGCTTTGAACTCCTCATTATCCCACATACCCACATTGGTATTAGTGATCCCTGACCAAATAGAAGTTAGCTTGCTCTTAGAAATCTTTCTCTTTATATCCATTTTTACCTTTTCTGCATCAGAGATAGCAAAAGTCTTTGTACTTGGATCCATTGCATTTCCCTTTCCATGCCCAACAACATCTTGTCCTAATCCTGCCTGCAAACAATTGAAGACAACCAAAATGAGATCCAAAAGAAGCAACTAGTACCAGAAATCCATATCTCAAAGTTCAATATTTAGCTTTCTTTGTGGAATCTAGACTAGAGAGGAATTCTAGGGAAATCTAGAGCAGGAAGAATCCAATGAAACAAGCATACAAACTCCTTAATATCATTTCAATCAATCAATGTCATAAAGGAATAACTTAAAAATACTTAGCATAAGATCATTTGATCATCTACATGTATTATCAACAAGCAGATTCCTCATATAATCATCAGATTCATCATTTCCACAATACTTCAGAAGAATCTGCCAGAGACGAAAATTCCCAAAAATAGCAACAGTTTTAATCAATCTAGGAAAATCCCATCAGCACGGATTTTAGCGAAAGTAAGATTTACCATGAAAGCATGAATTCGACAGAATGACCCAACCATGGACACTGGGAAAATATGGAGGAAGAGGATTTACGTGAGGCAGAAAAAAGTCTAGTTTAAATAGCAAAATATGAAGAACAAAGGAAAGATAGGAAGAATCAAGGAAATCCAACAAAGGCAGAATTCTGCGAAGGCAACGAAAATGTGAATGCCTATGCTTTCCTCGTTCTCACCCAAAATAGACCAAAACAGACATAGACCATGAGCTTGCAACCCAATAATGATTTAACCTACATCTCCAATGGATCAATCATGAATTTAAAACTCACCCCTCAACAATTCGAGAGGGATTGGCTATGCCCTAGGTCAGGAACCCTAAAACCTCAACCATGGAAATATGGAAAATCCCAAGTATAGCTTGCTTGTAAATGAAGATAGGAAGTTTGTGACAAATGTAAGCAAGCCCCAGAAATAGCAATGAAAGACCAGCCCAATAAATATTCAAAACATACACCCGAACGGACCAGCAAAACATGAAAACCCCAAAACATCCAGACATGGCGCACATACACAAGAAAGAATGAAATAATGAATGACATGAAAGAATATGAAGCAAGGAAATCCAAGACCAAAAAAGGAAGAGAGAACATCTACATACCATGAGAGTAAAAAGAACTGTAATCGGTGATGCTAACAAATAACCTTCAAACATGAGCAAAATATAAACAATGCTCACGAAATTAAAATGCAGCACTCGAAATAACTCTGAAACACATGATCTAGCAACACACCTCAAGCTCCAGCACTCCAAACTCAAATGGAAAATTACCTTCCAAAATTCAATATATCATTGCCCCAAAAGTCATGCAATCGCCATTAATGCGATCGACAAGACAACCAAGACCAAAATCCAGAAATCCAATAGAGCAATAGACTTTGGAGAAATCTAGACACAATAGATTTCCCTAGATTTTGGAAGAAAGGCAACCACCAAAATCCAGAAATCCAATAGAGCAATAGACTTTGGAGAAATCTAGACACAATAGATTTCCCTAGATTTTGGAAGAAAGGCAACCACTTCCAAACTCTGAAGGAAAACCAGGAAAATCCAGCCAGGGAGGATTTTCTCGGAAATAGTGAAAAGCCTGAAATGTACCTAAAACTTAAGGTTTTCAATAAAATTCAATAAATGGGCCACTCCAACCAGTAGGATGAACATCAAAGCACGATCCCAAGCAAGAAAAAAACCCAAAAAAGAAAGGCCAAGACACCAAAAAATTAAAAATGAGGGTCCCTACTTTCAATGGGGCGTGTGTGCAAAAACTGCACAACGGGTTGTTGAGTATAAAGATGACCGTTTTGACCTTTAAGAGCAAGTCTTCTACAAGTGAATTATTTATCAAAAACTAGTGGAAATCAAGAAGGATCATGTTTGATTCTTAAACATACACTTGTTGTTTAGATTCTACGACTTCAAAAATAAATATTGTTTTACAAATGATCGCTTTGTTTTCAAAACATTAATTCAAATATGAACATCATGAAAAAAATAAAAAAAACAAGAAAATAGAAAACTATTGGAAACCCCTGTCAGACAGTTAACATCAAAATTTGGATTTTTATCAGAACATAAACATTCCTAAATCAAAACAGATCTTAAACCTCCATAAATTGGATTTTGCAATTGAATTTGTTCAAATCAAACTGAGATCTACCATCCAAAAGTGTCTCAATAAAACATACTTGATTAGTAAGTTAAGTTTCAAGATCAATCATCCTAAATCAAAGAAGCTAAAATGTATAATCAAACTTATCAACTTAGTCTAATCAATAGAATCTATCATTCTATTTAACTTGAGTTAATATCCTTGACACTATACCAAGCTAAGATCAAAAGTTTATTTAAAATAATAACGTTTGTATGTCCATTTTAACAAGGTCACGAAGACTAAAAATCCAAAGAACAAAAAATTGAAACTCAAACCACCATGGCCGAAATAGATGAGGATCAATTGAATGCTTTAGCTCATAAAATGAAAAACCTTCAACAACAAATTCGGGATATGCAAAGGGAAACAAGCACTGAGAAATATTTGTTGCCAAACATTTGTTCTTATTCCTCTAAGAAAAATCTCGACATGACACCCTCTCCACTAAAAACTACATCATCCAAGTTCAATGTTGTTGAATTTCTACAAAAATTCAATAAACCCAAATCTCATTCCTCAAACACAGACGATATTGAGCAATCCTATCATTTCATGCATTTATCTCCATCCACCATAAGCCAATATAAACCTCAAGATTCTTTCACTCAAGTTAACAGTTCCATCCAATCATCCTCTTCTATCATATCTTCAACATCAAATGATTCATGTCAATCTCTCAATCCAAATCATGCTAGCATAGACTGCCCTACACATCAAGATCAAAATATTCTTTCCACTCCATCCAATGATATCAAAATTACACAAATTCTTCCAATGTTTGATCAAGATCCCAAATCTCAAGAATCTTATGATGATCCCCTCTCACTTTTCATCCAAAATAATTCCCTTCCATTTCAAAAGACAAGTATCCTTCCAAGTTCCTATTCCATATCGTCTCATTAATCCATATCATCTCATGATTCTATTACATCACAAGAGCATGATAGTTCTTCCATCCTATCTAATGATGTCTTAGCAATTGATGATCAAGACATGCTTTCTACAAAATCTCATGATTCCCTTCCTCATCAAGATTAAGATATATTTCCATTCAAGGATACCCTTTCATCCCATGAAGATGTTTATCCTTCTCATGATCAAGATATGACTTTCATACCACTTCATAATCATTTTCCAAGTCAAGATCAAAACACCGCATCAACCCCATGTCAAGAGCCTATCATAGCTATTCAAGCTATCCATGAACCTCACACCTATAAATTAGGATCCTCTGCCTTTATCCATTCTGGTTGACATCCAATACCTATCCTATCATCCATATCATATCCTCCCCAAAATGGACTCACTTCTTGTTACATAAATAATACATATCCCATTGGTAAAAAAATGTGTCAAAGTATGAATTACAAAGGAAAAGGATTAGGCCTTCATGAAAAAGGAATCCTAGAACCCATTTTTGTACAAAAAAATCCATATCACCATTGCCTTGGTTATACACCTAAGTGTCCTAGTTCATCAAACCTACCATCTATCTTAGGTCCTCATCCTATTTCTCCAAACATACCATCTATCCTAGGTCCTCATCCTAGTCCATCAAACCTTCCCTCTATCCTCAGTCCATATCCTATTTCTCAAGAACAAAAAAGGCACACATCCTTGATGCCCTTTCAAAATTCTACCCACATTAACTCATCCATAATACCTCCAGATCATTCATCTCAATCCACTCCTCCCATTTCTCTTTGAAGATATTTGTGTGCCCAATATCAAAAGATTCTATATTCAAATCCAAATGTATCAAAGGATCAACATGTCTCCTCAAAGAGACATGCAAAAATAAAATAAAAATTGATCCAAAATCAAAAGAAATTTTCAAAATGCCACAAAGGCTCATCAAAGCAAAAATGAAAATTTAAAAGACCACAAAGGTCCATAAATAAAAAAGAAAAATGTCAAAGGCCACAAAGGCCCATCAAAACAAAAAGGAAATTTTCAAAGACCACAAAGGTCCATAAATAAAAAACCAAAAATGTCAAAGGCCACAAAGGCCCACAAAGAAAAAACCAAGGTCAAAAGTTATGTGGATTCCTAAAATTCTCATAGAAGCAATAAAATCTAAATTGGAATGCAAATTTGCTAATCCAAAAGCTTCCTCCAATTCTCCATCTAATAACCTATCACCTTCCAAATCCCTTTTTTCCACCACCCCTCAAGGTGTGTGGCAATGTTGATCTTGCCATCCTTTTCATATATCCACCATTAGGCCTTCCAACCTCCTATCCATTATCCAACATTCATCCCCCATCATTCTCCTTTAATCCAAACCTTTGCATAAGTCCTTAGATTCATCTATCATATCTGCCAAAATTTAGGTGTCTATTTCCCATTTCCATGGTTTATTAGAGGGATATTTGGTTTTGAAACTTGATTCTTAAGTCCTTCCTCCATTTCCCTATCATCCATATCCTATCTTCCATATTCCTCTTACACTCTACACTTAGGGACAAGTTTCATCCATCTTATCATTCATGGTCATTATCCTTTATATTCTCATTCCTTACATTTCCACCTTTGATCTTGACAAGGTTAAGGATCTTATTGAACATCATATATCTTATGTTATACACTTTATCCATATCTTCCATTACATATCTTTCATCTTATCCATATTCCATCATTCTTACTAAATACATCCTTTCTTCCTTTCATTGGTCTTAATGAGGGATAGGGGAAAAATACTTGGGCCTTATGTCTGTATCTTATCAAATTGATCTTGATCATCCCATTCAATATTTTTATCCTTTCTCTCTTCCATTCCATATCTCCTAGCTTATCAAAATCCATGTCACCATGTCCCTTTTCAACCTTGAATCTTATCATGAAAATCATATTTAAGCCTAGCTACAAAACATTTTCCAATCCTCAGATCTTTTGTCAATCAATAATCAACAATCATAAATCTTATTATCATTATGTCTTATGGAATCAATCAACCATTATCATCTTTTGATAAGATATTTGTTGCTTGTGTGACATGTTTTGCAGTGAATCTTTCATATTGATCTATCATTTATCCATGGTTGCATTACCCCTATTGTGGGGCATCTTGTTCCTTCAATCAGTCATATCATCTCATTTCATCTTAAAATATCTTGAAAAATACAAAAACATCTTAAAATATGAAAAAGGTGCAATAAAATATCAAGTACATATCATTGCAATGTGGTCATGTCTCAACCTAGCTTGGGGGAAAAATCTTGACCTCACTAGGGGCAATAACACATGAAGCTTAACAAAATAGACAAACATCAAGGAAACAAACACAACAAAAACAATGATCTAAACACAACCCAACATGAGACATCAGTCACCATTGAAAACACATCAAACATCCATGTCATATCAAAATCCAAAAACAAGTCAAAAATCACTCAAATAGTCAAAAACAAAGTCATCCAGTCAAGCTACGTGATCTCTACGTATATAACGTAGGCAAGGCTAATCTTTCATCAACCCCCAAGGCCCCCAGGATAGGTCATTAGGTTAGGTTCGGTCCAAAATCTTCAAAAATAACAAAAGCATCATAAAATCGGGATGGATGATCAAATATGACTAATGATTGAAATACTTTAAGCAAAGGTTGGATATGTTGTACTTTGAGCATTATTATCATTTCTTTGGAGCAACTCGATGATGTATTGAACTAGAGAAGCTAGGAAGAAGAATGGTACTTTTCATTGTCTACTATTTGTGAATTAATCATAATTACTATGTGAATTGTCATGGGACATGCTCTTCAAATGTATCACTGATGGCATTCAGAATTCACATAGGAAAGTGATTGATTCTTGTTTTCTTATGCAAGAAATGCTCAGGTCATCTCAGTTTAATTTAACCTATATGCTTGTGTTCACTTGCAATATCAAAAATCATGAAAGTAGTACTCAATTCATCATTGGTCTAACATATACCATTGATTCTTGTACTCAGTTTCAACATTTTAAAAGCTCAATGATGATAAAAAGCACAATAAATGGACTGTTAAGATGCCAATGCTTGCATATGTAGATTTACATGGTTAAAGTAGATTGCATCCATGTATTAGTTTTGCATCTCCATTATGGATTTTCCACATCGACTGATGATATCTTAATCTACTTGCACCAAATGTGCAATTATGTCCCATGTATTTCGGAAGAACTCTAAAATCTTCCTATAATCATAACATATCATAAATCGGCAATATTATCAATCAATTAGCCTATCACTCAATCTATCATTGGTCCTTTCCTATCATGAGTTCAATCATCAATCTATCATTGATCCTCGCCTATCATGAGGTCAATCATCAATCTATCATTGATCCTCGCCTATCATGAGGTCAATCATTCAATCTATCAATGAACATCGCCTATCATGAGGTCAATCAATCAATCAATCATTGAATCTCACCTATCATGAGATCAATAATCTTCTAATCTATCAGGATCATCAATCAATATCGAGTCAAAGACTGACATGATCAAAAATCATCAAACATAAGGAGGCATAATACAAATTCATCTAGGGCCAAACTTTCTATATTTTATATCAAGAGATAAATTATTTCACCCACAAATCTTCATCAAATCATCATGAAATCATAAATTCCAAAAAAAATAAAAAAATCAAAATTTATCTCTCGAGGGGGCATATTATCATCAATCACCTGAAAATCAATGTTTGGGGCATGTCTCGGGCATATTGAAAATTTTTTGTCGATACTGGTAGTAGCAGAATTTTTTTTCTTTGAAACAATGTGTAAACACATCACTTCAAAGAGGGGCAAAATGTATACACCTAAAATTGCTCTGGAGAATCTGATTAACTAAATACAACTTATTTGATTAGGTATCCTAATTTCCTCTACTATTAAATAAATAGAATTATTTTTTTATATAGTTCACATTTAAATTATTCTAAATTCTTCTACTATTTCATCTTAATTAAATAAACAAAATTAAATACTTTGTTTAATTTAATTATTAATTTCCCCTAATTTATTCTATCACATCTATTTAAATTAATTAAATAAAGGTTAAACACTTTGTTGATTAATTATCATATTCTTCTATTTTAATTTAATAAAAAAACTCCATAGTTTGTTTTATTAAATTATTTATCCCTCTTTCACTAATTTAAATATATCTAAAATATTTAAATTAAGTAATAAATCAATTTACTCTATTTCCTTAAAATCAAATTAGATATCATATATCTAATTTATGTCTAAATTTAATTGATTCAATCTTCATGGGAAGATTTAGAGACAAATTGGAGAGAAATTCGAATCAATCTCTCAATCCTCTTCCATTAATTATTCCTATCCTCTTTCCTAGTGTTTTCATGGGTAGGGACAATTCCCAAAATCTTCTCAATCTCCTCCATCTCTCACCATTCAATCCTCCAGATTGAATCCAGGGCTATGTTTGATGCCCTTATGCAAAGATCCTGCCAGAAAATCTATAAATACAACTTCATTCTACAAGAAAAGGATCCAAAATATCCCAATTTTATGCAATCTTACTCTATAGGAAAGCATCAAGCATCAAGCAAGCATCAAGAAATCATAGTATTAGAGCATTTTGGAATCATAATCATGGCTGCACACTATAGCTTCATTCATCAGTTTTCATGTCAATATAGATTACAGTAGCTTCTTTTTATCAATTAGATCATTATCAAGCATCATGTCATTGCATTCAATATCATTATTTTCTTTAGATTGTCATTTTAATAGTCATAGTGTTTTAGTAAATCTGAGAGCACTGTAGCTTAATAAATCTTTAAAGATAGGAAAAAATGAGATGCTTTCAATAGATTCTTTCTTTAGATTAGTTTATTCATTAAATCTTTGATACAATGTTTCATTAATAAGTGTATTTACTATTTACTTATTCACACTTACACTATGTATATTTGCAACTCATTCAAGATCTATCCAGATACCTTTTGAAACTATATTCTATAAAAATTTGCCATCAATTGCACCAGAGACATATCTTAGGATTTAAAGAAATCACATACTCCAAATCTCTAGTGAATGTAGTGATCATATTCCTTTTTAGAGTATGATGTTAGGTCATCTTGGTATACTACCATAAATTTTTTAATAAAGTCTAAAAAGGCTACATCCATAGCCCTCTTAAAAGTGACACCTACATTTTCCAAGCCAAAAGGAATTATCACATATACATATGTGTCCAATGGAGTTGTAAAAGTAGTCTTATACTGCTCAAAATCTTTTAAATTCACCTAGTTGTATCTAGAAAGGAAATCCATCATAGATAATAGATCAAAACTTATTACCTTTTGCGAAATTTCCTCTATGTTAGGTAATGGGTAATTATCCTTTAATGAAGACACATTCAAGCTCCTAAATTCAACACAAATCCTAATGTATCCATTCTTTTTTTTTAATAGCAACATATTGGAATCTTAATTAGAATGCCTAATAAGCTTGATCATACCTACATCTCTGAGTTTCATTAGCTCATGTTACATATTTGGTGCCAATGTTGGATTTATAGGTCTTTGTCTTTATCTAAATGAATTAACATAAGGACTCAATGGAATATCATGTTGAAAAAATATTATTTGTATGCTTTAAGGTCATTATATGACCATGCAAAGACATTTTTTCATATTTCCTCAAAAGAGAAAAAAACATTTCCCTAATCTTTGGGTTGAGATTCTTTGCGATGTACTCTTTATTTGGTGTACATTCAATTCCTAGATTGATATCTTCTAGATCATGTTCATGGGAGGGTCTAGGATTTGTCTTACACTTATCAAAATTATCAAATACTCTTTCTAAAGCCACTAGACCCATGGGAATTTTGTTTATCTTCAACTAAATTATCTCATTCCAAAAAAATATCTCTTTCCCATCTACAACTTCAATAAATCCTTGGAAATAAATATCCTGGCTATGGTACTAGTTTATAAAATATTGAAATCTTACTAAATCATCATCATCATAATTGAAGACCTGTCAGTTGTGCATATTATCAAGGACTAATGGCCTTGTTGAACCTCAAATTTTTAGATTCCAACAAATGTAATATCATTAGTTTGAAATATAATTCTAGTCAATAAATCAGCCATTGTAGTCTTACCTCTATCTATCCAGTGAATGGAGAAGGTGATAGAACTTCAAATTTCTCTCTTTGTGTTCCATTTTATCTTGCCTTATGTTTCTGGTCATTTGTAGTATTTGGGAAATGCCTAAGGTTGGGGTTTTACTTTTTTCTTTATGAAAAACCCTAGTGTTTTATCATACGCCTTGGGTGGGATCTATTTGGCTATTACTTTTTGAGGAGGGTTTTAGAATGACTTATGCCCCATCGCTTTGTCTAAGTCGAGCCCCTTTTTGATTTATTGTTTTATTTCCTTCACTTCAATTTATTACTTCCTAAGTCTAGGTTGGCCCTGTGGTCTTATGTTTAAAAAAAAACAAGCCATTTTTTTTCGTCGGCCTAGTGATGTCCCCTCGAACCTTTTAATAAATGTTTTATATTTTATAGGGGACAAAATTGCATGATCATGGATCAACCATCATTTGATCTCAGCCATTCTGCGCCATCCTGTGATGACCCCACCATAGGGTCTTGACTGACTACGATATCACAGGCGAGTGCCACATGTCTCATTTAGTGAAGCCAAAGAGATAATAAAAATGTTTTAATACATTATGTAGTGGGTTACTAAAGTGGTTATGCGATGCACGTGATTCAAATCAATGAAGATGTTATAATCTTGATGGGAAATATGCTATATGGTTAATTACAACATTGATGACTATGTTGAATGAACAAGATTGTTGATGGTTGAAATCTATGGTTGCCTGCCATCGTGTGATCAAAATTTGTGAGATCTTTATTGATCATGATATCACGGGCGAGCACCACATGGATTTCCTTGGTGAAACATAATATGGTGGGCCCTTAGTGTCGTGATGGAGATTGTGTCAACTTGTTTTGAAGGTTGTCGTTCGATGATCTAACAAAAGTAAAGGATCAACGATTGGTATTTTAATTTGCATCAAATGAAATTGGAGCCATTGGCACGACATGAAAGTAAGATTTAATCATGGACAAGATATCTAATGACATGATTTGACCTACATAAAATGACTATTTTCCTACCCTAGTGTCTCACAAATCATTCAAACATATTTGTGAAGAAATTTCAAAGGAAAGGATGAAGTTACAAGTTGTCACAACAACGATTTGGATTTAGGCAAAGCACAAAGCCGTGAGTTATTTTTTATACCTCCTAGTTATTTTGATTGGGAACTTAGGGAAAATTGTGGTGTTCTTTTCAGCGGGCTTATTGATAATTGTTTTTTAGGGCTATAGGTTAGTTGAATTGTGGTAAATTACAGGGTTCTATTATGTAATTTTGTATTCTTTTTTAGCCTTAGTTGTGTGAAGTTTGAAATATCAAGGAAGCCCTAGTTTACCTAAGATGGCACCGTCAAAGCAGCATTCTGGCCAGCTTGATTATTTACACAAAAAATTATATGATGACTTCCTGGATCAATTTCCATCATCAACTAATGATAGGAAGAAGGGTTTGGTCTTGATGCATGGAAGAACCCTAGGGGAGGGATTAGTTTATAAATGTTCCAATATTGGCAATGCTAGGGTTCCCATCCAAGGTCTAGAGATGTTTAGGTTGTGGTATGGATAGAGGAATTTTACCCATCCTTTCTTGAATGGTTGGAGGTATGATATGGGGAAGCTGGTGGTCCCAAATGTATTCCCTAACGTGGATTTTCTTAGGGAAATAGTTGCATGATATGACCCTATTATACAAGTAATAAGAGATAATGATGAAGGGATTTTGCTGAGCATAAACAAAGAAGAATTTCAACTAGTTTTTGATTTGAGTGAGTCTAGTACTTTCATGGTTCCTATTAATATTGAGGAGATCAAACAGGAGTATGGGAAGTTAAAGTCACTTTTCAGAGTTAAGTTACTTCCACCTCATTTGGATAGGGTAGGAGGTTCAAAGTTTTATATCAGCCCTAGTGACCAAGAGTCTTTTAGATTAAATTATTTTGCAAATCACTTCTTGGCCACTTTTTACTCATTATATAAGATTCTAGGTTTTAACCCTAATACGGTGATGCCAATTGCTTACATCTTTATGGAGGTGCAAATACAACACCCTAATTTCTTAGTAATCTATGATTTTGCTTCCTATTTGGCCAAAAAGTTACATGAGGGGCTATTAAAGTTGCAGAGAAAGGATGCAAGCACTCCATTCTTTTGGTATTCCATGTTGATGTACATGTTCTTGTACACAAATGTTGATTTCTTCTCTAAGAAGATGGAGTTAAGAAAAATAGTTAATGGAGAAAGATTACTAGTGCAGGCATGGACTATAGACCTATCTTATAATAGGGAGAGTTCCAATTTTGTGTAGTTGATAACTGTTTTGCTTCTAGATTCAAGGCTCAATTGATGGTAAATGTACCTAGAATCCTTAAAGAGCTACATGATTTCATCAGACTCAGGGGGAGGAAGCCAAAATTGAGGGTTTTTCACAACTGGGGTGACATTATCCCATACCCAATCAGTAATTTTTGGAGGCTGTATGGTTTCAAAGGAAACCAACATATCCTACCATACAATGTGCCACCAAGAGTAGGATTTTTAGAATTTATGTGGCTGATTGGTTGTATCCATGAGGACAACCTTACTGGAAAATGTAACGGAAATTTTTCCTTGACTTTACTGTGGTGTCAGATTTTGTGTTTTCAAAAGGAGGTTGGGTCCACTTTGGGAATTGTTTTGATGATTACCATTTGAGGTGTGGTCCCAAGTGGCAACATGATCCTGAAGGCTTCTTTACCCTTTTCAGACAATGAATAAAGGGTGGTAAGTTTGTGCATGAGTTCAACTTTCCTGAAAACTTGATTTGAAATGATTTGATTTGAATAAGCAGGAGTTGAGCAAAGAGAAATGGATAGCTTATGACAAGCTATTGGCCATTGTGCACAAAATGGATCCTAAATATGATCCATTGATGGAGTTTAGTCCATTTCACATGAAAATTGATTTTTTGATGGATAACTTCAAGGAAACCATGGGAATTTTAATTGAAAAAAAAAGATAAACTTGGAATTGGATCTAGGTATATAGGAGCGAGAGGCTAGGCCTATTGAAATGAGGCCAACATACCAACCTACAGATAAGTGGCCTATCTATAAAAGAAAGATAAATGAAAGAAGTGATGAGAAAGGGGAGGATAAAAAGGGAAAACAAATTGTGAAAGCACCAGCATAGTCAGGTCCAAGGCTCAAGACACCTGGGGCAATCAATATCATTGAATTGGAATCATCACCTAAAGATATCCCTTCACCACCACCATCAAAGCCAAGCCATAAGAGGCAAAGGATTGAGAAAGTACAATAGGATCTAATGGATGAAATTGTTGTCATAGACTAGGATATGTAGGTTGGTATGCCTTCTCCCCCCACGCGAGATGAGTTGGTCTTGGCTGATTTAGATATGAAAGGGAAGCATGTACAAGGTGCAAGGATGGAGGAATGTAAGGCCTTTTTGGATGATGATGCATTTGTCAAGACTCTAGTTTTCTTGCAATTAGTATGGAGAATGAAACTAGAGGAGTATCATGACACATGAAAGAAGAGAAGAGAAATGAGACTGGATAGGTCATATCAAGATAATGACATTCAAGTGAAAGCTGAGTTAATGGAAGAATTTAAGAGTATCACCCCTGAGGAGAGGATAAAATTAGTAACTCAGGCTGGTGTATTGATTTTTCTTGAGTGGGAAATAGCTGATGTAGTAGCTTTTAATGCTATTTTAAAGTCCAAGCACCCCCTGTAGGATTTTGTAGAAGAGGTCAAGGTAGTGTTGCAAGATTTTTCCTTCAGCAAAGAATATGAGACCTTAGAAATTTGGTCTTTGGCTCCTCAAGGTAGAAAGCCAAATTTCACTAACATTAACCCAAACCTAAGGGGAGGGTTAATAATAAACAGAGCCTTAGAGACCTCAATCACAAAGGCTACTAACTTGACTATGAATGTGGCCAAATTAGCCCAAAAGATTGTTGAAAGGGAAGAGGCTAACAAGAAAAGCCTAATGGAGAAGTATAATTTCATAATTGGAGAAGACAGTAAGGTGCAACAAAGGAATGTTGAGCTATAGACTGAGGTGGATAGGTTAAAATATAGGGAGATTGGGGAGACATCAAGTGCTCCAGGGATTATGACATTGCCTTCTACATTAGGATCAATGCCTCCTACTTGTCCTATTATTTCTACACTAGGGTCTCCCAACCAAGCTCCTTCACTGAGTCCTACATTAGAGCCAATTAAGGAAGAATTAAAATGCTCTATTGATCCCACAAAGAAGAAACTAATGCATAAGATTATAGAGCTAGAGGAAGCCTTCAAGGTAAGTGAGAAGGGAGCACTTGTGAAGCAGGGGGAAATTGTTAATTCAGTTTTGAGACATTTGAATGAGAAGGTTGATGACAGATTTCCATCAATGTATTCTTTATATTATTTATTATTGGATGCAATAAAGAACATTAATAGGGATCAGGAGGTAGTATTAGCATTAATGGAAAATTGGATCCCTAGGTCCAATGATTTAGATATAATGTACAAAGCCTCAAGGTTTGATACAAATAATAGGCCCCAATAATTAAGGCCTACTCAAGTGTTAGTCAAGTCATTTCAAGGTTTTCAGGCCTGACCAGATGAATTGAGTAGGAAGATCAGAGAAATGGTAAAGAATCTTGATGATTGGAGTGACACATTGTTACCTGACATAATTGATGAGTAGGGGAGTATTAGGTCATTCCAACAGTGGCAGGATAGAGAAAATGAGGTCATTAATGCACAAATTAAATTGATTTGTGATGAATCAGATTATGACTTGTTGGTGAGCTGTATGGACAAGATTATTAGTACTAGCTCAGTTTTGGAATCATTTGAGAGAGAAGCAAATCAGGTGATGGTTAAGTACACACCTTAAAATGATAAGGTGAATGAGGTAGTTATTTTTTATTGGCCAGCGGATGAAGAATACCAGAGATGCGTAATTGTATATTTAATTGAGGAGGAGTAAAATAGAGTTGGCTACTGGTGGTTAACAACTCAGTTGTTGTAGTTACAATAGTTTCTGGCTTCTTTTTTTGTGGTAGTCTTGGTACAGGATTCTTGAAGTTGTGTTGATGCATCAACCATTCTCAGCAGGAAGAATAAACAAGAAGATTCCTTGGGGATCAGCTGTTGTAACATTTTTTTGAAATATCACATGGTGGTCCAAATGACTGATGGCATGTGTACTTTTGGTCCAATGCTTTTTTTCTCCATCATTTTCTATAAGAAGGATTTCAAGGCCAGAAGTATGGGTTACAAAGCTAGATAATTTTGGTCGAGTCTAGGTAAAGTTGCAAAACAACTGTAAAGCTTGATGGTTTTAGTAAAAAATGCAATTTAGGTTTTGAGTCATTCTATAGTAGGTTTTGAACTCATGGGAATTTTATTTTTTATGAGAGTACTAGCAATTGAATTGAAATGATTTATTTCTAACTCATGTCTCTCTGTTGTATAAGAATATCAGAATTTTGAATAAAATGGTCAAGGGTTGTTTCATTCATCTCACTGTTGTGGTGTGTATGATTCTTATTTTAGCTTTATTCAAAGAATTAATTAAAATACTTGAAAGGGATTATAGGTGGATATGTTTTGTATAAGGATTTGATAAGTAGTATTGGGTTAGAATACATATTGGTGATATTGTAAGGAAATATTATCAGAGATCTTACATGTTATGTGTTAAATTTGTCATAAACCCTTCTATGCTTATGAATTTGACTCCTCCAATGGTATATGACACTGATCTAGGTTGTACTTGTTTGTGAGGTTCAATATTTGTTTGTCTTTACTTAGAGCTTGCTACAAATTGAAAACCAATGACTATCTTATACTGTGAAATGTTGTTGTAGTTATCTCATGCTCCAAATAGTTGATATTATTGATGAACAACCTATTCTATTTGGTATTATCCTGTTATGTTGAGCTATTAAATGAGATTATCTATTGTTGTTAATTTTGTTTATAATATTGGTGCAGAGGTTGTAAACACATTAAAGGATCGCCCTCTTGGGTCTTGTAGAGCCCAAAGTGTAAGAGGTTTATTAAAATCCTCATCATTTGGTCTAGATCCTTCGAGTTGCCCTTGATTGGAATTGGCAAGTCCATAGGTAGATTAGAAGATCAACCTGGATATAATAAAAACAACCAACAAAATGGTGACTCTACTAGGGATGTTAATCTAAATATTTCTTGCCAGTGTGTCAATTGTCCATTTTACATAGAGTTTTCATAGTATTTCTATGATTTGAAGGTCGAGCTTGTGGTTTTGTGTTTCATTTTCCATTTCTTCTCTTGTTCAAAGTTTTGAGTTATTTAGTGAAGTATTTTTTTACATTGTCAGTACAAGGTTCCAAAGATCTTTTAAATTCCACCAAGTGTCTCTAGATAGTTGGTATTCCTAAGATAATTGGGTTGCGACTCTGAAGTCTCTACACCAATGTGCATCTTATTTAAATATTTAATATAAATTTAAGGATCTTTGGACAAGCATGTAGAATGAAGAACACCAAATTGTTCATGAAGAATCATCTGGAACAAAAACTGGAGGGTGAACTTCCTAAAATGAAGGACTGGATAAAGAAAAAAAAAGAATCTAGCAATTTTTCCCCCGTGTCATAGAACCCTGTACACCAAGGTAGAAGTAAGCCTTTGCATCCTATCCCTAAAACTCTTGAACAAATGTTTAGACATTTAAAATAAGATAGCTATGGATTTTTTGATGGATTATTTAATACGCCAGTTCAAGAGGATGTAACATGTCAAAATAAGGAACCTATTAGTGTCCAATATGTTGAAAAATGAAGAGGTAGGAGTAGAAGTCAAAGCCATCATAGAGAAAGCACCAGTGATGTGCCTCCTCCTCTTGTCAAAGATGATGGAACTCCTTTATTGTCTAGGCATGTACTTGAAGAAGTAAACCTGATAGACTTAAGTGATACATCAATTTCTAATATGACTTTGCCTGACCCTGATGATGTTTTTGGAGATATTGACTCCTTAAGGTGGGAAATCCAAAAACAAGTTGAGCTTAGGATGAAAAGGGATAAGCAAAGGGAAACTGAAATGATGCATGTTGTAATTAAGAGGGATAGGTTAATTAGACAGTTGGCAACAATGAAGCTCCTGAACCAAGAAAAACTTGAGCCAGATGAGGAAGGGCCTGTTGTACGTGAAATTGATGATAAGGAGATAAATCATGTGTCTAAATTTGGTCATGTACGTCATTTTGATGCTCAATCAAAACCTATAGACCCAAAACCCTCAAACCCTGCTAAGTCTCAACCTAGTAATCCAAACCCTAAACTTGTCGTAGACAAAGAAAAAAAAAAGGTTGAGGGGATAAAAATAAGTGAAAAGGTGACCTCCCACCCTCCTAAATGAGACCTCCCCCCACATATACCTGCACAAGTTGAGACTACCTTAGAAAAGGTTATAAGGGAGGGTGAGGCTCTTGCAAAAGAGTTGGAGAGGACAGAGATTGAGGCTTAAAATGCAAAAATGAAGAGGAAAATAAGTTTCCTAAAGATGTCAAACATGGATGAGGCTACACAAGCTGAAACTTCATCAAGTTACCAAGATGCTTTGAAACATGGTCCTAAAACCAATTTGGATCCCACCACAAACAATTATGGCCCAAAGGATCATGCAACTAAATCAGTAAATCTGAATCAGGATGGCCCTAAGGTACAAAATACATGGTTTGGTGATGACTCTTAGAAGACTAGAGGACTATTTCAAAGAAGACCTATACAATTGGAAACACATAAGCAATTATTATTTGATGGTATTCTTGGTTATCCAAACCCCATCCTTGATGATCTGAGAGAAAAGATGAGTAAGTTTGATGGAAACAATGTTGTGCTAGCAGAGGAACAACTAAAAGCTTTTATGGATATGCTAAATGATTATGAGGTAGAGCATGAAGATATTGTAATAATTTCTTTTGTACAATCTCTGGTGGAGGATGCAAGGGATTGGTATAGAGGTTTACCTAATGCTATTATTTGTTCATGGGATAAATTTGAAAAGTGCTTCAAGGAACAATACGGTGATAAAAATAATGCTAGTTTCATGCTAAATGAATTCAATAACATCAAGAATTCATTGAATGAACCTATGACAAAATTTAACATTAGATTCCAAAAGGCAATGTATTTAAGTTGTTTCAGGTTTTGAGGCGTGATGAAAATATTTTTTTAACTACATATTTCAATGTTTGTGTTGCTAAAATGGCATTTCTCCTTAGAGATAAGGACCCTTAGACTATGAGGGATGCATTTAGGGTGGCTATAAATATTGAGACTAATAGAAGAGCTTCTAGGAAATATGGTAGGAGGGAAGAACCCACACTTTTGAAAAATCCTAAGGATAAAACTGAGAAGGTTTATATTGAAAAGCCTAAGGATGATGAGAAATGGGATAAAGTCTTCAACACTTTGAAAGATATAAAGTATAATATTTCCAAGCAAGAAAAGGGTATAGGAAATGAAAAGCAACAATATAATAAAAATGACAAACCACCTAGGCTGCAAAATTATCCTTACAACACAAATTGAAAAGATGAGAAACCAATCTTGCCTGGCCAGAAGCCTAAAAATGATCAGCATACTACAGATCCTTTACAAAATCATTTAGTAAATATGGTACAAGATAGACCATGGCGTGAGGTGTGTGAACATCCACATGATCAAAATTACTGTGGTATTTCTCAGTTGCTTGTTGTTGAAGGAATAGAAGAGGATGCTCATGAGAAAACTCGTAACTATGAGCAGGATGATGTAGATGTTTGTATGGCCAGATCATACATTGATGGGGCAAAATTTTCTTCTAATGATGAATCATAGGGAGATGATGTGGTTAATTAGAGATAGAGAAGTGAGATGTACCATCAACATGTTTTCTCTAATGAGGAAGGTGATTTTGACCATAATGCTTGCAATATGGAGCAGGTTGATGATGCAGTGTCCTTAAGGAGACCATCAAAAGAAGAGATTACAAGATTGACTAAGGAAATGGCTGCTCAAATGAGGAGTTCACTTCAACTGAGAAATAGAACTATTTGTGGTGAAAAGGGTAAACTTGCTGGTTTGTTTATCAAAGAACAAAAGGAAAAAAACAAGGGTGTTAAGGTAGATAGAAAAAGGATGCTATAAAAATCAAAGAGGTTAAGAATGACAAGGTTTGGGAAAAAATATTGAAACCCAAAAGCCTCAAGAAGATGTTACTTCATCATTGGTGAAGACCAAGGTGATTACAAAGTTTGTTGAACCTACTCTAGAAGAGAAGAAGCGAAGGAAAATTGAAGGAAGTAAGCAACTAGAGAGGAAAGAAAATGATGAAGGTATGGTTTTTGATTTTCCTAAACATACACCCTTAGACATGTTTCAAGTGCTTTCTCAGGTTAAATTTTATGTACCTTTGTTGGAAATGATAAGAATAATTGAGTGCAAGGAAAAGACAATAGCTTTGATTACTAGTGTTGCTAGTAATAAAATTGAACAAGGTAATTGTAAATAAGAAAAGTATGAAGGAGAAATAAAAGAGAAAGAAGTGGAGGGAATTATGTCACAATTTCCCCCTGTATATTTAGGGAATTCTATTAATATATTCCTTGAAAACATAAACCCCTTTTTCTTAAGTGTTGATATAAATGGGAAAACTTTGAGGAATTGTATGATAGATTCAGGGGCATCCAATAAAGTTATGCCAGTCAAAATCATGGAGGAAATGGGCT
Organism: Sequoiadendron giganteum; assembly: GCA_007115665.2. Lineage (NCBI taxonomy): Eukaryota > Viridiplantae > Streptophyta > Pinopsida > Cupressales > Cupressaceae > Sequoiadendron > Sequoiadendron giganteum. Next base: position 224,264,751 of record CM021103.1, read on the forward strand.
TGATAGTAGATACTACTCAAGGTAAATTCTATGCATTGGATTCAAGAGAGGTGCCATTTATTGGGACTATTAAAGCATTGCATTATAAACTGACTCAGTATCTTGAGAAGGATTTAGCCATGACTGTATTAGTTGCAAACATCCCAGCCCATTTAGGGATGCTTTTGTCAATAAAGTGGAGTGCATCAATGGGGGTAACATGCAGTGTGACCTATCATTCGCTACTTTCTACATTGATGTTAAGGATGTCAAGATTGAAAGAGAGTCAAAAGTATCCCATATGATTGAGCATGACCCGACTGAGAGTATGACTTGTTTTACTGACAATGGCATAAATTAATTCAAGGTTGAGGAATTCCCTAGCAATTTGGATAAACCTACTAGATCGATTGATACAAAAGTAAAACAATTGTCAGAGTCTGATGACATTTGGACTATGTACTTTAATGGTGCAAGTTCAATAGAAGGATCTGGTGTAGGTGTTTTTTATGATCACCAAGTGGAAGGACATGTAGGTTCTCTTTCACTTTGTTATTTGAATTCACCAATAATGTGGTGGAGTATGGGGCCTTGTTATTGGGGCTAAGATTGGCTGAAAAACATGGGATCAAGAAGCTCAAGGTAATTGGAGACTCTGAGCTTTTGGTTTCCCAAGTTAGATCCAGGTATGTATCAAAGAGAAAAAGGTTGAAATAGTATAGGAATGTTGTTTGGGATGAATTGGAAAAATTTGATGCATTTGGTATTGGATGGATGGAGAAAGGCCACAAAAAAGTGGAAAATTTATTAGCAAACATCACAGAAAATCAGATAAATTTGCTAGAATAGGAGAATAGATCACACATATGTGATATGGAACATTCTGAGTGGTATAAAGGTGTGATCGATTATTTAAAAAAGACTAAATTTCCCAATAACATGAGTGAAAATGAAAAGAGGACATTGAAATTATATGCTATCAAATATTTTATCATAGCTGGAAAACTCTAGTGGAGAAATGGAGAAGGTGTCATGTTGAAGTGTGTTGACCAAGATCAAGCACAAGAACTTTTGAATGAACTACATGGTGGAGTTTGTGGAGGGAATTATATGGGAAAAATGACTACACATAAGGTAATGAGGGTTGGATTTTGGTGGCCTACTATTTTTAAGGATGCACACCAATTAGTGAAGACATGTTATTCCTGTCAATGTTTCTCTAGTAAGTTGATATTTTTTGTAACTTTCCCCTAAAACCAGTTGTCGTGCAGTCTCCATTCTAGCAATGGGGTATTGATTTTGTAGGACAAATAAAATGTAAATATAGTGGAGGCCATTCATGGATATTCGTGGCCACTAATTATTTTACCAAGTGGGTGGAATCAATTCCAATGAAGAAATAAACTAGTAAGGTGGTAATTGACTTCCTGATGAGCAATATATTGACTAGGTTTGGGTGTCCAAAACGGATTGTGCTAGATAATCCAATGTGTTTCAGATATAAGGAATACATATAATTTTGTGAAAAACATGGCATCCAAATTTCTTATTCATCACCATATCACCCACAGGGAAATGGACAAGCATAATCAAGAAATAAAAGCTTGATGAAGATCATTAAGAGAATCCTAGGTCAAAATAAGAAGGCATGTGATTCTAAATTGAGATTAGCAGTCTGGGCAAATAGGGTAAGTGTGAAAAAGGCAATAGGTTGTGCCCCATTTGACTTATTTTATAAGATAAATGCAAGGTTGCTCCAGAATAACCTGATGGAAATGTATAAGTTTTTCCAAATCTATGATAATGAAATGGATGATGAAATGAAATTGAGAGTAGAAGATCTCATAGAATTAGATGAAACAAGGAGGGAAGCTCAAATAAAAAATGCTAAGTTGCAGTTGCAAGTAAAAAAATTGTATAATAAAAGGGCAACTGCAAGGAGCTTCCAAGATGGAGATTTGGTCTTAATGTGGAATGCCAGATTGGAAGATAAAGGAAAACATGGAAAGTTTGATGCAATCTAGTTGGGTCCATTTTTTATTAATAGTAAGTGGGGTGAAGACTCATACTTCCTCCAAGATATGACAAGAGACATTCTTGAACTACTAGTTCATGGATAGTTCTTAAAGTTGTACTTCACTTGAACTATTGGTTTCCATGGATAGTAGCTTAGGTTTGTATATATGTTAGTGGTAGATTTATTTCTTGTTGGGTTGTTTTGTTCGGACAATTCCTTTTGGTCATCTTTGCAATTGGTCTTCTCAACCTAAGATTGTGAATTCTTGCTTCATTCCAGTGGAATGAACCTCCCCAACTATAGCCACTGATAGAACTTCAAATTTTTCTCTTTGTGTTCCATTTTATCAGGGACAAATGGCCTTGTTTTAATCTCAAATTTTTAGATTCCATCAAATTTAATATCATTAGTTTGCAATATAATACTAGCCAATAAATCAGCCATTGCATTCTTACCTCTATCTATCTAGTCAATGGAGAAGGTGTTAGAACTTGAAATTTCTCTCTTTGTGTTCCATTTTATCTTGCCTTATGTTTTTGGTCATTTGTAGTATTTGGGAAATTCCTAAGGTTGGGGTCTTACTTTTGTCTTTATGAAAAACCTTACTATTTTATCATATGCCTTGGGTGGGATCTATTTGGCTGTTACTTTTTAAGGAGGGTTTTGAAAAAAATTATTCCCCAAAATTTCATCTAAGTCAGGCCCCTTTTTTATTTATTGTTTTATTTCCTTTGCTTGAATTTATTAGTTCCTAAGTCTAGGTTGGCCCCATGCTCTAATGTTTAAAAAAAAAAAAATCCATTGTTTGTCATTGGCCTAGTGATGTCCCCTCGAACCTTTTAATAAATGTTTTATATTTTGAAGGGGAAAAAATTGCATGACCATGGATCAACCATCATTTGATCTTAGCCGTTCACCGCCATCTTGTGATGACCCCACCATAGGGTCTTGACTGACTGTGACATCACAGGTGAGTGCCACGTGTCTCATTTGGTGAAGCGGAAGAGATAATAATTTTTTTTTAATACATTTATCATGTTTTAATACATTATGTAGTGGGTTACTAAAGTGGTTCCAATATGCACATGCTTCAAATCAATGGAGATTTTATAATCTTGATGGGAAAGATGCTTGATGGTTAATCACAATGTTGGTGACTATGTTGAATGAACAAGATTGATGATGGTTGAAATCTACAATTGCTCGCCATCACATGATTAGAAGTTAAGAGGTCCTTATTGATCACAATATCATGGGTAGTCACCACGTGGATTTCCTTGGCGACGCATAATATGGTGGGCCCTTAGTGCCGTGATGGAGATTGTGTCAGCTTGTTTTGAAGGCAATTGTTCAATGATTTGACAAAAGTGAAGGATCTATGGTTGGTATTTTAATTTTCTTCAAATGTGATTGGAGCCATTGGTGTGGCATGCAAGTAAGCTTTAATGGTAGATGAGACGTCTACTAGCATGATTTGATCGACATAAAGAGACTATTTTCCTACCCTAGTGTCTCACAAAGCATTCAAATATCTTTGTGAAGAAATTTCAGAGCCAAGGATGAAGTTACAAGTTGTCACAACAAGGATTTGGATTTGTGCAAATCACAAAGCTGTGAGTTATTTTCTATACCTCCTAGTTATTTTGATTGGGAACTTAGGGAAAATTGTGGTGTGCTTTTCAGCGGGCTTTTTGATAATTGTTTTTTAGGGCTATATGTTAGTTGAATTGTGGGAAATTGTAGGGTTCTACTCTATAATTTTGTATTCATGTTTATCCTTAGTTGTGTGAAGTTTGAAATATCAAGGAAGCCCTAGTTTACCTAAGCTAGCACCGTCAAAGCAACATTCTCGCTAGATTGATTATTTACTTAGAAATTTATATGATGAATTATTGGCTCAATTGTCATCGTCAACTAATGATAGGAAGAAGGTGTTGGCCTTGATGCATGGAAGAACCCTAGGGGAGGGATTAGTTTATAACTGTTCCAATATTGGTGATGCTAGGGTTCCCATCACATGTCTAGAGATGTTCAAGTTGTGGTATGGACATAGGAATTTATCCCATCCTTTCTCGAATGGTTGGAGGTATGATATGGGGAAGTTGGTGGTCCCAAATATATTCCCTAACATGGATTTTCTTAGGGTAGTAGCTACACGATATGACCCTATTACACGAGGAATAAGAGGTAATGATGGAGGGATTTTGTTGAGCATAAAAAAGAATAATTTCAACTAGTTTTTGATCTAAGTAAGTCTAGTACTTTCCTAGTTCCTATTGATCTTGAGGAGATGAAACAGGAGTATGGGAAGTTAAAGTCACTTTTCAGAGTTAAGTTACTTCCACCTCATTTGGCTAGGGCAAGAGGTTCAAATTTTTATATCATCCCTAGTGACCAAGAGTCTTTCAAATTAAATTGTTTTGCAAATCACTTCTTGGCCACTTGTTACTCATTATGTCAGATTTTGGGTTTTAACCCTAATATGGTGATGCCAATTGCTTACATGTTTATGGGGGTGCAAATACAACACCCTAATTTCTCAGTAATTTATGATTTTTCTTCCTATTTGGCTGAAAAGTTTACATGAGGGGCTATTAAAGTTGTAGAGAAAGGATACAAGCACTCCATTCTTTTGGTATTCCATGTTGATGTACATGTTCTTGTACAAGAATTCTGATTTCTTCTCAGAGAAGATGGAGTTAAGGAAAATAGATAATGGAGAAATATTGCTAGTGCAGGGATGGACTGCAAACCTATCTTATAATAGGGAGAGTGCCAGTTTTGTGCATTTTGATAACTATTTTTCTTCTAGATTGAGGGATTGGTTGATGGTAAATGTACCTAGAATTCATGAAGAGTTACATGATTTCCTCAAACCAAGGGGGAGGATGCTAGAATTGAGGGTTTGTCACAATTGGGGTGACATTATCCCATACCTAGTCAGTATTTTTTGAGGGTGTATGGTTTCCAAGAAACCCCACATATCCTTCCATACAATGTGCTACCAAGAGTGATATTTGCGGAAGTTATGTGGAAAATTGGTTGTATCCTTGAGGACAACCATACTAGAAAAGGTAAAGGAACGTTTTTCCCTGACTTTACTGTGGTGTTAGATGTTGTGTTTTCAAAAGGAGGTTGGGTCCAGTTTGGGAATTTTTTTGATGATTACCATTTAGTTTTCAATAAATGTTAATGCATCCCAAAATCCTTCTCAAAATCCCAATTCACATCATGTTGAAATCCCTCCTAAAGAACAAACTCGACAAATACCTCTTGTGATTCCTCATCATGCTTTAGGAACATAAGAAAAACTGATGGGGTAAATTGAAAAAATAAAAATAAAAATTGAGGAGTTATTTGCAAGGTTGAGATATCCTTCAAGTACAACCTTGCATAGAACCATGCTTTCTCAATCACTTCAATCCATAAAATATCATGTAGATTCAGTTAGAAATAAAATAAATAACTAGTCCAGGAAGAGACAAGAGTTTAGATAATTTTATGCAAAAAAAATAACATATAAACAAGTTAAAGATGAAAAAATTACAAAAGTTGACTTATGTGCACTATTCATGAACCCTAAAATGAATCAACCCGTACATCTTGCATGCAAGAGGTTCCCTATCCATTGCTACAACCACCAAGAGATAAAGAATTATTTTTGGGAAAGGTGATGGATGGGATTTTTACCATCCTCCATGCAACAACAATGAGGTACCACAATATTTTTAAGGAAACTCTATTGTGAGTTTTTCCTTAATAAAATCCCAAACTATTTTGACATGCAGGAGTTCCAAGGTAGAGGTGGGGGGCTCCACATAGGTCGAAGTTGGGGCATGTGTTGATGCACAATGACTAATGACACCACTCACTAGACCAGTGTATGAGCATGTAACTATCCCTTTCATTGTGGAGGAGAGTGTTGAGTTGGATACATTATAGTCAATTAGTTCCCTCATTTAGAACCTCATACAACATACTAGGCCTCTAGCACAAGGTGAGGTCGGTGAGTCTTCAAGGAGTCGAGATCCACCTCATTTATGTTAGGCTTGTGGGTCACTCTGTGTTTATGATCTTGAGGATAGTCAAGATGCATGTGCCTAAGATACACCTGTAACTGATGAGATGGTGATGACAGATGCCCTCCTTAATGACACATTCAACCTTGATAGTTAGTTAAATGTCAGCAAGTTTGTTTAATTTAATTTATTAAATTTTATTTTTGAAATACACGATTAACTAAATTAGTTGAATGGTTATAGTGAAGTTTTAGGGTCATAGTTTTCACCCTATTTGCAAGTACCCTCCACCTGCATATTACATGACAACATCTAATGTAAAGGTATGTAATTAGTAAAGAATTATAAATATTAAATGTGAATAGTTGAATGTTATATGAATGATATTCTTATATCTTATTTTTATGTTGAATAGGTTAATCAAGTGGACCTTTGACAACAACACTTGGCAATGGAATAATTTTTAATGACTTCAAGTTTGTGGATATTTTGTAAGTATGCTTTTTACTTTCTAATTAATTTTATTTTAGGTTGTTATGCACTTCATAATCTATGAATTTAATTTGTTCATGTTGTTGACCTCCAAAACTATAATCTAGTGGTATCAATTAATTATCCACCTTCTATAGACCTCTTTATTGTATTACCTCTTAGGACCTCCATCGACCAAACCTAACTATTCAATGTGATTATGTTATTTGCAACCCTTTATCAAAATTCATAATCAATTTTCTAGGCAACAAATGAATACCTAGTGCTAATTTGTATGATTTTGATCATTCGTAGAATTGAATCCTATATGACATTGATCCACATACATGACTATGTAGTACATATATTCATTCTAATACTAGTCAACTTCACTATCTTCATTAAAATCAACATTCATCACTTTTAATAATGGTAAATATCCTATATCTATTAACTTTTATTTCTAACATGACTCTCCATTCCTTGATATAGCTTAATTTGGTACATGTATTTACCTCATTATCCCAATGAACTTTATTTATCCTTTACAGTAGTACATTATATTGTATAGAACATTATATAAATAATAATAATAATAATTTTTTATGGCTAAGTATTGGTGAACACTCTGTTTGTACCCTCAACCACTATTAACTAATGAAGATAAATTGTTGCATTTTAATTCAATTAAAACATGTTGCATAGTATTTCACTTTTATTATTACATAATTACACCCCAAAACATACACTACTTCTCACACTAAATATTACAAAATCTTATATTTCTCGTAAATTTTAAGTTGTGATACTAAAATTTTATTCATATAGAAATCTATTAGGTTCAAAATGGTATTTCTTTTTCTCTAGTAAACATCATCCTATACAAAACCAAATAAAATATTCAAGTAAGTATTCACTATGCAAGGGTAAAATATAAACTCTAATCTAGCCATCATACAATAGATCCTAATAAATCCCCTTATGATGTCATATTTGCTATAGTTATGGGATTCATAACTAGACTAAAACTAACACAATATTCCAATAACCACCTATTAAGCTATGAAGCAATGTATAGTTCAATAAGTACTCAAAATTTTGTTGACTATGTCATACATTATAAGCCATGATCTACATTGCTCTTCTAGTTTTGGTAATTAAATAATGTTTTTTTTAGATGGTGCAAGTAGACACTCCTCTTGATATTGATAAGATAGTGGAGCATGGTGTCATTACAGTAGTAGCAAGCTCAATGCCTTTGATAGAGGTATGAGGTAGATTAGTAAATTTCAAATTACATTCATTAGTTTAGTTTTCTATTATTCAAAAATTAAATTATTATTCATTTGTAGTTTAATTTCTATCTAGATGTTTTCTGTAGGGCTTTGCAATGCTAGAGCATGATCAAATCATTGGTTTGAATGAGGAAAGAGATCATTTGGTTGTGGTAAGTGATTATTTTGTTAAATATTTCAATTTATATAATGTAATTTATATATATTAATGTATATACTTTTTATTGTAATAGGTTCAGCTCCATGAAGAATTTAACATGAGGTCTAATGAATGAGCTCAAAGTAGTCAACCATCATACACATCTCCATCCCCTCAATGATCAAAGGTCACTCATGATTTGTCTCCTTCACCTAGAGGGAAATGACTATTTATTAGGGTCCTTTATTGTATGTGTATATGGGAATTTTGAACATATATTTTGTATTGCATATATGTGACATTGTATGCCCATTTGACATTCTTGTAAGCCTATATGGGATTTTTTGTATATATGTTATACTTATATCAACATATATTGGTGTATGCCAATATGGCTATTATGTTAATACATATCTTTTTTATTGGTGGTGTTAATATTTGCATTATAAATTATTATTTAAATAAATGAATAACTATTTAATGTAAGTATAAATGATTAAAATTTTATTACAATCTATTCTTACAAAAATGCTCCTATATTATTTCCTTACAATAAATGAAGTGCTTAAAACCATGCTAATATGTTTCACTCTCAGGCATGTAATGAAAACACAAGGAAAATGAGCTAATTAAGGATTATATTTCTAGATTTCAAGTTTTTGATAATAATATGTTGCCTCCATTATACAATGACAAGATTCAATGGATATTTATAGATGGTTTACTTCAAATATTTAAAATCCAAGTGTATTTCATGCTTCATAACTTATTTTTAGATTTATGTATTATTGTTTGTAAGCATTATAACACTTTATTGAATAATATTATTTTTTATCCATTCAATCCTAATATTTTATTGTATTGATAAAATGAATACAATGAGGATGCACAAATATTTTTATCAGGATGTACCTTTACCTTTTTAAGTTTCCCATTGGTATTTTATGTTTGGCCTTTTTCATTAACTTTTTTTATGGTGATCTTCACACTCATTTCACCTATATTTGCTGGTTAATTAGTATCTTTCCTACACCACTATGTGTTTGTTGGTATATAGTTATGGAATCAAGTTTTATTCAAGACAAAGTACAAAAAATTTACACTATGTTTCCAATTATTTTATTCAAATATATTTAAGTACCCATCTATTCAATTACCCATCCTTTAGTTGATCTATCACTATAGAAAATTTATATAGGTATTCTTCATTCCCACACTTTCTTTCATCTCAGAAAATGTATTCCTATATTCACCAAAACGTTTATGAGTGCATTGAGTTCAATCTACTGAGGAGACTAGTTCTTTGGTGTAGATCATTCAAACAGAAGAGTATAAAGACACCTAAATTTTCTAAAAATCATAAAATGGACTTATTCTATAGCCACCCCAACATGATGGAATTTTTGATTTACCCCCATGAAATGAAAAATGCAAATAATGCCTCTCTACAATTTTTTACTAAATACAACTGACACTTTTTGGAACATCTAAAATATTATCACCACAATGGAATTGCTTGGATATATGAAAAACTTGGAGGTTATTGTAGATGGAACCTATGTGACCTTATACCTTCAAACAAAATGTTTTTATGTGCCATGATTTTTGAGTAACAACTCGTCAAAATTTTCCACTTTTTGGCACTTAGGGCTCTTAAGAGAAAGCATTGGTATAATGTATCTTGGAATGATTTGGAATGTTGGGTGTAAAAAAAGACCTTTTTTGACCAAAAACCCACCCACCCTAACATTTTGGAACTATTGGTTTGGTTGCATGATGAATACAAAAAAAATTAGGCTATCTTGCATCTTTTTTCAATGCAATTGATGCTTTTTCCATCAACTAAAAAGTTATCACCACAATGAAATGGATTGGAGATATTAAAAATGAGAGAGGTTATTATAGAGGGACCCTACATGACCCTATACCTTTAGATGTAATGGTTGTAAGTGTCATGGATTTCAAAGAAGATCTCATCAAAGTTTGTTATTTTTTTTATAGTTTGGTCTCTTAAGAAAAATCATAGGTGCAATGTAGCCTCGAATGTTCCAACATGATGGGGTAAAAAAAAATACCTTTCCTAGCATAAACCTACCCATATAGTTGTGTTGGAATAGTTTATTTGGTCACATGATGAACAATATAAAAATTATGCCACCTTGGAACTTTACACTACATGCATCTAACGCTTTTTTGATCAACTAAAAATTTGTCACCACAAGAAAATGGATTGGAGATATGAAAATCTAAAAGAGGTTATTGTAGAGATACCCTATGGGACCTTATAAATTCATAAAATTTGGTTGTAAGTGTCATGATTTCTGAGAAAGAGCTCAATAATTTTTTTTTGTTTTTCGTACTTTGGTCTCTTAAGAGAAATCATTAGTGCAATGTATCTTAAAATGTTTTGGCATGTTGAGGTGAAAAAAAGGACCTTTCCTAGCATAAAACTACCCATATAGATATGTTATAGCTATCGGTTTGGTCACATGATGAATAGAATGGAAATTATTCCACCTTGCAACTTTATACTTCATGCATCTAACACTTTTTCCATCAACTAAAAACTTGTCACCATGGGAAAATGGATTGGATATATGAAAAATTGAAAGAGGTTATTGTATAGGCACCATACATGATCTTGTAACTTTAGATAATGGTTGTAAGTGTCATGGTTTTCAAGAAAGAGCTCATCAAATTTTGTTTGTTTTTCACACTTTGATCTCTTAAGAGAAATCATTAGTGCAATGTAACCTAGAATTTTTTGACCTACTGAGGTGTGAAAGGGGACATTTCCTAGCATAAAAATACCCATTTGGACATGTTGGAACTATCATTTTGGTTGCACGATGAACAAAACAAAAATTATGCCACCTTGCAACTTTCTCTTAAATACATTTGACACTTTTTCCATAAACTAAAAACTTGTCACCACAATAAAATGGTTTGGAAATATAAAAATTTGAGAGAGGTTATTGTAGAGGGATCTTAAATAATATTTTAAATTTAGGCTGAATTGTTGTAAGTGCTACGATTTCAGAGAAAGAGCTCATTAAAGTTTGTTTATTTTCCTACTTTGGTCTCTTAGGAGAAATCATTGATGCAATGTGGAATGATCAGACATGTTGGGGTGAAAAAAATGACCTTTACTAGCATAAACATGACCATCTAGATGATTTGGAACTGTCATTTTGGCTGCAGAATGAACAAAAAAAAAATTATGCCACCTTGTGACTTTCTCTTCAATGCATTTGATATTTTTTTATCAACCAAAAAATTGCAACCATGGGAAAATGGATTGGAGATATGAAAAAATAAGTGATTTTATTGTAGAGGGACCCTAAGTAATCCTATATCTTTACACATAATTATTGTAGGTGTCATGGTTTCTAAGAAATAGCTCGTCAATGTTTGTTTCTTTTCTGCACTTTGGTCTCTTAAGAGAAATCACC